>JBBGZY010001943.1:87500-687500 GCA_037952925.1 Lithobates clamitans
TTTGTAATATGAAGTGTCATCTTCTCTGCAGATGTCACCTGGGGCAAGTGTCACTTGTACAGGTGACCGCAGGGCCTCTCGGCATCGATCAAGTGAAAGACAAGTAGATGTACAGATGGCTGTACAAACTGAGGGAACTCTGATATATATATTTATATACACACTTCTCATGGCCCTCAGTGCTCTACTGTAATAAGCTACAAGCTCACTTTCTCACTTCTAAACTACTACTAAAAATGACTCTGGCACCTAACCTGACACAAATTGTAATAGAATACATCTGCAGCTTCAGAAGAGCTTCTGGCAAGTGGGAAATCCCAACCCCACCTGAAACTGAAAAATAACTTTTGGGTGGACTGGGACTTTAAAGCCCAACTCTGAGCCCTACACCGTCCCTTTCCCCCAGAGATCCACATTTGGCAGTAGGTTGCCCTCAAGGATGCCATCAGCTCTGCTCTCTGCGTTATCATATCTGGAGCGCAGGGAGTGATGGTGACACCTCCTTAAGGGGCAGGTCCATGACACCCTGCACTCACTATATGTCCTCAGTCTTCTGCATTGATTGAAGACCGAGGACATCTAGTGGTGAAAAGGGACCATGAAGAACGAGGACATCTAGTGGCGAAAAACATTGAAGGAGAGTAGGGGGAGGGGATTGAGTATAGCATATGAGACATTTTCATGAAAAAAAAAAATATCATACCCAGGGTTGGGCTTTATTCATTTCGCTGCCAACTTTTTTTCCTTTTTTGCACAGATTTGCATTTTGGCCTTTTTTGAAGGGGGAAATGGAGACATGGGGACACACAGGGGTCACTGGAGTAACTTGGCACCAGATGCACTGGATGCACTTGGAGTCATAGGGACACAAATGGGTGCATTGGGGTCACAAGATATTGTAGCATGATCCGGGGTGCACTTGGAGCCATGTGTGGTTCTCAAGAACCCTGAAAAAAGAACCCTGAACCTCAGGATGAGGACATCTAGTGGTGAAATAGGAATAATGACACTGAAGTGGAATCAGGAGGAGAGGAGGCTGTGCATAGAAGCCGGGGCCTTTTCAGAAATAAAAGATGTCATTCTGCACCTGGGCCCATAGGAGATATACAAAGATGTCATTCTGCACCTGGGCCCATAGGAGATATACAGAGATATGATTGTGCACCCGGGCCCATGAAATATTCACAGGGATGTCATTCTGCACCTGTCCCTGGGAGAGATGCACAAGGGATGACACTTTTGTACCCAGTCCCATGGAGGATGCACAGGGATGCCATTCTGCATCCAGGCCCATAGAAGATGTACAGGGATGTCAGTCTGCACCCAGGATCATGAGAGCTGCACAAGGATGTCATTTTGCACCTGGGTCCATGGAGGATGCACAGGGATGCATAGCTCCCAACTGTCCCTGATTTAGAGGGACTATCCCTGATTTGGAGGGGCTGTTCCTGATTTGAAGGGGCTGTCCCTGATTTAGAGGGACTATCCCTGATTTGGAGGGGCTGTCCCTGATTTGGAGGGACTATCCCTGGTTTGGAGGGGCTGTCCCTGATTTGGAGGGACTATCCCTGGTTTGGAGGGGCAGTCCCTGATTTGGAGGGACTATCCCTAATATGGAGGGACTATCCCTGATTTGGAGGGGCTGTCCCTGAATTGGAGGGACTGTCCCTGATTTGGAGGGACTATCCCTGATTTGGAGGGGCTGTCCCTGATTTGGAGGGACTATCCCTAATATGGAGGGGCTGTCCCTGAATTGGAGGGACTGTCCCTGATTTGGAGGGGCTGCCCCTGATTTGGAGGGGCTGACCCTGAATTGGGGGGACTGTCCCTGAATTGGGGGGACTGTCCCTGATTTGAAGGGGCTGTCCCTAAATTGCAGGGACTATAACTGATTTGGAGGGACTGTCCTTGATTTGGAGGGGCTGTCCCTGATTTAAAGGGGCTGTCCCTGAATTGGAGGGACTGTCCCCGAATTGAAGGGGCTGTCCCTAAATTGGAGGGACTGTCCCTGATTTGGAGAAGCTGTCCCTGATTTGGAGGGGCTGTCCCTGAATTGGAGGGACTGTCCCTGATTTGGTGGGGCTATCCCTAAATTGGAGGGACTGTCCCTGATTTGGAGGGGCTGTCCCTGAATTGGAGGGACTGTCATTGATTTGGAAGGACTGTCCCTGATTTGAAGGGGGTGTCCCTGATTTGGGACAAAGTCCCTCTGTCCCTCTTTCCCCCTCATTTTGCTCTGATCTATATACTATAATTAGTTATATATTCACCTACCATCCAGATAGTAGAACAATGATGGATAGGTATCAGCAGCAAAAAAGCAGCCAGCAATTACATAGTGACATAGGAGGTGAGGCTGAAAAAAACAGCCAGTGCTAAACCTTTCATCCAACTTCTAAATTGCTGCATTTGTAAATTTCAAAACCAGTATAAAGGAATAGTAGTGGTAAAAAAAAAGCCCTTGTGGGTTTGACGAATATTTTTTTTTTGTATAATTCTCTTTTAAGTGGGCGTGGCAGGGGGTGTGTCCTATGCTTACATACTTTTGCTAATAGGTGTCCCTCATTCCCATCTCAAAAAAGTTGGGGGGTATGGGGATGTCATTCTTCACCTGGGCCCATAGGGGATGCCCAGGAAAGTCATTCTGCACCCGGGCCCATAGGGAATGCACAGAGAAGTCATTCTGCACCTGGGCCCAGAGAGGATACACAGGGAAGTCATTCCGCACCCGAGCCCATAGGGGATGCACAGGGAAGTCATTCCGCACCCGGGCCCATAGGGGATGCACAGGGAAGTCATTCCGCACCTGGGCCCATAGGGGATACACAGGGAAGTCATTCTGCACCTGGGCCCATAGGGGATGCACAGAGAAGTCATTCTTCACTTGGGCCCATAGGGGATACACAGGGAAGTCATTCTGCACCCGGGCCCATAGGGGATACACAGGGAAGTCATTCTGCACCCGGGCCCATAGGGAATGCACAGAGAAGTCATTCTTCACTTGGGCCCATAGGGGATACACAGGGAAGTCATTCTGCACCTGGGCCCAGAGAGGATACACAGGGAAGTCATTCCGCACCCGGGCCCATAGGGGATGCACAGGGAAGTCATTCTTCACATGGGCCCATAGGGGATGCACAGGGAAGTCATTCTTCACTTGGGCCCATAGGGGATACACAGGGAAGTCATTCTGCACCCGGGCCCATAGGGGATGCACAGGGAAGTCATTCTGCACTCGGGCCCATAGGGAATGCACAGGGAAGTCATTCTTCACTTGGGCCCATAGGGGATACACAGGGAAGTCATTCTTCACCTGGGCCCATAGGGGATGCACATGGAAGTCATTCTTCACCCGGGCCCATAGGGGATGCACAGGGAAGTCATTCTTCACCCGGGCCCATAGGGGATGCACAGGGAAGTCATTCTTCACCTGGGCCCATAGGGGATGCACAGGGAAGTCATTCTTCACCTGGGCCCATAGGGGATGCACAGGGAAGTCATTCTTCACCTGGGCCCATAGGGGATGCACAGGGAAGTCATTCTGCACCCGGGCCCATAGGGAATGCACAGGGAAGTCATTCGTCACCTGGGCCCATAGGGGATGCACAGGGAAGTCATTCTTCACCCGGGCCCATAGGGGATGCACAGGGAAGTCATTCTGCACTCGGGCCCATAGGGGATGCACAGGGAAGTCATTCTTCACCTGGGCCCATAGGGGATGCACAGGGAAGTCATTCTTCACCCGGTCCATAGGGGATGCACAGGGAAGTCATTCTGCACCTGGGCCCATAGGGGATGCACAGGGAAGTCATTCTTCACCTGGGCCCATAGGGGATGCACAGGGAAGTCATTCTTCACCCGGTCCATAGGGGATGCACAGGGAAGTCATTCTGCACCTGGGCCCATAGGGGATGCACAGGGAAGTCATTCTTCACCTGGGCCCATAGGGGATGCACAGGGAAGTCATTCTGCACCCGGTCCATAGGGGATGCCCAGGAAAGTCATTCTGCACCTGGGCGCCCATAGGGGATGCACAGGGAAGTCATTCTGCACCTGGTCCCATAGGGGATGCACAGGGAAGTCATTCTGCACTCGGACCCAAAGGGGATGCACAGGGAAGTCATTCTGCACCTGGGCCCATAGGGGATGCACAGGGAAGTCATTCTTCACCTGGGCCCATAGGGGATGCACAGGGAAGTCATTCTTCACCTGGGCCCATAGGGGATGCACAGGGAAGTCATTCTGCACCCGGGCCCATAGGGAATGCACAGGGAAGTCATTCGTCACCTGGGCCCATAGGGGATGCACAGGGAAGTCATTCTTCACCCGGGCCCATAGGGGATGCACAGGGAAGTCATTCTGCACTCGGGCCCATAGGGGATGCACAGGGAAGTCATTCTTCACATGGGCCCATAGGGGATGCACAGGGAAGTCATTCTTCACCCGGTCCATAGGGGATGCACAGGGAAGTCATTCTGCACCTGGGCCCATAGGGGATGCACAGGGAAGTCATTCTTCACCTGGGCCCATAGGGGATGCACAGGGAAGTCATTCTTCACCCGGTCCATAGGGGATGCACAGGGAAGTCATTCTGCACCTGGGCCCATAGGGGATGCACAGGGAAGTCATTCTTCACCTGGGCCCATAGGGGATGCACAGGGAAGTCATTCTGCACCCGGTCCATAGGGGATGCCCAGGAAAGTCATTCTGCACCTGGGCGCCCATAGGGGATGCACAGGGAAGTCATTCTGCACCTGGTCCCATAGGGGATGCACAGGGAAGTCATTCTGCACTCGGACCCAAAGGGGATGCACAGGGAAGTCATTCTGCACTCGGGCCCATAGGGGATGCACAGGGAAGTCATTCTTCACCTGGGCCCATAGGGGATGCCCAGGAAAGTCATTCTGCACCCCGGCGCCCATAGGGGATGCACAGGGAAGTCATTCTTCACCCGGGCCCATAGGGAATGCAGAGGGAAGTCACAGGGTAGATGCATCTAACCCTGAAGAAGCAAGCATGGTCTCGCGAAACGCAACAGCAAGGTCCATAAAGACATGGATGAGTGAGTTTGGGGTGAAGGAACTTGACTGGCCTGCACAGAGTCCTGACCTCAACCCAATAGAACACCTTTGGGATGAATTAAGGTGGAGACTGCAAGCGGGCCTTGTCGTCCAACAATGTCTGACCTCACAAATTCTCTTCTGGAAGAATGGTCAAACATTCCCATAGACACCCTCCTAAACCTTGTGGACGGCCTTCCCAGAAGAGTTGAAGCTGTTATAGCTGCAAAGGGCGGAGCCAACTCAATATTGAACCCTACGGACTAAGACTGGGATGCCATTAACTGCTTGCCGACCAGCCAGCTTCATTATACTGCGGCAGGTTGGCACAGCTGCGCGAATCGCCGTAGGTGTGCGTCGGAGCGATAGCTGCCGGAGCCCATGTGCATGGCTGGTGACCCGCGATCGCTCCTCAGAGAGCCAGAACAGGGATCTGTCAATGTAAATACACAGATCCCCGTTCTGTCAGGGGAGTAGAGAGAGATCTGCTGTTCCTACAGTGCTGGTCACAACGATCGAATGCCTAGCCATGTTGAAGTGGAGGGCTGGATGATTCAAACTCCCTTTCAGCAGAGATTATGTAACCAGAATGCCCCGGGGGGTTTCGCTGAGCAGCCCTGAAGGGAAGCTGGAGCAGCATCGTCCTCAGGAAAGACTCTCTATTATTCTTTATGGTATCCGTTCCTTCAGGATTAGAATGTAGGAAATGTTCTGATTGAGGAACATGTTCATCTGGCCCCGTTCTCTTTCTCAGATGCTGATTGTCAGCACCACCCTGAAGCGAGGAGGACGATGGCGGACAGCAGAGCATGCGATGTGCATTAAACCCTGCGGAGATGAATTGCTGCAGGACGCAGGAATATAACATGGGGAGCCTCTGGAGCGTGTCGCCGGGGATGCTGATGCCGAACACAAGCGCACCATTTACAACTCTTTCAAACAATCAATGATCCATACTCGGCATTGATTTTCCTGGGCTTTTACTGTGTAAATCTAGCAGCAGATAATAGTTTTTATTAACTCGTGAAACGCCGCTCACCGCTGCACAGTGCTGGGATGGAGTGTAAGCCAGGGGGGGCTCCAGCCACAAATGACTTCATGGGAGGTGGGGTGCCAGACTGGGGGTCCAGGGAAGATTCCCCAAGGATGTCATTTCTGCTGGGGCCCGTGGAACAAGCACAGCACTGGGATGAGGTGTTAGCCAGGCAGGGCCGTCTTAATGAGTGGGCACACCTGGGCACTGCCCAGCTGGGGCCCCTGCACTTTCCCCAAAGCAGCTGGTCCTTGAGCCCACTCTGCCCAAAAATTGGGGGCCCCATGATGGCACTGAGAGTGGATACACAGGGGGGGGGGGGGGGCAGGTCGTGCTGTGCAGAACGATACCTATTATTTCACAGCCAGCAGGGAGGGGCGGGGCCGGGGGGCCAGTGATGCTCTGACCCCCCTCCATGCAGCACTGAGAGCCCACCTGCGGAAGTAGTATTGTGGATGGTGTCATGGGGAGCCCAGCTGCCCAGCACTATTTGAACCGAAGGGCTTGGAATGCCTGGAGGGATGCTCCCTCCTCCGCCCATCCTTCTGCCTGCTTGATTGGTATAGGTGAGTCCAGTGCTGGAGGTGGGCACATAGCCAAAAGTTTACATGCACTGTATCTCCACTGGAAAAAGGGGTACTACATGGATGGAATAATGGTGCTGGAGAATATCAAGGGTGTATGGGGGAAAAGAATGTTGAGGGGGGATCTGGGGTGTATAGGGGGTAGCAATGCTTGGGGTATCTTGGGTAGCTATAGTGCTAGAGGTATCAGGGATGTAGAGAGGCCACAGTGTAGGGGGGTATCAGGAAGTAGTGGGGTCACAATACAAGGGGTATCTTATGGTATATGGTAACAGTGCTGGGGGGGAATATCTAGGGTGTAGAGGGGTCAGAGTGCTGGGGGGATATCTGGGGTGTAGAATGTAATTTGTATAGCGGGGCCCATTGAAGAATCTGGGGATGTCACTTGTACAGCGGGGCCCATTGAAGAATCTGGGGAGGTCACATGTGCAGCGGGGCCCATTGAAGAATCTGGGGATGTCACTTGTACAGCGGGGCCCATTGAAGAATCTGGGGAGGTCACACATGTGCAGCGGGGCCCATTGAAGAACCTGGGGAGGTCACATGTGCAGCGGGGCCCATTGAAGAATCTGGGGAGGTCACATGTGCAGCGGGGCCCATTGAAGAATCTGGGGAGGTCACTTGTACAGCGAGGCCCATTGAAGAATCTGGGGAGGTCACTTGTAGAGCGGGGCCCATTGAAGAATCTGGGGAGGTCACTTTTGCAGCGGGGCCCATTGAAGAATCTGGGGATGTCACTTGTACAGCGGGGCCCATTGAAGAATCTGGGGAGGTCACACATGTGCAGCGGGGCCCATTGAAGAACCTGGGGAGGTCACATGTGCAGCGGGGCCCATTGAAGAATCTGGGGAGGTCACATGTGCAGCGGGGCCCATTGAAGAATCTGGGGAGGTCACTTGTACAGCGAGGCCCATTGAAGAATCTGGGGAGGTCACTTGTAGAGCGGGGCCCATTGAAGAATCTGGGGAGGTCACTTTTGCAGCGGGGCCCATTGAAGAATCTGGGGGTGTCACTTGTGCAGCGGGGCCCATTGAAGAAACTGGGGATGTCACTTGTGCAGTTGGGCTCATGGAAGATGCACTATGACAGTGATGGCGAACCTTGGCACCCCAGATGTTTTGGAAATACATTTCCCATAATGCTCAACTACACTGCAGAGTGCATGAGCATCATGGGAAATGTAGTTCCAAAACATCTGGGGTGCCAAGGTTCACCATCACTGCACTATGATGTCTTTTCTGCAGTAGGGCCCATGGCAGAAGCCGGAGATGTTTATGTGCAGTGGGAACCATGGAAGATGCTATGTGATTTCAGTTCTGCACCAGGGCCCATGGAAGAAGACAGGAATGTCACCTGTGTGGTGAGGACCATGGAAGAAGACAGGAATGTCACTTGTGTGGTGAGGACCATGGAAGAAGACAGGAATGTCACTTGTGTGGTGAGGACCATGGAAAAAGACAGGAATGTCACCTGTGTGGTGGGGACCATGGAAGAAGACAGGAATGTCACTTGTGTGGTGAGGACCATGGAAGAAGACAGGAATGTCACCTGTGCGGTGGGGACCATGGAAGAAGACAGGAATGTCACCTGTGCGGTGGGGACCACAGAAGAAGACAGAAATGTCACTTGTGTGGTGAGGACCATGGAAGAAGACAGGAATGTCACCTGTGCGGTGGGGACCATGGAAGAAGACAGGAATGTCACCTGTGCGGTGGGGACCATGGAAGAAGACAGGAATGTCACCTGTGCGGTGGGGACCACAGAAGATGCCTATGGAAGATACACTGTGAAGTCATTTCTGCACCCGGGCTCATGAAAGAAGACAGGGGATGTCACTTATGCAGTAACTCTTAGCATAACTCCTAAAAGTCCCATGGGCACAGCTTTCCTTTTGCCATTTTGTTGAATTAGGGACTGAGCTCCACCAACATCTCTGTACTTTTGGCCATCCTTGGTTTATGCCCATGGAAAGTTCACAGTGATGTCATGTATACCCTAAGGCTCATGAAAAAGGTACAGGGAGGTCACATCAGCCCCAGGAGCCCATGGATGATCTCCAGTGATGATCTGTACCAGGCCAATGCAAAATTCACAGGGATATCACGTATGCATTGGGGCTCTGGAATGCACAGTGATATATCTTCTGTACTGGGGAGGTAACTTGTGCACTGCAGCTCATGGAGGATGCACAAGAAGGTAACCTCTGCACTGGGGCCTATAGAGGATGCACAGGGAGAGGTATCTTCTGCACCATGGTGAATCGAGAATCCACAGGGAGGAAACCTCTGCACCAGGGCCTATGTAAGATGCACAGGGATATCACTTCTATGGAGGGACCCATGGGAAATGCACAGTGATGTAACTTTTGCACCAGGGTCCATAGAAGATGCACAGGGAGGTAACCTCTGCACTGGACCCAAAGAAGATGCACAGGGATATCACTTACTTGGTGGGGCCCATGGGAGATGCACAGTGATGTAACTTCTGTACTGGAGCCCATGGGAGATGCAGAGGGAGATAGCTTGTCCATCAGGACTCATGGGAGATGCACAGTGATGTCACTTCACGGAATGGCCCATGGGAGGTACTCAGTGATGTCACTTCAAGGAGGGGCCCATGAGATGCACAGTGATGTCACTTCAAGGAGGGGCCCATGAGACGCACAGTGATGTCACTTCTGCACCCTGGCCCTTGATAGATGCACAGGGAGGTAACTTGTGCACTGGGGCCCCTGGAAGATGCACAAGGATGTCACTTGGAAGGAGGGGCCCCTGGAAGATGCAAAGGGATGTCACTTCAATGTAGGGGCCCATGGGAGATGCACAGTGATGTAACTTCTGTACTGGAGCCCATGGGAGATGCAGAGGGAGGTAGCTTGTCCATCGGGGTCCATGGGAGATGCACAGTGATGTAACTTCACAGAGGGGCCCATGAGGGATGCACAGTGATGTCACTTCACAGAGGGGCCCATGAGAGATGCACAGTGATGTCACTTCACAGAGGGGCCCATGAGAGATGCACAGTGATGTCACTTCACGGAGGGGCCCATGAGAGATGCACAGTGATGTAACTTCACAGAGGGGCCCATGAGAGATGCACAGTGATGTCACTTCACAGAGGGGCCCATGAGAGATGCACAGTGATGTAACTTCACAGAGGGGCCCATGAGGGATGCACAGTGATGTCACTTCACAGAGGGGCCCATGAGAGATGCACAGTGATGTCACTTCACAGAGGGGCCCATGAGAGATGCACAGTGATGTCACCTCACGGAGGGGCCCATGGGAGATGCAGTTATGTAACTTCACAGAGGGGCCCATGGGAGATGCACAGTGATGTCACTTCTGCACCCTGGCCCTTGATAGATGCACAGGGAGGGAGGTAACTTGTGCACTGGGGCCCCTGGAAGATGCACAGTGATGTCACTTCACAGAGGGACCCATGGGAGATGCACAGTGATGTCACTTCAAGGAGATGCACAGTGATGTAACTTCTGCACAGCGGCCCATAATAGATGCACAGAGAGGTGACTTCTGTACTGGGACCCCTGGAAGATGCACAGGGATATCACTTGGGAGGAGGGGCCCCTGGAAGATGCACAGTGATATCACTTGGGAGGAGGGGCCCCTGGAAGATGCACAGGGATATCACTTGGGAGGAGGGGCCCCTGGAAGATGCACAGGGATATCACTTGGGAGGAGGGGCCCCTGGAAGATGTAGAGGGATATCACTTGGGAGGAGGGGCCCCTGGAAGATGCACAGGGATATCACTTGGGAGGAGGGGCCCCTGGAAGATGCACAGTTATATCACTTGGGAGGAGGGGCCCCTGGAAGATGCACAGGGATGTCACTTCCATGGAGGGGCCCATAGGAGATGCACAGTGATGTGATTCTATATGGAAGCGACATGTTATGTAGCAGTATATAGAGGAAAGGCTTTATGATGAGCCCACTTCTGTCTCCCTGGCCGGGACGGGCAGTGCCAGGTGGGTCTGCGCCTTCATCTTTCTCATACAGGGAAGAGTCAGGCATCTCGCAGGCAGTAATGGAGAATCATCTCACATGACGTTTAATGGCATCTGCTTGTTTATCACAATTCATGTTTATTGCCCAACATGTCAGCAGGAGTGCAGAGAGGTGTGCGGGGTGTGCAGAGGTACAGCTGGTAATAGGTTTGTATCCAGATGAGACAACGCACAATCATAAAACAGAAATATGAGCATCTACTGACCTCAGGGTGAGAGCACTTCACCGGCTTCACTCACCGCCAACCGCTTATTTACTAAACCACCAACAGCCAGGCCTGAGGAGCCGCGTCCCCTTCCAGCTACACTCAGCAGGATGGGAACCTGACATTTCTATGTGTATAACCCGTCCTGATAAATCTCATTCTGATATATGCTTGAAGCTGCTCTCCGGGCACATATAAAAGACACATTATTACCACTCTGTAACCATTAATAAATCATTAAATGCATTTTTTGTAACTACCTGAATGTGACCTGAAATCACCCTCTTGTAGTCCCTGTACAGCTGAGCTCAGGCTTAGAGATGGAGAAGCAGAACAAGGAGCCAATCTGTTGTGCTGCAAGGTATTTAATCACCAGCCTTTGAAGTGGTAGGTGCCCTTTCTTTCAGCAGCCACCCCAAATGCCTGACCTGACTACTGTCTTCTAAGCATATTAGTCAATCGGAGCCGCACGCAAAATTCTCTTTTCCTTAAAATGCTCCTTATTTTGATGTTAGTGATACAAAGGAATCCATGTTGTTCCCACCCAAGGACCAGCCCTCCTTAACGCATTTCACTATTCTTGTGCTCAAGCCTTCATTGATGAAACGCGTTAAGAAGATATGGGCAAGGACAACATGGATGTATTTGTGTCACTAACAGCAAAATAAAGAGCTTTGGAGGAAAAGAGAATTTTGTATGCACCTCCGATTGACTAATATGCTTATATGATAAGAGAGGACCTCTGGCGTTCAGAAGAAAGTGAGTGAGTTGCAGGTCTTAAGCAGGGCTACAAGTTTGAGAGGTCTGACTACATTCCTGCCTGCCTTGTCCTCTGCCTGGACCCGACTATCTTCATGCTTGCCACCTGTCTTGACCTCCGCCTATACCTGACTACTCTCTTATTTGACTTGATTGCTCTCTTGCAAGCCTTGACTTCTGCCTGTACCCAACCATTCTTTTGCCTGCCACCTGCCTTGACCACTGCCCAGACCTGACTACTCTCTCTGATCTGCCATTTTCTAAACACTCTTCACACCATAGCCCTTGGTGAGTCGATGTTGATGGCTGTGATCTGGTGAAAGCTTATCGGAAGGAAAACTGGGCACTATTAACACAGCTACATCCCCAGTTATAACAGTCACTCTATTGGGGGGTCACAGATGTAAGGGCGAGTGGAGACCTTAACCACTTAAAGACCGAGCCTCTTTCTGAGACTTGTTGTTTACAAGTTAAAAACAGTTTTTTTGTGCTAGAAAATTACTTAGAACCCCCAAACATTATACATTTTTTTTCCTAACACCCTAGAGAACAAAATGGCGGTCGTTACAATACTTTCTGTCACACCATATTTGCGCAGTGGTCTTACAAGCGCACTTTTTTTGGAAAAAATACACTTTTTTTTAATTAAAAAATAAGACAACAGTAAGGTTAGCCCAATTTTTTTTTATACTGTGAAAGATAATGTTACGCCGAGTAAATTGATACCCAACATGTCACGCTTCAAAATTGCGCCCGCTCGTGGAATGGCGACAAACTTTTACCCTTAAAAATCTCCATAGGCGATGTTTAAAAAATTCTACAGGTTGCATATTTTGAGTTACAGAGGAGGTCTAGGGCTAGAATTATTGCTCTCGCTTTACCGATCGCGGCGATACCTCAAATGTGTGATTTGAACACTGTTTTCATATGGGGGCGCTAGTCACGTATGCGTTCGCTTCTGCACGCGAACTCATTGGGACGGGGCAAATTTTAAAAAAAATATATTTTTTCTTATTTATTTTACCTTTTTTTTACATTTTTACACTGTTTTTTTTAAAAAAAAAATGTGTCACTTTTATTCCTAATACAAAGAATGTAAACATCCCTTGTAATAGAAAAAAGCATGACAGGTCCTCTTAAATATGAGATCTGGGGGTCAAAAAGACTTCACATCTCATATTTACATTAAAATGCAATTAAAAAAAAAAAAAAAAAAAAAATTGTCATTTAAAAAAAAGAAAAAAAAAAAAAAGTCCCTTTAAGAGCTATGGGCAGAAGTGACGTTTTGACGCCGCTTTCGCCCTGTAGTGATATGGAGATGGGTGGGGGCCATCTTGCCCTCACTTAGCTCCATACCTGATAGGAGAACAGACGCGATTGCCTCTGCAGCTGGCTCCGGTAAGCGGCGGAGGGCACAGGATCGCGGCGGGAGGGGGGGGGGCACTCTCCTGCTTGCCGATAAAAGTGATCTTGTGGCGAATCCGCCGCAGAGACCACTTTTATCTTGTAGCGGACCACCCGCTGAAGAAGAGGATACCGGGGTTATGCCAACTAGCTGCTGCCATAACAACGATATCCCCCTTCAAAGTCATCACGTAAAAGGACGGTGGGCATTCCGGAGGTGGTTAAGGGAAGAAGGTGGGGGGCACTGATTTAAAGGTCCCCCCTTACATCAGTGTCCTCACTATGTAAAGGGGGCTCTGGGAATTCTGAGAAATCTAATTTAAGGGCAGGAAGGGGGCCCGCTGCAGACCATAATAAAGGGCCCCACGATGAGAGTAAAGAGCCCAGGGTTGGCGGATCCTTCATGTTTTTTTTTTTGCACTGGGGCTCTGAAGGTTCTAGTTACGCCTCTGCTGTGCTCACTGCTATATGTAGAGCTCTGACTCAGCAGGGGGATGTCAGACCTCTGCAGAGAGACCACTGTTTCTCCATAGAGAACAAAGCTCCTTTCCTGGAGCATGCTGGCAGGGGGACGGGCTTTTTTTATTCAGTCTGCTTTCTAAAGAAAGCCAACTGAAAGACTTTGCACACATGTAGGGCTTGCTGTGTGTTGACTTCTTAGGCCTCCCTCTGATTACCTGCAGACAGTTTCTGGAGGTTTTGCACATATCCCCCCCTTACTTCTGTTTGCTCGTTACTCAATAAAGAGTCCAGGGTATTTGGTTTTTTTTTATCTTTATTGTGGAACTTGGATGGGAGAAGGAAATAGTGGGATACTCCAACTGAACTATTCACAGTAGACAACTCTCACTTGGCCTCACCAGAGTACTTGTGGAAGCAGACACACTGCTTTTACCATACTGCCACTTGTAAGTGTAGCACCCTGCTGTTTAGGCAGGGTTGCTAACAAGTTTAGTTTGCCAGGTAGTATTTGCCCTGGCTAATTGTTAGAACATCCACTGATTCCTCTCTAATTTTGGAATTGCTGCACCTTTTTTCTTCTGCCACTAGGTGGCACTGTGGCTGGTGACATTAGATCGATAAGGGCATAGCAAGGTCAGATTATGAATGGATGGGGTGTCTCAGCTAATTGGCAGGGGTTTCTTTAGTCCCTTGGCCTGCTAGGAGAGCCTATTTATTTGGGTGGAGTCAGGTGATCGGGGGGTTCTGTGCCACCTGGATGGCTGTCTGGGTGGACATGTGTTCTCTTTGAAAATGGGGGGGGGGGAATGTGTATAAAAACGGTTGCAGTTCCTAAAATTTGTACTTGATATTTATGTTCAACCCCTTGAATTAAAGCTGGAAGTCTGCACTTCAGATTGTTTTCTTTTAATTTTATTCTGGTGGCATACAGAGCCAAAAGTATGAAAACTGTGCCTGTGTCCAAATATATATGGACCGAACTGTACGTTCTGTACTGTTACATTGGCTGCTGCCAGGTGCCAGCATTGAGAAGATCCGGGCCCCCCGGGGGCCATCTGCAGAGTATAGGCACAGCAGCTGACCCTCGCTCAGTCACTGGTGAAGTGGCGCATCTAACGCTGCCCGCTGAAGGGTAATAAAGCCTCGGGAATCCGCCTCCTTTCTTCATTAAATCTGAAGCCATTAGCATTTTTCTAGTTAGCTTGTTATTAGCTCCTTAATCCTACTCTATAGCCAATTAACTCGGCAATCTCTATAATCTCACTCATAAAATTCTCAGGTCACGGCCCTTCCACACACTCATCCATTATTAACAGGGGAGGCCTCTGCCAACGTGATTTGTAAATGGCTAAATTCTATAAGCGAAGGCACCCATAGACGCAGGACGAAGGTCTCCCAACCAATAAAAAGATTTGTATGATTGTTTACCAATCACAGAGCAGACATCTGCCATTTGAAGTGACCCTGTCACTAGTTGAAAAGATTTATCTGGCATTTATCTGTAATAGAAGAAGAGATGTTCTACTCGCCTTGTGGGCAGCCAGTGTGTCCTACCTTCCCTTCGATCCGGCACGGCAACCTCCATCGGGCTCTTCAGCATTCAACACTTCTGGGAGCGTTGGATACCTGCATCCCCCTGCAACGTGCTCTGGTTCCATCCTCTGACCCCTATGCCCTATAGTGACAAAAGGGTTTGGAGGACTGAACCACAGCACATAGTAGGAGGACACACATATCCAACACTCTTGGAAGTGTTGAATGCTGAAGACCCTAATGGAGGGAGCAGAGAGGGAATGAAGAGAAGGCTGGAGATACGGTCACCAGAGAGGGGTGTATGACATCTCTTCTATTGCAGGGAATTGCCAGTTAAATCTTTTTAGATGACTAACTGCTTTAAAGCTGAACTCCACTCATACATAAGCAAACACAGCAAGAAAAAGGATGAAATGCTGCACTCAAAGAAAAACAGCTCGGGGTGTGAAGGAAACTGAACGTGGCTTCAGACTGACTCCTCCTGGGAGTCACCAAAGCATTATAGGACCTTTATTAGAGCGGTGCCTAAAATCCTTGAGGTTTATGGCTACCCAGGGGCATTGTTGGAGTCCCAAAGGACCATGGCCACCTCCAGGCACCTACTCTTTTGCCTGCTGCATGCCTGGACCACTGCTCAAAGCTGACTACTCTCCTTCCTGCCACCTGCCTTGACATGACTAATCTCTTACCTACCACCTGTCTTGACCTCTGCCTGGACCGGACTACTCTCTTGCCTCCTGCCTGCCTGGACCGGACTACTCTCTTGCTTGCCGCCTCCCTTGACCCAACTACTCTCTTGCCTCCTGCCTGCCTGGACCTGACTACTCTCTTGCCTGCCACGACCTCTGCCTGTACCTATTGCCCACGGCTTGCCTTGACCTCTTCCTGTGCTCATTGCCCACGGCTTGCCTTGACCTCTGCCTGGACCTGACTACTCTTTTGCCTGCCACTTGCCTTGACCAATCAACATTGACTCATCTTTCAGCCAGCAATGCTCACCCCGTTTAAAGTCCCAAAATCTCCCCTTTTTTCTTACGCTCTTTCCTGCCACCTGCCTTGACCCGACTACTCTCTTGCCTGCTGCTTGCCTTGACCTCTGTCTGGACCTGACTATTGCCCACGACTTGCCTTGACCTCTGCCTGGACCTGACTATTGCCCACAACTTGCCTTGACCTCTGCCTGGACCTGACTACTCTTTTGCCTGCCACTTGCCTTGACCAATCACAGTGCAGATATCTGCAGGGTCTGCGAAGTGACCCTGTCACTAGTTGAAAAGATTTATTTGGCACTTACCTGCAATAGAAGAGGGTTCTACTCAGTTCCTGGGCACTCCACACTCTAAGAAATAAAGCCCATGTGTGAAGGAAACAAAGCGGTTTCAGACTGATTCCCCCCCAACGTGTTTCACCCCTCCTACAGGGCTTAGTCATATGTGACCCCATGACTAAACCCTGTAGAAGGGGCGAAATGTGTCAGGGGGCATGGCCTGGGAGGAGTCGGGCTGAAGCCGCTTATACTTTCCTTCACACCTAGGCTGTTTTTCTTTCAGTGCGGTGTTTCATCCTCTTTCTTCCCACGTGTGCATATATAGCAATGGGAGGCACTAAAGCATTATAGGACCTTGCTTAGAGTGGTGCCTGAAATCCTTGAGGTTTATGGTCACACAGGGGCATTGCTAGAGTCCCCCCCCAAAAAAAAGGGCCACCTTCAGGCACCTACACTCTTTCCTGCCACCTGCCTGGACCTGACTACTCTCTTGCCTGCCGCCTGCCTTGACCTCTGCCTGGACCTGACTACTTTCTTGCCTGCCATCTGCCATGGCCAATCACAGAGCAGGCATCTGCCATTCGAAGTGACCCTGTCACTAGTTGAAAAGATTTATTTGGAACTTACCTACAATAGAAGAGAGGTTCTACTCACCTCCTGGGCACTCCGCTCTCTAAGAAATAAAGCCCAAGTGTAAAGGAAACTGAAAGTGGTTCAGACTGACTTCTCACCAACGCGTTTCACCCCACCTACAGGGCTTAGTCATATGTGTCCCCCATGACTAAACTCTGTTTGCAGGGTAAAATGTGTCAGAGGGCGTGGCCTGGGAGGAGTCGGGCTGAAGTCGACTTCACTTTCCTTTACACCTGGACTGTTTTTCTTGGAGTGTGGTGTTTAATCCTCTTTCTTCCCAGTTCCCACGCATGCATATATAGCCGGGACAGGCTTTCTTCACGCTGGCACCTGTGGCAAGACCCGGGGCCACCTCCAGGCACCTGTTTTTGTTTCCAGATTTCCTACCTAGGTTGGATTTTGCACATGCGTGGATGTGCTGCAGGGATTTAAGACCACAAAAGATGGGTTGTTTGGAAATTCAGACACTCGGAATGTCTAAGTAGATGTTCTGCAGGACCGTCCTGGGATTCGAAGGCTGGGCGGAGACCTTTTGCACTGCATTTGTGCTAGAGTGAAAAAAATGGCAGCACCAGAGAGGGGTTGGGGGTGGGGGGTTGGGCACAGCTACACATAAACGGGACTGAAGTTCCTCTTTGATGCTAATTGTTGTCTTCCATTTACTTTCCCATCTTTCTTTTTGTTGTCTTCTGTCTATTGGGTCTCTTTCTCTTTTCCCAATACATTCCCCTAAGGCCCATTTACACCCTCCCAGTGCTTTAACATGTATGTTGCTCATTAATGTGCGTCGTGCGAAGGCATTCCATTGAGATGAATGGGCTGTCAACGCACCCTAACTTGCTAAAAAAAAGTACCTGACCTTTTTTGTAACGCAATGCACAGCCCATTACCGTGAATTACCCCGGCAAATAAGTCGAAGGGTTCTTTTACTTTAATACGTCAACATGCATTGTTTTAAGGCAACTCACTCTATCATGGTAACAATTGTACATTACCCTTTTTTGAAATGCAGCACACCCAAGGCACTACCGTGCATTACAGAAAAATACAACAGAGGTGCATTTCCTTAGGGTGCACCTTGGGGTTTTCTGAAAGGTGAGACAAGCTTTATAAACTCTGCACTTTGAACAGATGTAGAGATGAGAAGACTGCAGATAACAAGTACAACTTATGTAGGAGAATTTGTTTAATATCTGTGTATCACCTGAGGCTGTTCGCTGGGTATATGGAAGGGTTTAAAAAAAAACACTTTAAAGCTGAACTCCAGTTATGATCTTAATTTGATTTTCAATAAAAAATATTCTGGATATGAAACCTCTCACTATTGCCCATCAGTAGTCCCAAATCAGTATAGTAAGTATTGTGATTTAGCATTGCAACATCATGTTTATGTATATACTGTACAAGGGTTCTTCAAAAATTTTCCCCACTTTTTTATATTTAATAAAGTTTAAAAAAGTGGGGAAACTTTTTGAAGACCCCTTGTGTGTGTGTGTGTGTATATATATATATACAGTATCTCACAAAAGTAAGTACACCCCTCACATTTTTGTAAATCTTTTCTTCCATCTGTTCATCTGACAACACTGAAGAAATGACACTTTGCTACAATGTAAAGTAGTGAGTGTACAGCTTGTATAACAGTGTAAATTTGCTGTCCCCTCAAAATAACTCAACACACAGCCATTAATGTCTAAACCGCTGGCAACAAAAGTGAGTACACCCCTAAGTGAAAATGTCCAAATTGGCCCCAAAGTGTAAATTTTTTGTGGCCACCATTATTTTCCAGCACTGCCTTAACCCTCTTGGGCATGGAGGTCACCAGAGCTTCACAGGTTGTCACTGGAGTCCTCTTCCCCTCCCCCATGACGACATCACACAGCTGGTGGATGTTAGAGACCTTGCGCTCCTTCACCTTCCGTTTGAGGATGTCCCACAGATGATCAATAGGGTTTAGGTCTGGAGACATGCTTGGCCAGTCCATCACCTTTACCCTCAACTTCTTTAGCAAGGCAGTGGTCATCTTGGAGGTGTGTTTGGGGTGGTTATCATGTTGGAATACTGCCCTGCGGCCCAGTCTCCGGAGGGAGGAGAACATGCTCTGCATCAGTATGTCACAGTACATGTTGGCATTCATGGTTCCCTCAATGATCTGTAGCCCCCCAGTGCCGGCAGAATTCATGCAGCCCCAGACCATGACACTCCCACCACCATGCTTGACTGTAGACAAGACACACTTGTCTTTGTACTCCTCACCTGGTTGCCGCCACACACGCTTGTCACCATCTGAACCAAATAAGTTTATCTTGGTCTCATCAGACCACAGGACATGGTTCCAGTAATCCATGTCCTTAGTCTGCTTGTCTTCAGCAAACTGTTTGCAGGCTTTCTTGTGCATCATCTTAAGAAGAGGCTTCCTTCTGGGATGACAGCCATGCAGACCAATTTGATACAGTGTGCCGCGTATGGTCTGAGCACTGACAGCCGAACCCCCCCCCCACTCCCCACCCCTACAACCTCTGCAGTAATGCTGGCAGCACTCATATGTCTATTTCCCAAACCAACCTCTGGATATGATGCTGAGCACGTGACCTCAACCTCTTTGGTGGACCATGGCGAGGCCTGTTCTGAGTGGAACCTGTCCTGTTATACCGCTGTATGGTCTTGGCCACCGTGCTGCAGCTCAGTTTCAGGGTCTTGGCAATCTTCTTATAGCCTAGGCCATCTTTATGTAGAGCAACAATTCTTTTTTTCAGATCCTCAGAGAGTTCTTTGCCATGAGGTGCCATGTTGAACTTCTAGTGACCAGTATAAGAGAGTGAGAGCGATAACACCAAATTTAACACACCTACTGCTGCCTTTCTATCATCTGGAACCAGCCCAATTTGGAGATTTTCACTTAGGGGTGTACTGACTTTTGTTGCCAGTGGTTTAGACATTAATGGCTGTGCGTTGAGTTATTTTGAGGGGACAGAAAATTTACACTGTTATACAAGCTGTACACTCACTACTTTACATTGTAACAAAGTGTCATTTCGTCAGTGTTGTCACAGGAAACGATAGAAGAAAATATTTACAAAAATGTGAGGGGTGTACTTAATTTTGTGAGATACTGTATATATAATTCAATCTTCCGAGAAACTTTACCTGCAAAGATGAGATATAATGGGTACATATGCAACAGGATTGACGGCAACAGTCCAAAGTTTATAGCCAAAGTCGGAGCTTTGCAGCACTCCAAGATTCTTTTTATTTTTCAATAGATAGCAATCGTATAAAATCACATGATTGCTATCCAGTGTTATCTCTGGGTTTTCTTTAAGAGAACCTCCATGAACAGATATGACGGGACATATATTCCAGGTGACTGAAGTCAGCATAATTCTCACCATACATCGATATCCTCCACTTTGAATGGAATATTGATTCCGTATATTTACATCCTTCTATAGGGCAGCAGAAGGGTTTTTGCCACAACATTGTAAATTCTAAATTTAGCAAATTGAAATCTATATTTATGTTTTAATAGAGTGCTTCCCCCGTATCCTCTCCCAACCCCCCCCCCCCCAGCCCCTTTATGTTTTATGTTGTTTCCTTCGTATGGCTGAATTCTGTGTTTTTGCATCTACAGCATGTCTCCATATTGCTTCCTGAAGCTGGTCACATGCAGGTTATTAGTTGTTCAGTTTCTTTAATCCTTTAGAACTTTAACATAAAACTGATAGGAAATCTCATCTCTTTAAAACCCAACTTTACTGCATATATTGGAGATAGGTATCGATGGTCACATTTTGACAGCTTTGACCCGATTGGGGAGGTCTCCTCACTTTCTGTCTCAGTGATATGAGAAGTTGGGAGGGTGGTTAGGACTAGAAAACAGAGGCAGAAACAGGAATAAAAACCTGTTGGGGCTCCAACCCTTCCCCAAAGGCTGGAGTTGCTTTAACAAATGTAGCTTCATTCCTATGGGATAGCCATACTCCGCTGAAGTCTGCCATAAGCACAGTTCCTCCATAGGAATGAATATGGCCAAGAATAAAGGTCCTGGCTGGAACTTTTTTGGAAGAGAAACTGTGCTGCTCCAAGCAGGGATGCGCCATGAAGATTTCTGGAATGGCAAGGAAGGTATTTTACTAGGTGGGGTGCACTTAGGGGGATGGGGTTCAGTAAATAAAGAATGATTGCACTAAAAGTACATTGTGGAACCTCTCATTCTCAAAGCACAAGGTGTGTTGTGGTGCTTCTCATTCTCAAAGAACAAGTTGCCTTATGGCACCACTCATTCTCAAAGGACAAGGTGTGTTGTAGTGCCAATCCTTCTCAAAGCACAAGGCATGTCGTGGTGCCAATCATTCTCAAAGCACAAGGTGCCTTATGGCACCACTCATTCTCAAAGCACAAGGCATGTCGTGGTGCCAACCATTCTCAAAGCACAAGGTGCCTTATGGCACCACTCATTCTCAAAGCACAAGGTGTATCGTGGTGCCAATCATTCTCAAAGCACAAGGTGTGTTGTGGTGCCTCTTATTCTTAAAGCACAAGGTGTGTCGTGGTGCCACTCATTCTCAAAGCACAAGGTGCCTTATGGCACCACTCATTCTCAAAGCACAGGGCATGTCGTGGTGCCAACCATTCTCAAAGCACAAGGTGCATGGTGGTGCTTCTCATTCTCAAAGCACAAGGTGTATCGTGGTGCCACTCATTCTCAAAGCACAAGGTGTGTTGTGGTGCTTCTCATTCTCAAAGCACAAGGTGCCTTATGGCACCATTCATTCTCAAGCACGGGGCATGTCCTGGTGCCAATCATTCTCAAAGCACAAGGTGTGTCCTGGTGCCAATCACTCTCAAAGCACAAGGTGCATTGTGGTGCTTCTCATTCTCAAAGCACAAGGTGTGTTGTGGTGCCTCTCATTCTCAAAGGACAAAGTGTATCGTGGTGCCACTCATTCTTAAAGGACAAGGTGTGTTGTGGTGCTTCTCATTCTCAAAGCACAAGGTGTGTTGTGGTGCTTCTCATTCTCAAAGCACAAGGTGCCTTATGGCACCACTCATTCTCAAAGCACAGGGCATGTCGTGGTGCCAACCATTCTCAAAGCACAAGGTGCATGGTGGTGCTTCTCATTCTCAAAGCACAAGGTGTATCGTGGTGCCACTCATTCTTAAAGCACAAGGTGTGTCATGGTGCCACTCATTCTCAAAGCACAAGGTGTGTTGTGGTGCTTCTCATTCTCAAAGCACAAGGTGCCTTATGGCACCACTCATTCTCAAGCACAGGGCATGTCATGGTGCCAATCAATCATTCTCAAAGCACAAGGTGCATTGTGGTGCCAATCATTCTCAAAGCACAAGGTGTGTCGTGGTGCCAATCACTCTCAAAGCACAAGATGCCTCTCATTCTCAAAGCACAAGGTGCGTTATGACACCACTCATTCTCGAAGCACAAGGTGTGTTGTGGTGCCACTCATTCTCAAAGCAATGCACCTCTGACTCGTGAGTTGCAGTGCGTTGTTGTGTGTCAGGAAAATTGATGAATGTCTGATTATAATTTTTTTTGCACTGGCAGCCCATTAGAATGAATAGGCTACCTTAACACACTGAGGGTGATAGTATGAATGCCTAACACACTGCACCAGATTGGAATGATCTGAATGAGCCCTGAAGAGAAGGCCCCCATGGTACCAAAAACATACAAGCACACGATAGCCTCTACGGTTGTTCTTTATAATCTTCTGCGGTGAAAATTTGGAGCTTTACACATTCAGCTTAAGGCTGGGAACTTGACATCAAACTGAATTTATTAGGAACGTGATTGTGGTCAGAAGATGCCACGGATGAGATCGTCCATAGCAGCTGTTGAGAAGAGAAGCACGCCGACCAGCCCTCTTACAACATGCCAGGTTTTTATGAAACGCCTGCTGGAAGTAAACACTAGCTGCCAGTGATATTAATAAAAAAAATAATCATATACAAGAGTTTCTGATGTTGGGCCAAAAGACTTGGAAGGGCCGCACACCTCCAGTGGAAGAGTCCGGTTCTACAGCAAGAATGGCGAATGCCGGACATAGCTGCTGGTTTACATTTAGTACAGAGGAATTTTCAGAAGTGGAGAGTAGAATAGCACAGAGATCTTCAGGTCTACAGAGACAGCTGGAGAAGAGACAGTGCGTTGAGATGAGGCACAGCTGACTGCGGACAGGTGCAACCAAAGGCTTCTATGATAGAGAGAGAAAGAGAGAGTGACGAGAGAAGACGGACACGGGACTGACTGCTATGTAGATCAGGCCGAAGGAGGAGAAGCTGACACTCCGAGAAGACACGTCAAGTGGAGCGATAAACATGACCAAGAGTGGATGAAGGGAAATAAAAAGCAATGGTGACAGAGGTCCAGGCTGTATTGTGTAAGCAAGACACTACAAGGTCATAGTAGGCAAAAAATATCCATATGGCACCCTTGGGCCCATGCCTGCACATAGTAAAAGGTGAGCAGCACCAAATTACAAGCTTGGCAATTTTTGGTAGGAGAAGGTAAAAAAAAAAAAAAGCCCATTGGTGAAACGAATGGCAGAGATGCCTAGTGTGGTGTACCTAATGCCGCGTACACACGATCGGACATTCCGTCAACAAAATCCATGTTTTTTTTTTTCCGACGGATGTTGGCTCAAACTTGTCTTGCATACACACGGTCACACAAAGTTGGTCGGAAATTCCGAACGTCAAGGAACGCGGTGACGTACAAACACGTCCGACGAGCCGAGAAAAATGAAGTTCAATTGCCAGTGCGGCTCTTCTGCTCGATTCCGAGCATGCGTGGAATTTTGTGCGTCGGAATTGTGTACACACGATCGGAATTTACGTGAACGGATTTTGTTGTAGGAAAATTTGCAAACCAGATCTCTAATTTTGTGCGAGGGAACTTGCGATGGAAACTGTCCGATGGAGCCCACACACGGTCAGAATTTCCGATAAAGGGCTCCCATCGAACATTTTCCGTCGGAAAATCCGACCGTGGGTACGAGGCATTAGGGTAGGTCGGAGTCATCAAGTTAGATGAATATCAGATAGCTTTATTTCACCACAACGCGCGCTTCATGGCTTTAACTGGTGGAAATTGGTGAAAATTGAATTAAAATACTAAATAAGCTGCTACCCTGTTTCCCCGAAAATAAGACCTAGCGTGATTGTCAGTGATGGCTGCAATATAAGCCCTACCCCCCAAATAAGCCCTACCCTGTTTCTCAGAAAATAAGCCCTACCCTGAAAATAAGACCTACAAGGACTAGGGCTTATTTGGGGGGTAGGGCTTATATTGCAGCCACCACTGACAATCACGCTAGGTCTTATTTTCGGGGAAACAGGGTAGCATCAAAAGGTTCAGTACAGAAACTCCAAACAAAGTGTATATATCAAAAAGGATGCAGCGCTAAATAAACTCGTAAACAATATTGAATCCGTATATAAATATACAATATACATGTGAAAAATACCACAGAGAAAAAGAAAAAGAAAACTAAAGGCAAAGTCCCATCACAGGTAAAAGTTCATAGATTCCCATGTAAAAATGTCCATCCAATTGAGCAAAAGTTGCAAGAAGAAATTTGTGACAAACTCTTCTAAACAAAACAAAGTGCGTGCAGATCGCCACCCAAAGGTGTGTAAATAACCCGCTTACCAGAAAGCGATGACCTCCACAGCAGTCTCGCCCAGCATAGGGAAGTAAGGTCTCCCCTAAACCTTAAGGAATATCCAGAGCACCCGCTGCTGCTCGTGATACTCAAAAACATAAAACAAAAGAAACTTCCATGGTGTAGTATGTTGA
Organism: Lithobates clamitans; assembly: GCA_037952925.1. NCBI lineage: Eukaryota > Metazoa > Chordata > Amphibia > Anura > Ranidae > Lithobates > Lithobates clamitans. Next base: position 112,283 of record JBBGZY010001943.1, read on the forward strand.
TAAAAGTAGATTTAATAAAAGAATAAGTTTGCACTTACAAGAGATAGGTCATCTATCAGCAAAAAGCGGTCCAGATTCAGTTTGCCAGAGTTGCGGTATCACCGTCAGTCTCGCTATACTTCCTATATCGTGCGCCCATCCGCCATCTCGGAAGGAAAGAAACGTGATGACGTCACCGTCAGAGGCTCCACCTTTGGGTGGCGATCTGCGCGCACTTTGTTTTGTTTGGAAGAGTTTGTCACAAATTTCTTCTTGGAACTTTTGCTCAATTGGATGGACATTGTTACATGGGCATCTATGGACTTTTACCTGTGATGGGACTTTGCCTAATGCCGTGTACACACACGCGGGCTTTTCGACTGGTCTGGTCCGACAAACTTTCCAGCGGACTTTTGACGGACTTTCTAACGAACGGACTTGCCTACACATGATCACACCAAAGTCCGATGGATTTGTACATGATGACGTACACTGGACTAAAATAAGGAAGTTGATAGCCAGTAGCCAATAGCTGCCCTAGCGTCGGTTTTTTGTCCGTCGGACTAGCACACAGACGAGTGGATTTCTGGGTCCGGCGGAGTTACGACGTAGAGATTTGAAGCATGTTTCAAATCTAAAGTCCGTCAGATTTGCAACAGGAAAAGTCCGCTGAAAGTCCGGTGAAGCCCACACACGATCGGATTGTTCGCCGGATTTGGTCCGTCGGCGTCCGTCAGACCAGTCCGGTCGAAAAGTCTGACCGTGTGTACGCGGAATAAGGTTTTCTTTTTTTCACTTTGGTATTTTTCACATATATATTTTTATATGGATTCAATATTGTTTATGGCTTTAACTTGCCATTCCGCCAGTTTACGGTGTGAGACCGGGCAAGGCCCTGCCACTATGGGAATGTAACAACAAAGGATTCACATTAAGGCAAGGTTCTAGACCAGTAATGGCGAAACTTGGCACCCCAGATGTTTTGGAACTACATTTCCCATGATGCTCATGCATTCTGCAGTGTAGTTGAGCATCATGGGAAATGTAGTTCCAAAACATCTGGGGTGCCAAGGTTCGCAATCGCTGTTCTAGCCTATCGTTTTTCTGGATTCTGTAGTCCCCGATTGGGGCCTGGAGCTTAAAGGTTCCAAAATGTGTTGAGTTGGACAGAACCTTCAATCCTGTGTCTGCATGCCTGCTGCCTATGTGAGTGCACAGGAGTGCAGGGTCATTATATACTTAAGCCTGAGGATAGCTCAGAGCTCCCAGTTTGGAGATAGCTCCCATACTGGAGACAGAAGATCTCACCCAGAGGTCAGAGGAGCCCCCAGTCAGGAGACAGAACTCATCCCAGGAGTCAGGTGGGCTCCTATCGGGGTGTCCCCTGTCCAGAAGCCAGGAGTGGGCTGTGCAGCAGGGCGCTGTGACTAAAGGCTAAGTGAGCCAAGTGAACCAGGAGAGCTGGGCAACACAGTCAGAGGAACTGGTAAGAAGACCAGCAGTGCTGCTGACAAGGGAGCCAGATGGCTCAGCGTTTTCAGTTGACATTTCCTGTTGATGTGGAAGAATCCCTATGTGGGCAACTGATGTTTGTGTAAACTTTCCATTTTGTTTAGTAAAAGTGGGCTGCCATGCCTTAAAATACAGTTTGGACTGGCAGAACTCATTGGGAAAAAGTATCTGCCACATGAGAGTAATCACCTCAATACCATGGGTGATACACCAGCTAGGCCTGCCTAAAGTTACCTGCTCTAACCAAAAGGAATCTCTATCTCTAGCACCTACCTAAGTAGAGGATGCTACACAAGCTTGTATAGCACGCTCGCGTGCCAAAGGGGAACTGGTGCAGGCAGGATAGAGCTAGTCCACGCTCCCCATAGAAGGCTAAATCACTATGACCAAACCCACACTGATGTCAGCATTTTCATAAAACTTTATTGTTCTGGAGGTGAACGCTAGAAGCTCCTTCTGGGAACCCCTCCCACACTAAAATGGCTCACCCTAGAACAGGGCAATCTCAGTACTCCAGCTGTACCTAAACTACAAATCCCATCATGTGTGCAAATGGGAAAATCCGGACAGCCGCACTGCAGGAAATATAATCCAAACTTCTTTACTTTAAAATCAGGAACATGTCATACAGTACATCAAAGGCAGAGTGTACAGACAGGCAGCTTACGCGTTTCGCACTATATCAAGTGCTTACTCATAGTAGTTGTCATGCCCGTTGCTGTCCGTTTCACCACAGCTGGAGTTCCAAGGTTGCGTAGCCCTGCCCTAGAGACAGGTTTAGTCATTGAGATGGGTTGAAAGGCGTGGCTCCAAGACAAGGCTTCCAGTGTGCCCATCGGGAGCAAGTTTTATGGAAATGCTGACATCGTCAATGTGTGGTCAGTGTTTGGGAATAAAAGCAGGCTGTCAGGTTCTGGTGAGCAATCAGGGGTCACATAGAATCTCTGAGCTACTGCCCTGTCAAATGCCTGCTTCCTTGTTATTACCCAATGTGCACATGGGCCTAGACGCTCTTAGAGCTAAGTGGGTGATGCACTTTCCCACTCTGGATGCCGAAGACTGGGAGGAAATGTGTGTGTGTGTGTGTGGGGGTGCTCCTTCTCCCAATTAGTTTTGGCCAGGGACAGACTGGTCCAATTTAAAATTGTCCATAGAGTGTATTTTACGCCCATGCCCTTGCACAAAATGTATCCCTCCATACCAGACGCCTGGTGAAGGTGTACCTCACCAGCAGCAGACTTTATACCTATATTCTGGAAATGCTCATTGATTGAGACCTTTTGGATTGGGGTCACTGCAACTATTTTGGCAGTCACTACAATCCAAATCCCCTTGACGGTGGACGCATGTTTAATTGGGACATGTCAATCATCTGGCCCATAGCTGGGTGGATAGAACCCTCATAGGAATACTGCTTTACTATGCTCGAAAAGCCATTGGTCCTACGATGGAAATCACCTTCTGCCCCATCAATTAGCTTGTGGAAACGATTGATTAATGCAGCCCCCCCACTATATAAAACAACATACCTGTCCAGAGGATGTGCCAGGAAATTTCATAAAGTGTGGAACCTTTGGGTGGATTCCCCTAGTACCAATGTTGATTGCCCAGATGATTAAAGGGTAACTCCACTTTCGTGGGGAAAAAAAAAATAGCAAATAAAAGGAAAAATAATATAGCGTGTACAATTGTGATACAAATCATATTGTAATTGAATGTTATTAAAAATTACCTTTCCTTTTCAATCTGCAGCCGCTGTAATTTTCTATAAATGCAATGCAATATGGTTACTCTGTGTTACTGACCACTCCCCAGAAACATCATTTCCTGCTTGTGTGATTGGCTCACCAATTTTCCCAGAAGTCTGCCTAGGATACAAGTCAGATTTCAGGCATCCCCTGCAACAAAAATGTCATTCTTGGTGAGATATTTCCAATAGGAACACGTCTTGAGGGATGCAGGCGCAGCAGGTTTCCTGATTAGTGCTCTGCAGCTGCCACAGCTGACTGATAATTATGAAACCACTCCCATTACATCGCACAGAGGCACAGACAAACCCACAGGGATTTCTTCAGAATAACAAAAGATAGGAATCTGCAACAAAGTTTGTTATAATCCTTGCAATGTTCATAGATCACCCAGAGGGGGAATGTTTTTTTTTTCTCAACAAAAGTGGAGTTACTCTTTAATTCATGATTATGTTAGGTTTGGCTAAATATATGGTGTTGACATTAATGGTCTACCCCAGTGTTTCTCAACTCCAGTCCTCAAGGCGCCCCAACAGGTCATGTTTTCTGGCTTTCCATTATTTTGTACAGGTGATTTGATCAGTTTCACAGCCTTAGTAATTACTACAGCCATTTCATCTGAGGGAAATCCTGAAAACATGACCTGTTGGGGCGCCTTGAGGACTGGAGTTGAGAAACATTGGTCTACCCTACAGCAATGTTTTGTTCTGGCAAGCTGCTCTTGTTATCTGGGATCAGGGAGGGGGTACTCTTGATCATCCTTTTTCGCCTCATGCTTTGTAGGATGTCCGAGAGGAGGATTGTTTAGACCAGGGTTCTCAAACTGGTGGCCCTCCAGCTATTGAGGAACTACAAGTCCCATCATGCCTCTGCCTGAAGGAGTCATGCTTGTAATGGTCAGCCTTGCAATGCCTCATGGGACTTGTAGTTTTGCAACAGCTGGAGGGCCACCAGTTTGAGACCCCCTGGTTTAGACTAATTGGAATGTCCGTACATCTCAGCCTTCACCGGTGGTTGGAGCGTACCACTTGTAACTATTCGATATAGGTATATAGGTAACTAGGGTCTTTTGGTTATGTTGTTATTGTTATGCAGGTGAGCCTGGGTATGCCAAAATAGGCTTCATTTTGTAACTCTACCTTGGAAAACTGTACTAAAGATAATTCCCCCCCCCCCCCCCCCCCCAAAAAATGCCTTCTTCCTTCTCTTGGAGACTCCGGTGAGAGGTCTGCACTGAGTTCCCCAGGTCTGCACTTCTTTTGGGACCACTGTTACCATACTTTGTTTTTCATCAAATTTAAGTATTAAAGCGGGGTTCCACCCAAATTTTGAACAATATCTGTATGTATTGTCTTCCTTGCCTAGATGCTGACATGGCGTTTAAAAAAATTTAAATCGCCGTAATTACCTTTTATTTTTCTATTCTTCTTTGCACTTCCTGGTTCTCCTCCCGTGAGAGTAGGCGTGTTTCTAGCCTCTCCCAGACTTCTGGGAGCTTGTCTCAGGCTTCCCAGGATGCCACTGAGCATGTGCGGGAACGAGCGGTGAATGCTGGGAGCACAGCATTCACCACATCCAGGAAATAAATGCTTGTGGGCTTCAAATGCCCACAATGAAAATGGAAACCGCCTGCAGTGAATAATATAAGCTATTCTTTCCAACGAAATCTGACACAGGTGGACATATTACACACAATATGTGAGTATGAAATGCTGAGAAGAAAAGTTTGTGAATGAACTAAAAATAAATAAATTGATAGATAGGTGGACCCCCGCTTTAAATACATGATAAATATTCCGTACATGACAGTAGTTTTGAAAACAGAGATTGGACTTGAGGTCGGACTTTTACTAAAGTCTGACCGCTGCTTTTGAAATACTTTCTTATGTTGAGACAACACAAGGTGTATAGGATTGTTTTAATGGTTGTTACCTCAGCCGGGGTATGCCCAGAGGCTGTATTATGTAACTATTTTTTTTAAATTTTGTTTTATTTTTTATGCAAACTCAATAAAAAGAATTTTCAAAAAAAAAAAAAAGAAAAACACAAAGAGTAGTGGGACTCCCCCCCCCCCCCAAACTCTAGGATGGGACAGTTTTAGTGGAAAATTGAAGAGATTGCGACTTATCTAACCCACAACCATTGCCGAGGAGGGTGGGAATGTTACCGGAACGATTGCAGTCAATGGTAACTAAGAAAAGCGCTCTTCAGCAGAGGTTCCTCCACCATGTAATAAATAGGACACAAGACACAACAAAAGATATCTGCACTTTATTTAAGGCCCAGGATCAGAAAGTACTAAAAACACAGGCAGTATTCTAAATAAAATCAAGTCATATAAAAACAATGGCAGTTTTCCCCCCGGAGGGTTGGGCAGTGTTCTGATGTCCTAAGCAGTCAGTAGTCTTCTCATACTGAGTGTTTGCTCACCTTGGGGTCCGTGTCCCCTGCAGCCAAGGGAGCCCTGATCCGGTAGTGAATGATGACATAGACCTCTCCAAGTCAAGAGGTAGAATTTTAAACCTTCAATAAATCAGTTCTTGGCCGAGAAGGGGGTGGGAGGTTTTCTGGGTCCACCCCCGAGGTTCCATTTAAAAGATTAAATGGGAGGGATTTACTAAAACCAGAAGAGTGCCAAATCTGGTGCAGCTCTGCATAGAGATCGATCAGCTTCTAACGTTTATTGTCAAAGCTTAATTGAACAAGCTGAAGTTAGAAGCTGATTGGCTCCCAAGAACAGCTGCACCAGATTCTGAGTGCTCCAGGTTTAGTAAATCTTCCCCCCCAAAGTGAATATCTGGGCAAACCATAAAAAAAAACAAAACAAAACATTAATACATCTCTGCAATAAAAAACTCTGCACATCCCCCCCATGTTTTGTCTCAGTACAGAAATCCAGTGCTCTCCTTACTTCCTGTTTGAGCTGACACCACCGTGTCCCCGCTGCACTGAAATCCCAAGCAGTGCTGCCAAGCCTTGCCCAGTTCTCACCTGCTGGACTACAGAACCCCTCCTTCACGCCATAACTTAAAGGGGGGGGCTCTGTAGTCCAGTATGGTACAAATTTGTGGGCCTCACAACACTGCTTAGGGTTTTACTTGCATAAGAAATCCGTTGAAAGTAAGCAAAAGAACAAAAAGTGAATGCAATGCGAGTTATACATAGAAGTATCACCGAATATCCCAAAGAAACTCTCACAAAAAATAAAATAATATTGGTGAATGCAAGAAATAGGAAGAAACCGCAAATAAAAAGGGGGTGTCTTGTCTCAGACTGTCCACATGGGGAAAAGATTAAAATTGCAGCAAGTAGGTGAATTCTGGAAGTAGAATCCAATTATGTATATTGAATGATAGATGTTACTCCATATACTGTATCTGTATATGTAGCACTTGGCTATGACTAAGTACCGCATTCGCTGTGAAACGCGTCAGCCTTGATATCTAATTTTATATAATAAAAGGTGAATTTTTTGGAGTGCGGCTATCCAGGTATTTATTTTCTCTATTACCTCTGATTCTAGGAGAGGTAATTACCTTGGAGCGGTGAACTCCCATATCCTAGGAAGTTATGAGCTCACTGGATTTCTGGCAGATAAATGTATTTTCAGTATTAAAAAATAAATGGAGAATTGTGCTGGTACTGCAGAGATGAACTAACTAGTTTGTCTTTTTTTGCTCAGACATACACTTCAACTTTGTTCCAAGCTGGAACACGAACACAACCCCAATCTACGAGGCAATGCAGGCAACCTTGGAGTTGTGTGTACCGCAGGGGGTTGGACATATCCAAGCTCCACCTCAGGGTGTGTACTGCAGGGGGTTGGGCATGTCCAAGCTCCACCTCAGGGTGTGTACTGCAGGGGGGTTGGACATGTGCAAACTCCACCTCAGGGTGTGTACTGCAGGGGGTTGGACATGTCCAAGCTCCACCTCAGGGTGTGTACCACAGGGGTTGGACATGTCCAAGCTCCACCTCAGGGTGTGTACTGCGGGGGCTGTACATGTCCAAGCTCCACCTCAGGGTGTGTACTGCAGGGGGGTTGGACATGTGCAAACTCCACCTCAGGGTGTGTACTGCAGGTGTTGGACATGTCTAAGCTCCACATCAGTGTGTTTATTGTGATGGTTGGAAATGTCTGAGCTCCACATCAGTGTGTTTATTGTGATGGTTGGAAATGTCTGAGCTCCACCTCCGAGTAAATATGGTTTGGGTTTCAGGACTTACAGGTAATACAGAGGAAGAATTCTAATAAGGCAATGAAAGGGGCCCCTGCCTGCCTTGTGAAACCTTTTCGATCATCTCCTATTCCCACTTTGCCCCGTGTGATCTACTGACAGATGGTTCTACAAATATAGGTGACCAGGAGACTGCAAATGTGAACCTCTCCTGAAAATGCAAGACATCTGGCTGTCAAGGTAGACCCTCTAGTGCCAGGAAGACTTCTGACGTTCTTGATCTGCAAACTTGTTCAAGGTCAGTGACTCAAAAAGTTTCAAGGCTAGCATAACAGCCAAAAAAAAAAACCTAAGGCCTAAGATTTGTTCAGGAAGGCAGTGACATCGGGAACAGGCAGCAAACCTCACCACACCTCTGAGGTCGTAATTGGTCTCTACCAGCCTCCATGTAATACCTGGGTAACAAGATACTCCTAGGGATCACTTATCTGCCATACTCAGATATGCCAAATTGGGGAGGATCCATCAGGATACAGGGGCAGGCTGCGTGGATCCACCATGTCTACCCCGTGTCATGTGACTAGCAGTTCCATCCACCCTGCATGCCCTATGACTCAGGACTACCGGAACATCGGGCAGTAACTGGCCAAATGTCCAATCCTGAAGCCAGCTCCAATGAAAACTTCCCGAGTGGTTGTAAAACCATAGGAAGGGCATTTTTACATTTCTCTGCCCTTAATTTTGTAAAATGTGTGCATACCCAAAGCTGTTGACTTTGGATAAAATCGGAACAGATTTGAATCCTTATCAAGTTTTATTGCTAGGTGTGCCCCTGTTAGACATTCACATTTTCTATTTGTCCTGATGACTAGGGAGGGTGCATCTGTTCCAGTGTCTAAGAGGGTATTCTATGGGGGGGAGATTACCTCTCACTTCCTGTTGTGTCTACTGGAGAGGAAGTGAGGAGAAAACATCCTAAGGGGATGCAGATGGCAAACAAATAAAATAAACTAATGGGGGGGGATTTAACCCATTCCTATTCTATCCATAAATACAAGATTTTCTCTATACACAGACTTTAATGGTGCCCGGAATTTCGCATTAACACTGCAAATCTCTGGGGTGTGGGTGAAGATGAAGAGACAGTAAAAAATAGGGTGAGAACAATGGCTCTGCATTTTTTCACATGGGGGAAGGGTACGGAGAGAAGGCTGTACGGTGCGCAGAGGGTTGTACAAACTTCTGTTCCAGTACAGGCCAATGCCTTCCATATTCAATGCCTTCCATATTCAATGCCATGCTATGCCATTGCCCAGTAAGGTAAATGTAGTGCAGAAAGGCCACCTCCTAAGAAAAATGGCAGCAGGGGGACTGCTAAGGGCTCTTTCACATTACACATGTGCGCATAACATGCGCATGCTGGTGTACGTTGTGAATGCGCACTGTCATCAAAATGCATTGATAAAAAAGCACCACAGTGCTTTCTTTCCCGCTGCACACAAATGCACTCTATCCTATTCTTTTTTTTTTTAGCGCACGCCAACGCACTGCATCGGTGTGAACTGAAGCCATAGGACACTTTTCCTTGGTCTTGCCCTGTGGCTTACGTTGGGCAATGCTGCTGCCGTGAACGAGCCCTAAGAGAATTTTGGTGAGTTTTACTCACTTAACACTGAAAAAAAAAACACAAAATGTAGACTCCGCCCACAGCACCGAAGATATAAAATATATAAAATAATTATAAATTTCTCTTATACCAAAAACTATGAAATAAACTTTCTTGGCTGAATTGCCAGCATGAAATTAAATAGATATCTCTGTAGAAGTATAGACTATGAAATGTGCGCGCGTTCCTCGGGAACACAAAAGATCGCCAAAACACGGTTAAACGGCTTGGTGGGGATTTACGTGTTCGGTCATCACCAAATCGGGCCCAGGAGGATAATACAGGATAATACACACAAAGCCCTCTGGGTGGAGCTCTGTAGGGGGAGGAATGCGGGACCCTGAGTTGTAGTCGCTCCAAATAACCGGACAACATCATAGTCTGGGCTTGATCTGCAGAGGCTTTCCTGGGAAACAGAGATGAAGAGTATTAGATAACGGAGGAGACAATTCAAAAACATCCAGAAAACAGACAACAGGAAGAGCAACTACAACAGTACAGCGAACAAACAACTGTTTTCTACCGTTTGTACCCAAATTAAATTTTTATCATTTTTTTTTCACACAAATAGAGCTTTCTTTAGGTGGTATTTAATCACTGCTGGGTTTTTTATTTTTTGCTAAAAAAAAAAAACGAAAAAAAAGACAAAAAATTTTGAAAAAAAAAAAAAAAAACGAAAAAAAGACAAAAAATTTTGAAAAAAAAAAAAAAAAAACACGATAAAAAGACATAAAATTTTGAAAAAACAAAAAAAAACTGTTTCATAGTTTGTTATAAAATTTTGCAAACAGGTCATTTTTCTTCTTCGTTGATGTGTGCTGATGAGGCTGCACTGATAAGGTGGCACTAATGGGCACTGATGAGGTGGCACTGGTAGGTGACACTGATAGGCAGCACTGGTGGGCAATGATGGGTGGCACTGGTGGGCATTGATGGGTGGCACTGGTGGGCATTGATGGGTGGCACTGGTGGGCATTGATGGGTGGCATGGGTGGGCAAAGGTAGGTGGCACTGTGGGCACTGGAAGGTGGTACAGATGAGGCAGCCACGACTCTCTGTGTGAGGGATCGATGTCCCTCCGACAGAAGCCGGTGAACGTCTTGTTTTTTTTTTCCCCCTCACGCAAAAAAATACTCATCTCATGTTTACATCATGTGATCAGCTGTCATTGGCTGACAGCTGATCACGTGGTTAAGGGGCGGGATCTGCCCCTTACGCCGATCTGCGATCAGCCGAGTCTCATAGACTCAGTGAAAACAGAGCGCGACCCGCGCGACCCGCAGGCAGCTCATCCATGGGAGGACGTCTATGGACACCCTCCCGGCAATTAAGGCCCGTGTTGTAGCCGTCTTTCGGGTAAGTAGTTAAAAAAACCAAAAACATACCTTTACAATCACTTTGAATTTTTTAAATTATTTTTTTAGAAATTTTATATTATTTTTTTTATGTTTTATATTTATTTTTTTTTACATTTTGGGGGGCTTTGATGAACTATTAGGGGCTGAAACAGACCCCTGATGTCTCACATTTAGGACCGAGGACATAGATTTATTCGTCTCTATCGCTGCAGCCTCATCTGCAGAGGTGAATGAAAAGGAAGCGGTCTGAGGCATAGTTTACTATGAATAAAGAGTTTACTAAGCTTCACTGATGAATGGACACAGGAGGGATCGATACTGATCGCTCACTGTGTTCATTCAAAAAAAATAAAATAAAAATGAAGGGGCCTATGAATGACATATTTACCTGCCCCTTTCCTGGCTGTCCATCCTGAAAATAATGCCCGCAACAGCAGTCAGCAGGAGAGGAGAGCGGGGAAGCCGGCAATGATGAGAGGGGGGACACAGGGGGGCCCGGGCAGCAGGGGGATGGGAGCGTAGATGCTAGAACTTATCCCCCTGCAGCGCAGCGGGAGGTAGAGGAGAAGACGCCGACAGCGCTGCAGGGGGAAGAACAAGAGGATTAGTGTCTGTAATAAGGCAGTACACCAGCTCCTCCCGCTCAGCAGGTGCCCAGGCCCCTCTTTTGAACTAATAGGGCCTGGTACAGGAGGGCCAGTTGTACTGCTTTATCAATGGTCCTGGCACACGGGGGAGTGCCCATCTATATGCCTAAGTCAGGGGGACTGAGAGAGGGAGGGGCAGAATTCAATCAGCTCCTCCACTGCCCAATCAGGCAGAGGGAGGAATGAAGACCAAGCTGGGATACATAAATTCAGGACGCCAATCTATTCACGCTGCCAGGACGTCGCTCATCGGGTAAGATAGTTCTACATATTTCAATGGTGGATTTGAACCAGAGAGTCCTTATGAGCCATTTCCTGGCAGAGGAAAGTCCTGGTCCCGATGCCAGCAATCGCCTTGTCTCTGCCGTCCTGCCAGCTACGGCTCATATCTCGGTGCCCGTCCAGTTGGCATTCCAGTGTGTTAAGGATATGCGGAGGGGTGTGTGGATATAGTTACAGTGTTTGTGAGAAGGCTGGCTATGAGGCTGTTGACAGAGCGTTGGCAGGACGGGGTACAGACGTGTACGGCTGCTGTCACAGTGACGAGTGTTCGGTTATATTTAGAGCTTCTTAAAAAACATTAACAGCCTTACTTAGCCACTTCCCGGGCCGGACTCCATGACATGTAAACACGCCACCGACTCCGGGCCCATCTGCCCCCAACAACCAGGAAACTTCATACGGGCACCGCCATCCCTGCCCACCAGGACACTTCATACGGGCACCGCCATCCCTGCCCACCAGGACACTTCATACGGGCACCGCCATCCCTGCCCACCAGGATACTTCATACGGGTACCGCCATCCCTGCCCACCAGGACACTTCATATGAGCACCGCCATCTCTGCCCACCAGGACACTTCATACGGGCACCGCCATCCCTGCCCACCAGGAAACTTCATACGGGCACCGCCATCCCTGCCCACCAGGACACTTCATACGGGTACCGCCATCCCTGCCCACCAGGACACTTCATACGGGCACCACCATCCCTGCCCACCAGGACACTTCATACAGGCACCGCCACCCTTGCCCACCAGGACACTTCATACGGGCACCGCCATCCCTGCCCACCAGGACACTTCATACAGGCACCGCCACCCTTGCCCACTTCATACGGGCACCGCCATCCCTGCCACCAGGACACTTCATATGAGCACCGCCATCCCTGCCCACCAGGACACTTCATACGGGCACCGCCATCCCTGCCCACCAGGACACTTCATACGGGCACCGCCATCCCTGCCCACCAGGACACTTCATACGGGTACCGCCATCCCTGCCCACCAGGACACTTCATACGGGCACCACCATCCCTGCCCACCAGGACACTTCATACGGGCACCGCCACCCTTGCCCACCAGGACACTTCATACGGGCACCGCCATCCCTGCCCACCAGGACACTTCATACAGGCACCGCCACCCTTGCCCACTTCATACGGGCACCGCCATCCCTGCCACCAGGACACTTCATATGAGCACCGCCATCCCTGCCCACCAGGACACTTCATACGGGCACCGCCATCCCTGCCCACCAGGACACTTCATACGGGCACTGCCATCCCTGCCCACCAGGACACTTCATACGGGCACCGCCATCCCTGCCCACCAGGACACTTCATACGGGCACCGCCATCCCCGCACACCAGGACACTTTATACGGGCATCGCCATCCCTGCCCACCAGGACACTTCATACGGGCACCGCCATCCCTGCCCACCAGGAAACTTCATACGGGTACTGCCATCCCTGCACACAAGGACACTTCATACGGGCACCACCACCCCTGCCCTGTGCTGGTAGACTCACCCTCAAAAATAAAGATATATAGGAGGGCCTAGAATCTGCACTTCAAACAATTTCGCATGGAATGCCCCAATTTAACCCCTTCAATTCCCGGGCACTTTCACCCCCCTTCCTACCCAGGACAATTTCCAGCTTTCAGCGCTGTCACACTTTGAATGACAATTACGCAGTCATGCTACACTGTATCCAAATGACATTTTTATCATTTTTTTCACACAAATAGATTTCTTTCGGTGGTATTTAATCCTTGCTGTTTTTTTAAATTTAATTTTTGCTTAAAAAAATTGAAAAAAGATCGAAAAATTTTGAAAAAAAAAGATTTTTTCCTTTTTTTTTGGCAGAAATTTTTTTAAATAAGTGATTTTTCTCCTTCACTGATGGGCACTGATGAGCCGGAACTGATGGGGTGGCACTGATGAGGAGGTACTAATATGCAGCTTTGATGAGCACTAATAGGTGGCACTAGTGGGCAATGATCAGTGGCACTGGTGGGCAATGATAGGTGACACCGGTGGGCAATGATAGGTGGCACTGGTGGGCAATGATAGGTGGCACTGGTGGGCAATTATAGGTGGCACTGGTGGGCAATGATAGGTGACACCAGTGGGCAATGATAGGTGACACCAGTGGGCAATGATAGGTGGCACCGGTGGGCAAAGGATAGGTGGCACGGATAGGCTGCACTGATGAGGCAGCACTGAAGGGCACTAATGGGGTGGCACTGATGAGAAGGCACTAATATGCAGCTTTGATGAGCATTGATAGGTGGCACTGGTCGGCAATGATAGGTGGCACTGGTCAGCAATGATAGGTGGCACTGGTCGGCAATGATAGGTGGCACTGGTCGACAATGATAGGTGGCACTGGTCGGCAATGATAGGTGGCACTGGTGCGCAATGATAGATGACACCAGTGGGCAAGGATAGGTGGCACTGGTGGGCAAATGATAGGTGGCACGGATAGGCTGCACTGATGAGGCAGCACTGATGGGCACTAATGGGGTGGCACTGAAGAGAAGGCACTAATATGCAGCTTTGATGAGCACTCATAGGTGGCACTGGTGGGCAATGATAGGTGGCACAGATAGGCGGCACCGACGGTCACTGAAAGGCAGCACTGATTGGCATCACTGATGGTCACAGATTGGCATCACTTATGGGTACAGGTTGGCATTACAGAAGGGCACAGAGTGGCATCATTGATGGGCACTGTTGGGGCTGCACTAATGATCAGTGGCTCTATACAGATCTCCCCTGATTGGCTCTCCTCTCCTCACACTCTGTCAGTATAAGGTGAGGAGAGCCAATAGACGGCATCTCCTTGTTTACATGTGATGTGATTGGACAGAGCCGATCACATTGGCAAAGAGCCTCGGCTCATTATCGAGATAAGGGTCGCGTCTTGGCGCCCGCGATTGCCGCACTGCATGCCCCCCCCCCGCTGGCGTGCGATCGCGGTGAGACTGGGGCGACGTCATATGACGCTGGCCCAGAACAAGAGTATCCCGCATGACGTCATTTGTCCATATGGTGGGCGGGAGGAGGTTAAACACACCTATTAAAGTCCCGTCAATGTCAACCTAAAAGTACGACTCAATCTTTTAAAATCTGCAACTTTCATTAAAATAATCCTTTGTTCAGACACTTCCTGGTACAGGGTGACAACGCTCCGTCCTTGGCTCCCAGGTGTGCTCCGGCGTTGTCACCTTGTCGAACAGGCTTTTAATGAAGACTACAAACCCACATTACACAGTCATGGTCGGCCGCTGTCAGCACCCTGAGAAATGCCATGCAAGCCATTGCTGGAGTGTATGTAGAGAGGAAATGGCTGCAAAGAGGATGCAGGAGACCAGCAGCGCTAAGATATACAGTAGTACCTTGGATTACGAGCATAATCCGTTTCAGAGGAATGCTTGTAATCCAGAGCACTCGCATATCAAAGCGAGCTTCCCCATACGGATCAATGGAAACATAGATAATTCGTTCCACAGCCACTGCTAGTGTATGCAGTACCACATGTGGCCAGAGGTGGGGGGGCGCCGGAGACACTCGGAGAAGCTTGGAGACACTCGGAGAAGCTTGGAGACACTCAGGAACGGAGTGTTTCCGAGCACTTCTGAGTGTCTCTGGCGCCCCCCCACCTCTGGACACATGCGGTACTGCACACACCAGAGGCTTGAATCCTGCTTGTCTTGTGACGCTCGCAAACTGAGTCAGGATTTAAAAAAAAAAACACAGTTCGTTTTTCATGCTATCATGTCACTATGGAGCAAAATCTCTGCGGAACGTTTCCAACACCTTGTTGTATCTCCACCACCAAGAATGAAGGAAAAAGGGGGTCCAACCCGGGACTAGCAAGGGGGACCTAATAAAGTGGCCGGTGAGTGTATATACATCCTGGGACGGGAAGGGTGATATCTCGGTCTTCACTGCAGAAATGATCGAAACATTATTTTTTTTAGTGCCATTTATTTCCTACAGGCCCCCCTCCTCCCCAGACCCACCAAACATCCCATCGGGGGGGGGGGGGAGGGGGGGGGGAGCCCGGGAACAATGTGACTGTCTTGGTCGCATTCGGTGAGAACAGAGGAAGGAATGGAAGTTCTCTTCTCTGATATCAAAAACTAAAAGCAATGAGGATCTTTGTCACTTACGGTTTCGGTTTGTTGTTTGAAAGCATCTGATCAGACCGATCGCAGATTGATCGGATGCTTTGGAGGCCAGAGGAGAGATTTGGGGTCTAATAGACCACCGATCTTTGCATAAAAAGGACCTATCAAAGCCCATCCTATCACAAGGGATGTTGTTCATCCTTTGGTATAGTAATAAAGTTAAAAAAAAAAGTAGGTGTCAAAAAAAATATTAAAATAAACAAAATTTTTTTTTTTTTTTTAAATCGGGAGCTGTGATCGCTGTTATGTCAGTGGTAGCCCATCCCCCCCCCCCACAGTTGGAATCACTCCCTAGGACACACTGAACCCCTTGATCGCTCCCTAGTGGTTAACCCCTTTCCCTGCCAGTGTCATTTACACTGTAAATCGGTGCATTTTTATAGCACTGATCGCTGTATAAATGACAATGATCCCAAAGTAGTGTCAAAAGTGTCCGATGTGTCCGCCGTAATATCGCAGTCCTGATAAAAATCGCAAATCGCCGCCATTACTAGTAAAAAAAATAAAATAAATAAATAATAATAATAAAAATGCCATAAATCTATCCCCTATTTTGTAGACGCTATAACTTTTGCGCAAACCAATCAATATACGCTTATTGCCATTTTTTTTATACCAAAAATATGAAGAAGAATACGTATCGGCCTAAACTGAGGAAAAAAACTTGTTTTTTTATATATTTTTGGGGGATATTTATTATAGCAAAAAGTAAAAAATATTGTGTTTTTTTTCAAAATTGTCGCTCTTTTTTTGTTTATAGTGCAAATAAAAATAAAAACCGCAGAGGTCATCAAATACCACCAAAAGAAAGCTCTATTTGTGAGGAAATAAGGACGTCAATTTTGTTTGGGTACAGCATCGCACGACCGCGCAATTCTCAGTTAAAGCGACGCAGTGGCGAATCACAAAAAGTGCTCTGGTCAGGAAGGGGGGTAAATCCTTCCGGGGCTGATGTGGTTAACCAAACACTTCAATACATTTTTTTTTCAGAAAATCTGCATTTGTTAAAACTGCTGCACAAATTAAAAAAATTGCAACAACCACCATTTTATTCTCTAGGGCCTCTGCTAGAAAAAAAAAAAAAGTGTTTATTATGCATAGTGCACAAAGTGAACGCCATTCAATTACGGTGATCTGGTTACAAGGCTGAAGAACAAAAAGTCTATCGAGTTCAACCAGCAGAAAATGTGAAAGAATAAATAAATTGTAGAGATGCACCGATATTTCGGCGGCTGAAAAATGGTGTTTGCGGCATTCCAAAAGGTGCTGATAATGGCACCAAAAAACGCACACGATTTTGCAGCGATTTTCCCACGATTTTATTGTGCTTATGGTGTGTTTTTCATAGGTCGTGTGACTCAAAAAAACGCATCAAAAACATAAACATTATTGATGTGTCCTTGCTGCGTTTTCAACGCATTTTAACGGGGAGGCGCGGTTTTGGTGCGTTTTTTTTTTTTTTTTTTTTACTGACCAAAGATGCGGCAAGATTTTTAACACAACGGAAGCGCAACGGACCAGTGTGAAGACATACATAGAGTTTAAAGGGATGCATTTTTCTCGCGCTAAATGTGCCGCTAATGGCCGACAATAAATTCATATTCATTTACAGCCATGATATTAATTAACCACTTGACCTCCAGAAGATTTACCCCCCTTCCTGACCCACTTTAACTGACCATTAGCGCGGTCGTGCGACGCTGCACTCAAATAAATTTGATGTCCTTTTTTTCCCACAAATAGAGATTTCTTTTGGTGGTATTTGATCATCTCTGCGGCTTTTATTTTTTGTGCTATAAACAAAAAAAGAGCCACAATTTTGAAAAAAAAAAGTATATATATATTTTTACTTTCTGCTATAAAACATATCATAACCTAAAACATATATATTCTGCTACATGTTTTTGATCAAATAAATCCCAATAAGTACTGTATATATTGATTAGTTTGCGCTAACGTTATCACATCTACAAACTATGGGATTTTTTTAATTATTTTTTTTTTTTTACTAGTAATGGCGGCAATCAGCGACTTATAGCGGGACTGCAAAATTGCGGCGGACAAATCAGACACCTGACACTTTTTTTGGAACCAGTGACACTAATACAGGGATCAGTGCTAAAAATATGCACTGTCACTGTACTAATGACACTGGCCGGGAAGGGGTTAACATCAAGGAGTGATCAAAGAGTTAACCGTGTGTCTAGGGAGTGTTTACTAACTGTGGGGGAGGTGCTTTTACTGCTTGAAGACACAGATAGGTGTTCCTGCTTCACAGGAACACAGGATCCATGTCTTCTGTACTCGCAGAACATAAGCAGACTGTCATTTTGCCAAAGTACCGAACGATCGGCGGGTCCCGGCGGACATCGGGTCCACGGGACCGGCTGATCGGCTCCCACTGTGTAAAATCACAGCGGGAGCGAGCCACCGGCGCCTCGCGCTCGCACCCGAAACCTGGAAGTGCAGAATCATATATATATATAAAATCTGCTATAGGGAGGTCGGGTACCAACTAAAAAGTAGAATACAATTATATATAAAAATATCAATTTAATTTGAATTTAAAAGTAATTTTCGGGTTTCGGCCAAGTGCATCCTAAATTTTCAGTTTTGGCACCAAAATTTCCATTTGGTGCACCTCTAATAAACTGTAGCACCTCTATATACAGAACTCTATATGAACACAGATGATCTACATCTACTTGGAAGGCTGTGATGTTAATATGCAGAGTATAAAAAGAAAAGTAGATTGGATTAAAATATAAAAAAATAAAAATAAAAAAAATAAATAAAAATCCACTGAACAGAATTTATTTTTTCTTCTTTTCTTTAAAATTTTTAAAACAAACAAAAAAATAAAAATATTTCATACAATCTCTCCCAATAGTGCTTCACAAAATAAAATATGTACCGTATATACTCGAGTATAAGTCGTTCCGAGTATAAGTCGAGGCCCTAATTTACCACAAAAACATGGGAAAAACTTATTGACCCGAGTATAAGACGAGGGTGAGAAATGCACAGCTACTGTAAGTGGAAAAAGAGGGTCAACAATGCCCATTTGCAGCATCACTGTGCCCATTTGCATGCCTCACTGTGCCCATTTGCAGCCATAGGTCCCCTGAACTTCAAACTCGGTAGTTAAGGGTTCCTAGATGCCCCCTAGCTGCAGCCAAAATTTGGGGTCTCTGAACCCAAAGGGTCCTGAAATGACATTGCTGCAGATAGACACAGTTGACCAAATTTGGGGCCCCGTATCTCAGGGCCACTTAGTGCTAAGAACCCCAAATTTGGTGTGCAAACCCAGTGGAACTAGCACCATAAACTTTCCAAAGCTGGGGTTTCTAGCACCAAGTGGCCCCGATATATAGGACCCCAAACATCAGTTCAGAAAATGTCAAGCACTTTTCTGCAACAGAGAATGACATTTTCCGAACCAGTTTTGGGGCCCCGTATCTCAGGGCCACTTGGAGCTAGGAACCCAGGCTTTGGATATGTTATGGTACCAGTTCCACTGGGTTTGCACACCAAATTTGGGGTTCCTAGCACCAAGTGGCCCTGAGATATGGGGCCCCAAAGTTGGTTCAGAAAATGTCAAGCACTTTTCTGCAGCAGAGAATGACATTTTCCGAACTGATTTTGGGGCCCCGTATCTCGGGGCCGCTTAGTGCTAGGAACTTCAGCTTCGGATATGTTATGGTACTAGGTCCACTGGGTTTGCATACCAAATTTGGGGTTTTTAGCACCAAGTGGCCCTGAGGTACGGGGCCCCAAAGTCGGTTCGGAAAATTAAATTTTTTGCTGCAGAAAAGTGCTTGACTCGAGTATAAGTTGAGGGGGGCACTTTCAGCACAAAAAAATGTGCTGAAAAATTCGACTTATACTCGAGTATATACGGTACATTTGCTATTAGTTATCCTAGAATTATGTACTTATACTCATCCGTTATCCGACAAGGGGAACTCTCGAACCTTCACTACCGCTAGAACGAAATATTAAAAAAAAAAAAAAAAAAAAAAGGAGAAGCTGGAATGCACAAAGGTGAGCAGGAACATCCAACATTTCCAAGTTGAAAGGAACAGAGCTTGGAATTACAACAGGGAGAACTTCTTACTGGAGCATCCAACACACCTAAGTAGCCAGGAGCTGACAATGCCCATCACATTCAACCTGGATATTTACTTTGGGGTGGTTTGACCCTTTAAATTCTTCATAGCTATATTATCTAACCAAGACATCTGGCCATTAGACCTTCCTTATATAGCCAAAAGTATATGGTTGAAACTAGATGGACTTGTGTCTTTTTTTAAACCTGACTATGTAACTATGTGGGGACACCCCCTCACTAGATTGAGTTCAGGTGTCTCCAGTGAAGGGTACTGTTAATACTCCATCATACGAAGACATAGAAGAGAACTGTGGTCTAACAACCTTGTGGTATCAAGTTTGGTGAAGACCCTTTTCTGTTCCACTCCATAAAGACATGGTATGACCAGTTTGGTGTCCTGTACAGAGCTCTGACCTCAACCTTACTGAACACCTTTGAGATGAATTGAGACAGTTCTTCTCATCAGTTCCTGACCTCAGAAATGGGCACAAATTCCCACAGACACCCTCAAAAATCTAGTGGAAAGCCACCCCAGAAAAGTGGAGGATGGTATAGCCACAAAGAAGGCCAACTCCATATTTATGGCCATGGTTTTGGAATGGAATGTCCAACAAGCTCCTATAGGTGTGATGATCAGGTACCCACAGACATTTCGCTATATAATATAGTGATCTAAATCCATGTGGTACAATTGTAGATTTTACTTTTCTATTAATGTTGTATGTGTACTAAACGTGGTTGCTGATATTTATACTATACATAACTGAAACACCTTAAGAGAGAATGCAGTCACCAGCACTCCATACAGATACAAGACAACAAAATCAGTTATGGTGCAGAGACTTCATGGAGACTGGTAAGGGACTGTGTGCCAATACATCCCCTGGGTATCCTCTCTGCTCTCTATAGACTGTTCCTGCAGGTTCCCGCTCAGACTGCCCCACCCTGTAATGGACTGGAGAAGGTCAGTGGAAATACGATAGTGGCATTTTAAACGTTCTGAGTGTTTTATCCTGCTCGTTATATATGAAGATACAGAAATTTCACCACCTCATTTTCACATTCCCATCAATATGTAAATGATGGCATGAGCAGCTGGCACTCTCCTCGGCACCAGTGTGGCACAATGCCCAAGACAGAACGGTCTGTTACCTAAAAGCATGTGAAATTCCCTGCCAGTCATTAGCTGGCACAGTACACACAGTGTATAGTAAAGAACCATTGAGACATATCACTGACAGACAAATGACGTCCTATGACCACACTGTGAGCTGAATGTTCCTCTTTTACACCTGTCCTCAGAGCACCCTGCCCAGGTCCAGCCTTCGTGGAGGTCAATTTTTGACTTTAGGTAGTCCTTAAAACTAAGCTGTAAAATTATCAGCATAGCCAATTTTCAAATTTGATTGGACTCAACTGAAAATAATTGTTACTTGTCTGAAAATAAGTATACTTTTTCTAGTGTGTTAGTTTCGTGAATTGAGCCTAATGTCTATCACAGTCTTTGTCAACCTTTTTTACCCCCAAGGAACCCCTAAAATAATGTTCAGATCTCTGGCAACCCTTACTGGATAAGTTAATTTGGATGGGGAAATGAAAAGATGCCCTATTCATGGGGAGTCAGTAGAATAATAATACTCTTACAGTGGTGGTCGGAATGTCACCCTTACAGACAGTTAAAAAGATCATTGGCATCATGTTGCTGGCTTTTCCAAGCGGCATTGGTCTTGCAACTATGTCGGCACCATCCAGTGGGAGGTCAATCAGCCACAGCTCAAGGAACCCCTAGCAACTTCTGGAAGAACCCTTTTTTGAGAATGGCTAATCTATACGTTTCAGGGCCAAAGAGTTAGCTGGAACAACAGGGCTAGCTTGCCAACAGGTTAGGTTGAGAAGTACGACTAGATTTAAATCAAGAGATACGGCTAGAAATTAGGGATATGGCTATAGTTTTAGTTAAGATAAGGCTAGATTTAAGGTTTGAGGTAGGGTTAGCAGTTGGGTTAAGGGGTAGGGGAAGCAGCTAAAGTTAAAAGTTAGGGTGAGACCATTGAATAAAGCATAAGGAGAAAGGTTAGCTTAGGATTTTTGGTAGGTGTTAGGTTGAGGTGAGAAGTTAGGTTGGGGAATATGGTGAGAAATTAGGTCAAGGAACACGGTTAGAAGTTAGATTGAGGGATAGGCTGAGAGGTTAGGTTGATGGACAGGATGAGAGGTTGGGTTGAGGGATAGAGCGAGGGGTTGGGGGATAGAGCAAGAGGTTGACTTGGGGGATAGAGCAAGTAGTAGAGTTGAGGAACAAACCAATCTATTAACCTTTTATGAGGAGGTGAGTTGCCATCTAGATAAAGGAAGGCCCGTAGACGTGGTGTCTCTGGATTTTGCAAAAGCATTTGACACAGTTCCCCATAAACGTTTACTGTACAAAATAAGGTCAGTTGGCATGGACCATAGGGTGAGTACATGGACTGAAAACTGGCTACAAGGGCGAGTTCAGAGGGTGGTGATAAATGGGGAGTACTCAGAATGGTCAGGGGTGGGTAGTGGGGTTCCCCAGGGTTCTGTGCTGGGACCAATCCTATTTAATTTGTTTATAAACGATCTGGAGGATGGGATAAACAGTTCAATCTCTGTATTTGCGGACGATACTAAGCTAAGCAGGGCAATAACTTCTCCGCAGGATGTGGAAATCTTGCAAAAAGACCTGAACAAATTAATGGGGTGGGCGACTACATGGCAAATGAGGTTCAATGTAGAAAAATGTAAAATAATGCATTTGGGTGGCAAAAATATGAATGCAATCTATAGACTGGGGGGAGAACCTCTGGGGGAATCTAGGATGGAAAAGGACCTGGGGGTCCTAGTAGATGATAGGCTCAGCAAGGGCATGCAATGCCAAGCTGCTGCTAATAAAGCAAACAGAATATTGGCATGCATTAAAAGGGGGATCAATGCAAGAGATAAAACGATAATTCTCCCGCTCTACAAGACTCTGGTCCGGCCGCACCTGGAGTATGCTGTCCAGTTCTGGGCACCAGTCCTCAGGAAGGATGTACTGGAAATGGAGCGAGTACAAAGAAGGGCAACAAAGCTAATAAAGGGTCTGGAGGATATTAGTTATGAGGAATGGTTGTGAGCACTGAACTTATTCTCTCTGGAGAAGAGACGCTTGAGAGGGGATATGATTTCCATTTACAAATACTGTACTGGTGACCCCACAATAGGGATAAAACTTTTTCGCAGAAGAGAGTTTAATAAGACTCGTGGCCACTCATTACAATTAGAAGAAAAGAGGTTTAACCTTAAACTACGTAGAGGGTTCTTTACTGTAAGAGCGGCAAGGATGTGGAATTCCCTTCCACAGGCGGTGGTCTCAGCGGGGAGCATTGATAGCTTCAAGAAACTATTAGATAATCACCTAATCACCTGAATGACCACAACATACAGGGATATACAATGTAATACTGACACATAATCACACACATAGGTTGGACTTGTGTCTTTTTTCAACCTCACCTACTATGTAACTATGTAAGGTTGGGTTGATGGATAGAGCGAAAGGTTGGGTTGAGGAATAGAGCGAGAGGTTGGGTTGAGGGATAGAGCGTGAGGTTGGGTTGAGGGATAGAGCGTGAGGTTGGGTTGAGGGATAGAGCGTGAGGTTGGGTTGAGGGATAGAGCGTGAGGTTGGGTTGAGGGATAGAGCGTGAGGTTGGGTTGAGGGATAGAGCATGAGGTTGGGTTGAGGGATAGAGCGTGAGGTTGGGTTGAGGGATAGAGCGTGAGGTTGGGTTGAGGGATAGAGCGAGAGGTTGTGTTGAGGGATAGAATAAAAGGTTGGATGGGGGAATAGGGTGAGAGATTAGGTTAGGAGATATGGCAACAGATTAAGTCGAATTATAGGGTTAAATTATTTATTATTCAGTATGACCAGGGGTTATACTCAAGCCTAGAGAAGCCTAGAGGTCTGATTGAGGAATAGGCTGAGAGGCTAAATTTAGAGGTTAGGTTGAGGGATGTGGCAAGAGGTTCGTTTGAGGGATAGTATGAGAGGTTACGTTAGTGGAGCAGAGTGGGTAGGTTGAGAGACAAAGCAAAAGGTTAGGTTGAGGGACAGAGTAAGAGGTTAGGTTGAGAGAAAGGGTGAGAGGTTAGTTAGGCTGAGGGATAGAGTGAGGGATCAGGTTGAGGGATAGAGTGATAGGTTAGGTTGAGGGACAGAGTGAGAGGTTGGGTTGAGGGACAGAGTGAGAGGTTGGGTTGAGGGACAGAGCAGAAGGCTAGGTTGAGGGATATGGCAAGAGTTTATGTTGAAATATAGGGTAAGACATTGGATTATTCAGTATTACCAAAAGTTATATTGAATAATCAAAGCCTAGGTCAAGAGGTTTGATTGAGGAATAGGCTGAGAGATTATGTTGAGGAACAGGGAAGTGGTAGGTCATATAAATTAGTACTTGGTTTTGGGTAGTACTGTTCCCAGTGTAAAGCTTTTGGAGCAGAAGTTTTGCACTGAAAGTATTGGTATTCAACATTATCAAGACATGCAGGTGTCAACAAGAGGGAAAAAACGTTTTAGCAATCAGAGACGCCATCACAGACAATTTCCACCATGCTGGATGATCCAAGTGTGCGAACATCAATCATTTTATATAAAAACAAGTGAACACCGTGTGTGCAGAGAAAACAATGGATTACTACCTGCCAGCAAAGTGAAAAGAATAGGGTGATGCCCCATAGATATGCGCCAATGTGTTACTGGCAGCGGCCAGGGTAGCGCTATATGTATCTTCTCATCACAGCAGTGTCGTCACATTAAGAGACAGTGAATATTACTCAACCTGGTTTGTAGGATAACAATGAGATTCTCAGACAAAGCCCTGCTATCTTCACCATCTGGCACGAGTCTCTGCACCGTTACCGCTCAGCAGGGGCTCTGGCTGAGCTACCGCATTGAGGTGCTTGCACAGCCCAGCAGCCAAAATCAGCGGGAGGCACCGTTAATGCTCACACAGCGCAGTCAGGGGGACCCGGCTATAACTCACAGAGGTAACTGTGGGAACTGATTAGAATTGTCTTTCCACTTAAGGAGGACCTTGCAACTCCCAAAGAAAATCGCCTATCAATTCTGCATAAAGAGGTTCCTGTGTACCATTAATATAAAAATAAACTCCAGCGTTGTCCTCTTTGCTGCAGAAGTTCTCTGGTGTCGTCTCTCCTTTCATGACGCCATCTTTTTTTGTCATCAGGAGCCCGATGTGTCTCTGTTACGACGTGACATCAGATCCAGCTCCTGTGCAGACAGAGCAGGGTCAATTTTTACGTGTTGCAGAACGAAATATCACACAATTTGGCCCTCAGGAAGACATACAGTTGTGCTCATAAGTATATATACCCCAACAGAATTTATGATCTCTTGGCCATTTTTCAGAGAATGTGAATGATAACACAAAAACTTTTTTCACTCATGGTTAGTGTTTGGCTGAAGCCATTTATCAATCAACTGATCAAAAGTTTACATACCCCAGTTCTTATTACCGTGTATTGCCCCCTTTAACATCAATGACAGCTTGAAGTCTTCTGTGGTATTTGTGGATGAGGCTCTTTATCTTCTCAGATGGTAAAGCTGCCCATTCCTCTTGGCAAAAAGCCTCCAGTTCCTGTAAATTCTTGGGCTGTATGCATGAACGGCACGTTTGAGATCTCCCCAGATTGGCTTCATGATATTGAGGTCAGGAGACTAAGATGGCCACTCCAGAGCCTTCACTTTATTCTGCTGTAGCCAATGACAGGTGGACTTGGCCTTGTGTTTTGGATCATTGTCATGTTGGAATGTCCAAGTACGTCCCATGCGCAGCTTCCTGGCTGATGAATGCAAATGTTCCTTCAGTATTTTTTGATAACATACTGCATTCATCTTGCCAACAGTTTTGACCAATTTTCCTGTGCCTTTGTAGCTCACACATCCCCAAAACATCAGCGATCCACCTCCATACCTGTCATCATTGTTGACTCCTCTCTAAATGTAGAGTTTATGGTTGTGGCCAAAAAGCTCAATTTTGGTCTCATCACTCCAAATGACTTTGTGCCAGAAGGTTTGAGGCTTGTCTCTGTGCTGTTTGGTGTATTGTAAGTGGGATACTTTGTGGCATTTACGTAGTAATGGTTTTCTTCTGGTGACTCGACCATGCAGCCCATCTTTCTTCAAGTGCCTCCTTATTGTGCATCTTGAAACAGCCACACCACATGTTTTCAGAGAGTCCTGTATTTCACCTGAAGTTATTTGTGGGTTTTATTTTGCATCAGGAAAAATTTTCATGGAAGTTGTGGCTGAAATTTTAGTTGGTCTAACTGACCGGGATTTGGTTTCAACAGAACCCCTCATTTTCCCCTTCTTGATTAGAGTTTGAACACTGCTGATTGACATTCTCAATTCCTTGGATATCTTTTTATATCCCTTTCCTGTTTTATACAGTTCAACTACCTTTTCCCTGCAGATGTTATCACAATTCTTTTGCTTTCCCTATGACTCAGAATCTTGAAACCTCAGTGCAGCACTGGATGGAAGATGCAAGGGTCTGTCAGGAGTCCAGAAACTCATTGACCTTTTATACACACACACTAATTACAACCAAACAGATCACAGGTGAGGATGGTTACCTTTTAATAGCCATTCAAAATCCTTTGTGTCATTTTGTGTGCATGTTTTTAGGCCAAAATCACCAGGGTATGTAAACTTTTGATCAGGGTCATTTGGGTAGTTTCTGTTGCCATTATGATTTAAAAAGAGTAAACACAGTTGATTGATAATAAATGGCTTCTGCCAAACACTAATCATCAGTGAAAGAAAAGTTTTTGTGTTATCATTCATATTCTCTGAAAAATGGCCAAGAAATCATAAATTCTGCCAGGGTATGTAAACTTATGAGCACAACTGTAGCCTCCTGGGATGGTCACGTGAACATCCCAAGAGGCTGTTGGTGGCCAATACGAAAGCCATACTTGCCTAGGCAAAAATCAGGGGGAGGGTGGACATCACTATAAATATAGATTTAAAAAAAGGTATTTACTTTTCATAAATGTTTAACATATTCAGTGATTTTGTAAGGGGGAAGGAAGGACAGGGGAAAGTTGCACCTCAGCTGAAAGGTCTGCTTGAACATGATACGTACATTTTCATCAGATAGCTTCTACTCACGGTTTCATATTTCTGGGACTATGTTGGGGACAGGAAGGCTTTTGGGCAGCACATAGAGTTCAGGCATTTGTCAAGAAGAAACACAGTGGCCACATAAACAGGTAACCTCAGGCTTGGGAAAAGGTGTCAAAGCATTGGGGTGGATCAGGTTGGTGGACACTAAAATAATTTTTGTGCGGAGAACAGAATCAAAGGTTTCCACCTGCCAGCAAAGTGAAAAGAATAGGAGGATGCCCCATTGGCCAACCCACGATATGTGCCAATCAATGTGTTACTGGCAGAGGCCAGGGTAACGCTGTATGTATCTTGCCCCAGAGAAGGAAGAGATTCCAAAGGCCTCCAGTGACCACCAGAGTTTTATGAAGAGGTTTGTAACATACTTTAGAATGGAGGATCGGCCTAAAACAGGGCTCCCCAAACTATGAACCGTAGGCCACATCTGGCCCGCAGCAACTGTCCGTGAAAATACCCCTACTGTCTGGCAGTGGTATGTGTATTATGGAGACTGGCACTCCTGGATTTTAAGGGGGGACTCTGGTGGGCTCTTTAGGAAATAATGGTGGACTCTGATAGGCGCTCCAAGATTTAAGGGGGAACCCTGATAGGCACTCCTGGATGTGAGGAGGACTCTAACAGGCTCTCCTGTATGTAAGGGGAGGCTCCGATGGGTAATCCTGGAGTTGGGGGGGGGGGCTTTAATGAGCACTCCTGGATGTAAGCCTCTGATAGGCACAACTGGGAAAGTAAGAAAGACTAGTTTCATTGGCTTGCAAATATTTGGAAAATTCACAATATGTCCCTCATACTGAAGAGATCCTTGGTCTACATGGGGATCCAGCTCTGTCCTCACTTGGGCCAGTTCTTCGCTGGTCTTCGGGTCCCCGGCACCGCCATGTTTAGTGTGGGGAAACCAGCTGCCAGCCAGCTCCACACCGAGCATGCGCGAACTTTGCCTAGCATGAGATGATGTCATCAGTCTGCTGCAGGAAGGAGGAAGCATTTCCTCAGTCTCCTCTCTTTTAGACTGCAGCATTGTAATTTTGTAACAAGGGGAGAGGTTGCAGCAGAGGCCGATCGGTGTCCACTCATCTCCAACTGTTATCAGGCTGCACACTAAGCAGATGAGACGAGACGGAGCAGCCAGCGGGTCACATGCCCTCCTGCCTTCTAATGTATAGATCTGGAGCTTGGCTATAACAGCAGTGAAGGCCTCAGCTTGCCAATGTCTGGTGTCTGCTGTTCTATATGGGAAGGTCTCTTCTGTTGAACTCCACGTCTGACCTAGTTAAAGCGAGGCCGGCACGGTTCCTTCGCTCCGAACCCCCCTCTGCCTTTGTTTGCACCCTGTCAGACGACCCTCTGAATGTTCACAGCCGTTTCACAGGTTCGCACTCCTGTTACAAGTGCCGGCTCAGCACTGCCGCTTGTCACTGTCTGTAAGCAGAACCAACCAAGGTGACACAGGTGGCACTCCCTAGGTGCCTGCAACCTTCTCACCAGAGGGTCTGTAACCTTCCTCATCAATTAATAGAGTCTGTGATCCCACCGATATGTAGGACATCAGCAGCTCCGCATGGCAGAAATATAACAGCCAGAGCAAACCTAAGTGAGAACTCCACCCTAAACTCCCTGTTCCATAATTCTCCCACCTATGTTCCCTAATCAAGTGAAGGTATGATCACAACGCAGAAGACCGCGGGCAGGAAAAGACAATGGTGGACCCCATGGTACATATCTCATGCTGACAGCATGGTAGTCAGGCGGAACAGTCTCTGGTACAGTGTTCTCTGTACAGCACTGAGGTACAGGGGGTATATAAAAGAATCACCCCCCCTTTTAAAAATAATCACATTTTGTTGCTTAGCAGCCTGAAATGAAGACAGACACGTTTTTTTGTTTTATCCAGCTGTATTTACTCAGTGTAACTTATAATGTCCAAGTGAAGGATATGACCCCCAACATGTCAGAAAAAAAAAATAACAAAAATTCAAAAACAAAATCACAGAGTCGGAAAAAGGATCACCCCCCCCCCCCCCCCACTCCTAAAAATGACTTGTAAACTCAATCAGGTGTAGCAAGCAGAGAGATTTGGGATTTTTAGGGTGCAAGAACACAATACAAAAATGTAAAAAAATATAGAAATGTTATTTTAACATTAAAATATTCAGAACATTGTCATCATATATAGCCTATATATCGGTTGATGGAAAGAGTGCAGTGATTCCAATTCTCTACCTGTTTCGCCATACGATAGCTTCCTCAGGAGAATTGGAGTCTACTGCACCCTTTCCATCTACCGTATGGATATATATGATGAAAATATTCTGAATATATAAATAAAATTTAGATTTTTTTTACATTTTTGTATTGTGTTCTTGCACCCTAAAAATCCCAAATCTCTTTGCTTGCTATACTTATTAACCACTTAAAGCTGCTGACTTTTAAAATAAGGACACTTACCTGTCCAGGGCGCCTGCGATGTCAGCACCCGAAGCCGATCTCTCCCTCGGCTCTCGGGTGCTGGCGCCGCCATCTTCGGTAAGGGTATAAGCCTTGCGGCTTCAATTCCTGGTTCCCTACTGCGCATGCGCTATCCTGCTGGTCCCTCCTGTCTTTCTGGGACCTGTGTGTCTCCCAGAAGACAGCGGGGGGAACGGAGAAGGCACCGGAAGTGGCGTAGATACCCACGGGTGGCTCGGGTATCTATGCTCGGAAGTGGGAGAAAAATACCTGTATTAGACAGGTATCTGCTCCCTCTCCCCCCTGCCAAATGTGACACCGGAGGGGGGGGGGGATTCCGAAAAGCGGAAGTTCCATTTTTGGGTTGAACTCCGCTTTAAGGACCGGGCCTATTTTTCAAACTTGTTGTTTACAAGTTAAAATCCGTTTCATACCTAACAGGGAGAAGGACATGATCGCCTCTGCCGGTGGCTACGGTAAGTGGCAGAGGGCACCGAGGAGCAATGGGAGGGGAGGCCCTCTCCCACCGCCGATAAGAGTGATCTTGCGGCGAATCCGCCGCAGAGACCACTTTTATCTGAAAGCGGACCACCCGCTGAAGAAGAGGATAACAACGATATACCCTCTTCAAACAGCCGACGTATAATGACGGCAGGCCAGAAGTGGTTAAATTATGGGATGCGGTGCTGAAGGCTGTCAGACGCTCAGCAATCTTCTATACATTCAATCAGGTGTAGCTAATCACCTTCTGGCACACAAAGCCATTTGACTTTCAACTGTGATCAGCTATGGTCATTTTAATTAGCTTAGCATGAAAAGAGCTTTCCTGGAGCATTTCAGTCCCTGGTAACTGGAGCAACTGAAGCAAACAATCAACTATTGGTGGCAAGGCACTGACACTGGGATCTAAGGTCAGTAGATACCAAAACAAATTCAAAGGCTTTACCAATGCCTAGAAGCACAGTGAAGTCTATTATTAAGAAATGGAAGGTATTTGGTACAACACAGACCCTCCCTGGATCAGGAAGACGCTCCAAACTGGATGAAAGCCAGGAGCAAACCGGTCAGAGATGCCACCAAGAGGCCTACAGCAACTCTGTCAAAGAGTGGTCATTGTGTGCATGTGACAACAATGATCACAAATTATCCACTAATGTGGCTTGTATGGGAGGGTTGCAAGAAAAAAGCCGCTCCTCAAGAAAGGCCACATGTAGTCACCACCGAGCTTTACCAAAACGCACCTTGAAGATTCTGAGGCCACATGGAAAAAGGTGTTATGGTCAGATGAGACTAAAATTTCATGATTTGGCCTCAACACCAAAC
Source organism: Lithobates clamitans (assembly GCA_037952925.1). Taxonomy (NCBI): domain Eukaryota; kingdom Metazoa; phylum Chordata; class Amphibia; order Anura; family Ranidae; genus Lithobates; species Lithobates clamitans. Next base: position 142,942 of record JBBGZY010001943.1, read on the forward strand.
GACATGTCTGGTAGAAATCCAATACAGCTCCCCATCCAAATAACACCCTTCCTACAGTAAAGCATGGAGGGGGTAATATCCTGTTATGGAAGGGGGGGGGTGGTGGTAATATCCTGTTGGGGGGGGTTATATCCTGTTATGGGTGGGGGGTGGTGGTGGTAATATCCTGTTTGGGGGGGTAATATCCTGTTATAGGGGGGTTTTCTGCAGCAAGGACTGGAGCACTTGTCAGGATGGAAGGAAAATGGATGGGGCAAAATACCATAAATTCTTGAGGAAAATCTGCTGCCTTCTGCCAGAAAGTTGTCAATGGGAAGAAGGTTTACCTTCCAACATGACAATGACCCAAAGCAATAACAATAATAATAAGCACACAGTGGTTGGAGGAGGAAAAGATGAATGTCCTTCCATGGCCTAGTTAGAGCCCAGACTTAAACCCCATAGAAAATCTGTGGAATGACTTGAAGACTGCAGACCACAAATGGTCACCATCAAATTTAACTGAAGTTAGTAGAGACATATCCCAACAGACTAATGGCTGGAATTAAAGCAAAAGGTGGTCCAACAAAATACTGACACAAGGGGGTGATCCTTTTTCCAACTCAGTTATTATTTTTGAATTTTTGTTATTTTTTCTGACATGTTGGTGTTATATCTTTCACTTGAATGTTATAAATACAGCTGGATAAAAACAAAAAAACTGTGTCAGTCTTCATTTCAGGCTGCAAAGCAACAAAATGTGATTATTTTAACCACTTGCCCACTGGGCACTTAAATCCCCTTCCTAACCAGACCAATTTTCAGCTTTCGGTGCTCTCACATTTTGAATGACAATTACTCAGTCAGGCAACATGCTACCCATATGAATTTTTTGTCATTTTTTTCACACAAATAGAGCTTTCTTTTGGTGGTATTTGATCACCACTGAGTTTTTTATTTTTTGCGCTATAAATGAAAAAAAGACCAAAATTTTTTTTAAAAAAAAGCATTTTTCTTTGTTTCAGTTATAACATTTTGCAAATTAGTCATTTTTCTTCTTAAATTTTGGCCAAAATGTATACGGCTACATATCTTTGGTAAAAAATAACCCAAATCCGTGTATATTATTTGGTCTGTGTGAAAGTTAGAGAGTCTACAAGCTATGGTGCAAATCTCTGAAAATTGATCTCACCTGATGTACTGACGGCTCATTTCTTGAGACACTAACAAGCCAGGAAAGTACAAATACCCCACAAATTACCCCTTTTTGGAAAGTAGACAATCCAAGGTATTTAGTAAGAGGCATTGTGAGTTTTTTGAAGTTGTAATTTTTTCTCACAATTCTTTGCCAAATGAAGATTTTTTAATCTTTTTTTTTCCCCACAGAATTGTCATATTAACAGGTTATTTCTCACACACAGCATATGCACAGCACAAATTACACCCCAAAACAAATTATACTCCTCCTCCTGAGTATGGTGATACCACATGTGTGAGACTTTTACACAGCATGGCCACATACAGAGGCCCAACATGCAGGGAGCACCTTCAGGTGTTCTAGGAGCATAAATTACACATTTCATTTTTTGACTACCTCTTACACTTTTGAAGGCCCTGGAGCACCAGAACAATGGAAACGCCCACAAAATAACCCCATTTTGGAAAGTAAACACCCCAACGTATATTCTATAAGGCATAATGAGTCTTTTGAACATGTAATTTTTTCCACACGTTTTTGGAAAACGTTGAAAGAAAATGAAAACGCATTTTTTTTTTTACAAAAAGTTGCCCACCTATAAGATATTTCTAACACACAGCATATACATAGCACAAATGACACCCCAAAATACATTCTGCTCCTGAGTATAGCGATACCACATGTGTGAGACTTTTCCACAGCATGGTCACATACAGAGGCCCAACATGCAGGGAGCACCGTCAGGGAAATACATTTCAAATCTAATTGACTACCTATTACACTTTTGTGATTCACTGATGGGCACTGTAGTGCCAAGGATGTGGCATGGATGAGCATGGATGTGGCACGGATGAGAACTGATGTGGCATTGATGTGGCAAGGAGGAGCACTGCTGTGGCATGGATGAGCCAGGGATGGATAGAGCATGGATAACCACGAATGGAGCATGGATGAGCCAGGGATAGATGGAGCATGGATGAGCCAGGGGTAGATGGAGCATGGATGAGCCAGGGATAGATGGAGCATGGATGAGCACGGATTGAGCATGGATGAGCACGGATGGAGCATGGATGAGCACGGATGGAGCATGAATGAGCACGGATGGAGCACAGATTGAGCATGGATGAGCCAGGGATGGATGGAGCATGGATAAGCATGGATGGAGCACAGATGAGCTAGGGATGGATGGAGCATGGATGAGCACGGATTAAGCATGGATGAGCCAGGGATGGATGGAGCACGGATGAGCACGGATTAAGCATGGATGAGCCAGGGATGGATGGAGAACAGATGAGCCAGGAATGGATGGAGCACGGATGAGCCAGGGATGGATGGAGCACGGATGAGCCAGGGATGGATGGAGCACGGATGAGCCAGGGATGGATGGAGAACGGATGAGCCAGGGATGGATGGAGAACGGATGAGCCAGGGATGGATGGAGCACAGATGAGCCAGGGATGGATGGAGAACGGATGAGCCAGGGATGGATGGAGCATGGATGAGCAGGGATGGATGTAGCATGGATGAGCCAGGGATGGATGAAATATAGATGAGCACATATGGAGCATGGATGAGCCAGGGATGGATGAATAGACGTAGCATGGCAGATCAGCACTGTGGGCACTCCAGACAGCCAACAGCACTGCTGCACCCGGCTCCCTCCTCTCCTCGCATCGATCGATACAGTGTGCGAGGAGAGGAGGGAGCGGGGTGCAGCAGCTCTGCACTGGACAAGCTCCGGTTTGTTAACAAGTGATCGCTCCATCATGGGACAGAGCGATCGCGTGGTAAAGGGCTGCTGTTATTGGCCCTATACCCCATTTCCGTGACCCACCATTCCCGGGTGCACGCCCCAGGGCATTCTGTGAGGGGATGTCCATGGACGCCGTACCAGAATAAGCCGACCTCGCTGTAGGCGTCTTTCGGCTATGGCCTGGTCGGCATGTGGTTAAAGGGAGGTGATTATTTTCTATACCCGGCTGTATGTGTCAGAGCTATATAAATGTATAACAGAGTGCTTGGGTGTAATCTACATTTTTTTTTACACTTAAAGTGTCACTAAGCCCACATCATAAAAAACATATACATGAATAAAAGGTGTATTTCATGATATGAGATTCCTTTTTTTCTGTATTCTGCAAAAACCTGGTTGATCCTGCTGCTCTCCATCTCCCCTCTTCTGTCCATGTCCCCAATTCAGTTGGGGATTTTGCAGAGCAGTGTTGGCAGTTCTGCACACGCTCAGTTTTCAGTGAGTTTCTATGCTGAGCATTACCTCCCTATCACATTTGAGCAACTCATGTGACTATAGAGTCACACATGTGGGCGTATACACCGTGGTAAATGACCGCCCACACCCTCCCTTCTTCTCCATGCCCACTAAGAGCTGGGGTGGAGCAGCGGGAGGTGACGACCTTGCAATGGGCAGGGCGTTTTGGGAGCGTCACTAAATAAAGCTCCCCATATCCCTCCGTGCTCGCGCACAGAAGCAAACGCATACATAGGTTGCGCACGCATATGTAAACGGTATTCGCACCACACATGTGATGTATCGCTGCGAACGTCAGAGCAAGAGCAATAATTCTAGCACTAGACCTCCTATGTAACTCTAAACCGGTAACCTGTAAAAATATTGAAAGCGGCACCTATGGAGATTTTTAAGTATCGTAGTTTGGCGCCATTTCACGAGCGTGCGCAATTTTAAAGCGTGACATGTTAGGTATCTATTTACTCGGCGTAACAGCATCTTACCAAAAAATTGGGTTATATATTGTGTTTTGTTGCCTTAAAATTCATTAAAGTGGACCTTCAGTCCTTTTTTCATCTTTCCATCTATTAAATCTTCTGCCCTTGTTGTTGTTTTAACTTTGGATAGTAAAACTATTTTTTTTTTTGCCAGTAAATATTTTATACAGCCCACTTCCTGTTTCTTGTCTGGTCATTAGCCTTATGACATCAGGCATAGCTCCCAACTGTCCCTGATTTCGAGGGACTATCCCTGAATTTGGAGCAATGTCCCTCTGTCCCTCTTTCCTCCTCATTTGTCCCTCATGTTGGTCTGATCTATATAGTTGTATATAAAATACACTTTTTATCTTTCAAAAAGTGTTTCCCAGTGCTAAATCTTTCATCCAATTTCTAAATTGCTGCATTTGTAAATGTTAAAAGCCAGTATAAAAAATAGTAGTGGTAAAAAAAAGCCCTTGTGGATTTAATTAACCTTTTTTTCGGTTAATTCTCTTCTTAAGGGGGTGTGGCAGGGGGCGTGTCCTATGCCTACCTACAGTGGGGAATACTTAAAACCATGTGATATTTCAGTTTTTCTTTTTTAATAAATCTGCAAAAATGTCAACAATTCTGTGTTTTTCTGTCAATATGGGGTGCTGTGTGTACAATATGGGGGGCTGTGTGTACAATATGGGGTGCTGTGTGTACAATATGGGGTGCTGTGTGTACAATATGGGGTGCTGTGTGTACAATATGGGGTGATGCGTGTACAATATGGGGTGCTGCGTGTACAATATGAGGTGCTGTGTGTACAATATGGGGGGCTGTGTGTACAATATGGGGTGATGCGTGTACAATATGGGGTGCTGCGTGTACAATATGAGGTGCTGTGTGTACAATATGGAGTGCTGTGTGTACAATATGGGGGGCTGTGTGTACAATATGAGGTGCTGTGTGTACAATATGGGGGGCTGTGTGTACAATATGGGGTGCTGTGTGTACAATATGAGGTGCTGTGTGTACAATATGAGGTGCTGTGTGTACAATATGGGGGGCTGTGTGTACAATATGGGGTGCTGTGTGTACAATATGAGGTGCTGTGTGTACAATATGAGGTGCTGTGTGTACAATATGAGGTGCTGTGTGTACAATATGGGGGGCTGTGTGTACAATATGGGGGGCTGTGTGTACAATATGAGGTGCTGTGTGTACAATATGGGGCGCTGTGTGTACAATATGGGGTGCTGTGTGTACAATATGGGGTGCTGTGTGTACAATATGGGGTGCTGTGTGTATAATATGGGGTGCTGTGTGTACAATATGGGGTGCTGTGTGTACAATATGGGGTGCTGTGTGTACAATATGGGGGGCTGTGTGTACAATATGAGGTGCTGTGTGTACAATATGGGGGGCTGTGTGTACAATATGAGGTGCTGTGTGTACAATATGGGGTGCTGTGTGTACAATATGGGGTGCTGTGTGTACATTAATGAGGAAAAAAAAAAAGAACTTAAATGATTTTAACAAATGGCTGCAATATAACAAAGAGTGAAAAATGTAAGGGGGTCTGAATACTTTCCGTCCCCACTGTATGTTTGCTAGTAGGTGTCCCTCATTCCCATCTCGAAATGTTGGGAGGTGTGCATCATACACAGCTCTCTCCTCTCGCTCTTCTGAGAGTTTGCCAGGCAGGGAGGGGGGACGGGTCATAAGAGGGCCAATGAGAGCTGCAGAGCTGGAGGTGTGCCTCTGTGTAAATCCAGGAAGTGAACAGGCAGCAGCTTCAGCTGCCCACAGTTAAAATGGTTGCAGCCAGACTCGGCGGAGGGAGATTTCTGCAGCGTATTTGGCAAGTACAGAATCACAGTATATATAAAGTAATATGCAAAGTGGTTGGAGGGAAGCTTAAAAATGGCAAAGGTGTTTTTATTACAAATTATGTGAGCAGACTACAGCTCCTCTTTAAAAGTGTATTTTTCCCAAAAAAAAAAATTGCGTTTAAAAAAACCGCTGTGCAAATACCGCGTGACACAAAATTTCAACGATCGGCATTTTAAACTCTATGGTCGCTGCTAAAAAAAAAAAAATATATATATAAATATATATATATATATATATATATATATATATATATATAAATAAAATATAATATATAAAATATATAATGTTTGGGAGGTTCTAAGTAATTGTCTAGCAAAAAATACAAAAAAAAAAAGAGTGAAGAAAAGGCCCAGTCCTTAAATGGATATATTACATGTTTCTTGGGTTTAGATACATTATAAGTCCTGAAGTATAAACAGGACCCCTCCCCTTTCACCGCTGTGACCCTCATTGCTGCAGATTGCTAGAAACGGCGCCGTGTTAGGACGATTCACCGCCCCCACCCCACCCCCACCCAGGTAATGGCGTGCCCCATATTTTAGCTAAATTCAGCCTGTTGTAATTGTAAGCAAGCGCACCAATGCAAACCATTTCATTTGCGTGCTAATTTAATTAGGAAGCACCCATTTCAGTTAATTTGCTCTGGAAGACGGTTGCACACTGCTGGCAGGAACAGCTGTTCCCGTCTCCCCAGATGAGCGTTGTGGGCCTCGCAAATGGCTCCACTCAGCCTTGTTTGGGAGAGAGGAGAGGGTTTTATAGCCTCCAACAATTCTCTCAGTAAACACTTTACAGCTCTGCGCACGCCGGAGCGAGGATTAAACCCTTAGCAACGCGGCGGGCTGCAAATCTGACACCATACGGCCGTCATTTTATAGCCATATTTCACGGCCGTAACGTTAATGGAACACGTGTCTTTAACAGCTCCACTGAGCGCGCTCAAAATGAGGCCTTTCGGTGGGGCAGCAGATCTTGTTTTTCGGGAAGAAAGAATTTGTTTAACCCTCCAGGAGCCGGCAGGGCTGCGGAGAGAGCGGATCCTGACAATTATGTTCTAGAATTCGGGGAATTTAGAGAAACGGAAGGGATTATATTAGAAGGGAAAGTTAAGTGTTAGAGCAACAATTCCCAACCTCTCCACCCCAGAGGAACCCTTCAAATTATTTTTCAAGTCTCATGGAACCCCTACTAAGATAAGTCTATTAGGGATCATTAGGAAAATGTACCTTACATTGGTGATCAGTGAGAAGAATGTTCCTTACATTGGTGATCAGTGAGAAGAATGTTCCTTACATTGGTGATCAGTGAGAAGAATGTTCCTTACATTGGTGGTCAGTGAGAAGAATGTTCCTTACATTGGTGGTCAGTGAGAAGAATGTTCCTTACATTGGTGATCAGTGAGAAGAATGTTCCTTACATTGGTGATCAGTGGGAAGAATGTTCCTTACATTGGTGGTCAGTGAGAAGAATGTTCCTTACATTGGTGGTCAGTGAGAAGAATGTTCCTTACATTGGTGATCAGTGAGAAGAATGTTCCTTACATTGGTGATCAGTGAGAAGAATGTTCCTTACATTGGTGATCAGTGGGAAGAATGTTCCTTACATTGGTGATCAGTGAGAAGAATGTTCCTTACATTGGTGATCAGTGAGAAGAATGTTCCTTACATTGGTGATCAGTGGGAAGAATGTTCCTTACATTGGTGATCAGTGAGAAGAATGTTCCTTACATTGGTGATCAGTGAGAAGAATGTTCCTTACATTGGTGATCAGTGGGAAGAATGTTCCTTACATTGGTGATCAGTGAGAAGAATCTTCCTTACATTGGTGATCAGTGAGAAGAATGTCCCTTACATTGGTGATCAGTGAGAAGAATGTTCCTTACATTGGTGATCAGTGAGAAGAATGTTCCTTACATTGGTGATCAGTGAGAAGAATGTCCCTTACATTGGTGATCAGTGAGAAGAATGTTCCTTACATTGGTGATCAGTGAGAAGAATGTTCCTTACATTGGTGATCAGTGGGAAGAATGTTCCTTACATTGGTGATCAGTGGGAAGAATGTTCCTTACATTGGTGATCAGTGAGAAGAATGTTCCTTACATTGGTGATCAGTGAGAAGAATGTTCCTTACATTGGTGATCAGTGGGAAGAATGTTCCTTACATTGGTGATCAGTGAGAAGAATGTTCCTTACATTGGTGATCAGTGAGAAGAATGTCCCTTACATTGGTGATCAGTGAGAAGAATGTTCCTTACATTGGTGATCAGTGAGAAGAATGTTCCTTACATTGGTGATCAGTGAGAAGAATGTCCCTTACATTGGTGATCAGTGAGAAGAATGTCCCTTACATTGGTGATCAGTGAGAAGAATGTTCCTTACATTGGTGATCAGTGAGAAGAATGTTCCTTACATTGGTGATCAGTGGGAAGAATGTTCCTTACATTGGTGATCAGTGAGAAGAATGTTCCTTACATTGGTGATCAGTGAGAAGAATGTTCCTTACATTGGTGATCAGTGGGAAGAATGTTCCTTACATTAGAGATCAGTGGGAAGAATGTCCCTTACATTGGTGATCAGTGTGAAGAATGTCCCTTACATTGGTGATCAGTGAGAAGAATGTTCCTTACATTGGTGATCAGTGAGAAGAATGTCCCTTACATTGGTGATCAGTGAGAAGAATGTTCCTTACATTGGTGATCAGTGGGAAGAATGTTCCTTACATTGGTGATCAGTGAGAAGAATGTTCCTTACATTGGAGGTCAGTGGGAAGAATGTTCCTTACATTGGTGATCAGTGAGAAGAATGTTCCTTACATTGGTGATCAGTGAGAAGAATGTCCCTTACATTGGTGATCAGTGAGAAGAATGTTCCTTACATTGGTGATTAGTGGGAAGAATGCTCCTTACATTGGTGATCAGTGAGAAGAATGCTCCTTACATTGGTGATCAGTGAGAAGAATGTTCCTTACATTGGTGATCAGTGAGAAGAATGTTCCTTACATTGGTGATCAGTGAGAAGAATGTTCCTTACATTGGTGATCAGTGAGAAGAATGTTCCTTACATTGGTGATCAGTGAGAAGAATGTTCCTTACATTGGTGATCAGTGGGAAGAATGTTCCTTACATTGGTGATCAGTGAGAAGAATGTTCCTTACATTGGTGATCAGTGGGAAGAATGTTCCTTACATTGGTGAACCACATATGTTACATAATAGTATAATGCACTACAAAGAAGTAAAATACATAAGATTTATTTCATACAGAATATATAGTAATATATTGTAAACATTTTCCCATCCCTTTTCCCTCCTACTCATATAGACAGACCCATTATAACAGTAATGGTGAACCTTGGCACCCCAGATGTTTTGGAACAACATTTCCCATGATGCTCAACTATACTGCAGTGTGATTGAGCATCATGGGAAATGTAGTTCCAAAACATCTGGGGTGCCAAGGTTCGCTATCACTGCACTATAACATTCTCCAATTTATAGTAATCTTCCATATTTTTATAGACTCCCATCTTACATCTTCTCCTGAAGAGTGGCGATAGCTACGAAACGCGTCGAGCTATTAGATCCCCCCCCTGTATTATATTTCAATATTGTTACTATTACTGACTACTCTTTACTGGAGTGTACCAGTTCAAGAATATATGTCAAAAAGATATTAGAGAAATTTAACGTGCATCCTCACAGGGTGACACTGTGGACACACCAACAACAATATGCCAACGTCCCGATATAGATTGAGAAAAAGCTAAATATAGAAATATTTGCGAAAAACGGACTTTATAGGCACATACGCAATTACAGTATATGTGTGTGTGCCTATAAAGTCCATTTTTCGCAAATATTTCTATATTTAGCTTTTTCTCAATCAAGAATCTAATGTTTTACATTGTGGAGACACACAATAATGGGTTTGGTGTTTATATCAATGTTTACAATATCAACCAATAAGTTACTATATATTATGCAGGGATGGAAGCATTTGTTCAACAACGTTCAATGCCTCATATACAGTCCCAACCCCCCTTCTTCCTTCTTCATTCGCTTATTAGGGATGGAAGCCTGCGCCTATGTTTATTTTATAAGTCTTGGTACTATCCACTGTTAGTATTTGTTCAGGTGTCTATCATTTTTTTCATTCATTTTTTTTATTTTTCTAATTTTTGGGCCATGATCCTAGATAGTTATAGAGGAGTGGAGCTTTTCATCTATTTTATACTACTGGGTTTTCCAGTTACACCCTATACCAGTCATGGCGAACCTTGGCACCCCAGATGTTTTGGAACTACATTTCCCATGATGCTCAGGCACTCTGCATTGTAGTTGAACCTCATGGGAAATGTAGTTCCAAAACATCTGGGGTGCCAAGGTTCACCATCACTGTCCTATACTATGCAGATCATATGTTCTGGATTGTGGTGTGCTGGGCTGGTTGGTCCGGCTGTTGGTGCTGCGATGCGCTCCGGGGGGTCCTCCCCCTCCCTCTCTTCCTTCTGGTGACGCGGGGGGTTTGGGCAGGTGTCCCGCTACGCATCAAGGTCACGCCCCGAGCGCCATCACATATGTATCGTTATGTAACATACGTGGTTCTATTTTGCTAATTACCCACCAGACACACTTTTGTCGTGTCATCTCCCTGGCTGCAATGCTTCATACAAAGTCCCGAACCTTCCCCATATTTTTCATGTAACAGGGATGGAGGCATTTGTTCAACAATGTTCGATGCCTCATATAAAGTCCCAACCCTCTTCTTCCTTCTTCGTTAGCTCTGGCTGGATGTTTTGGGTCGTTGTCCTGCTGGAAGGTGAACCTCCCCCCCCAGTCTCAAGTCTTTTGCAGACTCTAACAGGTTTTCTTCTAAGATTGCCCTGTATTTGTCTCCATCCATCTTCCCATCAACTCTGACCAGCTTCCCTGTCCCTGCTGAAGAAAAGCATCTCCACATCATGATGCTGCCACCACCATGTTTCACGGTGGGGATGGTGTGTTCAGGGTGATGTGCAGTGTTAGTTTTCCCCCACACATATAATTTTGCTTTTAGGCCAAAAAGTTCAATGTTGGTCTCATCTGACCAGATCACCTTCTTCCACATGTTTGCTGTGTCCTCCACATGGCTTCTCACAAACTACAAACAGGACTTCTTATGACTTTCTTTCACCAATGTCTTTCTTCTTATCACTCTTCCATAAAGGGCAGATTTGTGGAGAACACGACTAATAGTTGTCCTGTGGACAGATTCTCCCACCTGAGCTGTGGATCTCTGCAGCTCCTCCAGAGTTACCATGGACCTCTTGGCTCTTCTCTGATGAATGCTCTCCTTGCCCGGCCGGTCAGTTTAGGTGGGCGGCCATGTCTTGGTAGGTTTGCAGTTGTGCCATACTCTTTCCATTTTCCGATGATGGATTGAACAGAGCTTCGTGAGATGTTCAAAGCTTGGGAGATTTTTTTTATAACCTAACCCTGCTTTATACTTCTCCACAACTTTATCCCTGACCTGTCTGGTGTGTTCCTTGGCCTTCATGATGCTGTTTGTTCACTAAGGTTCTCTAACAAACCTCTGAGGGATTCACAGAACAGCTGTATTTATAATGAGATTAAATTACACACAGATGGACTCTATTTACTAATTAGGTGACTTCTGAAGGCAATTGGTTCCACTAGATTTTAGTTAGGGGTATTAGCGTAAAGGGGGCTGAATACAAATGCCCCCCACACTTTTCACATATTTATTTGCAAAAAATTTTATAAAACATTTATCATCTCCCTTCCACTTCACAATTATGTGCCACTTTGTGTTAGTTTATCACATAAAATCTCAATAAAATACATTTACGTTTTTGGTTGTAACATGACAAAATGTGGAAAATTTCAAAGGGGTATGAATACTTTTTCTAGGCACTGAACATACAATCACTATAATGATCGGTGAATACAGAATAGCATCTAGGAGTTCAGCTTTAAACATCATAGAGAAAAGCCACCTTCAGAGTGTTCAATAGGAAATGAATTGCATATATGGGAGCATTAAGGCCGGCACTTATTTACTTGTACAGTCAATGACCCCCCTCACCCTGCTAATCGGATTCTTCGGATCTGATGCAAATGAAACCCATTAGAGAGAATGACGCTGAGGAGAAGCTGAAGCCCCCGGAGCTCGGCGAGTATTGGGAAAACATTTACCTGCATTAACATGGCTAATTCTACATTACTAGTGCCTGCTCCGCACATCTACGGGGGAGGGGATGTGAAGGAGGGAACCCTCCGTATCCTGCCAGTGTGACTTACATAGCAGGATTAAAGGGGAGCGCCAGCCTCATTCATTGGCAACATTATTATGATGTACCCTCACCGGACACTTTATTAGGTACACCTTACTAGTAGTGGGTTGGACCCCCTTTGTTCTTCATTCTTGGTGGTGGAGATACAACAAGGTGTTGGAAACATTCCTCAGAGATTTTGCTCCATAGTGACCTGATAACATCACACAGTTGCTGCAGATGTGTGGGCTGCACATCCATGATGCCAATCTCCCGTTCCACCACATCACCACACCACAACTCAAATAACCACTCGTTACACCCAAGGTATGCAGAATACCATCTCTGAACACGCAATGCATCAAACCTTGAAGCAGATGGGCTACAGCAGCAGAAGACCACACCGGGTGCCAATCCTGTCAGCTAAGATCAGGAAACTGAGGCTACAATTGGCACAGGATCACCAAATATGGACAATAGAAGATTGGGAAAACATTGCCTGGTCTGAGGAGTCTGGATTTCAGCTGCGACATTCAGATGGTGGGGTCAGAATTTGGCGCATGAATCCATCCTGCCTTGTATCACCGGTTCAGGCTGGTGGTGGGGGGGTGTAATGGTGTGGGGGTTGGGGTATCACCAGTTCAGGCTGGTGGTGGGGGTGTAATGGTGTGGGGGATGGGGTATCACCGGTTCAGGCTGGTGGTGGGGGTGTAATTGTGTGGGGGATGGGATATCACCGGTTCAGGCTGGTGGTGGGGGTGTAATGGTGTGGGGGGGTGGGGTATCACCGGTTCAGGCTGGTGGTGGGGGTGTAATGGTGTGGGGGATGGGGTATCACCGGTTCAGGCTGGTGGTGGGGGTGTAATGGTGTGGGGGATGGGGTATCACCGGTTCAGGCTGGTGGTGGGGGGTGTAATGGTGTGGGGGATGGGGTATCACCGGTTCAGGCTGGTGGTGGGGGTGTAATTGTGTGGGGGATGGGATATCACCGGTTCAGGCTGGTGGTGGGGGTGTAATTGTGTGGGGGATGGGATATCACCGGTTCAGGCTGGTGGTGGTAGTGTAATGGTGTGGGGGATGGGATATCACCGGTTCAGGCTGGTGGTGGGGGTGTAATGGTGTGGGGGGGTGGGGTATCACCGGTTCAGGCTGGTGGTGGGGGTGTAATGGTGTGGGGGATGGGGTATCACCGGTTCAGGCTAGTGGTGGGGGTGTAATGGTGTGGGGGATGGGATATCATCGGTTCAGGCTGGTGGTGGGGGGTGTAATGGTGTGGGGGATGGGGTATCACCGGTTCAGGCTGGTGGTGGAGGTGTAATGGTGTGGGGGATGGGGTATCACCGGTTCAGGCTGGTGGTGGGGGGTGTAATGGTGTGGGGGATGGGATATCACCGGTTCAGGCTGGTGGTGGGGGTGTAATGGAGTGGGGGATGGGATATCACCGGTTCAGGCTGGTGGTGGGGGTGTAATGGTGTGGGGGATGGGGTATCACTGGTTCAGGCTGGTGGTGGGGGTGTAATGGAGTGGGGGATGGGATATCACCGGTTCAGGCTGGTGGTGGGGGTGTAATGGTGTGGGGGATGGGATATCACCGGTTCAGGCTGGTGGTGGGGGTGTAATGGTGTGGGGGATGGGATATCACCGGTTCAGGCTGGTGGTGGGGGTGTAATGGTGTGGGGGATGGGGTATCACTGGTTCAGGCTGGTGGTGGGGATGTAATGGTGTGGGGGATGGGGTATCACCGGTTCAGGCTGGTGGTGGGGGTGTAATGGTGTGGGGGATGGGATATCACCAGTTCAGGCTGGTGGTGGGGGTGTAATGGTGTGGGGGATGGGGTATTACCGGTTCAGGCTGGTGGTGGAGGTGTAATGGTGTGGGGGATGGGGTATCACCGGTTCAGGCTGGTGGTGGGGGTGTAATGGTGTGGGGGATGGGGTATCACCAGTTCAGGCTGGTGGTCGGGGGTGTAATGGTGTGGGGGATGGGGTATCACCGGTTCAGGCTGGTGGTGGTAGTGTAATGGTGTGGGGGATGGGGTATCACCGGTTCAGGCTGGTGGTGGGGGTGTAATGGTGTGGGTGATGGGGTATCACCGGTTCAGGCTGGTGGTGAGGGGGGGGGGAATGGTGTGGGGGATGGGGTATCACCGGTTCAGGCTGGTGGTGGGGGTGTAATGGTGTGGGGGATGGGATATCACCGGTTCAGGCTGGTGGTGGGGGTGTAATGGTGTGGGGGATGAGGTATCACCGGTTCAGGCTGGTGGTGGGGGTGTAATGGTGTGGGGGATGGGGTATCACCGGTTCAGGCTGGTGGTGGGGGTGTAATGGTGTGGGGGATGGGGTATCACTGGTTCATGCTGGTGGTGGGGGTGTAATGGTGTGGAGGATGGGATATCACCGGTTCAGGCTGGTGGTGGGGGTGTAATGTTGTGGGGGATGGTGTATCACCAGTTCAGGCTGGTGGTGGGAGTGTAATGGTGGGGGGGATGGGGTATCACCGGTTCAGGCTGGTGGTGGGGGTGTAATGGTGTGGGGGATGGGGTATCACCGGTTCAGGCTGGTGGTGGGGGTGTAATGGTGTGGGGGATGGGGTATCACCGGTTCAGGCTGGTGGTGGGGGTGTAATGGTGTGGGGGATGGGATATCAACGGTTCAGGCTGGTGGTGGGGGTGTAATGGTGTGGGGGATGGGGTATTACCGGTTCAGGCTGGTGGTGGGGGTGTAATGGTGTGGGGGATGGGGTATTACCGGTTTAGGCTGGTGGTGGGGGTGTAATGGTGTGGGGGATGGGGTATTACCGGTTTAGGCTGGTGGTGGGGGTGTAATGGTGTAAGGGGGGATATTTTCTTGGCACACTTTGGACCCCTTAGTAACAATTGAGCATGGTTTAATCACCACGGCCTACCTGAGTATTGTTGCTGACCATGTCCATCCCTTTATGACTACAGTGTCCCCATCTTCTGATGGCTCCTTCCAGCAGGATAATGCACCATGTCACAAAGATCAAATCATCTCACCACTGGACAATGAGGTCACAAAGCTCCAATGGCCTCCACACTCACCACATCTCATCCAATAGAGCACCTTTGGGATGTGGTGGAATGGGAGGTTGGCATCATGGATGTGCAGGTGACAAATCTGCAGCAACTGAACCAATAAAGGGTCTGGAGGATATTAGTTATGAGGAAAGGTTGTGAGCTCTGAACTTGTTCTCTCTGGAGAAGAGACG
This sequence comes from Lithobates clamitans, assembly GCA_037952925.1. Taxonomy (NCBI): domain Eukaryota; kingdom Metazoa; phylum Chordata; class Amphibia; order Anura; family Ranidae; genus Lithobates; species Lithobates clamitans. The sequence continues at coordinate 158,224 of JBBGZY010001943.1, forward strand.
CTTGAGTGGGGATATGATTTCAATATACAAATACTGTACTGGTGACCCCACAATAGGGAGAAAACTTTTTCGCGGAAGGGAATTTAATAAGACACGTGGCCACTCACTAAAATTAGAAGAAAAGAGGTTTAACCTTAAACTATGTAGAGGGTTCTTTACTGTAAGAGCGGCAAGGATGTGGAATTCCCTTCCACAGGCGGTGGTCTCAGCGGGGAGCATCGATAGTTACATAGTTACATAGTAGGTGAGGTTGAAAAAAGACACAAGTCCATCAAGTCCAACCTATGTGTGTGATTATGTGTCAGTATTACATTGTATATCCCTGTATGTTGCGGTCATTCAGGTGATTATCTAATAGTTTCTTGAAGCTATCAATGCTCCCTGATAGTTTAAAAAAACTATTAGATAAGCACCTGAACGACCGCAACATACAGGGATATACAATGTAATACTGACATATAATCACACACATGGGTTGGACTTGATGGACTTGTGTCTTTTTTCAACCTCACTTACTATGTAACTACTTGATGCCATCAGGTCACTATGGAGCAAAATCTCTGAGGGACGTTTCCAACACCTTGTTGTATCTCCACCACCAAGAATGAAGGAAAAAGGGGGTCCAACCCGGTACTAGCAAGGTGTACCTTAAAGTGGCCGGCGAGTGTATACGCTCCTTATAAATATATCTAAGCAATAAGCCTAACCTTTTGTTGTGAAGCCGCGCCTTTACAGTATTTTTTTATGGCTGCTTTTTCTCAACTTCCGGCAATCTCCCTTTGCTAAGTGCCCCCCCTATCCTGTGCCAATCGGATTGGGTGCCTCCCAGGTATAGGACTTGTAAAGGAAATTTGTAAGTTCTGTATATAACTGTATTCTATTTTATAATAGAACTAATAATGTTTTCATTACATGTTTGCATTCTTTCGAGTCCTGAGTAGAATTAGCCTGCCTATGTTACGCCCCTTGTTACCATAAACCTACAATTGTAATATTAATGTGATACCTTCGTAATCATGTGTATAAAAACCTTCATAATAAAGCAGAACAGTTATTTGGAAAGATGCAGAGTGTATCTTTTGTGTCTCTTCCCTACTGCAGTAGTTATTTTTTTCATTTAGAACCACTAATCAATATGAGGATAGGAGTTGCCTATCTATAAATTTCCATGTCAGACTGCATCCTAGCATTCCCAATGATGCCTGCGCCCGCACCCACAAGCATCCCCGACATCAGACATCGCAGCCCCCCCCTCTGCACCACCTCCCTGCAGATCATCAGGTGCAGAAGCTCTATCTTCACTACAACAGAAGCCCCGCCCACGTAGCGCCCCCTGTGCAGTGACTGACAGTTCTGGTTGTATTGGAAGCACAGACGAGGCGGGGAATGGGCGTGCCTGGGAGGTGGAGCACAGGCTGATTTCCTCAGCTATGTATCCGCCCTCAGGGTCAGCTTGTTTATAAGTGTATGGGGATCACATGTGTGCTGCCACAAAGGCTCCTGGGACATGTAGTCCTGAAAGCAGGGTGGTGTAGTACTCAGGATCACAAATTGTGTGAGTTCTGAAAAATAAATATCAATGAGGGTGCAGATTAAGCAGTACAGGATATATGGTGTTTAGAAGTTTATTAGCTAGAATAACTGTAAAAAGATGTGAGGCTTTATAACCACCAAATGTGACAAATATGCAAAAAAAATAAAAAATCAGGACAGGGGCAAATACTTTTTCACAGCACTGGACAACCAATAAGAGCCTGACACTGGATTGCTCACAGAACGAGAAACAGTGCAGTACAATCACCGTGCAAGATCACTGAAAACATGTATTTTCTAAAGGCAGAGACCATGGAGAATAAAATAGCAGTCATTCCAAGGGAAAGACACATGTTGTGAGTGATACTGGTGCTGCCGCCCCGATTGAGATACAATATGGTAAGGCTCCCCCAGTGGGGTTTTTCTGCAGCAGGGCTAGTAGATTAAAGAAATAAGTTGTTAAAAAAAGGGGTTCTTTATTGAAAAGTTGTCATCGTAACATGAACACATTGCCATTAAAATATGAGCTCTGGTCGGAGGATATATTGCCATTCAAAAGCACACAAAAAATGCAAACATAAAATTATACACAGCATTATGTATCGAATGTCTGTTGCATAGGAGTCCCAACGCGTTTCGACCTGAATAGTCAAGGTCTTCCTCAGGGGATTTGGTTTGCAATAAAGGGTATAAATGGAAAGTCTTCTAACCAGAGTTCCTCTAAAACCCGGTTGGATGACCCCAAGTGTTCTTTGGCCACTTGTATTCCAAAGGGGGATACCGCATCACCTAATATGTCTTACAAGGAGGCACGCTCTGAAGAATACCAACTGAGGGAGCAGAGGGGTGGGAGGTCCCCCACCTTAGAACCAAAATTTGGGGAAAGTAACTATTGAAGGCGTGCCTGTGACATTTATACAGTAATCAGTGGCTATTTTTAGCTCTGATCGCTGTATAAATGTTACTGGTCCCAAAAAAGTGTCCGATATGTCCACCGCAGTGTCGCAGTCCCTCTAAAAAATCACTGATCACCACCATTACTAGTAAAAAAATAAAATAAAAATATAAAATGCCATAAATCTATCCCCTATTTTGTAGATAACTTTTGCGCAAGCCAATCAATATACGCTTATTGTGATTTTTTTTACCAAAAATATGTAGAAGAATACGTATCGGCCTAAACTTATGAAGAAATTCGTTTTTTTCTACATTTTTTGGGGATATTTTTTATAGCAAAAAGTAAAAAACAGTTTTTTTTTTCAAAATGGTCACTTTTTTGTTTATAGCGCAAAAAATAAAAACCGCAGAAGTGATCAAATACCACCAAAAGAAAGCTCTATTTGTGGGGAAAAAAAAAGGACGTCAATTTTGTTTGGGTACAACGTTGCACGACCGCGCAATTGTCAGTTAAGGCGAAGCAGTGCCGAATTGCAAAAAATGGCCTGGTCATTAAAGGGGGCAAATCCTTTCTGGTCCTAAGTGGTCAATCAGAACCCATGAAATGACGACGGACTTCGGTACCCAATATTTTCCAAAGGTGACACTTTAAATGCCTCTACAGGTCATCAGTTTAGAGTGAACCATAAATAATGGGACTAGGATTACTGCTCTCACCCCGACGTGTGCGCCGATATATTATGACATGTCAGGTATTTAACCACTTCCCGCCCGGCCTATAGCAGAATGGCGGTCGGGCGGTGGTTCAGTTATCCTGACTGGACGTCATATGACGTCCAGCAAAATATTTGCCGGCACGCGCCCCAGTCTGAAACACCGCTACACCGATCTCGGTAAAGAGCCTCTAATGGAGGCTCTTTACCACGTGATCAGCTGTGTCCAATCACGGCTGATCACAGTGTAAACTGGAAGAGCTGTTGATTGGTAGTGTAGAGAAGAGACGATCTGACAGGGGAGGGGGTCTGCGCTGATTGTTTGTCAGTGCAGCCCCCCCAGCAGATGCCCACACTGGACCACCAGGACCACCAGGGTGCCCACCACACATGGGTGACCAGGTATACCCCCCATGACCACCAGGGATGCCACACAGTGCCCTAAAAGATGCCAGTGCCCATAAATGGTGCCAGTCAGTGCCCACTATGAATGTCTGCCAGATGTCTCCTCATCAGTGATGCCCAGCAGTGCCACCCATCAGTGCCCACCTATCAGTGCCCATCAGTGTCACCTATAAGTGCCACTCATAAGTACCCATCAGTGCAGCCTCATTGGTGCTACCTCATCAGTGCCCATCATTGCAGCCTTATCAGTGCCCGTCAGTGAAAGAGAAAACATACTTATTTACAAACTTTTATAATAGAAACAAAGAAAAACTTTTAAAAATTTTTATACACATAACAAGTTGTCATTAGGAGCTCCTTCTTACATTGACAGGACTAATCTGTGTACTACATGAGCACCTACTGGAGCTAGTCTGTGGGGGGGGGGGGGGGGCAGAATTATGGCTGGTTGGAAGGGGATCAAATACTTATTTTACTCACTGAACTGCAACTCCATTTATAACATTTGTATCATGTGTTTCTTCTGGATTTTTAGTTGATATTAATGTCTCTATCATTTAAAGTACACCTATGATAAAAAATTATACCGTATATACTCGAGTATAAGTCGTTCCGAGTATAAGTCGAGGCCCTAATTTACCACAAAAAAAATGGGAAAAACTTATTGACCCGAGTATAAGACGAGGGTGAGAAATGCACAGCTACTGTAAGTGGAAAAGAGGGTCAACAATGCCCATTTGCAGCATCACTGTGCCCATTTGCATGCCTCACTGTGCCCATTTGCAGCCATAGGTCCCCTGAACTTCAAACTCGGTAGTTAAGGGTTCCTAGATGCCCCCTAGCTGCAGCCAAAATTTGGGGTCTCTGAACCCAAAGGGTCCTGAAATGACATTGCTGCAGATGGACACAGTTGACCAAATTTGGGGCCCTGTATCTCGGGGCCATTTAGTGCTAGGAACCCCAAATTTGGTGTGCAAACCCAGTGGAACTAGCACCATAAAATTTCCAAAGCTGGGGTTTCTAGCACCAAGTGGCCCCGAGATACAGGGCCCCAAAAATCAGTTCAGAAAATGTCAAGCACTTTTCTGCAGCAGAAAATGACATTTTCCGAATCGGTTTTGGGGCCCCGTATCTCAGGGCCACTTAGTGCTAGGAACTTCATCTTTGGATATGTTGTGGTACCAGTTCCCCTGTGTTTGCATACCAAATTTGGGGTTCCTAGCACTAAGTGGCCCTGAGATATGGGGCCCCAAAGTCGGTTCAGAAAATGTCAAGCACTTTTCTTCAGCAGAGAATGACATTTTCCGAACCGATTTTGGGGCCTCGTATCTCGGGGCCACTTAGAGCTAGGAACTTCATCTTTGGATATGTTGTGGTACCAGTTCCCCTGTGTTTGCATACCAAATTTGGGGTTCCTAGCACTAAGTGGCCCTGAGATATGGGGCCCCAAAGTCGGTTCGGAAAATGAAATTTTTTGCTGCAGAAAAGTGGTTGACTCGAGTATAAGTCGAGGGGGGCACTTTCAGCACAAAAAAATGTGCTGAAAAATTCGACTTATACTCGAGTATATACGGTACGTTTCGAGCCCTTCTGTTTCTGCCCATTGATGGATTTGTATAGACAGCAGTGGCTTTGAATTGGTGAATACCACAGGAACTCAGAACCTGGATACCACGTCCACTGCTGTATATGTATGCTGGTCCGCCACGGACCTCCTCCTAAGCACTGAATAGTGATGATACGGGGCATATAGCGGGCCTGGATGTTCTCATGGTAGGCACCTAGCATACAGTCACAGGTGCCCCACAGGTTTCCCAAGACACCTTTAGACCCCCCTCCTCACGTGTTATCTTCACTGACCTGTTGAGAGTCTTGTATGGATGGAAGTGGCATGGCGGGCATCCGGGGACTGCGTGTTTTTAGAAGGACAACGTTGTCATTTTAAACCTATTGTTTTATTGTAAACTTTATTGTTTTTTTTTTGTTTTTTATGGTTGAACTGGATGGACTTGTGTCTTTTTTCAACCTGACTAACTATGTAACTATGGAACCTTTTTGCCATCTTTTGTGAATGTTTAACAATTGTTTATTTGTGTGTATTTTTCAATAAAGCGTATCACTCCGCTGTGTGTTCCCACCTCTCTTCTGGAGGGTACGGACCCATATTTTTTAGATCTTTCCTCACCCTCTGCCCGTTTTGAATCCTTTATTGGTCCCTATTGGTGAACTCCCTCCTCACTTTGGATGAGTCGGATCTCCTACCATTGACCTACCCAGTTGACACTCTGGCCCAAAGGTCCATGTCCTTCCCTTATCCCCTTTCTTGATGATAAAAATGATAGACCCTTCATTTCTTTGTAAGTGGGCAAACTTACAAAATCTGCAGGGGATCAAATATTTATCCCCCCCTGTAAGCGAGTAGATGAGGTTCCAGTTCTTACCTGTGTATTTTATTGATCATGTATTCCCACCACTGTTCATATATTGCCCGTGTATTGTGAAGACTGACCACAGAATACCCATATATTACCACTACTGCTTCTTACCCACACAATTACCCATTTGTGGCCCGTGTATTCCCACCACTGCTCATTTATTGCCCGTGTATTGTGAAGACTGACCACTGAATACCCATATATTACCACTAATGCTTCTTACCCACACAATTACCCATTTGTGGCCCGTGTATTGCCACTATTGCTCATTTGCTGCCCATGTATTGTTATGTCTGCCTTTATATTATCATCATTAAGTGGCACTGTGTTTGCCCACCTAATGCCAAAATGCCCATGAATGATGTTGTATTGCTCATGCGCTGCCAGTGTGAATCCCATGTATTAAATGAAATATACAAAAGTGTAGCGCTGAGAAAGACAGGTGTGTAAAAATAAATGGTGATAAAGTGCTGTAAACACAAACCAATAGACAAAACAATAATATTTATGACATATAAAAGTCCAATCACTGAGTGAAGAAGTGTGAGAAAACTTCATAGGGCATATGTCCGATGAGAAGACTGTTGTTAATTCCTCAATAACAAGTGATGAAATGGTGCAAACAAAGAAGTAGCTGTAAAGCCCATTCAAAACGGGATAGGGATTCGTCTGATGGAAAATTGTAGATAAATACCGTATATACTCGAGTATAAGCCGAGTTTTTCAGCACATTTTTTTGTGCTGAAAATGCCTCCCTCGGCTTATACTCGAGTCAAGCACTTTTCTGCAGCAGAGACATTTCCCAAAACGACTTTGGGGCCCAGTATCTCGGGGCCACTTGGTGCTAGGAACCCAGTGGAGCTAGCACTACAACATATCCAAAGCTGGGGTTCCTAGCACCAAGTGGCCCCGAGATACAGGGCCCCAAACTCGGTACGGAAAATGGCATTCTCTGCTGCAGAAAAGTGCTTGACATTTTCCCAACTGACTTTGGGGCCCCGTATCTCAGGGCCACTTGGTGAGAGGAACCCCAGCTTTGGGTATGTTGTAGTGCTAGTTCCACTGGGTTTGCACACCAAAATGGGGTCCCGAGTGGCCCCGAGATATGGGGCACCTGCAGCAATGTCATTTCGGGACCCTTTGGGTTCAGAGACCCCAAATTTTGGCTGCAGCTAGGGGGGTATCTAAGAACCCTTAACTACCGAGTTTGAAGTTCGGGGGACCTATGGCTGCAAATGGGCACAGTGAGGCTGCAGATGGGCACAGTGAGGCTGCAGATGGGCATTGTTGACCCTCTTTTCCACTTACAGTAGCTGCGCATTTCTCACCCTAGGCTTATACTCGAGTCAATACGTTTTCCCAGTTTTTTTGTGGTAAAATTAGGTGCCTCGGCTTATATTCGGGTCGGCTTATACTCGAGTATATACGGTACTTCTTACCAGACAAGGTGCACCTGTCATACAACAGTGGGTCAATCAGGCTTGTATTGGCAAAGGGCCAGATGGGCATCGAAGGAACCAACTTTGATGTAGATAGAACCTTTAGAGAAATCGCTCTGAATCCAGACATTAGATCAGTCAACAGGAGTGAATCCCCGGTGTGGCACTACCAGATATCCAGAGCTCAAAGGGATCCTCCATGTAGTTATTCCTTGGATCTCAAGTGTGAACACCAGAACCAGCAACAAAATTGTACTTTATCGCATTGGAACCATAATGTGAAAAAAGAAAAAAGGCTCCATATGGTGCAGGTCATAAAATAAAGATGTTTAATCTTGTTAAAAATATACAAACATCTGTTGCAGATGACCGCTAAAATGTGATCACAGACAAAGCAAAAAAGTAAAAGCAATGTGGGGAACGAGACTGACGCGTTTCGACCTAATGGCCTTCAACTGGGGCAGTGTGAATCCCATGTATTGCCGCAATTTTCTGTGTCCCCCCCCACCACCACCTCCCTTCATGTGTGTAAATGTGCTGCAGGGCTTCGGGTCATTTTCAGGTTTCCATCACAAGGTGCTGTGATGTTTTTCAGGAAGCTATGTAATGCATCCTTGCTGGCTCCTCCCACCAGCCATGATCTGCCGGAACTACATAGAGAAGCACAGAGCCCCCTTCTGACATTATGCATGTTCCATAATGGCGGCGCTGGACAGGGAGTGGGTGGAGCCACTAAAGATGGCGACTGAAGTTCTTCCTCTTGAAGCACCCTTATGCAAGTAGTGGGCTGACTCTTGGGAGGAGTTATGCAAATATCAAAATGCCTTGATGGATGGGTGTCAGTCTGGAGGTATGGGTGTTCCTAGGCAGGTTGTATTTGCATATGGACTGCCCTAGGTAATGCTGAGCCTTCACGATTGAAAGAACTGAAATCCAATGAATGTAAGTGGTGGGGCCAGGGACAGTCAGGCCGGGATGAGTGTCCCTGGCACGCCTGTTTGATGATGCCACACATCCTCCAACCAGGAAATAAGGCGGAGCTCTATCAGATTTGCTGCAGGGTTCTAATGTACATTGTAAGAAGCTCACAGTGTGCAGTGAAATCAGAGTAAGCCATTTCAGTCCAGATTCCCAGGTACACCCATTGCTTGCACCCAACTTTGTTTGCAGTTCTACTTTAACCTAATTCTCATTCCGCAACAGGATTTCCAGGTTAAAAAGTTTGACTTGTCGTGACATTAAAACTTATGGCTACTTTCATGGCCTGACTGGCGCCAATCACGCCAGTCTAGGGAAATGCGTGGGGGGGCGGGTTGGGGCACACGTGGGACCCTGCCCCAGCTGTCTGTTGGTAGTAAGACGCTCCGACATTAAAAGAATGAGAGCAGCCACGTTCCCACAGAGATCCCGGCGATTTAGGAGTCCCAGATCGAGACGCTGTGCCAGGCGGATAAGTGGAGCGAAGCTGACCTTCCTCGGAGCCTTGGGGGGGGGGGGGGGCACTTTTCTGGGAAGCTCGGAGGCTCTCGCTGAATTCCACCGCGCTGCCACCTCAATTATTTATAAGACAGACATATGGCGAACAAGACGAGAGCCGCGCGCTGCCAGCGCAGGAGCCGACGGTCCGCTCTCTCGAGGTGAAGTCAAACTTAGAGGTGAACTCCAAAGAAATCTCAAACTGTGTCTTATTTCTTATTTATGGGTCTATGAGGGGTGAGAGCCGAGGCCTCCGATTCCTTCATAAAGTAAAGGACATATTCTATGTGATATGGAAAGGAGCGTCTGTCACCGGGAAGAGCGCCATAAGGGCCCCCGCTCACCTCCACCTCCCCTATGGAGGCTTTGATTAACCCCTTCCCCACCAGCGATACACAGACGTGGACCTTATTCCATGCTGCCACATAGATGCACCCCTGTTTTCTACGGGGGGCGCGCTTAATCGGCCCACCCCCAGCACTGTGACCCTGCTGTCATTGACAGCCCCTGATGTCCACAATAGCTCCTCAGGCATTAAAGTGGAACTAAAGGCACCTCCCTCTCTAACAGTCCAGGTTCCTCACTGGCGTCTGCATCTTCTTCCCCAATGCCGGTCTTCGGCATCTCCTTCAGCATCTCCATTGGAACTAAATGCACCTCCTCTCTAACAGTCCAAGTTCCTCACCGGCGTCGGCAACTTTTTCCCCAGTGCCGGTCTTCGGCATCTCCATTGGCTTGATTGAGATGATGTACCTCCTAGGCAGAAGTCAGTCATCCCAGCACACAGGGACCATGCCAACAATATAAGCTGAGCTGCGCATGTGCAGTCTGTACTAAAAATAAAAAAACCTTTAAGCAGTCACCCCCCCAGCACTGTGACCGAGCTGTCACCGGTAGCTCCTGGTCACAGAGTCGGGAGCTGGTAGGACTGGCTACCCAGTCACATGATCACAGTGACAGCAAATCCATGTGATCAGGAAGCCCACAGAAACACCTCAGACATAAACTTCTTCCTGCCCTCCTTCTGGCGGCTCTTTAACGGGGTCTTTCTAATCACGCGATCACCGCGATTGGCTGTCACAGTGGTCACATGATTAGGAGTCCATCTCTCCGACTGGGAGCTGTCTTTGACAGTTTGGTTACTGTGATGGGATCTCATTCTCGGCACAGAAACCTCGGCCTCCATATGTAGGGTGTGCGAGTGTCGGGGTGCACTCTGCTTGCTGTCGCACATACACATTCCATGCACTCCGAATGGAAACAAACATCTACAGGAATTGCTTTGCTGTCTAAATATAAACTATAAAGGTGTACATGAACCCCAACAATAAACTTATTTGCTCCCTTTAGGTTTATGAAAGTGGTTTAACATTTTTTACCTTAAAGCGGAGCTCCACCCGATTTTTTGACAATAGCTCAAGAGGACAATTTTTTCCTAATGAAAAAATTGACCTTTTTTTTTTTTTCACTGTACCTTTGTTGTTCAGATCATCTTGTTTAGTTCCTGGATGTACAGCCTGCGGATATGGGCGGGTTTAGTGCGTCATTTCCTATTAGCCGCACTGGCTCCTGGGAGCTTGTGTCATTGTTCCCAGGAGTCAGTGCGGCGGCCTGACGCGAGTTATCGCGTGATTTCAATCCTGGAAGTGATGCTGATTATCTCAGTTGCCATCACAATGGGGCGGGACTTCCGCCGCCGCCCCCACCAGTTGTGATGGCAACATGAGCTGTTCACGGAGATCCGATTTAAGGTTACTGCGCATGCGCGAGATCGGGAATACAACGGGCGGTGCATGCTGGTCGATCAGCGGCACAATATCCCGGAAGAGGATGCCTGTGGGCTTCACATGACCACAGGCAAGATGAGAACCGTCAGCAGAAATGTTTAAAAGTTCATTTTTTGGGAGAAAACCGACATCCGAAATTAACAAAAACGGAACAAGTGAGTAACATATTTCACAGAAATAATCTTTGTCATTTTCCAAAAAAAAAAAAAAAATGTTGTAGACAGTGGAACCCCGCTTTAATGCATTCTTTGCATTAAAATGTAAATGATCGCTTTGTAAAACAATCTATTCAGTTTAACCCCTTCATGCCGACGCTATAGCCAAATGACACCTACAGCGGGGGCTTACTTTTCTGGGACGTCCTCCTGTGATCGTGGTGCGCTTTGTGATCGCCAAGTCCTTAGGACTCTGCTGATCACAGATCTGGGTAAGGGGTCAATCACAGCGGCCCTTTACCATGTGATCAGCTGCGTCCAATCACATCACAGATGTAAACACAAGCCAGTTATCAGCTTTTCTTTCGATAAAGTGTCCTGATTATCAGCGCAGTCCCAACAGTGCCCACCAGTGCTGCCAATCAGTGCTGCCTATCACTGCCACCTATCAGTGTCTCCTCATCAGTGTCACCTATCAAAGCACATCAACGCTGCCTATCAGTGCCCATCAGCGCCACCTATCAGTGCCGACTATCAGTGTCACCTATCAGTGCCTAACAGTGCAGCCTTATCAGCACCCATCAGTGAAGGAGAAAAATTACCAGTTTGCAAAATTTTATATTATACATTTATACATTTATTATACAATTATACACTGTAAAGCGTCGCGTAAACTGTTGGCGCTATATAAATCTCGTGTAATAATAATAAACTGACATTTTTTTTTTCAAAATTTTCACACTTTTTTCATTTGTTTAGTAGAAAATAAAAAACCCAGCGGTGATTAAATAAAACCAAAGGTGAGCTCTATTTGTGTGAAAAAAAATGATAAAAATTTCATTTGGGTACAGTGCTGCACCACGCAATTGTCATTCAAAGTGGGACAGCGCTAAAAGCTGAACATTTACCTGGACAGGAAGGGGGGATGCGCAGTAGACAAGTGGTTAAAATAAAAATGGAAGGTAAAATATTTTTGTATAGATATTAAAAAAAAACCCATTATAAATAAGTTTTTCCCCTCTTTTAATGAGTGATCACATTCCCTCTGTTCTCAGCTGCATAAGAGCCTGGGGTGGGGAACAGTAGTACACTGGTCTTCCCAGTAAATAGCTGTGCAGAGGGGGAGCGTCAGGACAAGTCTGATCATTGGAGGAGAGCAGGCTGAGTTCCCAGCATAGCATAGAGAACTCCCCACGCTGTGCTCTCAAGCCTAGTGTGGACAGTTTTTGATAAGAAAGCAGGGGGACTGGCAGGAACATCAGGGATTTCACATAAAGGAAGCAATACAAAGAGAACAGGAGACTTTTTCATAAAGTATATGGTACAGCAGTTAATGTTGGGAAAGGAGGATTATAGATAACAGTAGAGTTGTAAAGTTCGGAGAGGCCATTACCTGTGTCCTCGGCGGGTTTCCTCCTTCCAGAAGGGGGCGTAGATTCACTACTATGGGAAGAGCTCAGGGAGATGAAGGAAGGACAACTGATCAGCCCTCTGCAGTCATCAGAATGCCCATCATCACAGGAAGAAACATTACCAGGACCCTCCGCTGATGGTTGGTCTCTGCAGGAAATAAACACAGACATTGGGGAAGACACATTATTATTACTTTGCAGGCTTCCAACACATGGGTGGCTCTCTTTATTGCCAAGTTCATCAAACCACTGAGATGCCTTTTAGACATTTAGAAAACATTTTCAAAGCCCTTTACAGAATAAAAAAAAAATCTTATAAGGCGCGCCGATAAACCAGTGATGGTCAACTTACCTAATATAAGGGCCTCAAGTGCAGCCCCTGATGTCACCAAAAGGCCACACAGAACATTCAGTTAATGTAATGCTACAGAAAACTATCACAGACTGCAGACATGCTACAGGAGATGGTCAGAGACTGCAGACCTACTACAGGAGACGGTCAGAGACTGCAGACATAGTACAGGAGATGGTCAGAGACTGCAGACATACTACAGGAGATGGTCAGAGACTGCAGACCTACTACAGGAGACGGTCAGAGACTGCAGACCTACTACAGGAGATGATCAGAGACTGCAGACCTACTACAGGAGATGATCAGAGACTGCAGACATAGTACAGGAGACAGTCAGAGACTGCGGACATACTACAGGAGATGGCCAGAGACTGCAGACATGATACAGGAGATGGCCAGAGACTGCAGACATGCTACAGGAGATGGCCAGAGACTGCAGACCTACTACAGGAGATGGCCAGAGACTGCAGACATGCTACAGGAGACGGTCAGAGACTGCAGACATGCTGCAGGAGATGGTCAGAGACTGCAGACCTACTACAGGAGATTGTCAGAGATTGCAGACCTACTACAGGAGACGGTCAGAGACTGCAGACCTACTACAGGAGATTGTCAGAGACTACAGACCTACTACAGGAGACGGTCAGAGACTGCAGACCTACTACAGGAGACGGTCAGAGACTGCAGACCTACTACAGGAGACGGTCAGAGACTGCAGACCTACTACAGGAGACGGTCAGAGACTGCAGACCTACTACAGGAGACGGTCAGAGACTGCAAACCTACTACAGGAGACGGTCAGAGACTGCAGACCTACTACAGGAGACGGTCAGAGACTGCAGACATGCTACAGGAGACGGTCAGAGACTGCAGACCTACTACAGGAGACGGTCAGAGACTACGGACATTCCCTATAAAGGACACATAACCTAGGCATATACTTTAGGCAAACTAAACCCCACTTCCCATCCTGATCATGTCACTCCTTCAAAAAACCCACAACAGCCACCAGTCAAATGATCTCAGGTAAAGGGGAGCATCAGATAATAAGGAGCTCTTGACTGGCCAGCTCTGGCCAAACTAATGCCTTTTAAACTAAAGACGTGATCCAATGGCAATGGCAGATCCAATGGCATTGGCAGATCATGTGAGTGGTAGCAGGGGGAGCACAGAATAGAAAAACACCCCCCCCCCATTTAGTACTTTAAGTATCTCAGGATGTGGCAGGTTACTTTGGCTAGAGGTTTCATTTAGGATAGCGAACTGTTACCTTCCAGAGAACAACAGATGGTGAGACATCCGACACATAGCAGTACACTACTGGGACCTGCCTCAGTCTTCTGTGAGTGGACTTCATGTTCTCTGGAAGCAGCCTTAGTCTTCTCTGGGACCTGACCCAAGTTTTCTCTGGGAATGGCCTTAGCTTTCTTTGGGAATGGCCTCAGTCTTCTCTGGGAACAGCCCCAACTTTTCTCTGGGAAAGGCCTCAGTCTTCTCTTACATAGTTAGTCTGACTGAAAAAAGACACAAGTCCCTCCAGTTCAACCAGTCTTCTCAGATACCTTCCTCAGCCTTCTCGGAACACCTTACACAGCCTTCTCGGACACATTACACAGCATTCTCGGACACCTTACACAGCCTTCTCGGACACATTACACAGCATTCTCGGACACCTTACACAGCCTTCTCGGACACCTTCCGCAGCCTTCTCGGACACCTTCCGCAGCCTTCTCGGACACCTTCCGCAGCTTTCTCAGGCACCTTCAGTAGCCTTCTCATACACCTTCCGCAGCCTTCTCGGACACTTTCCTCAGCCTGCTCGGAACACCTTCCTCCACCCTCTCGGAACGCCTTCTTCTTCCTCTCGGAACGCCTTCCTCCGTCTTCTCGGAACGCCTTCCTCCGTCTTCTCGGAACGCCTTCCTCCGTCTTCTCGGAACGCCTTCCTCCGTCTTCTCGGAACGCCTTCCTCCGTCTTCTCGCACACCTGCCTCAGTCATCTTCTCTTTTCTTTACAGAAAGCCAATGAACAGCTGACACTAGAGGTCTCTTACACAAAGGTCTCCAAATGGTTTGATCATCATCACCCTACATTTCACAATGAATGCCTAGATTTGATGGGTGGGGGTCATCAGTTTTCTTTTCTTACCCAGAATCCTCCTTTGATTTTCTCCTTTGCTTAGAACTTAGCGGTGGGTGTTCTGGTGTTTGGCTTTCTGCTCGCCTCTTCTTTTGGCGGTGCTGCAATTTGCACTTGGTTCCATCCGGACAGGTGCCGTTCCGGGCGTAGTGCGGGCACAGCAACGTGTGCTTCTTCTTACACTGCGGGGAAACAGACATGATTACTGCAAATAGGGGAAATCATCATGCAGGATGAGTACAAAGGGCACACTCCACTCACTTTTGATGTCTGATAAATACCTCCTAAAACATCTTCTAAGATACAATGTATTCAGCCCTAAAATCCAACATTGCCTAGAACATAGGCAATCATTCACTTTTTGAAATTCTCACTAGCTCCTTGCTTATAGAGCTCAGTAGCTCAAGCTGAAATGTACACAGATGCATGTGTCAGGACAGTGACTCATCCCCCTCTAGAGCTGTTACTCCTCCCACTCCAGGTCCCTGGCCCCTCCTCTTCCTTTGTACAGTCCTATCAGAGAGTTCACTCGATTTCACTAAATTGCCAGAATGGTAATAACTTTAGCAAACCCATAGTGCTATTCTTTACGTGTGGAACCCCCTCAAAATGGTGGAGTTCAGGTGTCTCCAGTTAATGGTACAGTTAATACTACATTATACAAAGACATTGTAGACAATTGTACTCTTGTTGTAATATTTGGAGAAGACCCTTTTCTGTCCCACCATGACTGTGCCATGTGTACAAAGCCAGCTCCATAAAGACTTGGTGTGACCCAGTTTGGTGTGGAGGAACTCGAGTATCCTGTACAGAGCCCTGACCTCAACCCTACTGAACACTATTGGGATGAACTAGATTGTGAGCCAGGTCATCTCATCCAAAATCAGTACCTGACCTCATAAATGGGCACAAATTCCCACAGACACCCTCAAAAATCTTGTGGAACGTCTTCTGAGAAGAGTGGAGGGTGTTATAGACACAAAGGGGGAACAACTCCATAATCATTTTCATTGTTCCAGAATAGAGTGTCCAGCAAGCTCAAATAGAAGTAATGCTCAGGTGTCCACAAACCTTTACACACACAGTGTATATTATATGGGAAAATTCAAACTATTGTGAATGAGTGCAGGCTTAAAGAGTCTGTCCGAAGGCATGCAGACCCAGGAACTGAGAACAGGGGGTAGTGGGAATCCTCATAATGGGCACAGTAGGTGATTAAACTCAAGAACTCAGCACAAGGATGATGAGGAACCCTCGTAATGGGCACAGCAGGTGTACAGACCTGGGAACTCAGCACAGGGATGGTGGGAACCCCTCATAATGGGCACAGCAGGTCTGCAGAGCCAGGAACTCAGCACAGGGATGGTGGGAACCCCTCATAATGGGCACAGCAGGTCTGCAGAGCCAGGAACTCAGCACAGGGATGGTGGGAACCCCTCATAATGGGCACAGCAGGACTGCAGAGCCAGGAACTCAGCACAGGGATGGTGGGAACCCCTCGTAATGGGCACAGCAGGACTGCAGAGCCAGGAACTCAGCACAGGGATGGTGGGAACCCCTCGTAATGGGCACAGCAGGTCTGCAGAGCCAGGAACTCAGCACAGGGATGGTGGGAACCCCTCATAATGGGCACAGCAGGTCTGCAGAGCCAGGAACTCAGCACAGGTATGGTGGGAACACCTCATAATGGGCACAGCAGATCTACAGACCTGGGAACTCAGCACAGGGATGGTGGGAACCCCTCATAATGGACACAGCAGGTCTGCAGAGCCAGGAACTCAGCACAGTGATGGTGGGAACCCCTCATAATAGGCACAGCAAGTCTGCAGAACCAGGAGCTCAGCACAGAGATCTCTCTAATAAAGTCCCCCAAAAATACAAGAAACTGTCTGGTAGTTCAATTCTCCAGTATACTTTCTGTCACACCGTATTTGCGCAGGGATCTTAAAAGCGCACTTTTTTAAAGAAAAAATACACTTTTTTAAATTAAAAAATAAGACAACAGTAAAGTTAGCCCATTTTTTTTTTTTACATTGTGAAAGTTAATCTTATGCCAAGTAAATTGATACCCAACATGTCACGCTTCAAAACCGCTCAGGGAATGGTGACAAAAACTTTTACCCTTAAAAATCTCCATTGGCGATATATAAAAAATTTCTACAGGTTACCAGTTTTGAGTTACAGAGGGAGTCTAGGGCTAGAATTATTGCTCTTGCTCTAACGATCGCGGCGATACCTCACGTGTGGTTTGAACACCGTTTTCATATGCGGGCGCTACTCACTTATGCGTTCGCTTCTGCACGCGAGCTCGTTGGGACGGGGAGCTTTAAAAAAAAAAATGTTTTCTTATTTTACTTTTAGTTTTTTATTTTGACACAGTTTTTTTTTTTCTTTTAAATTTTTGGGTCACATTTATTCCTATTACAAGGAATGTAAACATCCCTTAGAATAGGAAAAAAAAGAATGACAGGTCCTCTTAAATATGTGATCTGGGGGGTCAAAACGACCTCACATCTCACATTTACACTAAAATGTAAAAAAAATAAATAAAAAAAAATAAATAAATACATTTCTACTTTAGGAGCTATGGGCGGAAGTGACGTTTGACGTCGCTTCCGCCCTCCCATGCCATGGAGCTGAGCGGGGGCCATCTTCCTCTCAGTCGGCAGCCTGGCATCCACGGGAGAGGACGAGATCATTTCTGCCGCTACCGGCGGGACGACCAGAACACGGCGGTAAGGGTCACCTCTCCTGCCGCCGATAAAAGTGATCTCACGGCGAATCCGCCACGGAGACCACTTTTATCCTAAAGAGAAACGCACGGCGTTCCCGAAAATGCCAGGGTTATGGCAACTAGCTGCTGCCATAACCCCGGTATTTAGCGTCAAAGTACCGACGTACGGGTATGGCGATTTGCGTGACGTAGTTAATGAGTGAAATAAGTATTTGACCCCTTCGCAAAACATGACTTAGTAGTTGGTGGAGAAACCCTTGTTGGCAGCACAGAGGTCAGACGTTTACTGTAGTTGGCCACCAGGTTTTCACACATCTCAGGAGGGACTTTGTCCCACTCCTCTTTATAGATCCTCTCAAAGTCATTAAGGTTTCGAGGCTGAAGTTTGGTAACTTGAATCTTCAGCTCCCTCCACATATTTTCTATGGGATTAAGGTCTGGAGACTGGCTAGGCCACTCCAGGACCTTAATATGCTTCTTCTTGAGCCAGCTGGAATAAGTAAACAACCCATTTTCAATGCCTTGGCTGAGGGAAGGAGGTTCTCACCCAAGAATTGACGGTACATGGCCCCGTCCATCGTCCTTTTTGTCCTGTCCCCTTAGCAGAAAAACACCCCCAATGCATAATGTTTCCAACTCAATGTTTGATGGTGTTCTTGGGATCATAGGCAGCATTCCTCCTCCTCCAAACACTGAGTTGAGTTGATGCCAAAGAGCTCATTGACAAGATTCTCCTGTGTAGTTCTGAGCTGATTCCTCACCGTTCTCACAATCACTGAAACTCCTTGAGGTGAGATCTTCCATGGAGCCCCAGACTGAGGGAGACTGACAGTTATTTTGGGTTTCTTCCATTTGCAAATAATCTCACCGACTGTTGTCACCTTCTCACCAAGCTGCCTGGTGATGGTCTTGTAGCCCATTCCAGCCTTGTGTAGGTCTACAATCTTCTCCCTGACATCCTTGGAGAGCTCTTTGGTCTTGGCCATGGTGGAGAGATTGGAATCTGATTACTTCTGTGGACAGGTGTCTTTTATACAGGGAACAAGCTGAGCTTAGGGGAACTCCTTTTAAGAGAGAGAGACAGTGCTCCTAATCTAAGCTCATTACCTGTATAGAAGACACCTGGGAGCCAGAAATCTTGCTGATTGATAGGGGATCAAATACTTATTTCACTCACTAAAATGCAAATCAATTTATAACTTTTGTGAAACGCGTTTTTCTGGACATTTTTGTTGTTATTCTGTCTCTCACTGTTAAAATAAACTGACCATTAAAATTAGAGACTGATCGTTTCTTTATCAGTGGGGCAAACGTACAAAATCAGCAGAGGGGTCAAATACTTTTTTCCCCTCACTGTAGCTGTTGCACTGGAGTGCCAGCTTTCTCTATATATCCTTTAAAGGGGTTGTAACCCCTAGTGTTTTTTCACCTGCCCCCCCATTTCACTTACCTGAGCCCCTTTATCTTCTTGGCGGGGACACGTTCTCCCTCTCTCCACGGGGTCCCGGCTCTTGATTGGATAGATTGATAGCAGCGCAGCCATTGGCTCCCGCTGCTGTCAATCAAATTCAATGACACGGGCACCGGGGGGGGGGCAGGGCCGAGTCCGCCATTCGTGTCTATGGACGCAAAAGGCTGGATTCAGGAGCGCGCCCGCAAGGTAACCCCCCTCCCGGGAGAGCGCTTCTCCTAGGGGGTTATCTGATTCGTGAGCCGCCGAGGGACCCCCAGAAGGGCAGGTTCGGGGCCACTCTGCGCAAAACGAGCTGAACAGCGGAGGTAAGTACGACATGTTTGTTATTTAAAAAAAAATAAAAAACGATCCTTTACAATCACTGTTTGGGATGGAGTGATGCTTCAAACAACCACAATGCCCCAAAGTAGAAAAACAAGAGCAAAGACTTGCAACAGCCCCTTCATGTTTGGAAAGTATGAAAGGGCTTCATGACGACGGGGTTAATAATCCGGGGAGAACTTGAATTTGCCAAACTCTGGGTGTCCCTGTAATATTAGCCTCCACCATATGGAGGAGGAGGAGGAGGAGGAGGAGGACAACCAGCAATAAATAAATAAATAAATAAATCTCATCCCTGAAGCTCCGGCGGTGCTGAAACCATGTCAAATGTGATTGATTACTTTTTAATTATTTAATTAGTGTGAGACATCTATCAGCTTAGTGAGGGGATGCTCCGGCCAAAAACGCCGGGAAGAAACTCCTGGCAGATGTCTTCATTATTAGCGAAGCGACTCCTCAGCCAAATACTCTCATGTATACAAATCAGGCCCTTCCAGAGGAGAACGTACACACAGGGGGCCCCCGAGGGCTACAGAGACCCCCCCCATGGCAGTGGCAGTGAACGTAGTAAATATTGGGGACCTCAATTGTGGCCCCTGACATCTCCAAAGGGCCACACATAACATACAGTATAGTGTCAGAGATGGTGGATATTCTACAGCAGGGGGTCTCCAAACTTTCTAAACAAAGGGCCAGTTTACTGTCCTTCAGACTTTGGGGGGGGGGGCGGTCTGTGGCCATCAGGAGTAGAAAATGTCTCAGCATCAGTTGGAGTAAGCAATGTCCCATCTTTGGTGTCAGAGGATTCGTGGCCCTGCCCTATCATTGGTGTCATTAATAGGAACTGTGCCCCATAGTTGGTGCCATTAGGCCAATTATTGTCATGGGTAGGCATTCTGCCCATTCGTTGATGTCATTGGTAGGTATTGGGCCCCATCAATGGTATCATTGGGCCCCATTGTTGGTGTTAGTGGGAGAAACTGTGCCCCATCGTTGATGTCATTGGTATTAATTGTGCCCCATCATTGGTGTCATTGGGAAGAATTGTGCCCCATCATTGGTGTCATTAGGCCAATTATTAGTGTCATGGGTAGACATTGTGACCCTTCGTTGATGTCATTGGTAGGTATTGGGCCCCATTGTTGGTGTCATTAGGCCAATTATTAGTGTCATGGGTAGGCATTGCACTCCTTAGTTGATGTCATTGGTAGGTATTGGGCCCCATCATTGGTATATTTGGGCCCCATTGTTGGTGTCAGTGGGAGAAACTGTGCCCCATCGTTGATGTTATTGGTATTAATTGTGCCCCATCATTGGTGTCATTGGGAAGAATTTTGCCCCATCATTGGTGTTATTAGCCCAATTATTAGTGTAATGGGTAGGCATTGAGCTCCTTCGTTGATGTCATTGGTAGGTATTGGGCCCCATCATTGGGCTCTATTGTTGGTGTCAGTGGGAGAAACTGTGCCCCATTGTTGATGTCACTTAGAGGAATTGTGCCACATCATTGGTGTCATTGAGAAGAATTGTGCCCCATCGTTGATGTCATTGGTAGGAATTGTACCTCCTTCTCTTGGTGTCAACGAATGAACTAGTGCCCCAAAAGCAAGCAAAGAGCCACACCCGGCCCCTGAGCCACAGTTGGGAGACCACTGGACTACAGGAAAGAATTGATTTTCCTCTTAAAGTAGAACATTTATTTTTTTCATCTTGGATAGAGTAAAGAAGGATTATAACCCCTGTGACGCCATCTGTGTCCCATTGTTGAGATATCTCTTCACTTCCTGTCCCATAGCCAAACAGGAAGTGGGAGGAAATCCCTGCAAATTAAGGGGATTCCCTATGATCCCTCTCCACTCCACTAAAAACAAAAAGAAAAAAAAGAAGAAAAAAAAAAAGGGCAATAAAAAGGGGAATTTTGAGCACAGCATTATACGTAAAAGAAAATGTCTTTATTAAATACTCACAATATATAAATGTTGTACAACATATAAGAATTGGTGATCTACTTCCTGCCTGTAGGACATTCATGGACATCCTCGGTTGGCAGCAGTTGTACAGGAATGGTGTTTGCACCTCCAGGCATCATCCCCAGTATGACATTTTCCAGCCAGAAACTCAGTTTGTATCAGAAGTAATTTGAGTGGCTAAATGGCCACTTGATCACTTTCTGTCCCAACCCCCTCCCGCCGCTGCCTTTCCCGGGGCTCTGCCGTCCGATTGCGGAGCTGCCTGCACAGAACAGAGAGAGATGAACGGACGTTGTTCCCCTGACCCCGGAAACCAGGAGCAACGAGTATCTAGTCACTTCCTGTTCCGCCTCTTTGTTTACCTGCCTGTTAGTGACCAGGAAAGCAGCCGATGAGATCGATCTGCGTCTGGAGGCCAGAGGGGAGATTTGGAGATCTCTCCAAAAAGAAGGCCTGTCATGGCCCAAGCTAGAGCGGCACGATTAATCGTTAAAGAATGGAGTTCGCGATTCAAACCCCCCCCCCACGCTCTTAAAAGAGCATTTCCTTGAGTTCTCTGCTCACAGCTAACAAACCCCCCCCCCCCCCCCAAAGAAAAAAAACAGTCAGCCAAGTTTATCACAATATCACTTAGGCGGAGATAAAGAGAAACAATGTATCATTTAGTTCTTAGATCAAAGTTATGAACTCCGGTCTGTAAATGAGGTCAGTTTAACCACTTAAAGCAGAACTTCAGTCATTTTTTCATCTTTCCATCTATTAAATCTTCTGTCCTTGTTGTTGTTGTTGTTTTAATTTTGGATAGTAAAACATTTTTTTTTCTGCCAGCAAATCCCTTATACAGCCCACTTCCGGTTTCTTGTCTGGTCATTAGCCTTATGTCATCATTCACAGCTCTCTCTCTCTCACTCTCTTGTGAGAGTTTGCCAGTAAGTGAGGGGGGTGAGTCATAAGAGGGCCAATGAGAGCTGCAGAGCTGGAGGTGTGCCTCCTGTGTAAATCCAGGAAGTGAACAGGCAGCAGCTTCAGCTGCCCACAGTTACAATGGCTGCAGCCAGACTCAGTGGAGGGAGATTTCTGCAGCATATTTGGCAAATACAGAATCCCAGTATATATAAAATAATATGCAAAGTGGTTGGAGGGAAGCTTCAGAATGACAAAGATGTTTTTATTACAAATTATGTGAGCGGACTGCAGCTCCTCTTTAAAGACTAAACCTTTTTCTGTCACTTGTTGCTTACAAGTTAAAATTAGTATTTTTTTTTATAGAAAATTACTTAGAACCCCCAAACATATTATATATATATCTCTAAATATCTCTCTCTCTCTCTCTCTCTCTCTCTCTCTCTCTCTCTCTCTCTCTCTCTATATATATATATATATATATCTCTATCTATCTCTATCTATCTCTCTCTCTCTCTATATATATATCTCTCTCTCTCTCTATATATATATATATATATATATATATATATTTTTTAGCAGAGACCCTCGAGAATAAAATGGTAGTTGTTGCAATATTTTATGTCACTGTATTTGCGCAGCGGTCTTTCAAACGCATTTTTTTGGGAAAAAATACACTTTAATGAACTTAAAAAAAAACAAAACAAAACTGTAAAGATAGCCCAATTTTTAAATTTTGTTTGTGAAAGACGATATTACGTCACGAGAATCGTGATCTTTATTCTAAGCAAAAAAAATTGTGATTCTCATTTTAGCCAGAATCGTGCAGCTATAGCCCATCCTGTTACAAAGGATGTTGTTCATCCTTTGTGATTGCAATAAAGTTAATCCCAAAAAAATAAAGTGTAAAAAAAAAAAACATTTTTTTTGGTATAAAAATAATAATGTCGCTTTTCTGATTCGTATATCCCCTGATGAAGCTAATGCGAAACATATCAGGCTAATATAGCTTCATCAGGGGTAATACGAATATCGCTGATGATGAGGCTTTTCTAATTCATATATCCCCTGATGAAGCTAATGCGAATCATGTCGGGCTAATATACGAAAAAGCAACCTCTGTTAAAGTTGAATATTGGCCTAATGACCACCTCTATCATCAATTGTTGACTATCAGTGAACAAAGCGGCTCTATTTATGTTTTAACTTTATTCTCAATAAAATTGTTATATATCTTTTTATATCATTGGTTTTCATTATTATTTGTAAGCACCGTAAAAATCCGTTCTTTTTAATTAAGGGTTCAAAACTAAAGAAAAAATTTGGTCTTTAGTTACATTACACTTAAAAAAAAGAAAAATTCAGGGTGCAATATCACCGTCTACATGACACACGTTAGGTCGCCCCATTGACAACAAAGGTGGAAGAATCATTTTTGGGAAAAATGTAGGAAGCTGTCCCTTGCAATGCACTGGTAATTTTTTTTTTTTTTTAAATAGTAAAAAAAATAAAAAATAAAAAAGCCAGGTGGATTTTTTTGTCACAATGGACCAAATAAAATGTGCGCATATACTGTCAGTTTTGCTTAATTTTTGGAGTAAATCTTAAATTAGCCCCAAACGTTGCGATGTGTAATATGAGCAGATAAGAAAGGCTCCATTCGTTATACTACAATTGAAACCGTGGCGCAAACAAATGCTAATCCCCCACATAAGTAATCCTCTACCCCCCTCCTAGATATATGTGAAGACACGCTTGTGTAGCCTAGGTAGTGCATAAGGAGTTCATAAAAAAATCTCATAGGAACGGTGATGTACTTTTAGTAGGCAGTTCCACCTGAGACAAGAACAAATAAAAAAAAAAAAAAAAAGGAACACAAGGGGGCGCCAGCTAAGTGCAGCATCAATGGGTTTTATTACGATTGAAAAGCCAAATGCAAACTCACAGAAATATAAAATCGAAGAGTTTATCCGCAAGCCACACCACATTGAATGGAAGCCGCCCACCGGAAGAGCAAACAGCGTATTGCCAGTGAGGAAACCAAGTCCACTGTCCCAGGAAGTGAGGAGAGCCACAAGGCAGGATGTGATGTCACACTGGGGGTGGGGCTGGTTGCTTGGGTAACGCGTTTCAAAAACACCTATTGGCTCCTTTCTCAAACCATCAGATGGGTCTCCCGGTGGTGGACGGCTTCCATCCAGTGTGGCATTGCTGCAGACAAAGCTCCATCTGTGAGTTTGCGTTTGGCTTTTTAAATCGTAATAAACCCATTGATGCTGCACTTAGCCGGCGCCCCCCTCATTCATTATCTTACAAACCTGTGAAAATGGTGAAAATGTTGTATTTTTTGTTTTCTGATCACTATAATAAAAATCTTGTATATTTATTCCAAAAGCCCTTTTGCAACTTTCTCTTAGATATTGAGATCTATAAGCGCATCGCCTGTCTGTGCGTCCTCCTCCAGATGAGCGTGCGTTTTCTTGTATGTTGGGATCACCAAACATATGAATACTTTTTGGCTGAGTACAATAAACATTGACGCCGAAGAGCCTTTTAGGCCCCTTTCACACTTGAAAGTCGCGTGATTTTGTCTATGGCCCTCAACTCGCATCAAAGTCGGACCAAAGTCGTGCAGGGACTACTTTGAAGTCGCACAGATATGAACGGCACTCATTGGAAATCATTGGATACAACTTGTCATGTGACTTTGCAGTCCCAAGTCGCAGGACAAGTCACACAAGTGTGAAAGGGGCCTTAGACACATTTTAGATGGTTTTTGGAGGTATTAAAAAGTAATTTCTGAAGCTCTCAGAACGCCCGGTTGTTTTTTTTCTAGTGGGGCATTCCTGGCCGTAGAGCTCGGCAAACACCTTCAGCGTGTTTAGAATGCGATGGCGGAATGTTCCTTTTGACTTGAATGGAGACATCTGGCGGGCTTTGCAATTTCATAATGCCTGCCAAATGTTGCCCCCAATGTGACGCAAAGACGCTGTGTGTAGGAAGATGTTCTATATTCATCTCAAAAAAAGCACATAAACTGTGTAAAGGAAGGAAGAACGTGTTCTGTAGGCCCGTGTGAACGCCGCCTCAGTCTGCACTCACACCTGAGGAGAAGAGCTCATTTCAATGGATTCCAAAGCTTTTTTCTGGGGCTTTTTGCAGGAATAATGGAAGCGTTTTTACACAACTACCAATCTTCAGACATTTGTTTCCTGGGCTGAGCAATGGGAGGAGAGGAGTTCTAGGAGAGGAGTTCTAGGAGAGGAGAGGAGTTCTAGGAGAGGAGAGGAGTTCTAGGAGAGGAGAGGAGTTCTAGGAGAGGAGAGGAGTTCTAGAAGAGGAGAGGAGTTCTAGAAGAGGAGAGGAGTTCTAGAAGAGGAGAGGAGTTCTAGGAGAGGAGAGGAGTTCTAGGAGAGGAGAGGAGTTCTAGGAGATGAATTCTAGAGGAAAGGAGTTCTAGAAGAGGAGAGGAGTTCTAGGAGATGAATTCTAGAGGAAAGGAGTTCTAGAAGAGGAGAGGAGTTCTAGGAGAGGAGAGGAGTTCTAGGAGAGGAGAGGAGTTCTAGGAGAGGAGAGGAGTTCTAGGAGATGAATTCTAGAGGAAAGGAGTTCTAGAAGGGGAGGGGAGAGGAGTTCTAGAAGGGGAGATGTAGAGGAGTTCTAGAAGGGGAGATGTAGAGGAGTTCTAGAAGGGGAGAGGGGTTCTAGAAGGGGAGAGGGGTTCTAGAGGAGGAGAGGGGTTCTAGAGGAGGAGAGGGGTTCTAGAGGAGGAGAGGAGTCCTAGAAGAGGAGAGGAGTCCTAGAAGAGGATAGGAGTCCTAGAAGAGGACAGAATTTCTAGAGAAGGAGATAATTTCTAGAAGAGGAGAGGAGTTTGTAGAGAAGCAGTGGAGTTTGTAGAGAAGCAGTGGAGTTTGTAGAGGAGCAGAGGAGTTTGTAGAGGAGAAGAGGAGTTTGTAGAGGAGAAGAAGAGTTTGTAGAGGAGAAGAAGAGTTTGTAGAGGAGAAGAGAAGTTCTAGAAGAGGAGAGAAGTTCTAGAAGAGGAGAGAAGTTCTAGAAGAGGAGAGAAGTTCTAGAAGAGGAGAGAAGTTCCTAGAAGAGGAGAGTTGTTCTAGAAGAGGAGAGTTGTTCTAGAGGTGAAAAGGTGTTCTAGAGGTGGAGAGGAGTTCTAGAAGAGGAGAGAAGTTCTAGAGGTGGAGAGCAGTTCTAGAGAAGTACAGCATGTCTAGAGGAGGACAGGTGTTCCAGATGAGAAGAGGTGTTCTGGAGGAGGAGGAGGAGGAGAATTCTAGGGGAGAGGAGTTTTTCATGCCTGCATGCGTTTACAGGTGTGTCCATTGACATCTTTGGGGACAAAAACATTTGAACACACTCAAGAAAAAAAAGCTTTTGTACTTTTCTGGAGTGTGTGGTGTAGAGTGTGAGGTAAAAAGTGTGAACAATGGCAATTAGAAAGAATGTGATTCTGGATGTTGAGCGTAGTCCGCGTGAGGAAATGAGCTGAAAAACAATCTAGAGTGAACAGGGACTTAGACCACCTCCCAGCGTAGAGATAAAAGTAAATAAAAGTAATTATTGACTGAATTCCACAACAGTTTTGGTGGAGAATGCGGGCACTTTATAGTGACGGTGTATAAAATACTACCAGGACTCAATCAGTTGGAGGGGGGTCTACTTACTAAGCCATATAGTATAGGTGTGATGGTCAGGGGTCCACATTCCTTTGGTCAGTAAAATAAAAGATCTGGAGGTGGAGGCCAAGATAAAAGTCTCAGGCTGCTCAATAAATAAGATAAGAGGAACCGCGACATTACGTGTTTTGTACACCCATGGAGGGGGAAGTCACACATGCTCCTTTCTGCTGGGATGGGCAACGCTGCATCCAACACAGAAGTGGGCACTGGTATTTGAATATGTTGATTAGGGTTTCCTGTATATCTATAATAAACTCATTCAGTTGTGTTGGATTCATGAAGAATATTTTCTACTCCACCGGTACACCATGACATCTGCACTGAGACACTCAAGCGACATTGCCACCACGGGACCACGGCAGCTGCCAACCTTCCCGTGAATGAGCACAGCATCAGAGAGGAAAGTGTTAACAAGAGCATGGCTTGGATGAAGACGGTAAATAAGGGGAAGACCAGAAAGCAGATGACGGTGGAAAGAAAGGCACAGGAGGGTCATTGTGTTGAAGACACACCAAGTAGGAAGGGTTAATGAGAGTTGCCTTGGACCAGAGAAGGATCGGGTTAATGTTGGCATCAAAGAGGAAGGGGGGCTCATCACACCAGGAGATACTAGGGAGGACTGCAACAGAGGGGTAATGAGATTGTCTGGCCCCCAGTAGTGTTTACAGGTGGGGGGGTCTGGCTACTGACCGGCAGGCCCTGCCGCAGATGGGGCACAATGGACCTGTGAAGGGTTAAAGGAGCCTGCGGTGGCAGGAAGTGCTGGCTGCGGGCACAGCTGGCACCAGGAAGGGGTTCGGGCCGCAACCTGCTCCCTGCTGTAATGCCATGTCACATAAGGTGACGGGAGGAGGGGCCCGGCCTGTCCTGGGGGGGGGGGCTCATTCCTGAGGGTCACTCGATGCCTCCCACCTGTCCGGGGTAACTAATTATATACACTGCGGGATCCCGGCCAATCGGCAGGTTGGGCTGTAAAAACAGAGAAGGATCTGGACACAGGACAAGAGACCACCCCCTCCCCCGCGATTAACCTCTCAGCTGCCGAGAGAGGATACCCAAGACTATTAACCCCTCACCTGCTAAAGGAGGACAGCCAAAACTATTAACCCCTCACCTGCTGGGAGAGGATACCCAAGAATATTAACCCCTCACCTGCTGAAGGAGGATACCTGAAACTAATAACCCCCCCACCCGCTAAAGGAGGATAGCGGATACTAATTACACCTCACCTGCTGAGAGAGGATACCCAAGAATATTAACCCCTCACCTGCTGAGAGAGGATACCCAAGAATATTAACCCCTCACCTGCTGAGAGGGGGTACCCAAGACAATTAACCCCTCACCTGCTAAGGGAGGATAGCTGAAACTCTTAACCCCTCACCTGCTAAGGGAGGATAGCTGAAACTCTTAACCCCTCACCTGCTGAGTATAGCCGAGACTATTACCCCTCACCTGCTGAGTATAGCCGAGACTATTAACCCCTCATCTGCTGAGTATAGCCGAGACTATTAACCCCTCACCTGCTGAGCGAGGATATTCGAGACTATTAACCCCTCACCTGCTAAAGGAGGATACCAGAGACTATTAACCCCTCACCTGCTGAGAGAGGATATCCAAGACTATTAACCCCTCACCTAATGGGAGGATAACAGAGACTATTAACACCTCACCTGCTGGCGGAGAATACCCAAAACTATTAACCCCTCACCTGCCAAGAGAGTATACCTGAGACTATTAACCCCTCACCTGCTAAAGGAGGATACCAGAGACTATTAACCCCTCACCTGCTGAGAGAGGATATCTGAGACTATTAACCCCTCACCTAATGGGAGGATAGCTGAGACTATTAACACCTCACCTGCTGGCGGAGAATACCCAAAACTATTAACCCCTCACCTGCCAAGAGAGTATACCTGAGACCATTAACCCCTCACCTGCTAAAGGAGGATAGCTTACACTCTTAATCCATCACCTGCTGAAAGAGGATAGCCGAGACTATAAATTCCTCACCTGTAGAGAGGATACCCTAGAGCGAGTGAGAGCAATAATTCCAGGCCCGTTATTTGTGATTAACTCTAAACTGATGACCTGTAGGGGCTTTTAAAATGCTGGGAAATGTAGGGTTCTGACGTTTGACGCCATTTTGAGACATAGCACGTTGGGTATCTATTTACTCGGCACAACCTCATCTTGTATATTTTATAGATACTGGGTAATAAATTGCCTTTGTGTGTCCTAAAATTACCCTTAGTGTATTCTTTACTGACATTTTTTTGCTACACTGTTATGCTAATATTGTGTGACATAAAAAAAAAGTAAACTACCACCATTTTATTGCACAGGAGCTCTGCTTCCAGAAAATATATACTGTTTGGGGGGTTTAAAGTAATCTTCAGGCTTAAAATATATATATTTTTTTAAAGTGAGCATAAAAAAAAAAAAAAAAGCCTCACAAAAAAGGCCCGGGCAGCAGAAGGGTTAAAAGGGACACAGAAGACCCATTAACTCTTTACCTGCTAACAGGTGAGGGATAAGAGACAACTGACCCCTCACCTTCCAAGAGAGACTGCAGATGGCCATCTACCCCCCACTTGTCCATAGATAATACAGGTGATCGCTATCCTTCGTTTCACAAGATGTGAGCATACAGCAGACGATCGAACCCTCATCGACTGACAGAGGTGAGAACACAGGAAACAACCCGTCTTCACAAAGATGAGATAAAACGTTTGCCATCAGGAAAGGTCCAGTTGTGGGCACAGATATGGAGTGTTTAGGGTACATGGACAGATTGTTAACCCTTCTGAAACCAGAGAGAGGATCCACAGTCCTTCACATCCGGCTGCCAATACAGGACAGTGCAAAACTACTAGGCTTTGAATCTGCCGATAAATGTCAGGAACTAATAGAACACCCAGTGGTCAGATAATAGAGAGGATTATAAACCCCCAACCACGTGATGGTGTTCTATGGTCCTTTCCACCCTTCATGTACCCGGGAACTCAGCACAGGGATGGTGGGAACCCCTCATAATGGGCACAGCGGGGGTACAGACCCGGGAACTCAGCACAGGGATGGTGAGAACCCCTCATAATGGGCACAGCGGGTGTACAGACCCGGGAACTCAGCACAGGGATGGTGGGAACCCCTCATAATGGACACAGCGGGTGTACAGACCCAGGAACTCAGCACAGGGATGGTGGGAACCCCTCATAATGGGCACAGCGGGTGTACAGACCCGGGAACTCAGCACAGGGATGGTGGGAACCCCTCATAATGGGCACAGCGGGTGTACAGACCCGGGAACTCAGCACAGGAATGGTGAGAACCCCTCATAATGGGCACAGCAGGTGTACAGACCCGGGAACTCAGCACAGGGATGGTGAGAACCCCTCATAATGGGCACAGCAGGTGTACAGACCCGGGAACTCAGCACAGGGATGGTGGGAACCCCTCATAATGGGCACAGCAGGTGTACAGACCCGGGAACTCAGCACAGGGATGGTGGGAACCCCTCATAATGGGCACAGCGGGTGTACAGACCCGGGAACTGAGCACAGGGATGGTGGGAACCCCTCATAATGGGCACATCAGGTGTACAGACCTGGGAACTCAGCACAGGGATGGTGGAAACCCCTCATAATGGGCACAGCAGATGTACAGACCTGGGAACTCAGCACAGGGATGGTGGAAACCCCTCATAATGGGCACAGCGGGTGTACAGACCCGGGAACTCAGCACAGGGATGGTGGGAACTCCTCATAATGGGCACAGCAGGTGGACTGACCCGGGAACTCAGCACAGGGATGGTGGGAACCCCTCATAATGGGCACAGCAGGTGTACAGACCCAGGAAGTTTAGGAATGGTGGAAACCTCTTACAATGGGCACAACAGATGAAAACCCAGGAACAGGAATGGTGGGAACCATTAATAAAGGACCTTGCAGGTATGTACACCACGGAACTAGAAACGGTCCGGTGATTTAACTCTTCAGCTAAACACTGAACCACTGATCGGTCATATACTGTTTGCAGGGCACCATGAAGGGTGAATCGGGATCTGTAGAGGTGCCGGTCTATCCTGAGCCCTGCAGAGCCCCCTGGAGCACAGACAGGCTGGCAGCAGCTGACAGTAAGAGAAGATTCATCCATCATTACAGTCTCCTAACTACGCCGGATCCGGTTACCCCCTCTATTAATGCCGCGCTGTCCGACATGTGTCACTTAACTAAGAATCCTCCAGCGACACAAATCATTTATCCATTCAAATCCTAACAATGTCCAGCCCCGAGTCATCAGGGGGGGGTTTCTGTTACCATTAACTATTTCTTGTCCTGAAGAAAACAGACCGCAGCCCCCGAGATGGGTGTACAGAGCGCACGCCGCGCCCTGCAGGACTGGGATAAGTACTGGGTGGTCTTCCAGGTCCAAAAGACTCATCAGACATGGTGCGGGGGGCTTCGTAAAGCATTGCCACCCCAAGAAATCAACTGCCCCTGAACCTTCAATGAGCCATCAGCTTATTAGATCTCCTCTTTCAACTTAGGAGGGAACGGAGTAGACAGAAGTAGTTCAACTTAGGGGGGCGCTTAAAAAAAACATTTCCAAACAACTCCACTCCGTACAGTATAAAAATGTCCCTCTGGTCTGGCTGAGTCGGAAGCGCCAACCCCGGAGCTGGAATGCCAAGGAATGAGTTGGTGTTTGGCATGCCATAGTAACCCTCCATACATCACCTTCAATAATCCAGATAGAAGGGTGTGCTGGGGTGACATACTCCTTATTAGTAGGCCACACCCCCTCTGGTGAACGCTCCTTTACACCCGTTTGATGCCACCTGCAGTTCAAGTTTATTATGTTTGTATTTTGTTATCCCTGATCCCTCCTCTCCCCCTTTCATCAACATGCTACTAAAAGTTTCTGATGATCGCAGAAGAGCAGAGTGGGCAATGGGAAGAGCAAATAGAATTCTGGGGCACATAACCAGAGGGATCACAAGAAGGGGGTCCTAATTCCTCTATATAGATCAGGGATATGCAATCAGCGGACCTCCAGCAGTTGCAGAACTACAAGTCCCATGAGGCATTGCAAGACTCAAGCCCAAGCATGACACCCAGAGGCAGAGGCACGATGGGACTTGTAGTTCTGCAACAGCTGGAGGTCCGCTAATTGCATATCCCTGGTATAGATCTTTATGTCAAAAGAGGGATCACCACAGCAGGTGGAAGGAGGTCCTGATTTCACCATATACAGTATCTCACAAAAGTCAGTACACCCCTCACACACATTTTATTAAATCTTTTCTTCTATCTTTTCATGTGACAACACTGAAGAAATGACACTTGTCTACAATGTAAAGTAGTGAGTGTACAGCTTGTATAACAGTGTAAATTTGCTGTCCCCTCAAAATAACTCAACACACAGCCATTAATGTCTAAACCGCTGGCAACAAAAGTCAGTACACCCCTAAGTGAAAATCTCCAAATTGGGCCCAATCATCCTATTTCCCTCCCCGGTGTCATGTGACTCGTTAGTGTTATAAGGTCTCAGGTGTGAATGGGGAGCAGGTGTGTTAAATTTGGTGTTATCGCTCTCACTCTCTCATACTGGTCACTGGAAGTTCAACATGGCACCTCAAGGCAAAGAACTCTGAGGATCTGAAAAAAAGAATTTTTGCTCTACATAAAGATGGCCTAGGCTATAAGAAGATTACCAAGACCCTGAAACTGAGCTGCAGCACGGTGGCCAAGACCATACAGCGGTATAACAGGACAGGTCCCACTCAGAACAGGCCTCGCTATGGTGCACCAAAGAAGTTGAGGTCACGTGCTCAGCGTCATATCCAGAGGTTGTCTTTGGGAAATAGACGTATGAGTGCTGCCAGCATTGCTGCAGAGGTTGTAGGGGTGGGGGGTCAGCTTGTCAGCACTCAGACCATACGCCGCACACTGCATCAAATTGGTCTGTATGGCTGTCATCCCAGAAGGAAGCCTCTTCTAAAGATGATGCACAAGAAAGTCCACAAACAGTTTGCTGAAGACAAGCAGACTAAGGACATGGATTACTGGAACCATGTCCTGTGGTCTGATGAGACCAAGATAAACGTATTTGGTTCAGATGGTGTGAAGCGTGTGTGGGGGCAACCAGGTGAGGAGGACAAAGACAAGTGTGTCTTATCTACAGTCAAGTATGGTGGTGGGAGTGTCATGGTCTGGGGCTGCATGAGTGCTGCCAGCACTGGGGGGCTACAGATCATTGAGGGAACCATGAATGCCAACATGTACTGTGACATACTGAAGCAGAGCATGATCCCCTCCCTTCAGAGACTGGGCCGCAGGGCAGTATTCCAACATGATAACGACCCCAAACACACCTCCAAGATGACCACTGCCTTGCTAAAGAAGCTGAGGGTAAAGGAGATGGACTGGCCAAGCATGTCTCCAGACCTAAACCCTATTGAGCATCTGTGGGACATCCTCAAACAGAAGGTGGAGGAGCGCAAGGTCTCTAACATCCACCAGCTCCGTGATGTCATCATGGAGGAGGGGAAGAGGACTCCAGTGACAACCTGTGAAGCTCTGGTGACCTCCATGCCCAAGAGGGTTAAGGCAGTGCTCGAAAATAATGGTGGCCACACAAAATATTGACACTTTGGGCCCATTTTGGACATTTTCACTTAGGGGTTGTCAGGGTTGGGCTCAGCCCTTCCCTCTCTGAGCTGGCCACTCAGCTGTCGGCTAATTGCCAGCTCCTATCTCTCCATAGTTACTCAGCTGTTGTTGACATCCTGCTCGCCAGTCCTGCCTACTTAAGCCGTCCAGTCCAGAGGATCTCTGCCTTCGCCTTGGTCAACACCACAAGAAACATCTCCTGCGTTCCTGTTTAAAGACTTGCTTTGCTGACATCCCTTCTGGCTCCGGATCCTGCATGTTGTTCCACTACATTGATCCCTGACTTCTGGCTTGGCTGACTGTCCGTTCCGGTTACTGAACTTTGGCTAAGTTTTGACTACGTTTTTTCTTTTTACTTTTAATATTAAACAAGTGTGATTTAACTGTACTTCTGTCTCGGTCTGATTTCATGGTTTATGACTGGGGTGTAACTCACTTTTGTTGCCAGCGGTTTAGACATTAAAGCCTGTGTGTTGAGTTATTTTGAGGGGACAGCAAATTTACACTGTTATACAAGCTGTACACTCACTACTTTACATTGTAGACAAGTGTCATTTCTTCAGTGTTGTCACATGAAAAGATAGAAGAAAAGATTTACTAAAATGTGACTGAGGGGTGTACTCACTTATGTGAGATACTATAGATACTTTATATCACTAGAGGGATCCCCATCAGGAGGAAGGAGGTCCTGATTCCTCTATATAGATCTTTATATCACTAGAGGGGTCACCAGCAGGAGGAAGGAGGTCCTGATTCCTCTATATAGATCTTTATATCACTAGAGGGGTCACCAGCAGGAGGAAGGAGGTCCTGATTCCTCTATATAGATCTTTATATCACTAGAGGGGTCACCAGCAGGAGGAAGGAGATCCTGATTCCTCTATATAGATCTTCAAGATAGAAGCTTAGCTATGATATTTAGTAAATTAACCCTCCCTTCTAGATTGTAAACTCTAATAAGCGGGGCCCTCTGATCCCTCCTGTATTGTCTGCCCCCCATGTTGTAAAGCGCTACGCAAACTGTTGGCGCTATATAAATCCTGTATAATAATAATAATGCATGTTGTTCACT
Source organism: Lithobates clamitans (assembly GCA_037952925.1). NCBI lineage: Eukaryota > Metazoa > Chordata > Amphibia > Anura > Ranidae > Lithobates > Lithobates clamitans. The sequence continues at coordinate 192,807 of JBBGZY010001943.1, forward strand.
AGAATCCCAAGTAGCAGCACATTGGTGATATTACATTTCATGCACATCTAGATGGAAGTAGGGGGTGCAATGTTCCTTATTACAATACTGGGGCTGAACATGTGATAACGAAGGGTATCAGCAAGTGCCCTGTGATGTCATTCAGAGTCTCCAGTACAGAAGCAGGTGCAGCTCTGCAACAAACTTGCTAAAATTCTGGCAGTGTGCGCGCCGTTGATCTAAAGGGGATTGTGTTTTTCTTTTCTTTTTTTTTCTTTTCTTTAAACAATTTGCCTAGGCAGACAATGCATTGATTGCTGTGTGTAATTGCCATAACAAAACTGAAGTAAACGTTCTTCAAGATCTTTATTCCAGCTCCTGTTCACCGACACAACCGCGACCCGTGAAAGTGCAGCTCCGGCGATTCTGTGATTCACGGCCGGAAAACGCTAAAAGAAAATCCTTTACAAGCCGACGCTAATTGTTTTCTCGCCCGTGCCAACAATTTTATCTAACCGTTTGCTTTTGTCGGGGGGATGCCAGGGCTGAGCGGGCGTGGGTTAAACCGTGTGTGACGCACAACCTCAGATTGCGGGTGCTGATTGCCAACATTTTAACAAATAAAATAAATAAATAAATAAATAAATAAATCACAATATGTCTCATAGGAGTCTCAAAGTTTTGTAAGCACTTATTATAAGTATACGGACTTCTGACCACTTTAGTGTAGGATCCAAAGTATTTATTTTCTATTGGAATATAATTTGTCCTGATTTCCCCCACTAATATGATAGCTCTGTGCAAACAATCCAAGATTTACATTCATTTCTATAAAAAGGAAGAAAAGGGGGCGCCCACTAAGCGTAGCATTAAAATCATTTACTTTATTAAAATACAATTGGCAGCTCACCGGGTTAACAGATCAAAGGCATATCTCCACAAGAACTCAGCTGTCAGTCCTACTGATGTACTTTCCTGCCTGTGCAGCCATCAGGATCTATGTGAAGGCTCAAGACTGCTATGCTTAGTGGGCGCCCCCTTCCTCCCTTTATGTTTGATTACAGAGGGTTCTTTCTACTCTGGGGTGGCTGCCGTAACTGAGCCTGTCCAAAGCTTTACAGGACAATTTGTTTAAGTTGGGCTTTTATGGAATTGTGCTGCTTGCCCCCCCCCCTATTAGCACCATTTAATCTGTTATTTCTATAAGACTGGGTGTCCCTTGCTCCTGCATTCTCTCTCCTTTTGTCAGCAGCCATTGCAGGAGCTCTCACATCCATCATGATTGGAAATGTCAGCTGGTGTGCACGTTCAACCTTCTAAATGCAAAGCAATAAAGAGGACCTGTGCTGTAGAAGCTGGGCCAAAAAAAGGCAAGTAGAGGGCAGGGATCTAGTCACCAGCCTGTGATATTCCTGCAGATGACCTTTTTCCCCGTTACTGACTGACCATGACTTCTTCTGCACAATGCTTCTGTGAAGGGTGGCGATCTTTGTAGAGGCAGGGTTTTACTTCCTCATGAGGGAGATGCCCCCCCGATGACTGTATGATAAGGGGGGAGGAAGTACACTTTCAAAGAATGGATAAAGCAGGGAGATCCTTGTACTGCAGCCCCTCAGGTACAGCTTCCTCTCCAGCAAGGAGAACAGTGAGCAGGAACAGTGGTCTGATCATTGGTGGGGTAAGTAGTAAAGATGGAGGAAGCACAGATTCACAGAATGAATGATACAGAAGCGGATTGCAGACCCACAGGTACAGTTTACTCTCCAGCAAGGAGAACAGTGAGCAGGAACAGTGGTCTGACCAGTGGTGGGGTAAGTAGTAAAGGTGAAATGTGAAGAAAGAAAAAATGGAACAAAGTACAGTGGAACCTCGGATTGCGAGTAACGCAGTTAACAAGCGTTTCGCAATACTCGCACTGTATTTCTAAAAATCCTAACTCGGTTTGCGAGTGTTGTCTCGCAAAACGAGCAGGATCAAGGCCAAAGCGGTGTGCAGTACCGCTTTTGGCCTGAGGTGGGGGGCGCCGGAGCAATAGCAATAGCCGCCATTTGGAAAAGCACGGAAAGGCCCGAGGACAGTTCGGCGGACCTCGGCAAACCTCTCAAAGGTTCGTGAACGGAGTCTTTCCGAGGTTTGCTGAGGTCAGCCAAAGTGTCCTCGGCCCTTTTCGGCCGTTTCTGAGGCTCTCTGGCGCCCCCCGCCTCTGGCCGCAAGCGGTATTGCATCCCATTGAAGTCAATGCGGAACTAATTATTTTCGTTTCCATTGACTTCAATGGGAAATTTTGGATTACGAGCATTCTCCTGGAAAAGATTGTGTTTGTAATCCGAGGTTCCACTGTAATGTCCCAAAGAAGAGCTATAAGGAGGATCAACCACGGAAAGTCAAATTTAGAAAATAGCTTTATTAAAATTACAAGTGTAAAATATGGCCACTACAAGTGTTGAAAAAACATAGCAATGGGGCCGCCCCCCCCCCCCCGGTATACCCAATAATAAAAACACATGCAGACAAAAATGACAACATTGTCAACAATATGGCGCCAACCACAGGGCCCCACTCGTACACCCACATGCAGGGACCAACTATGAGGGGAATGAAGCTGCTAGCAAAGAGAAGGGGGGCGGTGCTTGCTCTTGATCCTGAGTGATCAATAATTGTTAATTACACAAGCTGCATGTCCGAGTACCAGACTTGTGGGGTTATAGTGTAGAGGGATTGCCTCAGCAAGTAGGTCAAGCATATAGAGCTAAGCTAGGAGTCCATAGCCTGAGTTGCAGGATGGACCTGTCGGCGAATACTGGGTTCAAAGGACTGCCAGTGTACCAGTGGTAGAGTGACTGGGTGAGCAGAAGACAATTGAGCCGGATAGAAGAGGATAAACTGGCTGTTGGCATACTATGAATGCATGCGTGAACTACACAGTTCCTTGTCTCGGTATAAGCATGTCCAAACAGTGCTCAATAATGGGGCAAGTTCACTGGGTATATACAGGATGATGAGGGGAGAGATGAACGGGGGTTATAAATATAAGTTGCCCAGAGCCTCTCACCACTCCGGAAGCATGGCTGCAAAGGCCGTAGTAGTAGGAACCCGTTCCCCTCAAAATTCAGGCTGTAGGTAGACGCTGGTATCAGCTGATGGAAAGACGATGGTGTCGTTCGTCACCGTGTGGCAGTCTGGTGTATGGCGTCCATTGACTGAACATCAGATCGGTGAGGTAAGGTGGCTACAGAGGCGAAGCAATCTCGTCTAGTCATTCCGGTCGGAAGTGGCGGTGAGATGTTAACTCGCACACTTGCTCATTGACGAATCAGTTATTATCATTAATACATGTTGCTAGTACGCAACCCAGGAAAGTGGATTCCATGTTTGTTCTTAATCCATTTAAATAAGTAGTAAAGGTGGAGGAAACACGTTCACAGAATGGATGCTGCAGAAGCAGGAAGATATTTAAACCACAGAATGAAGTAGAAGCAGGAAGATCCTTGCCCTGCAGGTCCTCTGGTACAGCTTCCACTCCAGCGAGGAGAACAGTGAGCAGGAACAGTGGTCTGATCATTGGTGGGGTAAGTAGTAAAGTGGAGGAAGCTCATTCACAGAATGGATGCTGCACAAGCAGGAGGAGCCTTGCATTGCAGATCCACAGGTACAGATTTCTCTCCAGCAAGGAGAACAGCGAGCAGAAACAGTGATCTTATGATCTTGTTGGGGTAAACAGTAAAGGTGGAGGAAGAGCATATCCACAGAATGTGGAATTTCTCTGCAGATCCTCAGGTACAGTTTCCTCTCCAGCAAGGACAAAAATGAGATAACTAAATCTCACTCCAAATCTGGAAAGTCTGGCAGTCAGAGGAAGCAATGCCTTAGATCTCACACCACATATATACAGCTATGAGGCTGCAAAACAGGAATACCTAGGCATGGGTAGCGCTTTATGTATTTTCAGGAGGCATTCAAGACAAATTTAGATTTTTTTATGGTAATGCTTAGGCACAATTATCACCTCTAGATGTTCCCTATAAGACAGCAAATCTTTTCTGAGTTCAAGTCTGATATAAACGCAGGTGAAGGAACCTGAAATAGCAATTACATAATTTGTGGTTCGGTCTGATGCTGGGGTACTCTATAGATCACATTTTGACCAGATATTGCCCCCTCCCCCCTCACTATTAGTCCAAAGCTATGTCTGGTGGCTTCAGAGTTGGAGAGAACATGAATAATTAAGGCGCTGGAGTCAACTTTTAGGTGGGCCATTGTCGAAGAAAGTCAGATTCCAACAGGTCCCAATGGTTCAGATGAGGCTGATCTCCACAAAAACAAGGTACCCCCCTAATCTAGGGGACCCAGAGTGTACGATCCATCTATAAAAAGTTATACAAAGTAGCAGACCAAAGATCAATGGTCCAAACTCTTTTGCTATTGAAAGATTTTGTGTTTTGATGTCACATCAAAAACATTTAATTGATTCTAAAAGGATATTTTTTTTCCGAATATAAAAAAAGATGATACTTACCTGCTCTGTGCAACAATACTGACTGGCCTGACTCTTGATCATAGAATCTGCTCAATGTTTGCATAATACTGTACAGCACCCCAACATTTTTGGGCTCCTGGGGAGCTGTGTAAATGATGTGCCTGTTCTTTGCAGACACTTCTTGGGCTTAAAAAGAAGTTGTCATTTCTTTCTGCATATTTTTTACTTTAAATGTGATAAGCCAGATTAAAATAAAAGTGATCTGCTGAATTGTTTATAGTGTATGTTCACCAAAACCTCTTTTTTCTTATTTTGGATGGATTGGATTGATAGAATTTCTGTTGAGTTTTCTACTGCTATCTGGGGGCTCCATCAAAGAGATTTCCCCTCACTTCCTGTCCTGCTGACAACCGTTTCATCAGACAGGAAATGAGGGGAAAATCTGCAACTGTAACATAGACAAATAAAAACTTAAAGTGGTCCACCATATTAGGACACTAGCAAAATCACAGAATGGGGTGGGGTTATAGAGGGGAACACAGAGGGGGCGTGTCCTAAAAAGCTTGCCAGTGTCCAATCCCCTGAAGGTACCTGCCTATAACCCAGGATCTATGAATACTCTGCTTGTGTCCTGTACGGTAGCGATGAGATATCTACGTTTGTAGAAAACAGTTATGGCGTGATCAGGAAAAAAGTCTAATAACAGCTAGAAAAAGAATTCCAACACGTTTCGGGGGTTTGTACACTTCATCAGGGCTTATGTAAGATGGGTTCTGTTAAATAATTTGCTGATGATATCACCCAATTCCTGATTCTGTATATACAAATAGCAACAATCCTATCAAGTACAGCTACTTCACAACCAGCGACATTCCGGTACGTCATTGGACTTCATGTGGTTACACCAGGATGATGTCTGCAGCTGCAGGAATCATCCCAATATTGTTTTTTTTAGAGCCGATGGTTTGCCCTCTTGTGAAAGCAATACTAGTGGCTAACTAGCCGCTGGATTGCTTTTACGAGCAGCGGAGGGGGGGGGGGAGACGCCCCCCGACACCACTGTCTAAGGCTCTCCCACTCCATCAGGAGACCTGAGCAACCAGCTGGCACCTCCGCCGGCTGATCATAGAAGTAAACAGAGACTGAAATGGCCACCTCTATAATTTAGGAAACCGGAAGCGATGAGCATATATCACTTCTAGTTTCCCCGGATGTAAAAACCTCTGGATATGACGCTGAGCATGTGACCTCAACTTCTTTGGTGGACCATGGCGAGGCCTGTTCTGAGTGGAACCTGTCCTGTTACACCGCTGTATGGTCTTGGCCACCGTGCTGCAGTTCAGTTTCAGGGTCTTGGCAATCTTCTTATAGCCTAGGCCATCTTTATGTAGAGCAACAATTCTTTTTTTCAGATCCTCAGCGAGTTCTTTGCCATGAGGTGCCATGTTGATTTTCCAGTGACCAGTATGAGAGAGTGAGAGCGATAACACCAAATTTAACACACCTGCTCCCCATTCACACTTGAGACCTTGTAACACTAACGAGTCACATGACACCGGGGAGGGAAAATGGCTAATTGGCTAAACAATATATACATAATGTTTGGGGGTTCCAAGTAATTTTCTGGCAAAAATTACTGATTGTTACATGTAAACAAAAAGTGCCAGAAAAGGTCTGGAGGTCACATGGACAGTCAATCCTGAGGTTACATACTACATAAGCCCTGATGAAGGAGTGTTCGAACCACCGAAACGTGTTGGATTTATTTTTCTACAAAATATTTAACGAAAGCAAGTACAGTAAGCTGAACTAATAAAATGTTCTTTCAAAATATTGATATAAAAAATAGGAGATTCTGTGCTTCTTATGCGGGTATTCAGAGATAAAAATCTGACAGGGGTTCTAGTCTTTCTCTATTGAAATTATTATTTTTTTTATTTCTGTCTGTTACTGTTGCAGATTTTCCCCTCACTTCCTGTGAAGTAAAAATGTCAGCAGGACAGGAAATGAGGGGAAATCTCAACAGATCGTAGGGTAGCCGGAAAAAAAAACCTGACAGAGGTTCGAACTCTCCTCCATTCAATCCACAACTAAGAAAAAAAAGTTTTGCCTGGACATACAAAACGCATCACAAAGTGCTCAAAAACATCTATTGATAAATTCATTTAACTACTTCAATACCGGACACTTTCACCCCCTTCCTGCCCAGACCAATTTTCAGCTTTCAGCGCCGTCACACTATGAATAACAATTACACGGTCATGTAACACTGTACACATGTCACATTCTTATCATTTCACACAAATAGAGATTTCTTTTGGTGGTATTTAATCACCGCTGGGGTTTTTGTTTTTTGCTAAACAGAAAAAAGACAGAAATTTCTGAAAAAAAAATAGTTTTTCTTCTTTTTGCAAATAAGTAACTTTTCTTCTTCACAGATGAGGCTGCACTGATGGACACAGATAAGGCTGCACTGATTGGAACTGATGTGGCTGCACTGATGGGGACTGATGTGGATGCACTAATGGGCACGGATGAGGCTGCACAGATGGGCACGGATGAGGCTGCACTGAGGGGCAATGATGAGGCTGCACTGAGGGGCAATGATGAGGCTGCACTGATGGGCACTGATGAGGCTCCACTGATGGGCAATGATGAGGCTGCACTGAGGGGCAATGATGAGGCTGCACTGAGGGGCAATGATGAGGCTCCAAAAAGAGAAGTGGTGGGTATACAGGTTAAAGTCCTTGATTCCGGTGGGGTTAAACACCGAACTGAATCTACAAGTGTTTTTGGAACCCTGAAAATGTTTTAAGCTACATCATAGTGAGCATCTCTTCTAACATACGGTATGGTGTGAGCTAAGACTTTTTTCGCAGCTATTTATTACCTCTAATTTACTTAAATAAACGTGGTGGTGACAGCAACAGCGAAATTATGTATTAGATCATATTGTCACACGGACAAGTATAGGTTACTCTATACTCACACTATGGCTGGGTGTCACTTATATAGTGAATAGAGATTAACTTACCTTAGGAATAACCACAATGAGATCCCTGAATAACTGCCACCCCGTCTTGCTAAAATTGACGTATATATATGTAAACATTCGGCATGACACTGGGGTATGTGGCTTTCCCCTCTATTCTATTCTATCTCCACCTTTATTTTGATACCACTTAACAACCATGGTGATGGTTCCGTTTTTCTGCCATTATGCCTATCCTCTCTTTCTTCCTCACCCACATTAGACCAGTTTCTCCCTATAACCTCCATTAAAAGGCAAGGAGGTTCTTAATATGCGTTAGGATACTTTCCTAAGAGAAAAAACCGAATAACGGTTGCGCTTAAAATAATCACAATGTTTACATTGGCAGATAGGCCGTTATGAACAACCAGCCACTTAGGATTGGCTTAAAAACCCTTCAATCATTTCACAACCTTCCATTGGCGGCGATCCTCAGCGAAAGATACTATAAGAAGGGAGCGAGGTAACCAACCAATGAACGTCCAAAGATGAAGCTACGTCATTTGAGTCACGGCGAAACGCGTTGACGTCACTACGCAACCCGGTCCGTGCGCTCAGGGCAGTGAGGGAGACACTCAGCGACGGAGCTGATCCGAGAAGGACACAACCGCAGCCCTGAAAGGAGTAATCAAAGGCCCGCCAAGCGCCTCCGAGAGACGGGAACCCTTACCTACACTGACAAGCGGAATACCGCAACGCACAGAAGCAATTTGTGGGTATCCCGTGCCCAAAACAGGAACGCAATGGCAGCCATGGCAATCAGGACTAACGGCCTACAGTACCCCTGAGTAAGAGCGGCGTGGAAGATAGTGGTAATGTACAGTTAACAACATCATAATTCAATACTAACAGCAACTGTATGCCAACTATACAACTAGATCATGTTTTGAGTGACTGTACTACCGCTCTAACACCAATTTAGACTGAATATTGTCTGTTTATGGTACCATAGTACATCTGGCATCAGCTTGAATTTGCATCTTCAACATCTTTACAGGTTATTAAGGACTTCCGAAAATATAAGGAAAATACGGCTATAAGACCAACTGCACATACAGCCCCATATGCAAATCAGAGGGACATGTTACCCCCAATACTTTAATAACAACGGAATTCCATCCTGCCCTATACACCACTGTTATCCTTTCTTTCCACTGTGTCCAACACTCCCCCGTTTGCTTTATGCCACAGGGGCCCATATTATACAATTTAAACACCAATTGGAATCCCCATTAGGGTATAAGAAATCCAATATATTTGATTGATTGACCCCACCAAACAGGCCAATGTGGCAAACTGCAATATGCCCTGACCGGGTTGCACTATATGTTCACTAGATGTATTGTTTGTCAAGTCTGTCTTTGTCTGGTTTACTCTAGGCCTATTACACTACACAATTCTAGCAATAGTAATTTTTTTTTTTTTTTGTGTTTGTTTTTATGCATAAGTCCAATAAAATTGTTTTAATCACTATATCTACTCCATAATCTATTGTTGCACAAAGTAACCCCTTTTTTGAACCCACTCTATTGGGTTCTTTTCCCCTCTCCCCCTTACCCATTATGTGATATTGTACTGATGGGCATGGATGAGGCTGCACTGATGGGCACTGATGAGGATGCACTGATGAGGATGCACTGATGGGCACCGATGAGGCTGCACTGATGGGCACCGATGAGGCTGCACTGATGGGCACTGATGGGCACCGATGGGGATGCACTGATGGGCACCGATGGGGATGCACTGATGGGCACGGATGAGGCTGCACTGATGGGCACGGATGAGGATGCACTGATGGGCACGGATGAGGATGCACTGATGAGGATGCACTGATGGGCACTGATGAGGATGCACTGATGGGCACTGATGAGGATGCACTGATGGGCACCGATGAGGCTGCACTGATGGGCACTGATGGGCACCGATGGGGATGCACTGATGGGCACGGATGAGGCTGCACTGATGGGCACGGATGAGGCTGCACTGATGGGCACGGATGAGGCTGCACTGATGGGCACGGATGAGGATGCACTGATGGGCACTAATGAGGATGCACTGATGGGCACTAATGAGGATGCACTGATGGGCACTAATGAGGATGCACTGATGGGCACGGATGAGGATGCACTGATGGGCACTAATGAGGATGCACTGATGGGCACTAATGAGGATGCACGGATGGGCACTAATGAGGATGCACTGATGAGGTGGCACCGATGATCATGGCTCTGTTGATCAGTACTCAGTGTAAACAATGTACTCTCAGGCTTACCAGTTATCGGCACTCTTTTCCTCACACAGAGGCAGCGTGTGAGAAAAGGACTGCCGTTAACCGACAAGTCTGATTACATGTGATCAGCAGTGATTGGACACAGCTGATCACATGGTAAAGGGCTGCTGCGATCACAGCGGTCACAGGGGGCACATGGGAGGACCATGGACGCCTTCCCAGAACTGGAGAACCGCACTGCAACTGTATTATCAATCAGCTGCTGCACCTGCAGGGCTCTTATGAGGGAAGTGGCGGGGTCTGCATCCCTTTAGATGTGATTTCCCTTTGGGAGTAGCTCACTACAAATAGGGGGCGTTCTGCATACCATCTGTGTACAGAGCGCCTCCAGGTGGCCATATTGAATTATACAGAAAATTACAGCAGCTGTAGATTGAAAAGGAAAGGGAATTTGTAATAACATTCAATTACAATATGACTTGTGTAGCGATTGTATTTGATATATATTAATTTTTTTTTGTTATTGGCCATTTCCCCCCCCCCCCCACGGAAGTGGAGTTACCCTTTAAAGAAAAAAAAAAATTGTTAAACAAAAAGTTCCTTGCCACTTAAATGTTTATTTAGAGTCTGGCAGTGCATGCTGGGAATTGTAGTTGCTCAATAGCTGACAAGTCACAAGGTACCGGAGCCGATACTATCCCATGCCAGATGGCATTTTGCAGGGAGTTGCGGCGCCGTTCTTGGCTGCCGTAACGCCGGTGTCTTTGTACCGGACATCGGCCACATGGCTCCTCGCCCCGGCGTCCGGACTCCAGCTGACGAATGAGTGACAATCGCGAGGCGGCCGCGCTCGCCGAGATGTACGCCGTCTCTGCGTGGGCTTTCTTTTTCAGTACAGCGATCTCTCCGCTCTATCCAGGAGGCAGAAAACCGCCAAAACCCCTCAAGTCACGGCGCCTGAAGCCCCGCCGGCAGCTGCTGGATTAAACACGGTACGTAATGAAGATTGCGGAGAGCGTCCAGGAATAAAAAAGAAGCGTTTAATAATTCACAAGGACAGGGACTGCGCACTCCTAACAAGCCGCTGTTTTATGAAGCAAGGTTAACATTTTTACTCGATTCGCTCGGATATTGCCGTCTCTCTGGGGCCCATTTCAGGACCGGCTGTGAGATAAAAAAAAAAATTAAATAAAAAAAAAAAAAGGAAAAAAAAAAAAAAACAACAACAAACAAGGAGCGCAAAGTTCCTGAGTCAGCACTTTGCGCTATTATTGGAGAGAATAAGGTTAACCCCTTGCTAGGCCCGGCCTTGACAAGTCTTCTCGCCGAGCGGAATCTGTCGCAGTCAGCAGTCTCATCGCACACAATTACAAGGCGCTATCCATCATCCTGACCGGAATGCTTTTCTGACACTCTGAAAAGAGACGCGCTAAGCAGTTTCGCTAATAGAATAAATATTCTAAATTTCTCTTTTATATTTTCATTTAAATTGGAATATTTTAAAAAGTAATTGCGTGTGCCGGGCGGCGGGGAGGGGAGGTGACTGCTCGTCTCTCTCGCCCTCCGTTAAGCCTTGCAGCGATCGTCTCCTATCCTTTTGGCCTCTGAACCCAACCTGACCCCCCCCCACACCTGAACGCTGACCCCCCTTCACCTGAACGCTGACCCCCCCCTCACCTCAACTCTGACCCCCCCTCACCTCAACGCTGACCCCCCCACACCTCAACGCTGACCCCCCCACACCTCAACGCTGACCCCCCCACCTCAACGCTGACCCCCCCACCTCAACGCTGACCCCCCCACCTCAACGCTGACCCCCCCGCCTCGATGCTGACCCCCCCGCCTCAACGCTGACCACCCCCCTCACCTCAACGCTGACCCCGCACACCTCAACGCTGACCCCCCCACCTTAACGCTGACCCCCTTCCCACCTTAACGCTGACCCCCCCACCTCAACGCTGACCCCCCCACACCTCAACGCTGACCCCCCCACACCTCAACGCTGACCCCCCCACACCTCAACGCTGACCCCCCCACCTCAACGCTGACCCCCCCGCCTCAACGCTGACCCCCCCGCCTCAATGCTGACCCCCCCGCCTCAACGCTGACCCCCTCACCTCAATGCTGACCCCCCCGCCTCAACGCTGACCACCCCCCTCACCTCAACGCTGACCCCCCCACCTTAACGCTGACCCCCTTCCCACCTTAACGCTGACCCCCCCACCTCAACGCTGACCCCCCTCACCTCAACGCTGACCCCCCCTCACCTCAACGCTGACCCCCCCACACCTCAACACTGACCCCCCCCACACCTCAACACTGACCCCCACACCCCAATCACCTCAACGCTGACCCCCCCCTCAACGCTGACTGCCCACACCTCAATCACCTCAACGCTGACCCCCCCGCCTCAACGCTGACCCCCCACACCTCAATTACCTCAACGCTGACCCCCCCACCTCAACGCTGACCCCCCACACCTCAACGCTGACCCCCACACCTCAACGCTGACCCCCCCACCTCAATGCTGACCCCCCACACCTCAATTACCTCAACACTGACCCCCCACACCTCAACGCTGACCCCCCCACCTCAACGCCTACCCCCCACACCTCAACCACCTCAACGCTGACCCCCCCACCTCAACGCTGACCCCCCCACCTCAACATTGACCCCCCTCACCTCAACGCTGACCCCCCCTCACCTCAACGCTGACCCCCCCCTCACCTCAACGCTGACCCCCCCCACACCTCAACGCTGACCCCCCCCACACCTCAACGCTGACCCCCTCTCACCTCAACGCTGACCTCCCCCTCACCTCAACGCTGACCTCCCCCTCACCTCAACGCTGACCCCCTCACTGTGTCCACCTTGTGGCGGAACTATGCATAAAACTTAGCAGTGCTATATCCACAGTGAATGCCAAGGAATGCCACTGGCATCCCGCCCATTGAGAGTAGCCCTCCAGCTGTTGGGCAGGACATGCTGGGAAACTGTTTTTTTTTATGTAATCCTCTGACTTTTTGTAAACTATTTTTTTGGGGAATTGCAAATTCTAGAACACGTCAGCAAACAAAATTAAAGCTGAACTTCGGGACAAGCAAATATTGTTTAAATACTTGAATCTCGGTGATCTAGCTCCCTCGTCACCTCCTCCCATGCTCGCCTCCAGGCCTTTTCCAAAGCCTCTCCAATCCTATGGAACTCCTTACCCCAATCTGTCCGCTTATCTGCTACTTTATTAGCTTTCAGAAGATCCCTGAAAACCCTTCTCTTCAGAGAAGCCTATCCTACCCACACTTAACAACTGTACTTTTTTTTTTTTTTTTTTTTCCATCAGCTCATCCCCCACAGTTTTTACCTTTTGTCTCCACTTGACCCTCCTTTCTAGATTGTAAGCTCTTATGATCAGGGCCCTCTGATCCCTCCTGTATTGATTTGTATTGTAAGTGTACTGTCTGCCCCATGTTGTAAAGCTCTGCGCAAACTGTTGACGCCATATAAATCCTGTATAATAATAATAATCTTTGTGTATTTCTTCCGATCTGTGCAATATTCCAGTGTGAGACTTCCTGTAATAAAGACCATTCACTGCTGCTCTCTCCTTGTGCAGGGGGACTGGTCTTGTCTCCTCCCCTTCCTGTAGTTTTCTGCAGGGAACCTGTAGTGGGTGGATCCTGCTGGGTCCCTCCCACAGCTCTGCTCTCTTTCCTTGTGCAGGATGACTGGTCTTGTCTCCGCCCCCTACTGTAGTTTTCTGCACACAGCCTGTAGTGGGTGGAGCCTGCTAGGCCCCTCCCACAGCTATGCTCTCCGTGTGCAGGATGACTGGTCTTGTCTCCACCCCTCCTGTAGTTTTCTGCAGGGAAATAGTGGGTGGAGCCTGTCGAGTCCATCCCACAGATCTGTGCCCTCTCCTTGTGCAGGGTGACTGGTCTTTTCTCTGCCCCCTCCTGTAGTGGGTGGAGCTTGTTGGGCTCCTTCCACAGCTATGCTCTCCTTGTGCAGGATGACTGGTCTTGTCTCCACCCCTCCTGTAGTTTTCTGCAGGCAAATAGTGGGTGAAGCCTGCCAAGTCCCTCCCACAGCATTGCTCCCTCTCCTTGTGCAGGGTGACTGGTCTATTCTCTGCCCCCTCCTGTAGTTTCCTGTAGTAGGTGGAGCTTGTTGGGCCTCTCCCACAGCTCTGCTCTCTCTTTCCCCTTGTGCAGGGTGACTGGTCTTTTTTTCCGCCCCCTCCTGTAGAATTCTGCAGGCAGCTTGTAGTGGGTGGAGCCTGTTGGGCCCCTCCCATAGCTCTCCTCTCTCCATTTGTGCAGGGGCACTGGTCTCGTCTCCGCCCCCTCCTGTAGTTTTCTGCAGGCAGCTTGTAGCGGGTGGAGCCTGTTGGGTCCCTCCCACAGGTCTGCTCTCTGCACCGGCTCTGTACAGCACTGTGAAGATGTCACTGCTATGTTACAAAGTAAAAGCTGGTTTTGTAACGACATTTGGTGCACAAAAATTGGATTTTTATCCTTTGTATCTGCTCTGTTTAATAGTTTTCCACAGAGCAGCTCCAATCCTCTTCTTCGATCTCTCCCCCCCACCCCTTAGGAGTGCCCCCATAGTAAACTACTTGCTATGGAGGCACTTGTGTGGGCTCGCTCCTGGGATGGGATCTGTGTCTCCATTGACCCAAACAGCATGGCTCGGCCCCGCCCCCTGCTCCCTCCTCACAGGCTGTGATTGACAGCAGCAGGAGACAATGGCTCCCGCTGCTGCCTCTATGCCCAGTGAGGAGGGAGAGCGCAGAGAGAGCCACTGCTTTTGGGCATAGTGCTGGATTGAGATCAGGTTCAGCTAAGTATTTAAGGGGACTGGGGGGGGGGGGAACCTGAATACAGAAGGTTACTTTTACCTTAATGCAGAGGATGCATTAGGATATTAAAAAAAAAAAAACCTCCTTTACCACCACTTGTGGTCATTTTTTTACCACCACATGTCATTTTTTGAGTTCAGTTTTGTCCTTAAAAATAAATTAAAATGTATATCTAGCGAAAACTTTTTTTTAACTATGTTTTGGATGCTACTGCCTCCCCCCAAGCCCTGCCCCCTTCTGGGAGTCTGGGACTGCATGAAACCACTCCTTCAGAACCCGGAGACAAAGTGTATTACATGACTTCAGGTATCACCGCCATCATTCCTTGGCTGCTGTAGATGAAGATGCAGCTAATCAAGCAAGATCTGTGCTTGATAGGCCCCCCAGTGTCTCCCTAAAGAGGACCTGTCACCTGCTAAATGTGATCACATATGGGTTTTGTTAGCCTCAATAAAGTTAACCCCTTCACCCCCTTCCTGCCCAGGCCAGTTTTCAGCGCTGTCGCACTTTGAATGACAATTGCGCGGTCGTGTTACACTGTACCCATATGACATCAATTATCATTTTTTTTGAGTGAGATAGAGCTTTCCTTTGGTGGTATTTGATCACCACTGGGGTTTTTATTTTCTGCTAAACAAACAAATAAAGATGGAAAATTTTGAAAAAACAAAACAAAACAAAAAACATTTTCTTAGCTTCGGTTATAAAATGTTGCAAAAAAGACATTTTTCTCCTTCACTGATGTGTGCTGATGAGGCTGCACTAATGACACTGATGAGGCTGCACTAATGGGCACTGATAAGGAGGCACTGATGGACACTGATAAGGGGGCACTGATAAGGTGGCACTAATGGACACTGATAAGGAGGCACTGATAAGGTGGCATTAATGGACACTGATAAGGAGGCACTGATAGACACTAATAAGGAGGCACTGATGGGCACTGATAAGGGGTCACTGATGGACACTGATAAGGAGGCACTAATAGACACTGATAAGGGGGCACTGATAAGGGGTCACTGATAAGGGTCACTGATAAGGGGTCACTGATAAGGGTCACTGATAAGGAGGCACTGATGGGCACTGATAAGGAGGCACTAATGGACACTGATAAGGAGGCACTAATGGACACTGATAAGGAGGCACTAATGGACACTGATAAGGAGGCACTAATGGACACTGATAAGGAGGCACTAATGGACACTGATAAGGAGGCACTGAGGGACACTGATAAGGAGGCACTGATAAGGAGGCACTGATGGGCACTAATAAGGAGGCACTGATGGGCACTGATAAGGAGGCACTAATAGACACTGATAGGGGGGCACTGATAAGGGGTCACTGATAAGGATGCACTGATAAGGAGGCACTGATAAGGAGGCACTAATGGACACTGATAAGGAGGCACTAATGGACACTGATAAGGAGGCACTAATGGACACTGATAAGGAGGCACTGAGGGACACTGATAAGGAGGCACTGATAAGGAGGCACTGATGGGCACTAATAAGGAGGCACAGATGGGCACTGATAAGGAGGCACTAATAAGGAGGCACTGATGGGCACTGATAAGGAGGCACTAATAAGGAGGCACTGATGGACACTGATAAGGAGGCACTGATGGGCACTGATAAGGAGGCACTGATAAGGAAGCACTGATAAGGAAGCACTGATGGACACTGATAAGGAGGCACTGACGGACACCGATAAGGAGGCACTGATGGGCACTAATAAGGAGGCACTAATAAGGAGGCACCGATAAGCACTGATAAGGAGGCACTAATAAGGAGGCACTGATAAGGAGGCACTAATAAGGAGGCACTAATAAGGAGGCACTGACGGGCACTGATAAGGAGGCACTGATGGACACTGATAAGGAGGCACTGATAAGGAGGCACTGATGGGCACCGATAAGGAGGCACTGATGGACACCGATAAGGAGGCACTGATGGACACCGATAAGGAGGCACTGATGGACACCGATAAGGAGGCACTGATGGACACCGATAAGGAGGCACTGATGGACACCGATAAGGAGGCACTGATGGACACCGATAAGGAGGCACTGATGGACACCGATAAGGAGGCACTGATGGACACCGATAAGGAGGCACTGATGGACACTGATAAGGAGGCACTGATGGACACTGATGGGGCTGCAGTGATGACCAGTGTCCTGATTAACTGTGCGCATGTCCCCTGTCGGGATTTCAGGTTACTGGCTCTCCTCACGCTGTGATCAGCTATGATTGGCCAATCACAACGGCCCTTTACCACGATCTGTGACTGGATGTGTCCGAAAACTAGAGTGCGCAAAATCTGATGCAGCTCTGCATGGTAACCAATCAGCTTCCAGGTTTTATTGCCAAAGCTTAAAAGAGCTGTAAACCCCCAAGTTTTTTCAACTTAATGTATTCTATGCAATAAGGTGAAAAACCTTCTACGCTGCAGCTGCCCCCCCGAATCCCCCCTTTTTCTTACCTGAACCCGTTTGTTCCAGCCACAAGCACGAGCGCAGCAGCTCCGGCTGCTGACTCGGGTCCTCATTACATAGATTGATAGCAGCGGGAGCCACTGAGTCCCGCCGCTGTCTATCAAATTCAGTGATGGGGGGGGGCAACCTAAACCCTATTGATCATCTGTGGGACATCCTCAAATGGAAGGTGGAGGAGCACAAGGTCTCTAACATCCACCAGCTCTGTGATGTCATCATGGAGGAGGGGAAGAGGACTCCAGTGACAACCTGTGAAGCTCTGGTGACCTCCATGCCCAAGAGGGTAAAGGGGGTTGTAAACCCTATGGATTAAGGTGAAAAACCTTAATCAGCAACCCCCCCCCCGAGCCCCTACTTACCTGAGCCCTGTGTTTCCCATGATGGGAACGAGCACACCAGCCCTGGCCGGTGTCTCATGTCCTGATTGGAGAGATTGATAGCAGTGCAGCCATTGGCTCCCGCTGCTGTCAATCAAATCAAATGATGCGGGTGTCGGGGGCGGGGCCGAGTGTCTGCTTTCTGTGTCAATAGACGGAGACGCAGGACACAGGAGCTCACCCGCACAGGTGTCCTGAAGGAGAGGCGCTTTTTCTGATGGGGCACTCGAGAAGAGGAGGAGCCAGGAGCATCGCTGAGGGACCCCAGAAGGAGGAGGATCGGGGGCCACTCTGTGTAAAACCAAATGCACAGAGGATTTAAGTATGACATGTTTGGTTATTCTTTTTTTTTTTTAAACCCTGAACCTTTACAACCCCTTTAAGGCAGTGCTGGAAAATAATGGAGGCCACACAAAATATTGACACTTTGGATCCAATTTCGACAATTTCACGTAGGGGTGTACTGACTTTTGTTGCCAGCGGTTTAGACATTAAAAGGAGAAGTCCAGCCTGAGTCTTTTAGGCTGGGCTTCTCCTCTGGGTCAGAGGAGTGAAATTCGTTTTGCACTCCTGTGACCATTTTTCAGTGAAGAGCGGTCTGAAGAACGTTCTCTGCTGACATCACTGCCATCAGTCGGGGCACCGTGTCATCCCGACTTCCCAAGTCTGGATCTGCCAGCTGCCTTGACTGATGGCAGTGTCAACGAGCCGCTCCCCACCCCCCTCCACAGCTCAGCGCTCCAATGAGCGTGGAAGAGCAGAGCAGGAGCGATGCTGACAGATAGTCAGCATCTCTCTGCTCGGGGAGGAGTGAGAACTGAGCCATCGGCGGTGTTCGGAGGCTCAGCTCTCAGTGCAGAGACGGCGGGGAACAGCTGCAGCTTTGGTCTGATGCTCCATCCACCGAGGTAAGTATGATTAGCCCAAAAAAAAAAAACCCATACTTCTCTTTTAATAGCGTGTTGAGTTATTTTGAGGGGGCAGCAAATTGTGGCAGCTGACTCCAGCCCTCCTCTGGTCCTCCTCCAGATCCTGCACTGTCTGCTTCCCAGCTCCACCCCCAGCTTCTTCACAGCAGCAGCACAAGGTAAGAGGGGTGCACCGTGATGTAAGGGATGGTGGAGGACTCTTGACTTCCGATGGTGGGGAGGGACGCTCTGGACATCTAACCTTACAGATACAATCGGCCCTTTGAGGCCAACCATAATGCTGATGTGGCCCACAATGAAATGGAGTTTAACGCCCCCCGATTTACATAAATAAAAGCTGATCATTGTAAGCACCCCTTGACATGGACTTGGGAGGCTTTTGGAGGGGACTCTAGGCCCGGGGTCCCTAATTAAAGCCTAGCTGCCTCATTAAAAATAGCGACTGCTTTACACAGTGAGACTCACAGCAGATGCTGATGTCTGGGGCCCCCTGACATAATGTGTTTATTGAAAGTAGGTCTCCTGCTATTGTCTGAAGGAGTTCTGTGTTTATACTTATGATAATGTGTATTGTGTCTTGTGAGCTAGAAGACGGCAAGTCTGACCTGAAAGGTCAAACCTCTGAGTCACCTCGGCTGGGTAAATGATTAGTTAATTAGCTCATGTTAATGTATGTTTATGGTTACAGGTGTATTGATAGGGTAATATAATTAGAAGAGGGGAACCTCCTCCTCAAGTGTATAAAATCCTCTATTCTGGTTCAAATAAACAGTTCTTATTCTAGTTCACTCCAAAACTGGTGTTGTCTGGTTCTTGGAGTAACTCAGCCAGATCCAATGGTCTCGTGTTCCAGAGCTTAGGAAGCGATATACTGAAGGAAGCCCTCAAGCGGAGAGTGGGACGTTCCGTCACACCCCCGTCATTGTTAAATGGTTTGTCTACATTCTGCTGGAGAGCTTGCGCTTTTGAAAAACAACAGATTTAAAGGCTGGATCACCAGGTGAAAACCATGGCCTCCCCTTAGGGTCCCATTCAACATACATTACACAGACTAGATGCACTGTTGTCACCATCTGATAACTAAGGAGTTCTGTGTTTATACTTATGATAATGTGTATTGTGTCTTGAGAGCTAGAAGACGGCAAGTCTGACCTGAAGGGTCAAACCTCTGAGTCACCTCGGCTGGGTAAATGATTAGTTAATTAGCTCATGTTAATGTATGTTTCTGGTTACAGTTTGAATTGTTAGGGTAATATAATCAGAGGGGGGGAACCTCCTCCTCAAGTGTATAAAATCCTGTATTCTGGTTCAAATAAACAGTTCTTATTCTAGTTCACGCCAAAACTGGTGTTGCCTGGTTCTTGGGGTAACTCAGCCAGATCCACTGGTCTCGTGTTCCAGAGCGTAGGAAGCGATATACTGAAGGAAGCCCTGAAGCGGAGTGTGGGACGTTTCGTCACACCCCCGTCATTGTTAAATGGTTTGTCTACATAATGCTGGAGAGCTTGTGCTTTTGAAAAACATCATATTTGAAGGTTGGACCACCAGGTAAAAAACCATGGCCTCCCCCTATGGTCCCATTCAACATACATGATGCACCGTTGTCACCATCTGATAACTAACCCTGAGGAAATGCGACGCAGCCATTGCTAGTGTGCATGTGGACTGGAAATGGCTGCAAATGGGCCGCAGAAGAACACAGATTCTGGTGGTAGGGGACTCAATTCTTAGAAGGACAGAGAGGGCAATCTGTAACCAAGACCTGAAGCGCCGAACAGTATGTTGTCTACCGGGCGCTCGGGTTCGGCACATCACGGATCTTGTGGACAGATTACTGGGAGGGGCTGGGGAAGACCCGGCTGTCATGGTGCACGTTGGCACCAATGACAAAGTCAGAGGCAGATGGAGTGTCCTAAAGAACGATTTTAGGGACTTAGGAGCTAAATTGAGGAAAAGGACCTCCAAGGTAGTGTTCTCAGGAATACTACCGGTACATCGAGCCACACCAGAGAGGCAGAGGAAGATTAGGGAAGTAAACAAGTGGCTGAAGAGCTGGTGTAGTAAGGAGGGGTTTGGGTTCCTGGAGGACTGGGCCGACTTCTCAGTCGGTAACCGGTACTATAGAAGGGACGGACTGCACCTAAATGAGGAGGGTGTAGATCTGCTGGGAATGAAGATGGCCAAAAAGTTAGAGGGGTTTTTAAACTAGGCGAAGGGGGGGAGGGTCCAGAGACAGTGATAGCCAGCGCGGAAGATATTCCAGAGGGTAGTATTGGGGGCATTAGTGGTAGGTTAACCAAAGCACAAAAACACAAGGTGAGTATAGTAGCAAGTCCAAGTTGCAATCTTGAAACACCCAATACGAGGACAATATGCGACCGGTCTAAACTATGTGGCATGTTCACCAATGCCAGGAGCCTGGCGGACAAGATGGGTGAACTAGAGATACTGTTGTACGAGGAGGATTTGGATTTTGTGGGAATTTCAGAGACCTGGTTCAACAGCTCTCATGATTGGCTGGCAAACATTCAAGGGTATACCCTATACCGCAAGGATAGAGAGGGTAAAAAAGGGGGAGGGGTATGCCTATATATCAAGAATAATGTACAAGTGAATGTGAGAGATGACATCACTGAGGGGGCTAGGGAGGAGGTGGAATCTTTATGGGTAGAGCTCCAAAGGGATGAAGCTAAGGGGAAAATAATACTTGGAGTATGCTATAGGCCCCCTAACCTGAGGGAGGAAGTGGAGACAGATCTCCTATCACAAATTGGATTAGCAGCAAGGATGGGAAGTGTTATCATAATGGGGGATTTTAATTATCCAGACATAGACTGGGCGGAGGGAACCGCGCATTCATTTAAGGCTCGCCAGTTCCTTAATGTCTTGCAGGACAATTTTATGGGTCAGATGGTAGACGCACCAACTAGAAATAAAACATTACTAGATCTACTGATTACCAACAATACAGACCTGATAACAGATGTGGAAATACGGGGCAATTTAGGTAACAGCGATCACAGGTCAATTAGTTTCAGTATAAACCACACAAATAGGAGACATGAAGGGAACACAAAGACACTGAATTTCAAAAGAGCCAACTTCCCTAAACTACAAACCTTGCTAAAAGGCATAAATTGGGACAAAATATTAGGAACAAAGAATACAGAGGAGAGATGGGTTTGCTTTAAGAGCATATTAAATAAGGGCATTAGCCAATGTATCCCATTGGGTAATAAATTTAAAAGAGCGAACAAACATCCTGGATGGCTTAACTCCAATGTAAAAATGCATATAAAAGCAAAGGAGAAGGCCTTCAAAAAATACAAGGTTGAGGGATCATCCTCAGCATTCAGAATTTATAAAGAATGCAATAAGAAATGTAAGGGTGCAATTAGGATGGCTAAGATAGAACATGAAAGACACATAGCGGAGGAGAGCAAAAAAAATCCCAAGAAATTCTTTAAGTATGTAAACAGTAAAAAAGGGAGGACAGACCATATTGGCCCCATAAAGAATGAGGAAGGACATCTGGTTATAAAGGATGGGGAGATGGCAGAGGTATTGAATTTATTCTTCTCCTCAGTCTTCACGAGTGAATCGGGGGGCTTCAGTAACCAAAACTGCAGTGTTTATCCTCATGACACAACACAGGAAGCACCTCCATGGTTAACAGAGGACGGAATTAAAATTAGACTTGAGAAACTTAACATTAATAAATCACCGGGACCAGATGGCTTGCATCCGAGGGTACTTAGGGAACTCAGTCAGGTGATTGCCAGACCGTTGTTCCTAATTTTTACAGACAGTCTATTGACTGGAATGGTACCAGCTGATTGGAGAAAAGCCAATGTAGCACCAATATTTAAAAAGGGCCCAAAAAACATCCCTGGGAATTACAGACCAGTTAGCCTAACATCAATAGTATGTAAACTCTTGGAGGTGATGATAAGGGACTATATACAAGATTTTAGTAATAAGAATGATATCATTAGCAGTAATCAGCATGGATTCATGAAGAATCGTTCTTGCCAAACCAATCTATTAACCTTCTATGAGGAGGTGAGTTGCCATCTAGATAAAGGAAGGCCCGTAGACGTGGTGTATCTGGATTTTGCAAAAGCATTTGACACAGTTCCCCATAAACGTTTACTGTACAAAATAAGGTCTGTTGGCATGGACCATAGGGTGAGTACATGGATTGAAAACTGGCTACAAGGGCGTGTTCAGAGGGTGGTGATAAATGGGGAGTACTCAGAATGGTCAGGGGTGGGTAGTGGGGTCCCCCAGGGTTCTGTGCTGGGACCAATCCTATTTAATTTGTTCATAAACGACCTGGAGGATGGGATAAACAGTTCAATCTCTGTATTTGCAGACGATACTAAGCTAAGCAGGGCAATAACTTCTCCGCAGGATGTGGAAATCTTGCAAAAAGATCTGAACAAATTAATGGGGTGGGCGACTACATGGCAAATGAGGTTCAATGTAGAAAAATGTAAAATAATGCATTTGGGTGCCAAAAATATGAATGCAATCTATACACTGGGGGGAGAACCTCTGGGGGAATCTAGGATGGAAAAAGACTTGGGGGTCCTAGTGGATGATAGGCTCAGCAACGGCATGCAATGCCAAGCTGCTGCTAATAAAGCAAACAGAATATTGGCATGCATTAAAAGGGGGATCAACTGCAGAGATAAAACGATAATTCTCCCGCTCTACAAGACTCTGGTCCGGCCGCACCTGGAGTATGCTGTCCAGTTCTGGGCACCAGTCCTCAGGAGGGACGTACTGGAAATGGAGTGAGTACAAAGAAGGGCAACAAAGCTAATAAAGGGTCTGGAGGATCTTAGTTATGAGGAAAGGTTGCGAGCACTGAACTTATTCTCTCTGGAGAAGAGACGCTTGAGAGGGGATATGATTTCAATTTACAAATACTGTACTGGTGACCCCACAATAGGGATAAAACTTTTTTGCAGAAGAGAGTTTAATAAGACTCGTGGCCACTCATTACAATTAGAAGAAAAGAGGTTTAACCTTAAACTACGTAGAGGGTTCTTTACTGTAAGAGCGGCAAGGATGTGGAATTCCCTTCCACAGGCGGTGGTCTCAGCGGGGAGCATTGATAGCTTCAAGAAACTATTAGATAATCACCTGAATGACCGCAATATACAGGGATATGTAATGTAATACTGACATATAATCACACACATAGGTTGGACTTGATGGACTTGTGTCTTTTTTCAACCTCACCTACTATGTAACTATGTAGCAGCACTGACATATAACAAATGATGAAAAAAAAAAGTTGAAAAAGACTATTTATTGATTTAAAAATGGCAATTTTTCAACACAGTGCAAACGATTAATAAAAAAAATGATAAAATGCAAGCAGAGCGCGATCAATTCAGAACTCCCTGCCTGGCCGCAGCACTAAGTGTTAAAGAAGTTTTACAATGAAGTTTAAATGATGGCGATTTTTCTGTCTTTTCCACTTCAATAAAGGTCTGCGGGGACCCGGGAGCCCCGGCCAGCGTCTACAGAGACTTCCAGTAAACCAATAAGAGAGATATAGAGGAGAGCGGCTCTCCGCACGCGGGGAGGAAACATTTCGTACAATTTACAATTTGCTGCCAAAGCAGTTCTGGCGGCGGAGAGCGCGCATAATCCAGGCTTTGATTTTTACGATCTACGTCTCCTAATCCTCCGACAGCTCCTGATCGATGGCTCCGAGATCCAATAATCTCTCTGCGTAGAGGATGGAGAGGGCCCCCGACTCAGAACTGGGGCCCTTCCCTGCATGAGGGGGGGGGGGGGGGGGCAGTACAGGTCACAGTCCTGGGAGGGGGGGGGGGGCCCTGAGAATGGAAGGGCCAATCATAAGGGATTGTTTAACATTTACAGAATAAAGTATTTCTTTTCCCTACAATCACATCCCTGATATCACAGCTCCCGGCTGGTTTCTATTTCCAGGGACTAGCCAACAGTTTTTAGGGCTTGTCCCTGGAAATTTGTATCTTTTTTTTTCTTAATGCACAATAAATCTCCTATGTTCTGCACTGCAGACGCAGGTCTTCCCACATACAGTATTCATCCCTCATTCACAGTGAACGCGGCTTTGAAATTGTGGAATCGCACGATTTCGAAGCTGCATTTCAGTCCGACTTCGGGGGGGGGGGGGGGGGGGGGGTCGGGTGACTTGAAGGACATCGGTGCGGGTTCATGCGCAGATGTCTATTAAAGTCGCCCCCGAAGTCATCAAAAGCAGTGCAGGAACTACTTCTGGAAAACGGTGCGGCGGCGCCGCAAAGTCAGCGTCACACCGTTTGGGACAGTGCCATTGCCGGCAAAAGGCTGCAATTTGACCTGTCAAATCACACCGATGTGAACGGAGGGGGGGGGGGCTAAAAGGTAATATTTTGCCTTCCCTGGTTCCCCCCTTCATCAGAATTCAACTAATATTTTGTGATAAAAACCTTTCCATTTTCATTGCATACACCTTATTTAGACCCAGTGACATCATCTTCTTTGTGCTTCTCTATGCGATGCAGGCAGATCACGGCTGGTGGGGGCAGGCATGCAAAAACAGGGGATTTATTGTATAAAAAGGGTTGGCCTACCCCCATACGACGTCCTATCGTGACAAAATTACTTTATCTGCATTTCGTATACGCTCTATTGACTGGATCTTCTTGTAAGTGCAATCTTTTTGTACAATAAATTCCCTGTTTTGAATGATTACACTATGGGAGCATTTTTTTTTTATATTTCCAGAGTATCGCAGATCTAGCCATTACTTCAGATGCCGGTATAGGTTCTTGGGAGACTATAATATTCCCTGTGTCTGGTGAATCGGTAAGGAGCCTCAATACTCACTCGGGTGTGCTAAACATTTGGGAGATTGGACCTATCCTTACCATATTTCTGGATTAGCATCTTCACCATGATTATGGACTATTTTTTTCTTTTAATTTTTGCACTGCTTGTGATGGGACTTTACATACATCTATTGTTTCATTATTTATGGTGATAAACAGTGCTTGGATGTCATTTAGTGTTAAATTTATCTGATTTCACCAATTATCACTATTTTTGTCCTTTTCTCTGGTGGATTCATTTCTTTTTTGTGGCACTTATTTATGATATGATGTTTTCTTTAATATCACTATATTAGCACAAATTTATTCATGTAAAGAATATAATTTATTTTATTTTTTTTTCATTTTTTGATAACTGCTTTAGTTTTCCTTTGTGGGATCATTCACATTATTATTCAATTTATTTTATTTTTTAGTGCTGCATCGTTTCTCTACTAATGGCATGCAATGACAAGCTGCTGCTAACAAAGCAAACAGAATATTGGCATTAAAAAGGGGGATCAGCTCCAGAGATAAAACGATAATTCTCCCGCTCTACAAGACTCTGGTCCGGCCGCACCTGGAGTATGCTGTCCAGTTCTGGGCACCAGTCCTCAGGAAGGATGTACTGGAAATGGAGCGAGTACAAAGAAGGGCAACAAAGCTAATAAAGGGTCTGGAGGATCTTAGTTATGAGGAAAGGTTGCGAGCACTGAACTTATTCTCTCTGGAGAAGAGACGCTTGAGAGGGGATATGATTTCAATTTACAAATACCGTACTGGTGACCCCACAGTAGGGAGAAAACTTTTTCACACAAGGGAGTTTAACAAGACACGTGGCCACTAAAATTAGAAGAAAAGAGGTTTAACCCTAAACTACGTAGAGGGTTCTTTACTGTAAGAGCGGCAAGGATGTGGAATTCCCTTCCACAGGCGGTGGTCTCAGCGGGGAGCATTGATAGTTTCAAGAAACTATTAGATAAGGATCTGAATGACCGCAACATACAGGGATATACAATGTAATACTGACACATAATCACACACATAGGTTGGACTTGATGGACTTGTGTCTTTTTTCAACCTCACCTACTATGTAACAACTATGTTGGATGAGAAGACCTGGCTCACAATCAACGTTCCGATTCATCCCAAAGGTGATCAGTAGGGTTGAGGTCAGAGCTCTGTACAGGACACTCGAGTTCCTCCACACCAAGTCTTTATGGAGCTGGCTTTGTACACATGGCACAGTCATGGTGGAACAGAAAAGGGCCTTCAAACTGTTACCACAAAGTTGGAAGAGCACAATTGTCTACAATGTCTTTGTATGATGGAGTATTACCAGAACCCATCACTAGGAACACCTGAACTCCGATATTTAGAGAGCTGTTCACAAAGTTTTGTCCATGTGTGTTGCTAACTAGAAAACATTTTTGATTTCTACATACAAATATGATACAAATTCAGGATGTTGCTAAAGCATTGTTATATGCTGACACCATAAGAAATAGATGTGCCTTCCCTGGACTGGCACTATCGGTGCCTCTTACCTTGGCTCCCATGGGACAGTACCCCTTGAGGAAGTCCGGGCACACCTCGGCCTTCCTGGAGACGTAGACGTGGCTGTAGGGACAGTCTGTTTTGTGACAGATCCCCTTTAAGAAGAACGAGCACACCGGCATCTGGAGAGACAGGAGAGAATCCTCGTGACAAATCGAATTTATGACATTCAACCACACAAACAATGAGCCATGGAATACATGAAACCAGACCATCACCACCTGCTGCTATCAAAGCCGAAACCCGTTACCCGGATAGCTTCATGTGTTATCAGAATTGGCTATATGAACAGCATCAGAGCTAAAGCTGAACTTCAGGAAAAAAACAATTATTGTCTAAATAGAAAAATGGTATGTGTATTCTTAAACTGCCCATACACTATACCTGGGCATCTCAACCATTTTACCATGGAAGAACCCCTGGCAAAATGTTTGAGATCATAGGCGTGCGTAGAGGGTGTGCCAGGTGTGCCTGGGCACACCCTAATCACCCCAAGCACATTATCATTATGGGAAATATCTCCCTCTGACCAGTTCTGCCATTAATAAAGTGCTACCATACCTCTCTTTCACTGCATCGGCTCTGCCATAAGAGTGTGTGTGTAATATACACATACATACATACATACACGCGCATGTGTGTTTGAGCTTAGGGGTGCACACCCTAATGCAATAGGCTGCGCACACCTATGTTTGAGATCCTAGGGAACCCCTGAAATAATATTCACATCAACAGCTCATGGAACATTTGTAATCAGTGAGCCTTTGATATGACAATTGTTTTAAGAAATAGCATTAAATAATAAAATCAATATGAAAATGTACCCATGGGGCACACAGTAGGGCACATTACATGGGAGCAGAGCACATTAACATGGGAGCAGGGCAAATTACATAGAAGCAGGGCAAATTATGGGACACACAGCAGGGAACATTACATGGGAGCAGAGCACATTACATAGAAGCAGGGCAAATTACAGGACACACAGCAGGGCAAATTACGGGACACACAGCAGGGCACATTACATGGGAGCAGGGTACATTGTGGGGCACACAGCAGGGCACATTACATGGGAGCAGGGTACATTGTGGGGCACACAGCAGGGCACATTACATAGGAGCAGGGTACATTGTGGGGCACACAGCAGGGCACATTACATGGGAGCAGGGAATATTACAAGGGAGCAGGGCACATTACAAGGGAGCAGGGCACATTACAAGGGAGCAGGGCACATTACAAGGGAGCAGGGCACATTACAAGGGAGCAGATCACATTACAAGGGAGCAGATCACATTACAAGGGAGCAGATCACATTACAAGGGAGCAGATCACATTACAAGGGAGCAGGGCACATTACAAGGGAGCAGGGCACATTACAAGGGAGCAGGGCACATTACAAGGGAGCAGGGCACATTACAAGGGAGCAGGGCACATTACATTGAAGCAGGGTTAAATTATGGGGCACACAGCAGGGCACATTACATGGGAGCAGGGTTAAATTATGGGGCACACAGCAGGGCACATTACATGGGAGCAGGACACATTGTGGGGCACACAGCAGGGCAGATTATATGGGAACAGGGCACACAGCAGGGCACATTGCATGGGAACCGGGCACATAGCAGGGCAGATTACATGGGAACAGGGCACACAGCAGGGCACATTACATGGGAACAGGGCACATTAGGGGGCACACAGCAGGGCACATTACATGGGAGCAGGGCACATTACATGGGAGCAGGGCACATAACAAGGGAGCAGATCATATTATATAGAAGTAGGACACATTACATGGGAGCAGGGAACATTGTGAGGCACACAGCAGGGCACATTACATGGGAACAGGGCACACAGCAGATCACATTACATGGGAGCAGGGCACATTATGGAGCACATAGTAGGAAGATGAGAGACACCAGACCCAACGAGCTGAAGGCCGCTATCAAAGCGACCTGGGCTTCCATAACCCCTCAGTAGTGCCACAGGCTGATCACCTCCATGCCACACCGCATTGATGCTGTAATTCATGTAAAAGGAGCCCCAAGTATTGAGTGTATACTATACTGTACATGGACAGACTTTTCACTAAGCCAACATTTCTGTATTAAAAATCCTTTTTTTATTGGTCTTATGTAATATTTTCATTTTCTGAGATACTGAATTTTGGGGTTTCACTCGCTGTAAGCCATAATCATCAACATTAAAAGAAAGAAATGCTGGAAATGTATCACTCTGTGTGTAACGCATCTATATAATATATGAGTTTCACTTTTTGAATTGAATTACTGAAATAAATGAACTTTTTGATGATCTTCTAATTTTATGCGATGCTCCTGTATTATCTGGGGGGTTTCACATGACCCAACATTCCATATAATAACAGAAGGACTCAAGAATTCTGCATTCCTCTTCGCTCCTCTCTTCTCTGTTAGTAAGGTTTTAAATGGTTCTAAAGGCTGAAGGTTGTTGTTTTTTTTTGTTTTTTTACCTCTAAGCATTCTCTGCGCTTAGTTTTAGGCTGGAATTCCACTTTAACCTACAGCAATCCCCAGACAGGAAATATTCCCCCCGTATAAAAACCCTTCATCAGAATCCTTCTGGGCGAGTTCTGCCAGAAAGTGTCTCCATCCTTTACACGGCGCTCATAATCAGAGGGCTGTAAAGCGGAGGGATTAATGGGGACGCAATCACCTCCCAAACTGCCTCCTCTCAGTATTACAATGTGATCAGGAATGGATAATAAACTCATAAAAGGCAGCTGATGGGGTTCTCAATCACACACATCTTTCTCCAGAGCTGTAAACCTGACAGGCTGACAGCTTTCACCTTGTACAGGAGAGGAATGCTGGTGACTACGCACCGCGCTCCGCTCTCTCAGGGTCACCCAGATAAAGAAAGGCGATACACATCCGAGTATCTGATACTGTCACAGGTCAGCGTCTCTACAAACCTTTCCAGTCACATCGAACAATTTAAAGTGATTGTACGAGCAGAAGGTGCATTCTATGCATTAACCGGCTCACGCAGATATACTGCGGCAGAATGGCTCTCCTGGGCCCCGTACGGTTACGTCCTTACCCTTTTACGTCCCTACCCTTTTTGGCCACCAGAGGGCGCACGCCCCTGCTGCACAGCGGGGGGAAACCGATGCGCGTGGCCGACTGGCGCGATCAGGTGCACGAGCGCCAGCACGGTAATATGTGTGTGTAAACAAACAAATCCCTGTGTTGTCAGACGAGAGGATGCAAAAATGAAAAGCCAGCAGCTACACATACTGCAGCTGCTGATTTTTAATAATCGGACACTTACCTGTCCTGGAGTCCAGCAATGTTGGCACCGCAGCTGATGTTTCCATCAGCTGTCGGGTGCTGCCATTGCCTGTGAGGGAACCCGGCGGTGTAGCCTTACGGCTTCACGCCAGGAACCTTACTGCGCATGCGTGAGGCCCCACTCCTCTCTCCTACGGGCCCGGCGGTGGGGGAAGGAGGAGGGAGCCGAGCGGTGACGTCAACAGCCTGGAAGTGGGGACAGGATACCTGTCGAAGACAGGTAACCCCTCCCCCCTCTGAAAGGTGCCAAATGTGTCACCGGTGGGGCGGGAAGGAGAAAAATGAGCGGAAGTTCCACTTTTGGGTGGAACTCCGCTTTAAATTTTGCAAATAAATTATCTAAATTTAGGCCAAAATGTATTCTGCTACACTTCTTTGGTGAAAAAAAACACAAATCAGTGTATATTATTTAGTCTGTAGGAAAGTTATAGAGTCCACAAACTACGGGATATATATATCTGAAAATTGACGGCCGATCTCATTTCTCGAAAATGCCAGGACAGTGAAAATATCCCCCAAATGACCCCCTTTTTGGAAAGCAGACAGTCCGAGGTATTTAGTAAGAGGCATGGCGAGTTTTTGGAAGTTGTAACTTTTTGTCACAATTTTTTGTAAAATGAAGAAATTAAATACAATTTTTACTCTTTTTTTTTACATTTTGTCACCAGTGTAGTACAGCGTTGTCATATGAAAATACCATTTTTTTTTTTTCAACATTTTGTTTCTTTTTTTTTTTTTTTTACTTTACATATTGTGACCAGGGAGCATCTCAGCAAAACATACATTTGCAGAGGATGCCCAAAATCTGACTTGTATCTTTGTACAGACTTCTGGGGAAAATCAGTGAGCCAATCACACAAGCAAAAAATGACATTTCTGGGGGGGTGGGGGCTCTCTGTACACCAGAACACCTTCAGGTCATCATATTGCATTTTACAGAAAATTATAGATTGAAAAGGAAAGGTTGTTTTTAATTACATTCAATTACAATATGATTTATGTAGCGATTTTATATGCTGTATTATTATTTTTTATTTTCTATTTTTTTTTTAACAAAAGTGGAGTTACCCATTAAAAAATCGAAAGATTAAATTAATTAAAGATTGGGTGGGAGTTCTGCTTTACCTCTTCCTAGTCCAGGTAATTGCATACATTTGTATTCCCATAAATCTGGTCGGGGGGGAAATAGTGTGGTGGGGGGAAATGGGGAGGGGGGGTGGTGGGGGGAAATGAGGAGGGGGGGTGGTGGGGGGAAATGAGGAGGGGGGGTGGTGGGGGGAAATGGGGAGGGGGGGAGGGTGGGGGGGGGGAAATGGGGAGGGGGGGGAAATGGGGAGGGGGGGAGGGAAATGAGGAGGGGGGGAGGGAAATGAGGAGGGGGGGTGGTGGGGGGAAATGGGGAGGGGGGGATTGTAGACCGAGTGTCCCTTTAACATACGGAGCACGATGTTCCTTCCCAATTACATGAGAGGAGGGGGGGGGGGATGGGCGGTGAGTTATGTCACACATTACGGAGCTCTGAGAGTACGCAGCCTTCGCAGGCGCCCGGCTAATGAACCCGAAAGTCGGCGAGGCTTTCCAAATTGCTCACCGCAGACTTCTCTCTGTTTTGCTTATTTTTATTAGGGAGGAAAAAAAAAATGCTGATTCGTGGGAAGTCCCTCAAGAGGAAAAGCTGTTGTAACAGCAGCGGGCCAGGGAGGGAGAGGAGCCGCGGCGTAAGCCTCATCCCCGATCGGAAAGACGTTCGCACACATTTACCGCGCTCAGTATAAATCGCCGCACCCAGAGCGTTCCAAAGCGGGCCGCAGACACAATACTCACCGACATTAAAATGAATATCTGATGGCAGAAGCCGCACAAATGAGCCTCATCTATTAGCCAGCTGTAAAGGATTTCTCTAATATATCAAATAATCTCCGGGGGGGGAGAGACAACTCGTAACAATATTTTATCGCAGGACGGCGGAAAAGGCGCAAAAATCCGTCCTCTCGGCCCTCTTCACATCGCTGTGCTCCCTACTGTCCCTCCCAGCATTACAGAAGATTATCTACAGTCTTTTATTGGATAGAGAAGATCAGTTAATAATCTTATTAAAGTGGACCTGCCTGACTAGAGTGTGATTGGCTGTCACAGTGTTTACATTCTACTAGCCCCCAATAGCCACTTCAAGACCCCATAACTAGCATTTACATTACAGGTTTTAAGTGGGTTTTTTTGGGGCGGAAGGGGTGGGGATAAATGTAAAGGGGTGTGGTGATGGGAGGAGCATCTAGAGGGAATGGGATTAATGTGAAGAGGTGTAGAGGTGGGAGGAGCATCTATAAGGAATAAGATTCATGTGATGGGAGGAGCATCCAGAAGGGATGAGATTAATGTGAAGGGGTGTGGTGATGGGAGGAGCATCTGAAAGGGATGAGATTAATGTGAAGGGGTGTGGTGGTGGGAGGAACATCTAGAAGAGATGAGATTAATGTGACGGGGTGTGGTGATGGGAGGAGCATCTAGAAGAGATGAGATTAATGTTACGGGGTGTGGTGATGGGAGGAGCATCTAGAAGGGATGAGATTAATGTGAAGGGGTGTGGTGATGGGAGGAGCATCTAGAAGGAATAAGATTATTGTGAAGGGGTGTGGTGATGGGAGGAGCATCTGAAAGGGATGAGATTAATGTGACGGGGTGTGGTGGTGGGAGGAGTATCTGAAAGGGATGAGATTAATGTGACGGGGTGTGGTGATGGGAGGAGCATCTAGAAGAGATGAGATTAATGTTACGGGGTGTGGTGATGGGAGGAGCATCTAGAAGGGATGAGATTAATGTGACGGGGTGTGGTGATGGGAGGAGCATCTAGAAGGGATGAGATTAATGTGAAGGGGTGTGGTGATGGGAGGAGCATCTAGAAGGAATAAGATTAGTGGGAAGGGGTGTGGTGGTGGGAGGAGCATCTAGAAGGGATGAGATTAATGTGAAGGGGTGTGGTGATGGGAGGAGCATCTGAAAGGGATGAGATTAATGTGAAGGGGTGTGGTGGTGGGAGGAGTATCTGAAAGGGATGAGATTAATGTGAAGGGGTGTGGTGGTGGGAGGAGCATCTAGAAGGGATGAGATTAATGTGATGGGTGTGGTGATGGGAGGAGCATCTAGAAGGGATGAGATTGTGACGGGGTGTGGTGGTGGGAGGAGCATCTAGAAGGAATAAGATTTTTGTGAAGGGGTGTGGTGGTGGGAGGAGCATCTAGAAGGAATAAGATTAATGTGAAGGGGTGTGGTGATGGGAGGAGCATCTAGAAGGGATGGGATTAATGAGAAGGGGTGTGGTGATGGGAGGAGCATCTAGAAGGGATGAGATTAATGAGAAGGGGTGTGGTGATGGGAGGAGCATCTAGAAGGGATGAGATTAATGTGAAGGGGTGTGGTGATGGGAGGAGCATCTAGAAGGGATGAAATTAATGAGAAGGGGTGTGGTGATGGGAGGAGCATCTAGAAGGGATGAGATTAATGTGATGGGGTGTGGTGATGGGAGGAGCATCTAGAAGGAATAAGATTAATGTGAAGGGGTGTGGTGATGGGAGGAGCATCTAGAAGGGATGAGATTAATGAGAAGGGGTGTGGTGATGGGAGGAGCATCTAGAAGGGATGAGATTAATGAGAAGGGGTGTGGTGATGGGAGGAGCATCTAGAAGGGATGAGATTAATGTGAAGGGGTGTGGTGATGGGAGGAGCATCTAGAAGGGATGAGATTAATGTGAAGGGGTGTGGTGGTGGGAGGAGTATCTGAAAGGGATGAGATTAATGAGAAGAGGTGTGGTGATGGGAGGAGCATCTAGAAGGGATGAGATTAATGTGAAGGGGTGTGGTGATGGGAGGAGCATCTAGAAGGAATAAGATTAGTGGGAAGGGGTGTGGTGGTGGGAGGAGCATCTAGAAGGGATGAGATTAATGTGAAGGGGTGTGGTGATGGGAGGAGCATCTGAAAGGGATGAGATTAATGTGAAGGGGTGTGGTGGTGGGAGGAGTATCTGAAAGGGATGAGATTAATGTGAAGGGGTGTGGTGGTGGGAGGAGCATCTAGAAGGGATGAGATTAATGTGATGGGTGTGGTGATGGGAGGAGCATCTAGAAGGGATGAGATTAATGTGACGGGGTGTGGTGGTGGGAGGAGCATCTAGAAGGAATAAGATTTTTGTGAAGGGGTGTGGTAGTGGGAGGAGCATCTAGAAGGAATAAGATTAATGTGAAGGGGTGTGGTGATGGGAGGAGCATCTAGAAGGGATGGGATTAATGTGAAGGGGTGTGGTGGTGGGAGGAGCATCTAGAAGGGATGAGATTAATGTGAAGGGGTGTGGTGATGGGAGGAGCATCTAGAAGGAATAAGATTATTGTGAAGGGGTGTGGTGATGGGAGGAGCATCTGAAAGGGATGAGATTAATGTGACGGGGTGTGGTGGTGGGAGGAGTATCTGAAAGGGATGAGATTAATGTGACGGGGTGTGGTGATGGGAGGAGCATCTAGAAGAGATGAGATTAATGTTACGGGGTGTGGTGATGGGAGGAGCATCTAGAAGGGATGAGATTAATGTGACGGGGTGTGGTGATGGGAGGAGCATCTAGAAGGGATGAGATTAATGTGAAGGGGTGTGGTGATGGGAGGAGCATCTAGAAGGAATAAGATTAGTGGGAAGGGGTGTGGTGGTGGGAGGAGCATCTAGAAGGGATGAGATTAATGTGAAGGGGTGTGGTGATGGGAGGAGCATCTGAAAGGGATGAGATTAATGTGAAGGGGTGTGGTGGTGGGAGGAGTATCTGAAAGGGATGAGATTAATGTGAAGGGGTGTGGTGGTGGGAGGAGCATCTAGAAGGGATGAGATTAATGTGATGGGTGTGGTGATGGGAGGAGCATCTAGAAGGGATGAGATTGTGACGGGGTGTGGTGGTGGGAGGAGCATCTAGAAGGAATAAGATTTTTGTGAAGGGGTGTGGTGGTGGGAGGAGCATCTAGAAGGAATAAGATTAATGTGAAGGGGTGTGGTGATGGGAGGAGCATCTAGAAGGGATGGGATTAATGAGAAGGGGTGTGGTGATGGGAGGAGCATCTAGAAGGGATGAGATTAATGAGAAGGGGTGTGGTGATGGGAGGAGCATCTAGAAGGGATGAGATTAATGTGAAGGGGTGTGGTGATGGGAGGAGCATCTAGAAGGGATGAAATTAATGAGAAGGGGTGTGGTGATGGGAGGAGCATCTAGAAGGGATGAGATTAATGTGATGGGGTGTGGTGATGGGAGGAGCATCTAGAAGGAATAAGATTAATGTGAAGGGGTGTGGTGATGGGAGGAGCATCTAGAAGGGATGAGATTAATGAGAAGGGGTGTGGTGATGGGAGGAGCATCTAGAAGGGATGAGATTAATGAGAAGGGGTGTGGTGATGGGAGGAGCATCTAGAAGGGATGAGATTAATGTGAAGGGGTGTGGTGATGGGAGGAGCATCTAGAAGGGATGAGATTAATGTGAAGGGGTGTGGTGGTGGGAGGAGTATCTGAAAGGGATGAGATTAATGAGAAGAGGTGTGGTGATGGGAGGAGCATCTAGAAGGGATGAGATTAATGTGAAGGGGTGTGGTGATGGGAGGAGCATCTAGAAGGAATAAGATTAGTGGGAAGGGGTGTGGTGGTGGGAGGAGCATCTAGAAGG
Organism: Lithobates clamitans; assembly: GCA_037952925.1. Taxonomy (NCBI): domain Eukaryota; kingdom Metazoa; phylum Chordata; class Amphibia; order Anura; family Ranidae; genus Lithobates; species Lithobates clamitans. The sequence continues at coordinate 228,610 of JBBGZY010001943.1, forward strand.
GATGAGATTAATGTGAAGGGGTGTGGTGATGGGAGGAGCATCTGAAAGGGATGAGATTAATGTGAAGGGGTGTGGTGGTGGGAGGAGTATCTGAAAGGGATGAGATTAATGTGAAGGGGTGTGGTGGTGGGAGGAGCATCTAGAAGGGATGAGATTAATGTGATGGGTGTGGTGATGGGAGGAGCATCTAGAAGGGATGAGATTAATGTGACGGGGTGTGGTGGTGGGAGGAGCATCTAGAAGGAATAAGATTTTTGTGAAGGGGTGTGGTGGTGGGAGGAGCATCTAGAAGGAATAAGATTAATGTGAAGGGGTGTGGTGATGGGAGGAGCATCTAGAAGGGATGGGATTAATGTGAAGGGGTGTGGTGATGGGAGGAGCATCTAGAAGGGATGAGAATAATGTGAAAGGGTGTTATGGTGGGAGGAGCATCTAGAAGGGATGAGATTAATGTGAAGGGGTGTGCTGATGGGAGAAGCATCTAGAAGGGATGAGATTAATGTGAAGGGGTGTGGTGATGGGAGGAGCATCTAGAAGGGATGAGATTAATGTGAAGGGGTGTGGTGATGGGAGGAGCATCTAGAAGGGATGAGATTAATGTGACGGGGTTGTGTTGATGGGAGGAGCATCTAGAAGGGATGAGATTAATGAGAAGGGGTGTGGTGATGGGAGGAGCATCTAGAAGGGATGAGATTAATGAGAAGGGGTGTGGTGATGGGAGGAGCATCTAGAAGGGATGAGATTAATGTGAAGGGGTGTGGTGATGGGAGGAGCATCTAGAAGGGATGAAATTAATGAGAAGGGGTGTGGTGATGGGAGGAGCATCTAGAAGGGATGAGATTAATGTGATGGGGTGTGGTGATGGGAGGAGCATCTAGAAGGAATAAGATTAATGTGAAGGGGTGTGGTGATGGGAGGAGCATCTAGAAGGGATGAGATTAATGAGAAGGGGTGTGGTGATGGGAGGAGCATCTAGAAGGGATGAGATTAATGAGAAGGGGTGTGGTGATGGGAGGAGCATCTAGAAGGGATGAGATTAATGTGAAGGGGTGTGGTGATGGGAGGAGCATCTAGAAGGGATGAGATTAATGTGAAGGGGTGTGGTGATGGGAGGAGCATCTAGAAGGGATGAGATTAATGAGAAGGGGTGTGGTGATGGGAGGAGCATCTAGAAGGGATGAGATTAATGTGATGGGGTGTGGTGATGGGAGGAGCATCTAGAAGGAATAAGATTAATGTGAAGGGGTGTGGTGATGGGAGGAGCATCTAGAAGGGATGAGATTAATGAGAAGGGGTGTGGTGATGGGAGGAGCATCTAGAAGGGATGAGATTAATGAGAAGGGGTGTGGTGATGGGAGGAGTATCTAGAAGGGATGAGATTAATGTGAAGGGGTGTGGTGATGGGAGGAGCATCTAGAAGGGATGAGATTAATGAGAAGGGGTGTGGTGATGGGAGGAGTATCTAGAAGGAATGAGATTAATGTGAAGGGGTGTGGTGATGGGAGGAGCATCTAGAAGGAATGGGATTAATGAGAAGAGGTGGTGCTATAACTACTCACCTTGTCTTTTGATGCTTTATGAGAAAATGGGCAGGTCCCATCCGTCAGTTTGCAGGTGCCTCGTAGGAACCTATAAAGACCATTTACACAGGTCAGAGGGTAAAATTAATGATTGTAATATAATGACCATGCTAAAAACTTTTATTCTTTCACACATAAGAAATTTCTACCTATCTATCCCCAAATCTTTACTTTCGTTGTCCAGGATTTCTGACTTTATTTTAAAAAAAATATGATTTCCCTCTCCTCCGTATAGTGGCTGACTATAATACTGCTGCCTACCATCACGCGGTGCAAACAACCACCTACTGCACACCGCCATCTACAGGACACTGCCAACCCTCACATGGTGCAAACAACCACCTACTGCACACCGCCATCTACAGGACACTGCCAACCCTCACATGGTGCACACAACCACCTACTGTTACCTACTGACCACTGCTGACACTTACATGGTGCACACAGCCACCTTCTCAGGGTCGTGTATGAAGGGACAGCTGTCACCACGCTTGCATCGCCCAAATCGGTTATAATACATGCAGTATTCCTTCTTTGCCTTCTTCTGCTGGGCTTGCCGGATGATGGCCAGACTGCGCTGGACGGCACGGCTAGGGATGGAAGAAGATAACACTGACAGGAGAAGATATTTACATACAATCTACAACATTCAATCCCAAGTATTTCTCTTCACTCTCTATAGACAGATCAAAGCTCATTCCTTTGTCCATACAAGAGTTACAATGTTACTTTGTATCTCTTTATCTAAAACAGCTCAAGAGGTCACGTCTGTAGGGATGCGGGGGGGTCGCGTCTGTAGGGATGCGGGGGGGTCGCGTCTGTAGGGATGCGGGGGGGTCGCGTCTGTAGGGATGCGGGGAGGTCCCGTCTGTAGGGATGCGGGGAGGTCCCGTCTGTAGGGATGCGGGGAGGTCCCGTCTGTAGGGATGCGGGGAGGTCCCGTCTGTAGGGATGCGGGGAGGTCCCGTCTGTAGGGATGCGGGGAGGTCCCGTCTGTAGGGATGCGGGGAGGTCCCGTCTGTAGGGATGCGGGGAGGTCCCGTCTGTAGGGATGCGGGGAGGTCCCGTCTGTAGGGATGCGGGGAGGTCCCGTCTGTAGGGATGCGGGGAGGTCCCGTCTGTAGGGATGCGGGGAGGACGTGTCTGTAGGGATGTGGGGAGGTCCCGTCTGTAGGGATGCGGGGAGGTCCCGTCTGTAGGGATGCGGGGAGGTCCCGTCTGTAGGGATGCGGGGAGGTCCCGTCTGTAGGGATGCGGGAAGGTCCCGTCTGTAGGGATGCGGGAAGGTCCCGTCTGTAGGGATGCGGGGAGGTCCTGTCTGTAGGGATGCGGGAAGGTCCTGTCTGTAGGGATGCGGGGAGGTCCTGTCTGTAGGGATGCGGGGAGGTCCTGACTGTAGGGATGCGGGGAGGTCCTGTCTGTAGGGATGCGGGGAGGTCGGGTCTGTAGGGATGCGGGGAGGTCCTGTCTGTAGGGATGCGGGGAGGTCGGGTCTGTAGGGATGCGGGGAGGTCCTGTCTGTAGGGATGCGGGGAGGTCGGGTATGTAGGGATGCGGGGAGGTCCTGTCTGTAGGGATGCGGGGAGGTCCTGTCTGTAGGGATGCGGGGAGGATGTGTCTGTAGGGATGCGGGGAGGATGTGTCTGTAGGGATGCGGGGAGGTCCTGTCTGTAGGGATGCGGGGAGGTCCTGTCTGTAGGGATGCGGGGAGGTCCTGTCTGTAGGGATGCGGGGAGGTCCTGTCTGTAGGGATGCGGGGAGCTCCTATCTGTAGGGATGCGGGGAGGTCCTGTCTGTAGGGATGCGGGGAGGTCCTGTCTGTAGGGATGCGGGGAGGTCTGGTCTGTAGGGATGCGGGGAGGTCCTGTCTGTAGGGATGCGGGGAGGTCCTGTCTGTAGGGATGCGGGGAGGTCGGGTCTGTAGGGATGCGGGGAGGTCCTGTCTGTAGGGATGCGGGGAGGTCCTGTCTGTAGGGATGCGGGGAGGTCCTGTCTGTAGGGATGCGGGGAGGTCCTGTCTGTAGGGATGCGGGGAGGTCCTGTCTGTAGGGATGCGGGGAGGTCCTGTCTGTAGGGATGCGGGGAGGTCCTGTCTGTAGGGATGCGGGGAGGTCCTGTCTGTAGGGATGCGGGGAGGTCCTGTCTGTAGGGATGCGGGGAGGTCCTGTCTGTAGGGATGCGGGGAGGTCCTGTCTGTAGGGATGCGGGGAGGACGTGTCTGTAGGGATGCGGGGAGGACGTGTCTGTAGGGATGCGGGGAGGTCCTGTCTGTAGGGATGCGGGGAGGACGTGTCTGTAGGGATGCGGGGAGGACGTGTCTGTAGGGATGCGGGGAGGACGTGTCTGTAGGGATGCGGGGAGGTCCTGTCTGTAGGCTGTTCTTCAGCCAGACAACCAGCACTGAATCCCCCCGGAGGGTACAGAGAGGAGGAAGAAGACACACAGGTACACCTACCTTGCAAAATACCGTGTCGGGGTGGCGGTGCGATTGGAATGCGGGTTGCTGGGGCTGGTGCTGCTCACATCCGCTTTCCCTGAAAGAGAGATGATAAAGTGTAAGCAGAGGGTGACCGGCAGACACATGGAAAGGGAACAGGCATTGGACAGACCAGTTTGTGACATCACAGCCCCGCCTTTCCACCTTGTCCAATCATAAAATGTGGGAAGAAGCTGGGTGGGGGCAGAAAGTGCAGAATCTGTAAGAGGACCAGAGGAGGCCTGGGGGCAGCTAAATGCTGAGACCAGGGGAGGCGGAGATGAGGGGTGCTGCAGCTGTACAGAGAGGCACAGGATATGTAGGAGGAGTTCTGTCCTCCTCTCTGCTACTGAGTGCTGATATGGGAGGGGCAGAGACGAGCCTCTCCATGACTGCATAGAGAAGCGCAGGATCTGTAGGAGGAGTTCTATCCTTCTCTCTGCTGCCAACTGCTGTGATTGGGGGGGCAGAGACGAGCCTCTTCATGGCTGCATAGAGAAGCGCAGGATCTGGTGAAAGAGTTCAGTTCTCCTCTCTGCTGTGACTAGATGAGGGGTGGAGACAAGGGGGCTGCTGCAGCTGCAGGGGAGGTGTGAGGGGCACATCAAATGGCTTGGAGGGCTGGATTTGGGCCTTTGGGGGGGGTTCTGGGGGGGGTAGAGACGAGACTCTCCATGGCTGCATAGAGAAGCGCAGGATCTTTAGGAGGAGTTCTATCCTCCTCTCTGCTGCCAACTGCTGTGATTGGGGGGGCAGAGATGAGCCTCTTCATGGCTGCATAGAGAAGTGCAGGGTCTTGTGGAAGAGTTCCGTTCTCCTCCCTGCTGAGATTAGATGAGGGGTGAAGATGAGGGGGGTGTTTCTGCAGCAACAGGGGAGGTGAGAGGGCCACATGAAATGGCTTGGAAGGCTGGATTCGGGCCTGTGGGCGGGGGGAGCAGAGACGAGCCTCTCCATGGCTGCATAGAGAAGCACAGGGTCTGATGGAGGAGTTCTGTCCTCCTCTCTGCTGCCAACTGCTTTGATGGGAAGGCAGAGACCATCCTCTTCATGGCTGCATAGAGAAGCGCAGGGTCTGATGGAGAAGTTCTGCCCTCCTCTCTGCTGTACTAGATGACGGGTGGAGACGAGGGGGGTGCCGCAGCTGCAGGGGAGGTGCGAGGGCCACATGAAATGGCTTGGAAGGCTGGATTCGGGCCTGTGGGCCTCGTGTTTCACACGTTTTCTACAGGTATGGTATATGCAGTTACTACATTGGTCAAAGCTGGAACAATGTAATAATATCCAGATATGGAATTCAGCTTAGAAAATGTAAATGGTACAAAAATCTGATACATTTTATATAAATTACTAAATTTGATATGCAGAATAGATTTTTCTGGTTTATTGTCCCCCTTTGTACGCCAGATTTTTATTTTGGGGAATAAAACCAGAAAATGTCCATTTCTGACCCTCCATTACCCGGCACACATCACCCTGTAAATGAGCAGATTCTGTACATGAAGAATAGAAGCGGACTCCCCCTTTAATCATTTGTGGCTCTCAGACCAGGCGCGGGTTCGTTCGATGCGGATCTTTACAAAATATTAGAGTGCAAGCACTTGGCACAATCTGCTGCGCTGTAAATCTCGTCATCGGAGGATGTTAAAGCGACATAAATCACCAGAAGAACAAGACAGCGATGGAGAAGCGTGGCGCGGGGGGAGGCTGCGGGAGGGACAGGCGTGCGCGGTTTGCCAGGTGGCGAGCGCGTGTCGCAGTCACTCACCTGCCAGCCGGGCGTCTCGCGGAGTGAGTGAGTCGCATTTGATGGTGCGTGCGCGTCCTCTCCTCTGGCAGGAGCTGTCAGTCAGCCGGCTGGTGAGGACTCTGCCCCATCTGTCGTGTGTCGGGGGAGGGGAGGGGCGGGTGTTACCTGTCATGTCACCGGGAGAGCAATCAGCCATGCCAGATTCTGCCAGCAGACGAGCCTGTGCCCCGCGACCCCCCGCCATGACAGCCAGCCCAGATCTCTGATGTGCCAGACTTGTTTATTTACATCGGACACCGATGGGCAACGTGCGGCCGGCGCATACGGCACAACACATAACACCTAAAGAGAACCCGTCATCAGATATTTTCTATGTTAGGAGCCAGTTTGCTGAGCTGAGTGTCCGTATATTATTACCTCCCATAGAGCTCACAGTACTACCCCCCCCCCCCCCCCCGACAATGCCGTCATGTGCTTCTCTTTCCAAAAGGACGGCGCCATCTTTGTTCAGGCATCATCCATGGTTACCATTTACTTCCTGGACTGAGATGCCGGCTCACAGTCATGTAAATCCTTGGTACCTGTGCAGTTTACAAATGTCTGACACAGATCAGCCGCCTGCCGCAGTCTCTCCCAGTCCGGACCCATCTGAGCGATCCGGCCAGTATAACATTTCCTGTACTTGGCCAATCACAGGTGTCTGAGGCATTCCCTGCCAGGCTGTATACAAGGGATGTGTATACGGGCGACTTCACGCCACAAAAGCGCCCTCCAGATCTGTTTCTGCTTTTTATGCATTCTGGTGAGTTTTTTTATGTGTTTTTAATGCGTTAAAGATGTTTTTTTTCTTCCTTCCTCTTCCTTGTTTTTTTTTTTCATTATACTGGAGTCTGGTGTGGTTTTGATGCGTTCCGGGGGCTCTTTTTCCTTTTATTTTGTTTCCTTCCTCTTCCTATTTTTTCTTTTTTTTTTACTGTACTGGGGTCTGGTGCATTTTTTTATGCGTTTTTGATGCATTGCAGATGCTTTTTTCCCTCCTTTATTTCGTCCTCTGTTTTTTTTTCCTGTATTGGAGTCTGGTGTGTCTTTTTTCTTCTTATGCATTCCAGATGCTTTTTTGCGCCTCTCTTTTTCCCTTCCTCTAACTGTTTTTTCCCCCCTGTACTTGGGTCTATGCGTTTCTCCTTTTTATGCATTCCGGTGTGTTTTTTTTATGTATTTTTGATGCGTTCCAGATGGTTTTTGTTTCCTTCTTTTTTCTTTCCTTCCTCTTCCTTGTTTTTTTCACTGTACTGGAGTCTGGTGCTGTTTTGATGCGTTCCGGGGGCTCTTTTTCCTCTTTTTTTTCTTTTTTCCTCTTTTTTTCTTTCCTTCCTCTTCCTGTTTTTTTTTTTTTTCCTGTACTTGAGTCTGGTGCGTTTTTCTATGCGTTGACAATGCGTTTTAAAAACTTTTTTTCCTCTTTTTCTTTCTGTTTTTTTTCCCCCTGTGCTGGGATCTGGAGGGTTTTTCATGCGTTCCAGAGGTTTTTCTTTCCTCCTTTTTTCTTTCCTTCCTCTTCATGTTTTTATTTTTTTTCACTGTACTGGGTCTGGTGCATTTTTTTTATGCATTTTTGATGCGTTGCAGATGCTTTTTTTTGCTCCTTTGACTCTTCCTCTTTCTGTTTTTTTTTTTTTTTTACTATATTGGAGTCTGGTGTGTCTTTTTTTCTTCTTTTGCATTCTAGATGCTTTTTTACACCTCTTTTTTTCTTATCCTCTTCCTGTTTTTCCCCCTGTACTTGGGTCTATGCGTTTCTGCTTTTTATGAATTCCGGTGTGTTTTTTTTAATGTATTTTTAACCTACATTTCTATGCGTTTGGATGAAGGAAAAAAAAAAAGCACTGGAAGGCATGTTGTGTGAACTGTCCCGTACATGTGACTGCAGGGAATGTCTCAGCCCTCTTATGATTGGCCAAGTACAGTGACAGTTTCCTGGTGGGATCAGTCAGGTGGGTTAGGACTGGGATCCAAAACACACCTGAGCCCATCCCTACTTTTCAATTGTTACAATGTTGCAAGTGGGATAGTTTGGAGAGGAGACTGAAGAAATGCTTCCTCTTGATTGCAGCAGACAAATCGCATCCTGGCCCCTCCCCTCTGTCCTATTAATCTTGATCTCTGTACATTACAGGGATTGTAACAAACTTTTTTAGCAGATTCCGACCTTTTGTTATTGTGAAGAAATAGCTGTGTGTTTCTCTGTGTCCATGTTCAAAGTGAATGTGAGTGACTATATTAGTATCAATCAGCTGCTGCACCTGCAGGGTCCTAATGAGTTAAGAGACAGGGTCTGCATCCCTTTAAACATGATTTCCTATTGGGAATATCTCACCAGAAATGACATTTTTGCTGCAGGGGATGCCCAAAATCTGTATCTTAGTGCTGACTTCTGGGAAAAATCAGTGAGCCAATCACGAGCAAGAAAATACATTTCTAAGGATGGGGGGGGGGTCTGTATTCTGTATACTGCTCGACGTCATACGACACCCAGTCAGGATAATGAAACCGATTTCCAGCCGTCATTTTGCTATATGGTGGGAAGTGTGACATGTTTGGTATCTATTTACCGAGGTAACATCATCTTTTTTATTTAACCAAAAAATTTGGCATTATATTGTGTCTGTGTGAAATAAAACTCATTAAAGTGTATTATTTAAAAAAAAAACCTGCGTTTAAAAAACTGCTGCGCATATATCATGCGACATAAGAAAACTGTTAAACCCATCATTTTATTGGATTGGATATTTAAAAAAAAAATTTCTCAGCACCTCCTGTATATCTGCTGTATTCATTTTTCGCTTCCTCCTCCCTGGCCGCGGCCCATCGCATCATTTCCTGTTTGCAATGCCTTCTGGGAAGGGGCGGAAACTTCCTCTGACACTGCCGTTGCTATGGAAACCTGACCTGAAACCTATTACACTGCTTGTGCTGCACTGAGCATGTGCGAGATCCAGGAAGAAATACAGTCTGGCTTCAGATGCCCACACTTAAGATGGCCACGGCCTGCTGTAAGTTTATAAAATAACAAACTACTGCTATAAACTAACGAAACAGACCTTAGTTTACAGACTAACTTTATTAGAATACATTAAGCTTGTGTATTATAGGGGTATTTTTATTTAAAAAGTATCATTTCGGCCGGAACACCACTTTAAGAGATTACAACCACTTTAAAAACACAGGGTTCATGTATATGACCAATAGGAGGGTATTTGCGTGCAGGTACTGACGCGTTTCACAAGTAGTTGATTTTTTTTAATCTATTTGCAGAGTTCTATATGAGCATTGACTATCCTATTGGAAGAGAGACTCAAGGCATACAGAGAGCATATCCTTTTTTATTGTATACATAAAAGGCGTGGATCCTGAGGAACCGGGTTTCTTGTGAAACGCGTCAGAACCTAGATGACAAATACCATCATGTTGGTCATGTACATGAACCTTGCATTTTTAATGATGCTCTTTGTCTTGTCATTCTTATAACCATGTAATAAAAGATCAGTATATTATTCTTTGTTCTGTGTGATTTCTCAGTGGCTCATACAAAGTCCCGCCTCCCTATCCCTGCCCCCCTCTTGGCAGTGAAGTGTTGTTGTATTTTCTGACCAAAAAAATGATCACTGTGGACTGTCCAATCTCGGGCCGGGGAGCAAAAAGACCTATAAAAATGACTGAACTGCAAATCAGGCCCCCTAACCCTGCCAGACAGGACTAAGCTGTGTGACAGAGCTGTGCAAACCTCAGAACTGGATGTACAGAAATAAGAAATCCTTTGGCAGGTGAATCCGTTCCTGCGATTGTATCTCAGATCTACACACAAAAAAGTATCAGCGTCTATTTTTCTGTTGTCAGGTCATGTGACTTACCGGTTTTGAGAGTCGACTTGCTGGCGGCACCGGGGCTCCACGCCCTGGAGAGTTTGTTGGCAGAGACTTGATAGATGGCGCCTTCGATGCAGCGGAGACTTTTCTTCCATCTCTGCTGAGGATGGGTTCTCCGGACGTGGGACAGCTGACGCCACCGGTTCCACAGGAGCACCCTGAGGGGAGACACCGGACGCCATGAGTGAATATGGAACTAAGAAGTGTTACACTATAAGATTCAAGTCCAAATAAGTGTTTATTCCAATGATACTTTGTTTGAAAAGACAACATGTTTCGGCTGTAGCTCCACCCCCCTTCATCAGGACTGACATGTAACATAAAAGATATAAAAGTTCTTATATATAAGGGAATGTAACTCGCGGCTCAGAGGGTTGGAGAACAAAATCAAAAACATGGAAGGAGAACAGGAAAAAAAATGTAGAAGTAATAAATCAGTAATATTAATAATCCAAAAATGATGATACTATTAATAGGATTGTTATCCATTTTCAATGATCACCATTTTTGGATTATTAATATTACTGGATTTATTACTTTTACATTTTTTATTTCCAGTTGTCCTTCCTTGTATTTGATTTTGTTCTCCGGCTCTCTGAGCTGCGAGTTACATTCCCTTATATAGAAATACTTTTATATCTTTTATGTAACATGTCAGCCCTGATGAAGGAGGGTGGAAGTACAGCCGAAACGTGTTGTCTTTGCAACCAAATCTATAAATCCATATGATTACAATGTTTATGATGCTATTCTACATTTTGCTATATACAATATATCATACTATTATTGATATTTTTACAACATACAACACATAACATTATAACATTACACGATGATCACCAATGGCGTTAATCATATTATTATTCGTTTTATTGCAATTCATATTTTCATATTATATTATAATTATTATACATTTAATACCTATAAATATTAAACATATGATTATCAATTTTATAATATTACATGAGGTTATATCCCCTTATATACAAGAACTTTTATGTCTTTTATGAAACATGGCAGTCCTTATGAAGGAGGGGGGAGGTACAGCTGAAACGCACTGTCTTTACAAACAATGAATCTATAAATTCATATCATTACAATATTTATTATACTATTCTACATTTCTTTATATACAATATATCATACTATTACTGATTTTATTACAACATATAACTCATAACATTATAACATTATATGATGATCACCAATAATCATATTATCAGTTTTATTACTATTAATATTTTATATCACTCCAAAGACATGCTGGTAGGTTAATTGGATCCTGTCTAAATTGTCCCTAGTATGTATAAATGTGAGTTAGGGACCTTAGATTGTAAGCTCCTTGAGGGTAGGGACTGATGTGAATGTACAATGTATATGTAAAGCGCTGCGTAAATTGACGGCGCTATATAAGTACCTGAAATAAATAAATAAAAATAAATATTATATTATACATTTAATATTGATAAAAATAATAATATATAAATAAATATGATTGTTTTCAATGTATTAACATTACTACATTACATGATGATCGCCAATAGCGTTAATCATATTATTAGTTTTATTGCTATTAATATTTTCATATAATATTATAAATATGATTAATTTTAATTTTTTAGTAATTATTATAAATAATAATATAAAATATAATTATTATAAACTATTCAATTTATAATATAAGTGTAGAATATAATATGAAAAAAATAATAGCAATAAAAACTGATAACAATAATATAATTAACACTATTGGTGATCATCATGTAATGTAATAAGGTAATAAAATTGATAACAATGATATTTATCATTATAATAAATATTTCATTTATAATGTAAATGTATAACATAATAAAAAAATATTAATAGCAAAAAAACTGATAACAATATGATTTTTATTGGTGATTATCATGTAATGTTATAATGTTATGTGTTGTATATTGCAATAAAATCAATAATAGTATGATATATTGTATATAACAAAATGTAGAATAGTATAATAAATATTTTAATGATATGGATTGACAGATTCATTGTTTGCAAAGACAACGCGTTTCGGCTTCATCAGGGCCGACATGTTACATAAAAGTTCTTATATATAAAAGGAATGTAACTCGCAGCTCAGAGAGCCGGAGAACAAAATCAAATACAAGGAAGGGCAACAGGTAATAAAAATGTAGAAGTAATAAATCAGTAATAATAATCCAAAAATGATAATAAAAATTAAGACCACTGAAAACTGATAATCATATTTATAATAAATATTGAATGTATAATACAAATTTATAATATTATATGAGAATATTAACAGAAATAAAACTGATAATAGGATTACCACTATTGGTAATCATCATGTAATGTTATAAAATTAATAATCATATTTAAAATATTTATTAGATGTATAATATGAATTTATAATCCAATATGAAAATAGCAATAAAACTGATAATAGAATGCTATAAAAGTTGTTATAAGGGAATAAAACATCATGTAATGTTATAAAATTGATAATCATATGTATAATATTTATAAATGTCAAATGTATAATATTTATAAATATTAAATGTATAATATAAATTTATAATATAATATGAAAATAATAATAACAAAATGAATAATAATATGATTAACGCTATTGGTGATCACCGTGTATTGTTATGTTATGTGTTGTATGTTGTAAAAATACCAATAATAGTATGATATATTGTATATAACAAAATATAACAAAATGTAAAATCGTAAAAATAATAAATATATATAATATATATATAACTGTAACAATACGGATTTATAGATTTATCTGAAAAGACGTGTTTCAGCTGTACGTCCTCCACCCTCCTTCATCAGGTCTGACATGTTACATAAACAATATAAAAGTTCTTATATATAAAAGGAATGTAACTCGCAGCTCAGAGAGCCGGAGAACAAAATCAAATACAAGGAAGGGCAACAGGTAATAAAAATGCAGAAGTAATAAATCAGTAATAATAATCCAAAAATGATAATAAAAATTAAGACCACTGAAAACTGATAATCATATTTATAATAAATATTGAATGTATAATACAAATTTATAATATTATATGAGAATATTAACAGAAATAAAACTGATAATAGGATTACCACTATTGGTAATCATCATGTAATGTTATAAAATTAATAATCATATTTAAAATATTTATTAGATGTATAATATGAATTTATAATCCAATATGAAAATAGCAATAAAACTGATAATAGAATGCTATAAAAGTTGTTATAAGGGAATAAAACATCATGTAATGTTATAAAATTGATAATCATATGTATAATATTTATAAATGTCAAATGTATAATATTTATAAATATTAAATGTATAATATAAATTTATAATATAATATGAAAATAATAATAACAAAATGAATAATAATATGATTAACGCTATTGGTGATCACCGTGTAATGTTATGTTATGTGTTGTATGTTGTAAAAATACCAATAATAGTATGATATATTGTATATAACAAAATATAACAAAATGTAAAATCGTAAAATAATAAATATATATAATATATATATAACTGTAACAATACGGATTTATAGATTTATCTGAAAAGACGTGTTTCAGCTGTACGTCCTCCACCCTCCTTCATCAGGTCTGACATGTTACATAAACAATATAAAAGTTCTTATATATAAAAGGAATGTAACTCGCAGCTCAGAGGGCCGGAGAACAAAATCAAATACAAGGAAGGACAACAGATAATAAAAATGTAAAAGTAATAAATCAGTAATATTAGTAATCCAAAAATGAGGATAATAAAAATGAAGATCATTGAAAATTGATAACAATCATATTTATGATAATTATTATAAATATTACATTTTTAATATAGTATGTAAAATTTTAACAAGCAATAAAACTGATAATAATATGATTAAAGCTATTGGTGATCATCATGTAATGTTATAATAATATTAATATGATATATTGTATATAACAAAATGTAGAATAGTATAATAAACATTGTAATGATGCAGATTTATAGATTCTCCATATAGTATCTATGGGTCTGTCAGAAAAGTGCAACCAATAGTTGAGATAAAACCAAATGAAGACACATAAAAGCTGAAATTGAATCTGGTTTATATATTTTGCCTCCCCCCCCCCCACCCGTAGTTATGCCAATCACATTGTTGAACAAAACCTTAAATGAGTGATGTCATCACTGGGTCTCTGTGCGTCTCTATACAATGCAGACAGATCGTGGCTGGTGGGAGGAGCTTCCTTAAAACATGTCAGCACCTGGCCTCAGTACTCCTCTCTAGAGCCCTGATACAAGCAGTGGGCATACTCTTGGGAGGAGTTATGCAAATACCATAATGCCCTGATAGGTGGATGTCAGTCTGGAGGAGAGGCTGTATTTGCATGGAGACCACCCTAGGTAATACCCACATGGGATGCGGAGTCTTCGGGAATGAAAGAGCTGGTCTTCCAATGAATTTAAAGGGGTGGGACAGGAACAAAGTCCCACAGGGTGGGAGGAGGGAGCCTCAGCACACAGCCTGTGATTGGCAGCCTGAGCTATGTTACTGTATGAAGGGTGCATCCCCTCCCTCCAATCAGCTCTCACTGAGCCCTGCAGAGTGTAACTTCAGCCCCCTGCCCCCCTGGTTTCTGAAATCTTAGACAAGCTGTATTAATTCTGCGAGAAGAGAAGACTGCAGATAAACAGGTACAACTCATGTAGAAGAATTGGTCTCATCTCTTTGTATCACCTGAGGCCAGTCACTTCACTGGGTATAATGGAAGAGTTTACAACCACTTTAAAGTGGACCTTCATTCTAAATGTCCCTGTGGCAAATCTGAGCATGCACCGGTTTCCCCAGCCATCTGCGCATGCAAGGGTTTTCCCACACACAAGAAAAAATTACTACCAGGTGAGTCCGAAACCTTCCCTGCGTTTGCATGCACGCGGTAAATCCCCCCTGTGTGTGCACAGATGTGCAGACGTGATTATCAAGGGCACCAAGCAGTACTCCTCCTCTCCACCACTCACTGGAGCGGGCTGAAGAAGGGGTGGGTGAAGCTGACTTCAGCTCTTAGCAATGTACTAAGAGGTTGATCCAGCTGTAAATCAGGGTAGATCTTGACAATATTGTTGGGCCGCCTACAGCAGCTCTGTGACGTCATCCATTAGTGGGCTTTATCCCGCTGTCAGCTGATTCTGGGTCGCAGGAAAGCAAGTGCCCTGCTCCCCCCTCCGGTTTTGTCATCACGGCGTGCCAAAAGGAGCACAGGAGAGTTCCTGAAAGTGGCAATGGTTTGGGACCAACATAATTGCAAATGCATAGGGGAGACACGCATGTGCTGTGGGCTCATTTGGTATCTGTAGCCCGGGGGCACATGGGGGGGGTTGTTAGAGGATCGGGGACACCACATCATCTTTCTGGCAGAGAAAAAAAAATGCATCCAATTGTGAAGAAGAGAGAGAGAGAGAGAGAGAAGGCAAAGCACTTTCTTAATGGGGACGGTCTGCTTTAAGCAGTCACTGCCGGCTTTCAGGTGAACGTTTTTTTAGATGACAATGCCCAAATCGCCGTCAGTGAATATTTGGTGAAAAGTCACATTTATTGCACTATTCAAAAATGAAACACGGAGCAAAGTGTGAAGGTTGTACAAACCACCCCATGAACATGGCACAGCCGAAATATACGGCATTCCTATACCTTACATGGAGTATCTTCTGCAGGTGACACCATCAGTGAATGTTGTCACCGAATGTCCCATGTCACCTCCTTCTAACACCCAACAATGAGAGGGATCAGGAGACGGAGGGAAGGAGTCCTGTACACCTCGTCCTGTCTTCCAGTCCCCCCCCCCCCCCATCAGGAAGACGAGTATCGGGGAGGACAGAGGAGAGGAAGGGGGTTTAGTGTTGGTAATGAACGCCGGACACAGAGGGGATGGAAGGACAAATCTCCCCGCAGTCCCCGGTAATAGGAGTCATCAACCAGAATAGAAATCCCATTTCTAACACGTGAAACCCACAAATTACCCCTCTGAGAGAGAGACCGCGCGTCCGCACAATGTACACTGAACCTGAAAGTGAATGTGACAGCGGGAAGAATATACCGCCATATACCCTGAATACATGAGAAGGAGAGAAAGAGAGAGAGAGAAGGTGGGGGGGGGGGAGGGAGAGAGCGATAGAGAGAAGGTGGGGGGAGAAGAGAGAGGGAGAGAGAGAGGGGGGAGTGGGAGAGGGGGGGGAGAGAGAGGGAGGGAGGGAGGGGGAGAGGGAGAGGGGGGAGGAAGGGGGAGAGAGAGAGTGGGGGGAGGAAGGGGGAGGGAGGGAGATAGAGAGGGGGAGGAAAGGGGAGAGAGAGAGAGGGGGGAGGAAGGGGGAGAGAGAGAGGGGGAAGGGGGAGAGAGAGAGGGGGGAGGAAGGGGGAGAGAGAGAGGGGGGAGGAAGGGGGAGAGAGAGGGGGGGGGAGGGTGAGAGAGGGTGGGGGGGAGAAAGAGAGAGGGGAGAGAGATAGGGGAGGGGGAGAGAGAGAGGGGAAGGGGGGAGAGGAGGGGAGGCTAGAGAGAGGGAAGGGAGAGAGAGGGAAGAGAGAGGGAAGGGAGAGAGAGAGAGGGGGGGAGGGAGGGAGAGAGAGAGAGGGGGGCAGAGAGAGAGAGGGGGGAAGGGAGGGAGAGGGGGGAAGGGAGGGAGAGAGGAAGGGAGGGAGAGAGAGGGGAGGGGGGGAGGGAGAGAGAGGGGAGGGGGGAAGGGAGGGAGGGGGAGGGGGGAAGGGAGGGAGGGGGAGGGGGGAAGGGAGGGGGAGGGGGGAAGGGAGGGAGGGAGAGGGGAGAAGGGAGGGAGAGAGAGGGGAGGTGGGGGAGAGAGAGAGAGGGTGGGGGGGAGAGAGGGAAGGTGGGGGAAGTAGGGGTGAAGAGGGAAGGTAGGGGAGAGAGAGAGAAAGAGGGGGGAGAGAGGGTAGGAAGGGAGGGGGAGGGGGAGAGAGAGAGGGGGTGGGGGAGAGAGAGGGAAGGTGGGGGGAGAGAGGGAAAAGTGTGGAGGGGGGAAATGGGGGTGAAGAGGGAAGGTAGGGGAGAGAGGGTGGGGGGGGGGGGAAGGGAGAGAGGGGAGGGAGAGAGAGAGGAGGTGGAGGAGAGAAAAGTGGGGGGGGTAAGAGGGGGTGAAGAGGGAAGGTAGGAGAGAGAGCGAAAGATAATGGGAGGGAGGGAGAGAGAGAGAGAGAGAGAGAGAGAGAGAGAGAGAGAACGAAGGACGGGGGGGGAGGAGAAAGAAAGAAATGGAGAGAATGGAAGAGAGGGATAGAAAGGTGGTGGGGGTGGGGAATCCACTGGGGATAGAATGGGGGGAGTGTGTGAGAGAGAAGGGGGGTGTAGCCGTATATGTAAACAGCAATCACACCACACATGTGAGATATCGCCACAAACTTCAGAATGAGAGCAATAATTCTAGTACCAGACCCCCTCTGTAAATCTAAACTGGTAACCTGTAAAGGCATTTTAAAGCGCCGCCTATGGAGATTTTTAGGTATCGTAGTTTGGTGCCGTTCCATTGGTATTCACAAATTTAAAGTGTGACATGTTTGGTATCCATTTACTCGGTATAACATCATCTTTTATATTTTACCAAACAAATGGGTATTATATTGTGTTTTCATGTAAAAAAATTCATTAAAGGCGATTTTTTACAAACTATTTTCATTCTGAAAAACACTGCACAAATATCACGTGATATAAAAATATCTAGCACCCACCATTTGATTCTCTAGGGCCTCTGCTTTAAAAAATATACCGTATATTATATTTCTAAGTAGTTTTCTAGCAGAAAAAAAAAATAGATTTTTACATGTAGGAGAGGAATGTTAGAAATGGCCCGGACTGGAACTGATTACACATATATTGTTGATTCTGCCAGGTGACACGGCTGCCCACGTGATAAAGGAAGACAATGCGGTCCATGCAGAATATAAGGACACATCTTCCTGGACTGTGGCAGAAACCACAAGACACAATATGTGGCATGTGAAGGGTTAAAGTCTGCACCACTATAACAGAAATCGCACTGTTGCTCGCAGTTCCGACAGACTCTTCATTGTTTCCTGGTAATACGGCTCACAGAACTATATATTTTGTGCATACATCATTAATTTTAAATTATAATAAAACATCAGAATGAATTGGAGGCGTAGGACACAGTGTGTGTTATAATGGGATTCAGTCTGGGAAGATATGGAAATGCTGACGTCTCGGTGCCTAGCATAACGGAGTATAGTAAGAGCTCCGCCCAAAAGTCATGTTATTTTTGGGCAGAAAGTCGTAGAATGACGAGGATTAGTTCTGCAGATTCTCTGGCGTTCTTTTACCCCCCGGATATCTCCTTTGTGTTGTCTCCATCTCTGCTTTCCTACAGGTGATGACCGACAACTGCCAAAAAAATTTGGATTTTTGACATACCAGTAAAATGTATTTCTTTGGGTACATTACAGGACCTTCGATTTAGGCCATGGATTATGTGGCCACCTTCATGTGATTGGACATTTGCAAGCAAAACTGTAAGGATAGCCATATAACCCTTCTTACTCCAAGCAAACCTCAGTTTTGTAAATAGTGAACCGAAAGGGAGAGGGGGAAGGAATCTGTGTCCTGTAATGTCCTCTCAGAAAAGCTATTACAGGTGACTTAATTACCTGACTCCCAGGTCCTATTAGACCCTAGATGTCTCCTCTGCCCTCCAAAGCATCTGGAGGACTTCCTTCCACCACCTGTAGAAGGGTTTTGAGTGGCTAAATAGCCACTCAAATCACTTCTATATAAAAGAAGAGCATTGGCTGCTGAAAAATATGATATCAGGCATGCAGGTATCATCCTCGTATAACCACTTAAACTTGAGGACATCATATGACGTCTACCTGGGGACAATCGGTTAAAAATTCTATCGTACATTACAGATCACAGGCTCCTAAGCTGGCCGTACACTTGTAGATTTTCCTACAAAAAATTTGTTCAACTACCTCAAAATTTGTGTGCTTTTAACATTCGATTGAATGGACTTTCCTGGATGAACACGACATATACTGTTAGAAATGTGTTCCTTTGAGAAAAACCTTCCATCCCGCTTCTTCAAATGTTCTCATCACTGTGGTTAAAAATGAATGTCGATTTGACCCAGATAACAATAAAAAAATCAAAACAAATGTTCTTCAAGTGAAAAATTAGGAACAAACTCTTGCTGGTGTATGGGCAGTTTTTGGACCATGCAACTGAGGGGTAGGCAGCACAGCAAACAAATGCCAACAGTCCCATGTAACAAGCATAGGGCTTAAAACTTGAGAGTGGCCTGAAGCACCTAACCCCTGAAACTGGCGACTCGGAAGAGGATTGAACAGCCACCTGGTAATGCTTGACAAACGTGCAAATAACTCAGCAGGTGGCAGCCTTATAATCTGGGAAAAGGAGGAACCTTATCCTTTAGACTTATAGGCTGGAATGATGACTTGTCCACCCAGCAAAAAGAGAACAAGAGGCAGAATATGCCTCCTACAGGAATCCACAGGAACAATGAAGAGTAAACCCAAATGTTTAAAAAAGTAATTGAGAGGTAGGGAGAGAGAATCTACTTGAAATGTTTTGAAACAGGAGGAGAAAAGAACAATGTCCTGGTTAAGGTGGAGGAGGAAACCACCTTGAGAAGAAAGGAGCCTCAAGGCTGCAACACAACCTTATCCCTGTGTAATACAAGGAAGGGTTCCCTACAGGATAAGGCCGATAACTCTGAGACACATCTTGCAGAAGCGATAACAAGGCAACTTTGTGAGGTCTGAAAAAAACAGAGATCCCTGGCTGGAAGGGTGGGTTCTGAAGAACCATCAGAACCAAGGTTTTATGGTGTCACTGGGAAGGACGAATGTGAGTGAAGCCCTGTACAAAAGCTTTTGTCAATGAGCGAGAGGCAAGCAGTCTCTCGATTAGAACATCTAAAGCCTTAATTTAACCTTTGATGGTATTTAGGACCAAATGCTTGTGGGTGGGGTCTACTGCGCCCTTGCACATGGGGTTAACACCTCGCCCGAAGTTAACTCTTTCCTTCCTGTACCTAGTGATCAGGCCTCAGATCTCTGCTAGTCTGCTCCCAGTGAGACAGACAGCTAGGGAGGGAGTCAGAGCCCTGACCCCCTCATTACCGGAGGACCTGTCACCTCCTCTGTACAAGGAGGGCATCAAAGCCTTAACCACAGCCTGACAGGCTGGTGTCCATCGTGAGCATCCAGAACAGATTTCCCCAATTCCAGCGCTAGGCTTGAAATCCACCACCTTGGGTAATCATGGTTTTGCTGTTCAGGCAAATAGGATGATCCAGAAACTTGAATACACTTGTTCCACAGAGCCAGAATATTGGGTTGATATGGTCTGGCGTGAGATTGGGTTTTCAATAGTGCTTCAAAGAATGCTACCATTACGCCCAAGACCCTCATGAAAAAGTGAATGGTGGGGCATCTCTTGCACAGTGAAGTCCAAGAGTAGGAGAATAGGGCCCGAAACTTGTCCAGGGGGAGAAAAACCTTGGACTGGACCCTGTCTAGAATCAAGTCCAGAAACTGTAAGCGGTGGATTAGTTCCAGCATTGACCTCTGGAGATTTAGAATCTATCCATATCGCTGAACAGTCTCAAGCACATCAGCTGACAAGGCTTGGACTGACTGTTCCTTGAGGTAATCTAGGTAACCCACAATGGGAGTGCAGGTAACGTTAGCGCAGTGGGAAAGAAAGGGATGAAAATGTAGGCATCTCTGATGTCCAAAGAGGTCAGAAGGTCCCCCTGGCTGAGGAGAAATGATGACTGACCTGGAATTTTTGATTCCAAAGAAGAATCTTCAGATCTAGAAAGCGTAAATGCCTCCCTTTGTCTTGGGGACAGGAAACAGGTTGGAGTAGAACCCATTAAATCCTCTCCTTGTCTGGAACTAAGGCAATGACCCCTCTGTGAGAAGAACTGCTGGACAGCAGGTTTGAAAGTCCAGGACTTGGCAAAATGGTGAGCTGGGTGTGAACTCTGCCTTTTTCTTCTGGGGGTAAGAGGGTGCTGTTCTCTTCCATGACTTCTTTGATGTAAGTGTCCAAGGAGCCACCAAATTGGTAGTGTCCTTCAAGAGACATCGGCACAAGGCTTTTCTTGCAGGGAAGTTCCACAGACTAACACCTGAGCCAAAGGCATAAGGAGGCAAGCCCCGGACATTCAGTGAAGAGCGTCTGGTAACCAATTCGCACAGTAGCGCAAGGCTATGAGCAAGAGTCCCAGCTGATGGAGGACAGCTGGATCCGTAAGAATGGACCCAGGGTCCCAAGCCATGTTTTTGGTCCAAGGAGCTGAGGTCTGGGGGATAGATATGCAGTAGGGTGCATAGCAGGACCATCCAAAGAAAATAGTGCCATTAAGAGGGCTCCTAAACCTCTTATCTGCAGGGTCCTTGAAATCAGGGACATCCTCAACACAGACTCTTAAGGCTTTCTTAAAACAGGAAATGACAGGGTCCATGAAAGGGGTGGATCTGTTTCTTTAGGACCCTCTTATTGTTGAGCAAAGTGCATGGGAGGGACAAAGATTTTGAATTTTTTTTTTAGGAAGAGGCCTGTCACCAAACAAGACTGGGAACAGTGGTCAGGACCGTGGGCGTAGCATAAGGGGCTGCAGGGGTCACAATCGCAATCCTGCCCCTAGCTCCAGGGGGCCCCTGCAGTCTCCCTGTCATATTATCATATCCTCCATAAAATCCAGCTTTGCCTTCCACAGTCCACACCCACCCCTGTTCCTATTGGCTGGGGAGAAGCTGTGAGCCATTTCCTGAATGGAGAGGAGCATGAGGTGAGAATAGCCCAGGATGGGGAAGTGTCTGTGTGCTGGCAACAT
The DNA here is from genome assembly GCA_037952925.1 of Lithobates clamitans. Lineage (NCBI taxonomy): Eukaryota > Metazoa > Chordata > Amphibia > Anura > Ranidae > Lithobates > Lithobates clamitans. The sequence continues at coordinate 250,244 of JBBGZY010001943.1, forward strand.
GGAATGGTAACCGAGCACAGCGAGGCAAGAGGAGGAGAGTGCCGTCCTGTATACATGATGGGACCGATGTCACTGGTGGGGTATGGCACTGCTCAGTGTCCCCTAGTCACCAGCTGGGATTCTCTGTACCCCCCACCCGGGCATGTCCAATTACCCCACTTTCTTGACAACTGGGGAAAAGATACACACCTGGTGACCTTCCCCCAACACCTGCCAACAATGACAGTAGTACTATGGGTACTGTTCCCATTAGATGGAGGCAGCATAGGCGTACTGGCAGCCTGGACATGTGCAGAAGTGCGGGATATAGAAGGGGAAAAATGGCACCAAAATTTAATTTTGAGGCAGTGGCTGGTCTCTCCCACCATGGGTTGTGTCCAAAAAAGGCAGCGACATCATCACTCCCCAGATACAGTATAAAGTATATTATACAGGATTGACATTACCGCTCTCTAGATAGAATATACACTATATTGTCAAAAGTATTGGTGTGCATTTACACGCACATGAACTTTAATGGCATCCCATCTTAGTCTGTAGGGTTCAATATGGAGTTGGCCCACCCTTTGCAGCTATAACAGCTTCAACTCTTCTGGGAAGGCTGTCCACAAGGTTTAGGAGGGTGTCTATGGGAATGTTTGACCATTCTTCCAGAAGCGCATTTGTGAGGTCAGGCACTGATGTTGGACGAGAAGGCCTGGCTTGCAGTCTCCGCTTTAAATCATCTCAAAGGTGTTTTATTAGGTTGAGGTTTAGGACTCTGTGCAGGCCAGTCAAGTTCCTCCATCCCAAATTCACTCATCCATGTCTTTATGGATCTTGCTTTGTGCACTGGTCCAAATCATTTGGTGGAGGAGGGATTATGGTGGGGGGTTGTTTTTCAGGGGTTGGGCTTGGTCCCTTAGTTCCAGTGAAGGGAACTCTTAAAAGAGAAGTATGGTTTTGATTTTCTTTTCAGTTTTATACTTACTTAGGTGGATGCAGCATCGATCCAATGCTGCATCTGTCCCCCTGTGCCTCTTCACTGAGAACCGAGCGATTGAACATCCCCGATGGCTCGGTTCTCCCAGCTACCCGAGCAGAGAGTTGCTGACTGTTAGTCAGCGGCTCTCCACTCTGCCCCACCGCACTCACTGGAGCGTTGAGCTGTGGAGGGGTGGGGAGTGGCCGTCTCAGTCTCTCAGCGGCTTGCTGAGAGGCTGAGATGGCTATCAGTCCTGGTACCTGGTGGATCCAGACTTTATTGTCTTGAAGAAGCGGTTCCTGGACTGATCCGTGTGATGTCAGCAGAAAGCAAATTTCAGACCATTCTCTATTGAAAACGGGTCACAAGAGTGCAAAACAAATTGCACTTCTGTGACCCATAGAAGAAGCCCAGCCAAACAAGCTTAGGCTGGACTTCTCCTTTAAGGCGTCAGCACACCAAGACATTTTGGACAATTTCATGCTCCCAACTTTGTGGGAACAGTTTGGGGATGGCCCCTTCCTGTTCCAACATGACTGGAAGCAAGGTCCATAAAGACATGCATGAGCGAGTTCGGGGTGGAGGAACTTGACTGGCCTGCACAGAGTCCTGACCCCATAGAACACCTTTTGGGATGAATTAGAGTGGAGAGTGCAAGCCAGGCCTTCTCATCCAACATCAGTGCCTGACCTCAGAAATGCTCTTCTGGAAGAATGGTCAAACATTCCCATAGATACCCTCCTAAACCTTGTGGACGGCCTTCCCAGAAGAGTTGAAGCTGTTATAGCGGCAAAGGGTGGGCCAACTCAATATTGAACCCTACGGACTAAGACTGGGAGGCCATTAAAGTTCATGTGAGTGTAAAGGGGGGCGTCCCAATACTTTTGACAATATAGTGTGCATCATAGAGGAGGAGATAGGTTTTTATTCTGAATATTGGAGAAAAGAGGAGAAGGATACAGAGAGGCAAGGAAGGAATACGGACGGGGTGTTCGGATATTTCCTGCGGTGGGACGCGGCGGGTTTTCTCTGCTTTGTTATGTGACCAAAATGACATTTTGAAAGACGCGTTATAAAGCGGCACAGGAGACGTCTCGTTTCCAGCCAGATTAAAAACACGGAGCCTCTAACCTCTCGGCTGTGGCACGGAATTGGGAAGCGATTGCCGGTAATAGACTCTATATGTTGAAGAGTGAAATTCTGAGTGAGAATTAAAGCAGAGGTCGCCCCCCCACCGCCGTCCTTGACCCGCTCTCCTCGCACAGGGCCGCGCTCTCACAGATATTAATCCAGAAGTGGCACACGCTCTATTCCAGACACCGGCCGAGGGTCCGAAGGGTTAATGAGGACACAGTTATCCTTCCGTGCCGGTAATAGCGGAGGAATTATTTTTATTTCAGTAGATAAAGAGTACCTGTCACTCAATAACAGAGGGGAGGCCCTGCCGGCATTGCACTCTCTCTGTTCATGAGACAAAAATAAAAACGTGATCTCAGGATAGCAGACACAGAGATCGGCACGGACACTCCCACATGTTATATATATATATATATATATTAGGACATTTCTGCTTTACTACAAACACAATTAGGCCAAAATTCTAAAAATTCACTAAAACATTCCCTGATGGCAATGGCTTCTTTCAGCAGGATAATGTACTCTACCACAATGCCAAAAAGGTTCAAGAATGGTTTGAGGAACAGCGGCGGCTGGTGCTCAAAATTTTTTTGGGGGGGGGGGTGCAAACAAACTGAAAAATACTGAACACCCCCATCCCCCATCAGCCTCACTGTGCCCATAAAATTTAGCCACTGTGCCCATCAAACGTAGCCACTTGTGCCCATCATATGCAGCCACTTGTGCCCATCATATGCAGCCACTTGTGCCCATCATATGCAGCCACTTATGCCCATCATATGCAGCCACTTGTGCCCATCATATGCAGCCACTTGCGCCCATCATACGCAGCCACTTGTGCCCATCATACGCAGCCACTTGTGCCCATCATACGCAGCCACTTGTGCCCATCATACGCAGCCACTTGTGCCCATCATACGCAGCCACTTGTGCCCATCATACGCAGCCACTTGTGCCCATCATACGCAGCCACTTGTGCCAATCATACGCAGTCACTTGTGCCCATCATACGCAGCCACTTGTGCCCATCATACGCAGCCACTTGTGCCCATCATACGCAGTCACTTGTGCCCATCATACGCAGCCACTGTGCCCATCATACGCAGCCACTTGTGCCCATCATACGCAGCCACTTGTGCCCATCATACGCAGCCACTTGTGCCCATCATACGCAGCCACTTGTGCCCATCATACGCAGCCACTTGTGCCCATCATACGCAGCCACTTGTGCCCATCATACGCAGCCACTTGTGCCCATCATACGCAGCCACTTGTGCCCATCATACGCAGCCACTTGTGCCCATCATACGCAGCCACTTGTGCCCATCATACGCAGCCACCTGTGCCCATCATACGCAGCCACCTGTGCCCATCATACGCAGCCACCTGTGCCCATCATACGCAGCCACTTGTGCCCATCATACGCAGCCACTTGTGCCCATCATACGCAGCCACTTGTGCCCATCATACGCAGCCACTTGTGCCCATCATACGCAGCCACTTGTGCCCATCATACGCAGCCACTTGCGCCCATCATACGCAGCCACTTGCGCCCATCATACGCAGCCACTTGCGCCCATCATACGCAGCCACTTGTGCTTATCAGATGCTGCCACTGCTCCCATCAATTTCTCTGACTGTGCCATATCAAATGCTGTCAGTGTGCCCCCCGCCGTCTGCACTTACCTGTCTCGGTGGGACAGCTCCTCGATGTCTTCTCCCGTCCTCTGCTATGAGTGGACGTCCAATCACAGCACCTGTCGTTTCAGCCAATCAGGTGATGGGTAACAGATAAGCGCACCTGATTGATCGGAGAGGCGGTTTAGTGTTAGGAAAGCGAATATTCATTTGCTTTTCTAACACAGCTGATTGACCTGCGAGCGCCTAGCATGGCGCTTGCAGGTCACCTTTTTTGACGTAATTCAGGCGTCCTGCGCCGAAAAGGGGCCGGGCACCTGAATGGGGGTGACAGCGGCGGCCATAGATAGATTCATGCAATGCATGAATCTATCTATTGGTGAGAAAAGGGGTGGCAGGAGAGAGGGGGCGGCCCCTGTGCTCCCTTATGGATGCACCGCCACTTTTGAGGAACTCAACGAGATTTGGAGCGTTGACTTGAAGTGTTTGTTTCAAAGTTCTCCAGATCTCAATCCAATCCATCATCTGTGGGATGTGACACCACCTCCATTACCGGGTGCAATGCCCGCTCACCTTAGGAAGCGACCCCACTGGGTCTAATGAAACTTTAAAGAGATCCCAATCTCAGAAGAGACCGCCCGGACTGTGTTGTTGTATCAGTTCTTTTCAAAGAAATCCTGGGCTGTGGAGACAACAGCTGCTCTCTGGGGGAGCTCAAAGCGAAAGAAATACAAATTTCTTCATGCAAAATTGTATTAAAAAGGTATACGTTTAATATAAAACCAATGGTCCTACTCACAAGCATATCATCTGTGTATACGCCCACACATGTGGGCGTATACACTGCGGTAAATGACAGCCCTCCTTTTCCATGCCCACTAACCAGCTAAACACAATAGGGTGGGATATTACAGGTAGATTGATGGAGGCTTCACCCCCCTCTTATTCTAAGACACAGGCTGGAGGGGCGTGACAGCCTGTGACTTGCAGAAAACCGCAAACACCATGTTATTGGCAAAAAAATAATAATAAAGATTTGATTTCAAATATATATTTGTATGACAATTAAAAACAGTTTATTGATTTTAATTACTTTTACTCTGTGATCCAAAGGCTGTTTTTTTTTATGTTATGTTGAACATATATATGTGCTATATGTTGAACATGTGACCAGCAGCAGAGGACTAGAAGCTCCTCCTGCTTATGTTTCCCTGCGGACAGGCTGGGAGAGAGCCGGGTCATGTGACAGCTGGATATCCATTAGTAAAAAGGTACTTACATTTTTTAATTTTTTTAATTAAAATAATTACAGCGCCATCATCCTCATACATAAATAGAAGGGAGAATGTAAATTACACAGCGTGTGTTTAGTATCACTTTAAGGCTTTGCACACCTTTTGTTTTGGAAGGAGGAGCTTGAGATTTTCACTTCAATTAAATACTCGCAAAAAAAAATAAAAAATTAAAAAAACTACCTGCCCTGTAGAAAGAACTGAGATATGTGCAGGAACAGTCTGATTATCACCCTTCAAGTTTCTTTCTCTGTTAAAGAAAACGTTAATGATTTTCCCGCCCTGACTTAAAACGTGGAACTCGTTAGCGCGCCGCTGTTGACGCTGCCGGCCCCTCGCACGTCTCAGGTACACAGCGTGTGTGTGTGTGCGGTTTCATCATCTCACAGCGGTCTGTGTGCAGGTGTCACGGTGACATTACACCTGTGTTATTGGGGCTCTCACACAAAACACACTATCTATAAAGATGATGAGGCTGCAGAATAAAGAATAAAGAAAAGAGGCGTCTGCAAACAGCGGAGGTGGACCGACAAACGGACGATATTCTAGGAACGATGATTGGTTGGAAGCTGATTAGAGAGTGTAGATCAGGGTTTCTCAACCAGGGTTCCATGGAGCCCTAGGGTTCCTCCAGAGGTTGCTAGGGGTTCCTTGAGCAATCAGCAACTTCTGCGTCTCAGATAAGTTCCCCCTGACACCACTGATCTTTTTGGCCATTTGTAAGGGGTGAATTCTTCCCAATGACCACAAGTGTAAGGTGCATACTTCTTCATCCAGGGTTCTGTGGTACCCCAAGGTTCCTCCAGAGGTTGCTAGGGGTTCCTTGAGTAATGAGCAACTTCTGCCTCTCAGATAACTTCCCACTGACAGTATTGATCTTTTTGGCTATCTGTAAGGCGTGAATTCTTCCCAATGACCACAAGTGTAAGGTGCATACTTCCTCAACCAGGGTTCCATGGAGTCCTAGGATTCCTCCAGAGGTTGCTAGGGTTTCCTTGAGCAATGAGCAACTTCTGTCTCTCAGATAAGTTCCCACTGACACCATTGATCTTTTTAGCTTTCTGTAAGGGGGGATTCTTGCCAATGACCATAAGTGTAAGGAGCTGACTGACTATCTCACTAACGTATCATGAGTTGTAGATATAGTCATTATCAGGGTTTCCCTGAGACCGAAAAAGTTGTTTTAAGGGTTACTTTGGGTTGAAAACATTGAGCAAGACCAGTGTAGACCATCACCTATGAAAGGTCAATAAAATGTTCAGCCATGATACCCAGACTGAAATGGCTTTCTCGGATTTCACTGCACACTGTGAGCTTCCCACAACGTGCATTAGAAGCTGCAGCATGTCAGAGCCCACCTAATTTCTTGGCTGGAGGACGTCCGCTTGAAGCGCCAGCTGCAACAATAAGCTCTTCTGCTGCCACCAATGGACAGACAGCAGTCAGGCTGGTTAAAGGAGTGCCAACAGCTGGGGAAATTTCAGAATGCAATGCAAGGGCAGTGCATCTGTACGGGTAAAGAGAGTGTAAATGTGTATATACCACCTGAATGGCCTCATTTAGAATATGGAATACAGTTCTGGGCACCATATCGAGGTACGGCTTGGAGAACCCCTACAAAGTAGAAAAGTCGATGTGCTTGGTGACATGGCAGAGTGCTCAGGATTATTCATGCTCTATGACACAGTGGAGTAGTCAATGGGCTAATAGTTGAATGAATGTCCTATAACATAGCGGAGTACTTGGCCGCACAGCAGAACACTCGGGTGGGGGGGTATTCAATGGCAGAGCAGAGTACTCGGGGGGGTGCTCAAAGGCACAGCAGAGTACTCAGGGGGTTGATGGTGGGGTGCTCAGTGGCACAGCAGAGTACTCAGGGGGTGATGATGGGGTGCTCAGTGGCACAGCAGAGTATTCAGGGGGGTTGATGGTGGGGTGCTCAGTGGCACAGCAGAGTATTCAGGGGGGTTGATGGTGGGGTGCTCAGTGGCACAGCAGAGTACTCAGGGGGTTGATGGTGGGGTGCTCAGTGGCACAGCAGAGTACTCAGGGGGGTGATGATGGGATGCTCAGTGGCACAGCAGAGTGTTCAGGGGGGTTGATGGTGGGGTGCTCAGTGGCACAGCAGAGTACTCAGGGGGTTGATGGTGGGGTGCTCAGTGGCACAGCAGAGTACTCAGGGGGTTAAGGTTGGGGTGCTCAGGGGGTTGCTCAGTGACACAGCAGAGTATTTGGGGGGTAGTCATGGGACATGGTGGGGTTCTCAGTAACAGAGTGTAGTATTTGGGAGGGTAATCATGGAACGATCGGTGGTACTCAGGCATTTAATCATTGGATACTTGTTGGCAGAGTACTAAGGGGGTTAATCATCTGACACTTAACAGCACAGCAGGGCACTCAGGGGTTTAAATCGGAGGACGCTCTGACACGGCGGGGTTCTTGGTGACAGAGGAGTACTCGGGGTTAATCGCAGTGAAACAATACAGCGGTGGGGGAGGAGTGGAGCGAGGGGGGAATAATTTATATTTGCTGCCTCCTCTTTATGGCGTTCTTAATTCGGCCGCTGCTACTATTAATGTAGTTAATGTTGAGATGATATCTATTTTCTGGCGTCAGCCGCTGATTTATTCCGGCCATTTTTCAGGAGCGAGCTAACACGGCGCTAAATCAAGAGACTTGCCAATTAACTGCCGAGCGGGGGAACCGAATGGAATCCTAACACATCCAACCGCAGGAGGAGCAGCAACACGCAGAATTCACAACGGGGGTGGGGGGGGGATGGGGAGATGGACATGACCCTCGCAGTTTGTGTGCTGGGGGCATTTAAATACTGACAGCTACCAATCAGGTCTGTGCTTTCGTTTCTCCATCAGAGGACTCAGAATGAAAGGAAACGCTGGATCATCTGCACCTGATACTGAACCCCAACCCCTTAGAACTAAATGCTTAACTGTCAATCTGCAACTTGTATCAGAGATCATATAATATCTGCAAGACTCCTCCTACCCCACATCCAACTGCCAATCTGCAGCAGATCCAAGATTTATTACATCATTTGCCAATTAAAGGGGTTTTCTGACCTCACTATATATACAATATCTCACAAAAGTGAGTACACCCCTCACATTTTTGTAAATATTTTCTTCTTGTGACAACACTGAAGAAATGACACTTTGCTACAATGTAAAGCAGTGAGTGTACAGCTTGTATAACAGTGTAAATTTGCTGTCCCCTCAAAATAACTCAACACACAGCCATTAATGTTTAAACCGCTGGCAACAAAAGTCAGTACACCCCTAAGTGAAAATGTCCAAATTGAGCCCAATTAGCCATTTTCCCTCCCCGGTGTCATGTGACTCGTTAGTGTTACAAGGTCTCAGGTGTGAATGGGGAGCAGGTGTGTTAAATTTGGTGTTATCACTCTCACTCTCTCATACTGGTCACTGGAAGTTCAACATGGCACCTCATGGCAAAGAACTCTCTGAGGATCTGAAAAAAAGAATTGTTGCTCCACATAAAGATGGCCTAGGCTATAAGAAGATTGCCAAGACCCTGAAACTGAGCTGCAGCACAGTGGCCAAGACCATACAGCGGTATAACAGGACAGGTTCCACTCAGAACAGGCCTCACCATGGTCCACCAAAGAAGTTGAGGTCACGTGCTCAGCATCATATCCAGAGGTTGTCTTTGGGAAATAGACTATGAGTGCTGCCAGCATTGCTGCAGAGGTTGTAGGGGTGGGGGGTCAGCCTGTCAGTGCTCAGACCATACGCCGCACACTGCATCAAATTGGTCTGCATGGCTGTCGTCCCAGAAGGAAGCCTCTTCTAAAGAAGATGCACAAGAAAGCACCGCAAACAGTTTGCTGAGGACAAGCAGACTAAGGACATGGATTACTGGAACCATGTCCTGTGGTCTGATGAGACCAAGATAAACTTATTTGGTTCAGATGGTGACAAGCGTGTGTGGGGGCAACCAGGTGAGGAGGACAAAGACAAGTGTGTCTTGTCTACAGTCAAGCATGGTGGTGGGAGTGTCATGGTCTGGGGCTGCATGAGTGCTGCTGGCACTGGGGAGCTACAGATCATTGAGGGAACCATGAATGCCAACATGTACTGTGACATACTGAAGCAGAGCATGATCCCCTCCCTTCAGAGACTTGACCGCAGGGCAGTATTCCAACATGATAATGACCCCAAACACACCTCCAAGAGGACCACTGCCTTGCTAAAGAAGCTGAGGGTAAAGGTGATGGACTGGCCAAGCATGTCTCCAGACCTAAACCCTATTGAGCATCTGTGGGACATCCTCAGACGGAAGGTGGAGGAGTGCAAGGTCTCTAACATCCACCAGCTCTGTGATGTCATCATGGAGGAGGGGAAGAGGACTCCAGTGACAACCTGTGAAGCTCTGGTGACCTCCATGCCCAAGAGGGTTAAGGCAGTGCTGGAAAATAATGGCGGCCACACAAAATATTGACACTTTGGGCCCAATGTGGACATTTTCACTTAGGGGTGTACTGACTTTTGTTGCCAGCGGTTTAGACATTAATGGCTGTGTGTTGAGTTATTTTGAGGGGACATCAAATTTACACTGTTATACAAGCTGTACACTCACTACTTTACATTGTAGACAAGTGTCATTTCTTCAGTGTTGTCACATGAAAAGATAGAAGAAAATATTTACAAAAATGTGAGGGGTGTACTCACTTTTGTGAGATGCTGTAATATTATATATATATATATATATATATATATATATATATATATATATAAAATATTTTATTATGGTGGTAGCGTATTCTTCTTCAAGCCTGCGCCACCTCAAGTGTCACATGTTTGAATTCAATGTGTGGTCATTCTTATTTGTGCACGAACTGAGACAGCACATCTTTTCACTCTATTCTATTACCACCATTTTATCCTAGTATTCAAGGAATTTTCAGGTGCAGCAGTCCCAGTTATCTGACTGGCCAAGCGCAACCTTAGACACTAATATCTCCCCAAATATTTGACAGGCTTAAAGGGGTTGTAAATGCAGGAGGTGAATTCTATGCATTAAGATAAAAAAAACCTTCTGTGTGTAGCAGCCCCCCTAATACTTACCTGAGCCCCATCTTCCTCCAGCGATGTCTATGAATGTCTAAGCCGTCGAGGAAACTCCTCCTGATGGGCAGAGACACAGCAGCGGCGCCATTGGCTCCTGCGGCTGTCAAAGTCAGTCAGCCAATCAGGGGAGAGAGGGGGAGGGGCCAGGTCGGGGCTCCGTGTTTGAATGGATACAAGAAGCAGTGGCTCGGCTCGGGTGCCCCCATAGAAAGCTGCTGGCCGAGGGGGCACTCACCAGGAGGGAGGGGCCAGGAGCAGCAAAGAGGGACCTGAGAAGAGGAGGATCGGGGCTGCTCTGTGTAAAACCAACTGCACAAAGGAGGTAAGTATAACATGTTTGTTATTTTTTATTTATTATTTTTAAACAAGACTTTACAATCGCTTTAAAAGGAACCATCCACCAAAAACCTTAATCACCCAACAAGGTATTTACATCTCTGACGAAACTCGAGGGGGTGATAAAAACAGAATGAAACCAACCGTGCGAGATCATCATCCTCCCGGAAAAAAAAGTTTATCTGCTTGACTTGCTGGAAATGTTCTTCTGCCCCAAAGCTGTAACAAGAAGTTTGCTGACCAATGTGCGGTCATCAGGGGCCGGGTTGAGGAAGTGGTAGAAGAGGCACCTGCCTTGGGCGTAATGCTGCAGGAACCTCTCCTGACACTGCATTACCCAAGCACTCTTTTTTTTTTCTTTTTTTTTTTAGTTTCCACAATCCATGACTTAACTTCACAGTTCACACAAATACGTTTTAAATTCAAACTGTAGCTCTGATGTAAGTAATTTTTTTCATTAAACGTTAAAGTGCAGTTCCACCCACTTTTACAACTCTTGCACTGTAAACAAATTGGATGTTTTTTTTCTCAGCACTTACTGTATATCTGCTGTATTAATTTTTCACTTCCTCCTCCCTGTCCGCGGCCCATCGCATCATTTCCTGTTTGCAATGCTTTCTGGGAAGGGGCGGCAACTTCCTCTGACACTGCCGTTGCTATGGAAACCTGACCTGAAACCTATTACACCGCTTGTGCTGCACTGAGCATGTGCGAGATTTGCAAGGATGAGATCCAGGAAGAAATACAGTCTGGCTTCAGATGCCCACACTTAAGATGGCCACGGCCTGTTGTAAGTTTATAAAATAACAAACTACTGCTATAAACTAACAAAACAGACCTTAGTTTACAGACTAACTTTACTAGAATACATTAAGCTTGTGTATTATAGGGGTATTTTTATTTAAAAAGTATAATTTCGTCCGGAACACCACTTTAAGAAAAACGTAGAAAGTTAGTTTAACTTTAAATATAAAACTTATCTAGTGTATTGACTGTCAAATTTGGTTATCAAATTTGCCTACACTTAGCTCACTGAATGATCCCAGTTAACCACATCCATATTTACCATCACTGTCTGGTGACGTCACCGACATCGACGTCTCCGAACTCCTCCCCTCTTCCCTTCCTTAGCAGACGGAGGCACTTGAGGAAGGGGGGAGGAGTCCGGGGACGTCGATGTCCGTGACGTCACCGGATCTCCGACGGAACCCCTGAAGACCCGGAAGCCAGCGGAGAGGTGAGTACCGATCAAAAGAATTTTGATCGATCAACAAAATTAACGATTAATCGAGGAATTAATCTTTAATTTCCCCAGCCCTAGAAAAAACATTTTTTTTTTGTTTTTTTTTTGTTTTTTATACCAGAAACACGATTCTAGTGTCTTTATAAAAAGGACGAATCTCAGAATAAAAAGGTAACCCTAATTCCATTTTTAACCCTAAAATAGTTAAATTTTAGGTAACCTTTAATATTTATACCACCTCCATCTCTTTCTTATCCATTTTTTTTTTTAACTCTGGTATCCTCGCCTTAGCTGTCTGATGACCTTGTCCTGGCATTGGTTATCCTGGGCACATGGAGGATGGTCCTGGGCACATGGAGGATGGTCCTGGGCACATGGAGGATGGTCCTGGGCACATGGAGGATGGTCCTGGGCACATGGAGGACACACAGGAGAGCATCCCAGGTTGTCCATGCACGGCATGCCCCATCCATCTCCCCGCACACACCGTATTACAATATATTATCCTGACGTCTCTCGGTCTATTCTCATTCAGCACAGTAAATATTGATCGGGCTCAGAGATTAAAATATGCATAAAATATGACAATATGGCTTCCTGCTGTGCGGAGACCACGCTGCGTTCGGGGCGCTGCTGACCGATATGCAATCATTTACATTGCGAGCGGAGTTTAAGGGACGGCCTTCTCCTTGTCCTCCCACAAAGGTGGTGTAACAGTGCTAGGCCCTGCCAATGTGTGAGTATAAGGAAAAGTAACAAAAGGGTTTGCACTAATGCCAGAGAGTTGTGACTGAGCGGAGAAAACTGGGCATTCCATTTTCTCCGGGTTCTGTAATCCCGAAATAAGGTTCAGAGTCCAAAGACTTTAAAGAATCTTGGGTGGAATGAAGCCTTCAATCACATTGTCCAGGTCTTACTGGAGACCCGCAGGCTGTGTGAGTGTACAGGTGTGCACACTTGACCTCCGGAAGGTCATTTTTTGCTATTTAAAGGAGAAGTCCAGCCTGAGCTTTTTAGGCTGGGCTTCTCCCATGGGTCACAGGAGTGCAATTCGCTTTGCACTCCAGTGACCCGTTTTCAGCGGGAAGTCTGCTCTCCGCTGACGTCACAAAGTTCATTCCAGGTACCGTGTCATCCTGACTTCCAAGTCTGGATCCGCCAGCTGCCTTGATTGATGCGCAGTCTCAGCGAGCCGCTCCCCGCCCCCCTCCACAGCTCAGCGCTCCAATGAGCATGGAGAAGCAGAGAGGAGAGACGCTGACTGACAGTCAGCAGCTCTCCTCTCGGGGATCTGTGAGAACTGAACCATTGGTGATGTTCGGAGGCTCGGTCCTCAGTGCAGAGACGGCGGGGACAGCTGCAGCTTCGGTCTGATGCTCCATCCACCGAGGTGAGCATGAATCAAAAAAAAAAAAACCCCATACTTCTCTTTCAACACTGCGCTATTTTAACTAGTAATTGCTCAGTCATGCAACGCTAAACCCAAATTAAATTTATATAATTTTTTTTCATACAAATAGAGCTTTCTTTTGGTGATATTTGAACTCAGCCTGATGGACCTTAAACTTCTCCACCAGCATGGAATGTTGTCTCTTTTGTAATCCCAAATGAGGTTTCAGAGTCCAAAGCCTTTAAAGAATCTTGGGTGTGATGAGCCTTCAATCCCATGTCCAGGTCTTACTGGAGACCTCCAGGCTGTGCGAGTGTAAAGGTGTGCACACTTGTTTTAACGATTTGGCCTCCGGAAGGTTTTACCCCCTTCATGACCAGGCCATTTTTTGCTATTCGGCACCGCGCTATTTCAACTGGAAATTCCGCAGTCATGCAACACTGTATACAAATTAAGTTTAGATCATTTTTTTTCACATAAATGGAGCTTTCTTTGGTGGTATTTAAAATCTCAGGTTTTTTTTTTTTTTTTAGTATATATATATATAAAAAAAAAAAAAAAAAAAAAAAAAAAAAAAAAAAGAAGGATTTCTTCTAAAGCATATCCAATAAAAACTAAATCTAATTTCTGCATAAATTTAGGCCAAAATATATTCTGCTACATGTCTTTGGTAAAGAAAAAAAAAGCTAATAAATGCATAATAATTGGCTTGTGTAAAAGTTATAGCGTCTACAAACTATGAGATATATACTGGAATTATTACATATTTATTTTATACTAGTAATGGCGTTAATCAGCGACTTATAATGAGATAGCGATACTGCAGCAGCCATTCTGATACTGACACTGGGTGACACTAATATAGTGATCAGTGCTAATAATATACACTGTCACTGTACTAATGACACTGGCTAGGTAGGGGTTAAAATCTAGGGGCAATCAAGGGGTTAACTGTGTGCTCAAGACCCCATTCACACAGGGGCAACACGACTTGCAGGTCGCCTCAGCGAGGCGACCTGCAAACGACTGCCCGGGCGACTTGCAAAACGACTTCTGTATAGAAGTCTATGCAAGTCCCCCCCGAAAGTCGTACAAGAACCTTTTTCTAAGTCGGAGCGACTTGCGTCGCTCCCCTTAGAACGGTTCCATAGCACAGAATGGGAGGCGACTTGTCAGGCGACTAGGTCGCCTGACAAGTCGTCCCTGTGTGAATGGGGTCTTAGGCTTAATGTACACGGGACGTTTTTACAACCTCTGCTGAACGATTTAACTTGACAGATAGTAACCCACGTTTAAAACGTCCACTTTGACAGGTTTACATACCGCGTTTAGAAAAAAAAAAATATATATATATATATATATTTTTTTTTTTTGTTTGTTTGTTTTTTTTCAAAATAGCCAAAAATGAAAAACGCCTGTAAATGAAAATGCCGGTACCGCGTTTAGCGGCGTTTGGCGTCTGAAACGTCGGAAACTTCAGCATCTGAACTCATTTTTTTGCTTTCAAAGAAAAGCCTCTAAAGACAACTGCCTAAAAACGACATTAAACGAACCTGTGTACATGTACACATAAGATAACATTGGATGAGTTCAGGGGCAGTTGAGAAAAGCAGCCAACTGCCTCTGAACGTCCATTTACCAGCAGCAGTGTACATGAGGCCTAACAATGTGTAATGTGTGCTGCTTTTACTAATCGATGTGGCTGATTTTTTTTATCTCTGCTTTTCAGGAAGAAAAAAAAAACACAGCCACATTGCTGCTCCGTGTTTTTAGTAAACACAGAGCTCTGTACCGTGATTCGCTAAGCCAAGCTAAGGCGCTAAGGCAGTGACCTGCTGACCAACTTGTGCTGTACCAAAAAAATAGCATGGATCAGGCTCCGCGTGTGAGCACCCAAGACCTGGAAATGACGGATCACATACATGTATGTGATCCAGGGCAGAGCAGCCACCCCGACCAGTCCCCCTGCACAAGGAGAGAGAAATCAGATCTGTGGGAGTGGCCCAGCAGACTCCACCCACTACAAGTTGCCTGCAAAAAACTACAAGAGGGTGCGGAGACACTAACAGTCCCCATGCACAAGGAGAGAGAGAAATCAGAGCTGTGGGAGTGGCCTAGCAGACTCCACCCACTACAGGTTGCCTGCAGAAAACTACAAAAGGGGGCGGAGACATGGACCTCCTTCAATTGAAGTGGTTATATCGGGGTGAAGCTGGCAGCTACAGGCATCATCCGGCTATCAAAACTTGCAGTCCCTCTACAGCAAAAGTGATTCTAGTGGCTAAACAGCCACTCGATCTCTTCTGGGAGAAGGGGAAGCAGAGGGGGGTTCCCCTTCCCCCGCCGCATTTACCGGGCTCTCCCGTCTGATCACAGAAGCCCTAGAGCGCTGTGACTGGAGGCGATGGCTGCACTATACAGAGAGAGGACCCCGGTTTCAGCTCTTTGTTTATCTGGCCATCAGCGACTAGGAAATCAGCCAGACTGAGGCAAGAGGAGAAATTTGGGGTCTAATAGACCCTAGATCTCTCCATAAAGAGGGCCTATCATGGCCCATGATGTCACAGGGATGTTATTTATGCCTTGTGATAGCAATAAAGTTATTTTAAAAAAAAATTCAAGAGACTATTTACCGTATATACTCGAGTATAAGTCGTTCCGAGTATAAGTCGAGGCCCTAATTTACTACAAAAACATGGGAAAAACGTATTGACCCGAGTATAAGACGAGGGCGAGAAATGCACAGCTACTGTAAGTGGAAAAAGAGGGTCAACAATGCCCATTTGCAGCATCACTGTGCCCATTTGCAGCCTCACTGTGCCCATTTGCAGCCATAGGTCCCCCGAACTTCAAACTCGGTAGTTAAGGGTTCCTAGATGCCCCCTAGCTGCAGCCAAAATTTGGGGTCTCTGAACCCAAAGGGTCCCGAAATGACATTGCTGCAGATAGACACAGTTGACCAAATTTGTGGCCCTGTATCTCGGGGCCACTTAGTGCTAAGAACCCCAAATTTGGTGTGCACACCCAGTGGAACTAGCACCATAAAATTTCCAAAGCTGGGGTTTCTAGCACCAAGTGACCCCGAGATACAGGGCCCCAAAAATCAGTTCAGAAAATGTCAAGCACTTTTCTGCAGCAGAGAATGACATTTTACAAACCAGATTTGGGGCCCCGTATCTCAGGGCCACTTAGTGCTAGGAACCCCAGCTTTGGATATGTTATGGTACCAGTTCCACTGGGTTTGCACATCAAATTTGGGGTTCCTTGCACCAAGTGGCCCTGAGATATGGGGCCCCAAAATCGGTTCAGAAAATGTCAAGCACTTTTCTGCAGCAGAGAATGACATTTTCCGAACCGATTTTGGGGCCCCGTATCTCGGGGCCACTTAGTGCTAGGAACTGCAGCTTTGTATATGTTGTGGTACCAGGTCCACTGGGTTTGCATACCAAATTTGGGGTTTCTAGCACCAAGTGGCCCTGAGATATGGGGCCCCAAAGTCGGTTCGGAAAATGAAAATTTTTGCTGCAGAAAAGTGCTCGACTCGAGTATAAGTCGAGGGGGGCACTTTCAGCACAAAAAAATGTGCTTAAAAATTCGACTTATACTCGAGTATATACGGTAGATAAAATAAATAATAAAAAAATCAAAAAGCGCCCCGTCCCCACGTGCTTACGCAAATGCGAATGCATACGTTACGTCCCACATTGCGCAAGTCCCAGTCGCACCCACACTTGCGCAGTATCGTCGCGAACGTCAGAGCGAGAGCAATAATTCTAGTACCCGATCTTTTGTGTAACTCTAAATCGGTAGACTGTAAAAGGCATTTAAATCGTCACCTATGGAGAAATGTAAGTACCGTCGCTTAGCGCCATTCCACCGGCGTACACAATTTTAAAAGCGCGACATTTTAGGTATCTATTACCTCGCCGTAACGTCATCTTTTACATATTACCAAAAATTGGGTATTATGGTGTGTTTGTGTGCAAAAAATTAAAGTGTATTTTTAAAAAACAAACAAAAAAAAAACTGTGTTTGAAAAACCGCGGCGTGTGCCATAAAATATTGCAACACCCACCATTTTATTCTGTTGGGCCTCTTCTTTAAAAAAAAAAAAAAGGATAAATGTTTGGGGGTTCTTAGTAATTTTTTTTAGCAAAAAAAAAAAATGTTGATTTTTACATGTATGTGAGAAGAGTTAGAATTGGACGGGTAAGCAAGTGGTTGAAGGTATAAAACATGGGAAATAAACATAAATAAACACGTCTTCCAGGGATGTACTAAATGTATGTTTTTGTTTTTCTTTGTTTTTTTCTTATTTTGCCCCCGCATTAGATGGCAACAGGAAAAATCTCAAAAAATGTCATCTGTAATCTGTTTTATACACACTGAGCTCTATTCAAAAATCTTCAAAGCAAGGTTAAGTCTCTGTAATTTGTCCATATGACTGCACTCTACAAATCACATTGGAGCTGAAAATAACCATCACTTAAAAAAAATAAAAAATAAAAAATAAAAATAAATAAAAGTATCCTTATCCTGGTAGAAGATATTTCACCACTTAGGTTTAGTGTCATCCCGTCTCATGATGGGTTAATCCTGCAATGACACGCTTGGGTGGTCACCATGCCTCCAGTCCCAGAGTGGGAACCCCAGAGCTCCGCAGGGAGAGGGGGCCACAGCCTGCAGAATTGGAGGGATTAATCAGGAGAGCGTCGGGGGACACCCAGGTAGAAGAGTGAGCGGGGTCACATCTGAGCTCCGGAGAACCCCGCTATGCGAGGAGCTGAGCTGTACTGAAGAGTGGAGTCTGCCCGCCAGACAAGACACACATTGGATTCCAATGTACATTATCTCACAAAAGTAAGTACACCCCTCAGTCACATTTTTGTAAATCTTTTCTTCTCTCTTTTCATGTGACAACACTGAAGAAATGACACTTGTCTACAATGTAAAGTAGTGAGTGTACAGCTTGTATAACAGTGTAAATTTGCTGTCCCCTAAAAATAACTCAACACACAGCCATTAATGTCTAAACCGCTGGCAACAAAAGTGAGTACACCCCTAAGTGAAAATGTCCTAATTGGGCCCAAAGTGTCAATATTTTGTGTGGCCACTATTATTTTCCAGCACTGCCTTAACCCTCTTGGGCATGGAGGTCACCAGAGCTTCACAGGTTGTCACTGGAGTCCTCTTCCCCTCCTCCATGATGACATCACAGAGCTGGTGGATGTTAGAGACCTTGCGCTCCTCCACCTTCTGTTTGAGGATGTCCCACAGATGATCAATAGGGTTTAGGTCTGGAGACATGCTTGGCCAGTCCATCACCTTTACCCTCAGCTTCTTTAGCAAGGCAGTGGTCATCTTGGAGGTGTGTTTGGGGTCGTTATTTTTTTTTTTTTTTCGGACACCCTAGAGCAGGGGTCTCAAACTGGTGGCCCTCCAACTGTTGCGGAACTACAGTTCTGCCTGAGGGAGTCATGCTTATAACTGTCAGTCTTGCAATGCCTCATGGGACTTGTAGTTTTGCAACAGCTGGAGGGCCGCCAGTTTGAGACCCCTGCCCTAGAGAATAAAATGGCGGTCATTGCAATACTTTATGTCACACCGTATTTGCACAGCGGTCTTACAAACGCATTTTTTTTTTTTATTAAAAAAGAAAAAAAAAGTTAGCCCAATTTTTTTTTAGATTGTGAAAGATGATGTTACGCCAAGTAAATTGATACCCAACATGTCACGCTTCAAAATGGCCCGCTTGTGGAATGGTGACAAACTTTGATCATTAAAAATCTCCATTGGCGACGTTTAAAAATTTCAACAGGTTACTAGTTTTGAGTAACAGAGAAGGTCTAGTGCTAGAATTATTGCTCTCGCTCCAACGATCGCGGCGATACCTCACATGTGTGGTTTGAATACCGTTTATATATGCGGGTTATATATGCAGGCGCAACTTATGTATGCGTTCGCTTCTGCGTGCAAGCACGAGGGGATGGGGCGCTTTAAAACATTTTTTCTTATTTATTTAACTTTTTGATTTTACATTGTCCCTTTAAAAAAAAAAAAAAAAATTTGGATCACTTTTATTCCTATTACAAGGAATGTAAACATCACACATAGGAAACACATAGGAAAAAAAAGCATGACAGGTCCTCTTTAATGTGAGATCTGGGGGGGGGTCAAAAAGACATCAGATCTCATATTTACACTAAAATGCAATAAAAAAAAAAAAAAAAAAATCTTTTTTTCAATAGAATTTTTTTTGGCCTTTAACCACTTGCCGACCGCCTCACGCCTATATACGTGAGCAGAGCGGCACGGGCAGGCAAAATCACGTACCTAGTACGTGATTGCCTTCCCGCGGGTGGGGGGTCCGATCGGACCCCCCCCCTGTGCCAGCTGCGGTCGGCATTTGGTTGGGAGCGATTACAGACGAGGGGGAGACCATCCGATCGTGGCCCCCCCCCTCGCGATCGCTCCCAGCCACTGACAAACATCCCCTGCCTCTGTATAGTACACAGAGGCAGAGGATGTGATGTCATCTCTCCTCGGCTGTCAGTTTCCGTTCCAGCGCCGAGGAGAGATGACATGTAAGTAAGTGCACAACACAAACACACACAGTAGAACATGCCAGGCATACATTACACCCCCGATCCCCCCCCGATCACCCCCCCCCCCCTGTCACAAACTGACACCAAGCAGGTTTTTTTTTTTTTTTTTGTTTTTTTTTCCTGATTACTGCATAGTGTCAGTTTGTGACAGTTAGCAGTGTTAGGACAGTTACTGTAACCCCCCTGTAGGTCTAGGGTACCCCCCTTACCCCCCCTAATAAAGTTTTAACCCCTTGATCACCCCCCCTCACCAGTGTCGCTAAGCGATCATTTTTCTGATCGCTGTATTAGTGTCGCTGGTGACGGTAGTTAGGGACGTAAATATTTAGGTTCGCCGTCAGTGTTTTATAGCGACAGGGACCCCCATATACTATCTAATAAATGTTTTAACCCCTTGATTGCCCCCTAGTTAACCCTTTCACCACTGATCACCGTATAACTGTTACGGGTGACGCTGGTTAGTTAGTTTATTTTTTATAGTGTCAGGGCACCCGCCGTTTATTACCGAATAAAGGTTTAGCCCCCTGATCGCCCGGCGGTGATATGCGTTGCCCCAGGCAGCGTCAGATTAGCGCCAGTACCGCGAACACCCACGCACGCACCGTACACGCAGCATACGCCTCCCTTAGTGGTATAGTATCTGATCGGATCAATATCTGATCCGATCAGATCTATACTAGCGTCCCCAGCAGTTTAGGGTTCCCAAAAACGCAGTGTTAGCGGGATCAGCCCAGATACCTGCTAGCACCTGCGTTTTGCCCCTCCGCCCGGCCCAGCCCACCCAAGTGCAGTATCGATCGATCACTGTCACTTACAAAACACTAAACGCATAACTGCAGCGTTCGCAGAGTCAGGCCTGATCCCTGCGATCGCTAACAGTTTTTTTGGTAGCATTTTGGTGAACTGGCAAGCACCAGCCCCAGGCAGCGTCAGGTTAGCGCCAGTACCGCTAACACCCACGCACGCAGCGTACACCTCCCTTAGTGGTATAGTATCTGAACAGATCAATATCTGATCCGATCAGATCTATACTAGCGTCCCCAGCAGTTTAGGGTTCCCAAAAACGCAGTGTTAGCGGGATCAGCCCAGATACCTGCTAGCACCTGCGTTTTGCCCCTCCGCCCGGCCCAGCCCACCCAAGTGCAGTATCGATCGATCACTGTCACTTACAAAACTCTAAACGCATAACTGCAGCGTTCGCAGAGTCAGGCCTGATCCCTGCGATCGCTAACAGTTTTTTTTGTAGCGTCTTGGTGAACTGGCAAGCGCCAGCGGCCTAGTACACCCCGGTCGTAGTCAAACCAGCACTGCAGTAACACTTGGTGACGTGGCGAGTCCCATAAGTGCAGTTCAAGCTGGTGAGGTGGCAAGCACAAGTAGTGTCCCGCTGCCACCAAAAAGACAAACACAGGCCCGTCGTGCCCATAGTGCCCTTCCTGCTGCATTCGCCAATCCTAATTGGGAACCCACCGCTTCTGCAGCGCCCGTACTTCCCCCATTCACATCCCCAACCAAATGCAGTCGGCTGCATGAGAGGCATTTTCTTTATGTCCTCCCGAGTACCCCTACCCAGCGAACCCCCCCAAAAAAGATGTCGTGTCTGCAGCAAGCGCGGATATAGGCGTGACACCCGCTATTATTGTCCCTCCTGTCCTGACAATCCTGGTCTTTGCATTGGTGAATGTTTTGAACGCTACCATGCACTAGTTGAGTATTAGCGTAGGGTACAGCATTGCACAGACTAGGCACACTTTCACAGGGTCTCCCAAGATGCCATCGCATTTTGAGAGACCTGAACCTGGAACCGGTTACAGTTATTATAGTTAGTTACAAAAAAAAGTGTAAAAAAAAAAAAAACACAAACAAAAATATAAAATAAAAATAGTTGTCGTTTTATTGTTCTCTCTCTCTCTATTCTCTCTCTATTGTTCTGCTCTTTTTTACTGTATTCTATTCTGCAATGTTTTATTGTTATTATGTTTTATCATGTTTGCTTTTCAGGTATGCAATTTTTTATACCTTACCGTTTACTGTGCTTTATTGTTAACCATTTTTTTGTCTTCAGGTACGCCATTCACGACTTTGAGTGGTTATACCAGAATGATGCCTGCAGGTTTAGGTATCATCTTGGTATCATTCTTTTCAGCCAGCGGTCGGCTTTCATGTAAAAGCAATCCTAGTGGCTAATTAGCCTCTAGACTGCTTTTACAAGCAGTGGGAGGGAATGCCCCCCCCCCCCCAACATCTTCCGTGTTTTTCTCTGGCTCTCCTGTCTCAACAGGGAACCTGAAAATGCAGCCGGTGATTCAGCCAGCTGACCATAGAGCTGATCAGAGACCAGAGTGGCTCCAAACATCTCTATGGCCTAAGAAACCGGAAGCTACGAGCATTTTATGACGTAGATTTCGCCGGATGTAAACAGCGCCATTGGGAAATTGGGAAAGCATTTTATCACACCGATCTTGGTGTGATCAGATGCTTTGAGGGCAGAGGAGAAATCTAGGGTCTAATAGACCCCAATTTTTGCAAAAAAGAGTACCTGTCACTACCTATTGCTATCATAGGGGATATTTACATTCCCTGAGATAACAATAAAAATGATTTAAAAAAAAAAAAATGAAAGGAACAGTTTAAAAATAAGATAAAAAAATAATAATAATAAAGAAAAAAAAAAAAAAAAAAAAAAAAAAAGCACCCCTGTCCCCCCTGCTCTCGCGCTAAGGTGAACGCAAGCGTTGGTCTGGCGTCAAATGTAAACAGCAATTGCACCATGCATGTGAGGTATCGCCGCGAAGGTCAGATCGAGGGCAGTAATTTTAGCAGTAGACCTCCTCTGTAAATCTAAAGTGGTAACCTGTAAAGGCTTTTAAAGGCTTTTAAAAATGTATTTAGTTTGTCGCCACTGCACGTTTGTGCGCAATTTTAAAGCATGTCATGTTTGGTATCTATGTACTCGGCCTAAGATCATCTTTTTTATTTCATCAAACATTTGGGCAATATAGTGTGTTTTAGTGCATTAAAATGTAAAAAAGTGTGTTTTTTCCCCAAAAAATGCGTTTGAAAAATCGCTGCGCAAATACTGTGTGAAAAAAAAAAAATGAAACACCCACCATTTTAATCTGTAGGGCATTTGCTTTAAAAAAAATATATAATGTTTGGGGGTTCAAAGTAATTTTCTTGCAAAAAAAAATTATTTTTTTATGTAAACAATAAGTGTCAGAAAGGGCTTTGTCTTCAAGTGGTTAGAAGAGTGGGTGATGTGTGACATAAGCTTCTAAATGTTGTGCATAAAATGCCAGGACAGTTCAAACCCCCCCCAAATGACCCCATTTTGGAAAGTAGACACCCCAAGCTATTTGCTGAGAGTCATGTTGAGTCCATGGAATAATTTATATTGTGACACAAGTTGCGGGAAAGAGACAATTTTTTATTTTTTTTATTTTTTTTTGCGCAAAGTTGTCACTAAATGATATATTGCTCAAACATGCCATGGGAATATGTGAAATTACACCCCAAAATACATTCTGCTGCTTCTCCTGAGTACGGGGATACCACATGTGTGAGACTTTTTGGGAGCCTAGCCGCGTACGGGACCCCGAAAACCAAGCACCGCCTTCAGGCTTTCTAAGGCCGTAAATTTTTGATTTCACTCTTCACCGCCTTTCACAGTTTCGGGGGCCATGGAATGCCCAGGTGGCAAAAAAACCCCCCAAATGACCCCATTTTGGAAAGTAGACACCCCAAGCTATTTGATGAGAGGTATAGTGAGTATTTTGCAGACCTCACTTTTTGTCACAAAGTTTTGAAAATTGAAAAAAGAAAAAAAAAATTTTTTTTTCTCGTCTTTCTTTATTTTCAAAAACAAATGAGAGCTGCAAAATACTCACCATGCCTCTCAGCAAATAGCTTGGGGTGTCTACTTTCCAAAATGGGGTCATTTGGGGGGGGTTTGTGCCACCTGGGCATTCCATGGCCTCCGAAACTGTGATAGGCAGTGAGGAGTAAAATCAAAAATGTACGCCCTTAGAAATCCTGAAGGCGGTGCTTGGTTTTCGGGGTCCCGTACGCGGCTAGGCTCCTAAAAAGTCCCACACATGTGGTATCCCCGTACTCAGGAGAAGCAGCTAAATGTATTTTGGGGTGCAATTCCACATATGCCCATGGCCTGTGTGAGCAATATATCATTTAGTGACAACTTTGTGCAAAGAAAAAAAAAAAAAAAAAAAATTGTCACTTTCCCGCAACTTGTGTCAAAATATAAAACATTCCATGGACTCAACATGCCTCAAAGCAAATAGCTTGGGGTGTCTACTTTCCAAAATGGGGTCATTTGGGGGGGGTTTATGTCATCTGGGCATTTTATGGCCTTCAAAACCGTGATAGGTAGTGAGGAGTAAAATCAAAAATGTACGCCCTTAGAAATCCTGAAGGCGGTGCTTGGTTTTCGGGGCCCCGTACGCGGCTAGGCTCCCAAAAAGTCCCACACATGTGGTATCCCCGTACTCAGGAGAAGCAGCTAAATGTATTTTGGGGTGCAATTCCACATATGCCCATGGCCTGTGTGAGCAATATATCATTTAGTGACAACTTTTTGTAATTTTTTTTTTTTTTTTTTGTCATTATTCAATCACTTGGGACAAAAAAAATGAATATTCAATGGGCTCAACATGCCTCTCAGCAATTTCCTTGGGGTGTCTACTTTCCAAAATGGGGTCATTTGTGGGGGTTTTGTACTGCCCTGCCATTTTAGCACCTCAAGAAACGACATAGGCAGTCATAAACTAAAAGCTGTGTAAATTACAGAAAATGTACCCTAGTTTGTAGACGCTATAACTTTTGCGTAAACCAATAAATATACACTTATTGACATTTTTTTTACCAAAGACATGTGGCCGAATACATTTTGGCCTAAATGTATGACTAAAATTGAGTTTATTGGATTTTTTTTAGAACAAAAAGTAGAAAATATCATTTTTTTTCAAAATTTTCGGTCTTTTTCCGTGTATAGCGCAAAAAATAAAAACGGCAGAGGTGATCAAATACCATCAAAAGAAAGCTCTATTTGTGGGAAGAAAAGGACGCAAATTTCGTTTGGGTAGAGCATTGCATGACCGCGCAATTAGCAGTTAAAGCGACGCAGTGCCGAATTGTAAAAAGTGCTCTGGTCAGGAAGGGGGTAAATCCTTCCGGGGCTGAAGTGGTTAAGATAATAGGGCGGAAGTGACGTTTAAAGTCGCTTTTGTCATCCAATAGTATGGAGCCTAGTGGGGGCCATCTTCCACTCACTCGCCTCACGGGAGAAAGGACGCGATCGTCTCCGCCGCTACCAATGTATCTGGTAAGAGGCAGAGACTACCGGGGAGCGGCGGGAGGGGGGACACCTCTTTCGCCGCCGATAAAAGTCATCTTGTGGCGAATTCGCCGCAAAGACCACTTTTATCCAAAAGCAGATCACCCGCAGTCTTTAAAAATAGAGTTTATTTCAGCTATCTGCTGCCATAACAACGGTATCGAACGTCAAAGTAATGACGTATAACGACGGCGGGCGGTACGGAAAGTGGTTAAAAGACCATATACCCACCAAACCAAAAGATTCTCATACATACTAGTAAAAAATCAATAAAAAGGCCATAAATATATCCCCTATTTTGTAGACGCTATAACTTTTGCACAAACCAATCAATATACACTTACTGCGATTTTTTTTTACCAAAAATATGTAGAAGAATACTTATTGGCCTAAACTGATGAATACATTTTTTTTTTCTATTTTGGGGGTTTTTTATTATAGCAAAAAAGTAAAAAATATTTTTTTCTTTCAAAATTGTCGTTTTTTTCTTGTTTATAGCGCAAAAAATAAAAAAGAAGAGGATCAAATACCACCAAAGGAAAGCTCTATTTGTGGGGAAAAAAAGGACATAAATTTTATAAGTTTGGGTACAACGTCACACGACCGCGCAATTGTCCGACGCAGCGCCGTACCGTAAAAAACGTCCCGGTCATTAAGGGGGCAAATCCTTCAGTGTGGTTAATATTTAAAACCTTTTTTTTTTTGCTTGCTTTGTTCATTAATATTTTTACACGCTTAAAATATATTTACACGTTTCACATTGAAAAAAAGTGAAAAACCAATCAATATACACTTATTACGATTTTTTTTTTTACCAAAAATATGTAGAAGAATACATATTGGCCTAAACTGATGAACATTTTTTTTTTCATATATATTTTTGGGGATTTTTATTATAGCAAAAAGTAAAAAAAAAAAATTCTTTCAAAATTGTCGCTTTTTTGTGTTCATAGCGCAAAAAAAAATAAAAAGCAGAGGATCAAATACCACCAAAGGAAAGCTCTACTTGTGGGCATATAAATTTTGTTTGGGTACAACATCACACCGCTGTGCAATTGTTCATTAAAGCGACGCAGCGCTGTACCGTAAAAAATGGCCTGGTAATTACGGGGGCAAATCCTTCTGGTCCTTAAGTGGTTAATAATCAACTTTTTTTATTTTTTTTTTTATTTTTTTGCTTGCTTTGTTCGTTAATATTTTTTACACCTTTAAAATTATATTTACACGTTTCACACTGACAAAAGTGAAAAACCAATCAATCTACACATAATGCGATTTTTTTACCAAAAATATGTAGAAGAATACATATTGGCCTAAACTGATGAACATTTTTTTTCTTTTTTTTATATATTTTTGGGGATTTTTATTATAGCAAAAAGTAAAAAAAAAATTCTTTCAAAATTGTCACTTTTTTTTGTTTATAGCAAAAAAATAAAAAAAGAAGAGGATAAATACCAACAAAAGAAAGCTCTATTTGTGGGGAAAAAAAATTACATAAGTTTTGTTTGGGTACAACGTTACACTACAGCGCAATTGTCCGTTAAAGCAGCGCAGCGCTGTACCGTAAAAAATGGCCTGGTAATTACGGGGGGGGGGCAAATTCTTCCGGTCCTTAATTAGTTAATAATTAAAACTTTTTTTTTTTTTTTTTGCTTGCTTTGTTCGTTAATATTTTTTACACCTTTAAAATATATTTATGTCTCACATTGAAAAAAGTGCAAAATTAAATAATTAAAAAAAAATTAACACATTTATTTAATTTGCAAATAACTTTTCAAGGCTTTGTACAATTGCTGACAGCTGAGGTGTACACGAAAACAGTTGCAGTAGGTATTGGTATTTGGCAAAATAAATATATAAATAAATAAATAAAAATAAAAAAATTATATAAAAATAATAAAAAAAAAATAAAAAAATAAAAAATCAGTACTCGTACTCGTTGTAAATTAATGGTATCTGTGCAAACCTACATTGAGGCTTTTTTTTTTACTGCAAACCAGTGTGACACCCTCCCATTCACATCCCTTACACTTTATAGGTCCTCGGCCAGGCATGTGCCAACGCCTCTGGTGTGAATGGACCCCTAACCTGACAAGTTCTCTGATAGGAACGTTACACCCCAATATAACTTCGATCTAAATACAACCAAGAAAATATTTAATCGCTGTTTGCATGGCTAATCACAAGTCACTCCATACTGTCCATATTATCTCCATACTGGTAGTTTTCCATCCAGCACATAAATGATTACACAGCTGGGACCGGCAGTGGTGTCTCCGGTAATGAAGTGTCCATTTCTCGTGTCAGCAGGACACTTGATTTGAGCGCCATTAAGAAGCTATGAACAAACAAGGACGCCGTTCTGTGACTTGTCGGATCGGATGGCGGCAGGTGTGCAATGTGCAAACGGGAATCCCGCATGTGCCCATAAGTGTGTCAACATCCACATAGGCAGTGCAGGAATCCCAGGCAGCCTGTCCATGCCGGGCCCCGGGGGGACACAACGAGTCCTTCCTGCTTTGGCCATCAGGGAGGTTAATTAGAAGGGAGGATGATAGAAGAGCTCATCACAGGGACACATAGAAGACATAGCTGAGGCTTAGAGATGACATTTATCTTCTCTACTGAAGGACAATGAGAACAGAGCGTACACAAGGAGGTGACAGGGGACGCCAAGATGGAAACAAGTGTCTTGAAAACACAGAAAGTCCCATAAAGCCTAGTCATGTCTGTGATTGTCAGAGTTTTACAATGCATCATGGGACGTGTAGTTCCATGACAGCTGGAGGCCCGTAGTTTGGAGATCGCTGTTCTAGATCAGTCTTTCCCAACCTGTTTACGTCAGAGGAACCGTTGAAATAATTTTCAAGTCCTGAAGAATATCTACTGAAACCTACACATTGGTGGTCAGTGGTAAGAATTCTCCTTATATTGGTGGTCAGTGGGAAGAATGTTCCTTACATTGGTGATCAGTGAGAAGAATGTTCCTTACATTGGTGATCAGTGAGAAGAATGTTCCTTACATTGGTGATCAGTGAGAAGAATGTTCCTTACATTGGTGATCAGTGAGAAGAATGTTCCTTACATTGGTGATCAGTGGGAAGAATGTTCCTTACATTGGTGATCAGTGAGAAGAATGTTCCTTACATTGGTGATCAGTGAGAAGAATGCTCCTTACATTGGTGATCAGTGGGAAGAATGTCCCTTACATTGGTGATCAGTGAGAAGAATGTCCCTTACATTGGTGATCAGTGGGAAGAATGTTCCTTACATTGGTGATCAGTGAGAAGAATGTCCCTTACATTGGTGATCAGTGAGAAGAATGTTCCTTACATTGGTGATCAGTGAGAAGAATGTTCCTTACATTGGTGATCAGTGAGAAGAATGCTCCTTACATTGGTGATCAGTGAGAAGAATGTTCCTTACATTGGTGATCAGTGAGAAGAATGTTCCTTACATTGGTGATCAGTGAGAAGAATGCTCCTTACATTGGTGATCAGTGGGAAGAATGTCCCTTACATTGGTGATCAGTGGGAAGAATGTTCCTTACATTGGTGATCAGTGAGAAGAATGTTCCTTACATTGGTGATCAGTGAGAAGAATGTTCCTTACATTGGTGATCAGTGAGAAGAATGTTCCTTACATTGGTGATCAGTGAGAAGAATGTTCCTTACATTGGTGATCAGTGGGAAGAATGTTCCTTACATTGGTGATCAGTGAGAAGAATGCTCCTTACATTGGTGATCAGTGGGAAGAATGTCCCTTACATTGGTGATCAGTGAGAAGAATGTCCCTTACATTGGTGATCAGTGAGAAGAATGTTCCTTACATTGGTGATCAGTGAGAAGAATGTTCCTTACATTGGTGATCAGTGGGAAGAATGCTCCTTACATTGGTGATCAGTGGTAAGAATGTTCCTTACATTGGTGATCAGTGGGAAGAATGTTCCTTACATTGGTGATCAGTGAGAAGAATGTTCCTTACATTGGTGATCAGTGGGAAGAATGTTCCTTACATTGGTGATCAGTGAGAAGAATGTTCCTTACATTGGTGATCAGTGGGAATGTTCCTTACATTGGTGATCAGTGAGAAGAATGTTCCTCACATTGGTGATCAGTGAGAAGAATGTTCCTTACATTGGTGATCAGTGAGAAGAATGTTCCTTACATTGGTGATCAGTGGGAAGAATGTTCCTTACATTGGTGATCAGTGAGAAGAATGTTCCTTACATTGGTGATCAGTGGGAAGAATGTCCCTTACATTGGTGATCAGTGAGAAGAATGTTCCTTACATTGGTGATCAGTGAGAAGAATGTTCCTTACATTGGTGATCAGTGAGAAGAATGTTCCTTACATTGGTGATCAGTGAGAAGAATGTTCCTTACATTGGTGATCAGTGAGAAGAATGTTCCTTACATTGGTGATCAGTGGGAAGAATGTTCCTTACATTGGTGATCAGTGAGAAGAATGTTCCTTACATTGGTGATCAGTGGGAAGAATGTCCCTTACATTGGTGATCAGTGAGAAGGAATGCTCCTCTGCCCACAAACTTGTGCATGTTATAATCTGATTGTGCATTGGTTTACAGAACGCAATGTAGTAGGAGTATCTACCCGATTGGATATACATTGAATGACTTCTCTACATATGGACTCATGGGCTATCGTAGTCCAGTGTTTTTTTTATTTTTTTTTTGTATATTTGGTACCGATGGTAGAGCCATGTGACCCCGCACGGTGCTGCACTCTGTGCAATTTTGTTATGTTTTGTAAGTTTTTGTAAATTTTCATAAACTTTCAATAAAAATGTATTGAACCAGGAAATAAAATAAATGGACTGTTCAGGCGGGTGCTATAATGGAGGGATTCATTATCAGGAGAACAAAAAGCATTGTGCAGGTGACTTATCCTGTAAAGAATTCAGTTCAGCAATGGTCACAACTACTCTGAGCCTAAGAGACAGATGTACAGAAAAAAAACAAAACATATATATATATACACACACATTATATATATATATTTTTATATATATATACACCGTATGTGTGTGTGTGTATATATATATATATATATATATATATATACCGGTATATATATCTTTACTTAGAAGCAAACTTTTAATCCTGGGAATATTTATGTGAGCCCCGCTGAGAAGGATGGAGGCCGCGGTTATTAATATCAGCCTGCACCTCTGTCTAATTATCACCTTTGTTTTCTTACCTTCGCCATGATAATTAAATTAGTCACGTCAGATTAAGGTCACATTAAGTGCGAACACAGAGAACGGCGCTGAGCGGAGTCACCTGGTGAATTAGTTAATTGCTGAACGCTTGATAAGACACAAATGTGCGCTCGGCTCAATGACACTATTCCAGACGCTCGGCCGTATACAGCGAGCGCGGGCTCCGCGTTCTCTCGGCAAAACTTTCCATCTCAGTGTTACTGGATATTACCGGGGGGGGGGGAGGGGGATAATCTTCCTCTTTCATGGGTTTTAATCTTATTGGCTCTAAATATTAGAATTTACTGATACAGCCAACTCCCTTTATTTAGAGATACAGTGCTGTGAAAAAGTATTTGCCCTCTTCCGGATATCTTTTACATTTTTTTGCATATTCACACTTAAATGATTCAGATCATCAGACTAACGGGAAAATTACATAAAGATAATTTAAGTAAAAACAAAATGCAGTTTTTAAAATGATGATTTAATTTATTAAAAAAGGGGGGGAAAGCTGTCTAAACCTGCCTGGCCCTATGTGAAAAAGTATTTGCCCCCCTAAACCTAATAACTGGTGTTAATTGGCAACGGTCAGATTAAATGTTGCAAATGAATAGATCACATAATGTGTCCTATATAGTGTAATCATCCAAAATATATTAACATAAACCACATAAGGTTATTCACAACGTGCAGTGCAGAATAGAGATATGTGATCAAATAAATTAAAATAAAATCTAGAATAGTGAATTCTTCCAGCGACGATATATCAAATGTCAAATGTTCTCCCACTAAAGTGCTGTTTTTGTGCAAATATAACCAAAACTGTGTGCTTTCACCTTCTTGTGCCACTTCTGCACTCCTAGAACGCTCAGCTTAAAAAGACAATAATAAAGCCTTATATTCGTAGTATCCGGGATGATGTTACCTCTGTCTTAGCTTTATTCCAGGGATCTCCAGGTAATCCTAGGTAATGGTCCCTTTAAGGGTCGCTCTCCCACACTCACTCCGTATGTTAAGGGTAAAGAAAGTATTCCTCCATAGTGTAGTAGTTAAAAGTATCAATCCTTTATTAAAATAGCAACTCTGAAGGCCTCTTGCACACAATACTCCTGTTTGAGCATCTATTTTTTTCTTATGTATTTTCACGCATATGCGTTCGCGCAATTTTTTGCAAAAATTTGCAGACATTTTTGCGCATGCCCAGAAGCTTGTTCTGGGATTGACAATGGACAAATCTGTGTGCCATTACGCGAATGCACACATTTGTACACAATGAGGTGTACGCTTCATTGTGTGGAATTTGCACGCGAATGAGGTGTAAATTACTGACTGTTGGAAGGCAACATGGTCTAATGTCATATTTCTGGAGTTTCTACATATCTGTTTCCTTTTCCCAAAGAAAGGGTAAAGGTTTGAGTTTTTTATGTGTTCTATTGGTATATGTTTGTAATATCTTTCCTTAGTATTTTATGTTAGAGCTTTCCTATGTTCTTGGGAAATAAATAAGACTTTGTTTTATTAAGCCGTGTGCTTGGTCTCATAGCTAACCTTGTATTATTGTGATATCAACAGTAACATGTGATCAGAGTTTTAATAGACCAGCTAACTAGGGGGTTAGACAAGTTAATACATAGGTGCAATAGATAGAGGGAATCCGCAACCACCTTCGAAAAATAGTGTTTGCACCAATAACTTCACTGACCAAAAATGCAGATTTTTTTTTTTTTTTTACTTTAGAATACACGGTGCTTGTTTACACGCCTGTGTGCATAGGCACATTACAAGTAATGGGCTGTATTTTAGCTCAGTAAAAAAAATAAGCTGTACTGAGCATTTTTAAGCTGCAGTGTGCAAGAGGCCTAACAGTTAAACACGTTCAGTGTAGATACAGTGTCTTGCCAATCTCTTGCATCACTTCCAGTCCGGAATGCCCTACGCGTTACGTCACGGCATGCAACTTAATTTTCTCCGATGAAGTCGTGTGCCATGACGTAACGCAGTGACATTGGATTGCCATGCCGGTCACAATGAGTTGACAAGAGCCTAGCAAAATCAGACTATGAGTGGATGGGCTGTCTCGGCCAATTGGCGGGGGTCTCTTTAGTCCCTTGGCCTGCTGGGAGAGTTTATTTATTTGGGCAGAGTCAGGTGATCGGGGTTCTGTGACACCTGGACGGCTGTCTGGGTGGACGTGTGTTGAAATGCCTCGGGTTGCTAGGCCAGAAGCCTGAGGCCTATCCCAGGAGTACCTGGTTGCTAGGCTGTCTGAGGCCTATCCAGAAGTAGGAGAAGCAGCATGGGGTTGGGACTTCAGGCTTGGAGTCCGACAAAGTTGCAGAGGTTCAGCCGAACAAGGAACCAAGTTGTTTCCATCAGGAATGATCATTCCTGTTGCCAGTGGCAAACACGGATCAAGGCCAGAGATAAAGGGAAAGCAGTGGTGGGGGGCACCTACATTTTTTTTTTTTTTTACACTTTCCCTTTAAAAAAAAAATTTTGATCACTTTTGTTCCTATTACAAGGAATGTAAACATCCCTTGTAATAGGAATAGTGCATGACATGTCCTCTTCATTGAGAGATGTGGCGCCTATAGGACCCCCACATCTCTCTTCTAAGCAGGAAAGGCTGAGATTAAAAAAAATAAAAAATTAAGGATCCCAGGCCTTCCTGCTGAGTCCCCGGCTTTGTTTACTTCCGGCGGTCCGGACGTGATGTCATAATGTCACGCTTGGGCCTCTGAGAGTCAGAGATTGCCGGGGACCATTTGTCCCTCGGAAATCTCTATGGCTAACTTCTGCCAGCATTGGATTCCTTCCGGTTCGCCGGTTCGCCGATCGTACAGGTGATCCAGGAGAAGCCCCGGAGGGCGGCGGGAGGGAAGGGAAATTCCCCGCCCACTGCCTGTAAGAACGATGAAGTGGTTGAAGCCGCTATGATTGTTCTTATGATGAAGGAAATCGCCGGTGGAAAAAAAATATATCTGAATGATGTCTGTAGCTGTACCTATCATTCAGATATCACTACTGAAATCCCAGGAAAATTTTTGGCGGCCAGTAAGAGGTTAAAAACGTAATCTTGTATTTACTCAGGTTATCTTTGTGTAATATTAAAATGTATTTTATTATCTGAATCATTTAGGTGTGACAATATAACATTTAGTCAGTCCACTCCGCATGCTCTTGGGCTTGGGAGGACAATGCCTGGACCCCAACTGGCTTGCGCGTTTTGATAGTAGCACCTTCTTCCTCAGAGCCAAAACCCTGACACCAATTCTTCATAAGCATCCACTTTTTAGCTGGGACATCTGGAAGAGGGAAGCCCCAATAAAATACTATATAATAATATACTATTTGGCTCTGAGGAAGAGGGTGCTACCCTAGAAACATGTAAGCCAGCTGGGATCCAGGTGGTGTCCTCCCAAACCCAGAAGCATGCGGAGTGGACCATTTACTCTGATACTTTGATAAGCTTTGTCTGTCATAACGTGCAAGTTTTTTTTTTTTTTTTTTAATCTAACAATAAATGTTATATTGGGATAATGTGCTAGGCTGGTGTGTGCCCTCTTTTTCTTGTGTTTTTAATAATACCTTTAGGGTTAGTTTACACTAGCTTCAAAACGAGGCTTCGGACATGCTTTGTTAAAGCTCTCTGAATGCCAGTCAAAGCACCCGTCACTAAATAAAATGGTTAGCTTACAGTCCTGTTTACATCTGCTTTTGCTTGGTGCTTCAATGAGGCTTCAATGGGGCTTCGGTGGGGCTTCAGTGGGGGCTTCAGTGGGGCTTCGGTGAGGCTTCAATGGGCTTTGATGAGGCCTCCATGGGGCATCAGTGAGGCTTCAATGAGGCTTCGGCGAGGCTATAATGAGGCTTCTGCGAGGCTTCAGTGGGGCTTCGATGAGGCTTCAATGGGGATTCGATGAGGCTTCAATGGGGATTCGATGAGGCTTCAATGGGGATTCGATGAGGCTTCAATGGGGCTTCGATGAGGCTTCAATGGGGCTTCGATGAGGCTTCAATGGGGCTTCGATGAGGCTTCAATGGGGCTTCGATGAGGCTTCAATGGGGCTTCGATGAGGCTTCAATGGGGCTTCGGTGGGGCTTCAATGAGGCTTTGGTTGGGCTTCAAGCAAGCTTTGCCATATACTTCTATGGAGGCTTTGAAGCACCATTGAAGCTACTTGGGGTATCATTTTTAAAGCAAAGCAATGTGTAAACAGTACTGTAAGCCAACCATTTTATTTAGTGACAGGAGCTTTGACTGGTGTTCAGAGAGCTTTAACAAAGCCTGAGGTTTCAATGGGGCTTCAGTGGGGCTTCAATGAGGCTTCGGTGGGGCTTCAATGAGGCTTCGGTGGGGCTTCAAGCAAGCTTTGCCATATACTTCTATGGAGGCTTTGAAGCACCACTGAAGCTACTTGGGGTATCATTTTTAAAGCAAAGCAAAGCAAGGTGTAAACAGTACTGTAAGCCAACCATTTTATTTAGGGACAGGAGCTTTGACTGGCGTTCAGAGAGCTTTAACAAAGCCTGAGGCTTCAATGGGGCTTCGGTGGGGCTTCAATGAAGCTTCGGTGGGGCTTCAATGAGGCTTCGGTGGGGCTTCAGTGGGGCTTCAATGAGGCTTTGGTGAGGCTTCGGTGGGGCTTCCAGCAAGCTTTGCCATATACTTCTATGGAGGCTTTGAAGCACCATTGAAGCTACATGGGGTTATTATTTTTGAAGCAAAGCAAGGTGTAAACAGTACTGTAAGCCAACCATTTGAGAGCTTTACCAAAGCATGTCCGAAGCCATGTTGAAGCCTTGTTGAAGCCGAACCAAGTGTAAATGAGCCCTTACTGAAGCTGATGTCATGGACACAAGCCCAAAGCCCACTGACACCGGCCCTTCCCAATCTTCTGCATCTCCAGATGAAGTTCTGATGTAGGCACCCCAATGGTGTATTTAGCGGTTTGCCTGGGATTTGGAGAACGACTCTGGGCTTCTCAGGTCATGCGGAAGAGGCACGCCGCCCGTGACTTTCCTCTGCAACATCCGTGTCCAGCTGCCTGCGAATGGTACAGCTAATATGTGTGGACAAGTGGAAGGAGATGCCGGATGGCTGTGAAATGTTCCCCCCAAACGAGCGTGACGAGATTGTGCGAGCCGATAACCGGCCGGTGATATGAGCGCAGCTGTGCGGGCAACAATACGGGGCTTTCTCCTCCAGCAGATGTCTCACCTTTCCATCGGAACATTGTGCTTGTGCCGCCAGACGCTGGAGGGGAGCCCGGAAAACACTGCCATGGGGGGATATCACTGCGAAACTGGTCACACCCCCCCCCCTCGTATCATTCCAGGCTGGGATAAGGAAGAGGAGATTATCTGGAAATCCTCTATAGAAAGACTGCAGAATTATCTTCTGGTATTCCACACCGCTCAGCACAACACCCATTATTTCCATCACCCCCCCATAGGAGGCAAAGGTCACAGTAGCTACAAAAACCTTAGAGAATACAATTTAGTTTTGTCCTGGGAACTGTGTATAAATAATAGTCCTCTTCCTTTACACAACTTCTTCATCCATTGTTGCTTCTCAGTATTGGGTTCTGCTGAGCCTTGTAGTCCATCTGCTGCCGGTCACTATAACCACTTCCTATCGGGGCCAATTCTGGCACTTCACTCCTACATGTAAAAATCATCAATTGTTTTCTAGAAAATGACTCAGAACCCCCAAACATTATATGTTTTTTTTAGTAGAGACCCTAGAGAATAAAATGGTGGTCGGTGCAACTTTTTATGTCACACGGTATTTGCGCTAACGATTTTTCTAACGCGTTGTTTTTAGGGGAAAAAAAATTTCACGAGTTTAAAAAAAGAACAAAAAAACAGTAAAGTTAGCCCAAATTTTTTGTATAATGTGAAAGATGATGTTACGCCAAGTAATTAGATATCCAACATGTCACGCTTTAAAATTGCACACGCTCGTGGAATGGCGCCAATCTTCGGTACTTAAAAATCTCCATAGGCGACGCTTTTAAATTTTTACAGGTTACCTGTTTAGAGTTACAGAGGAGGTCTTGGGCTAGAATTGTTGTTTTTGCTCTAATGCACGCGGCGATACCTCACATGTGTGTTGTGAACGCCGTTTACATATGTGGGCGCGACTTACATAAGCGCTCACTTCTGTGTGCAAGCATACGGGGGATGCTTTAAAAGGGGCGCTTTCAATTTTTTTTTTTTTTATTCTTTATTTTACTTTTATTTTTACACTTTCTCTTTAAAAAAAAAATTTTGATCACTTTTATTCCTATTACAAGGAATGTAAACATCCCTTGTAATAGGAATAGTGCGTGACAGGTCCTCTTTATGGAGAGATTTGGGGTCTATAAGACCCCCACATCTCTCCCTCAGGCTGGAAAGATTGAGATATAAAAATAAATTATCTCGGCCTTTCCAGCCGCGTCCTCGGCTTTGTTTACTTTCGCCGGCCTGTGCGTGACGTCATAACGTCACACCGCGGTCTCTGAGGGTCATAGAGATGAATTCTATGCTAAACCGCAGCAGCAATGCAGAGGGAGGGAAAGTCATGGGGAACAGGGTTCCTCTATGGCAGTGATGGAGAACCTTGGCACCCCAGATGTTTTGGAACTACAGTTCCCATGATGCTCAACTACAATGCAGAGTGCCTGAGCATCATGGGAAATGTAGTTCCAAAAAATCTGGGGTGCCAAGGTTCGCCATCACTGCTCTATGGTTTCCTGAGTCACTGGGGTAGAGATCTAATTGGATGCTGGCCGCCCATGTGACTCTGGTGGTTATATGAAGTCCATGGCGTCATATGACGTCTTTGGGCTGGAAGTGGATAAATGGCGTCTCTCTTTCACACCTCCATGGCTTGAGAAAGGAGCTGTAACACCCCTCAAAACATGAAGCCACATCCTCTCACTGATGTTTCTCCCTAGTGTGATGTCACTTCTGGGCTTGCACCCTCCATGTGCTCCAAGGTGGTTTCTGGGACTTCTGGGTTCGGCTGTCGGCGTCCATCCACCCAGTCAACTCCATGAGTATTTTCATCTCCTATGAGCACACCACTAGGCTAATCCACAGGACGGCACGCTGGATGAGATAAGATATCTTTTAAACTTTTATAGGTTTGTTGCCATTTGTCTTTTTTTTTTTTTAAATAAAAGAAACCTTACATACTGCACTTAGTTAGCGCTCTCTGCTGTTTTCTTCTATTGAATCTCAGTACTGCAGCCTCTTTGCAGCAATTTGCTGTCTGTGTGCACTCCGATGACGGCATTTCCCAAGACAGGATTCCATGATGGTGACAACAGCTGACCATGCCTGCATAATGTGTGTTAAAGCAGAACTCCACCCAAAAGGAGGATTTTGACAGGTACCCGCTCCCACTTTCGCTCCGACTGCCTAGGCAATTGGCAGCGGAAGTTCTCCTCCCTCCCCTCCCCCCTCCCTGCAGTCTTCTGGGACACAGGAAGCCGCAAGCTGTCACAGCCGGGTGCTAGAGCTGCATGACTGATCATTAAGAATCGTTATCGCTATTTTTTTCCCCCTCGCGATCTTAAAGTGATTGTAAAGGCTCGATTTTTTTTTTATTTTTCAATAACAAACATGCTATATTTACCTCCTTTGTGCAGTTGGGTTTGCACAGAGCAGCCCAGATCCTTCTCTTCTCTGGTCCCTCTTTGCTGCTCCTGGCCCCTCCCTCCTATCAAGTGCCCCCACAGCCAGCAGCTTGCTACAGGGGTCACCCAAGCCGAGTCAGAGCTCCGTGTATCCATTCAGACACGGAGCCCCGACCTGGTCCTGCCCCCCTCTCTTCCCTGAATGGCACCGCTGCTGTGTCTCAGCCAATTAGGAGAAGTGTCCTGGATGGCTGAGGGGATTGTGGACATCTGGAGAGAGAAGCTCAGGTAGGTAATTAGGAGAGAGGCTGCTACACACAGAAGGTTTGTTATCTCAATGCATAGAATGCAGCTTCTGACTTTACAACTCCTTTAACAAACCATTTTCACAATTCTTTCTTAGCAGAGAATTCTCTGCTCAAGCCGACAGCTGTAAAAAAAAAAAAAAACAGGCAGTTTGCCAAGTATCACAACATTCCTCAGCCCTGAGCTAACTATGAACACTGTAACGTTTTGTTCTAAATCAAAGGAATGAACTGTGGTCTGTAAATGAGGGAAGTTTAACCACTTAAAGACTAAACCTTTTTATGACACTTGTTGGTTTCAAGTTAAAATCAGTATTTTTTGCTAGAAAATTACTTAGAACCCCCAAACATATATATATTTTTTTTAGCAGAGACCCTAGAGAATAGAATGGTGGTTGTTGCAATATTTTATGTCACAGTGTATTTGTGCAGCAGTCTTGCAAATGCATTTTTTTGGGGGGGGGGGGGAATACACTTTAATGAATAAAAAAACAAAAAAACAAAAAAAAAAACTAAACAGTAAAGTTAGCCCAATTCTTTTTGTATGTGAAAAACAGTGGCGGCTGGTGGTCAAATTTTTTTTTGGGGGGGGCGCAAATAAACTGAAAAATACTGAAACACCCCCCCATCAATTGCAGCCTCACTGTGCCCATCAAACGCAGCCATTGTGCCCATCAAATGCAGCCATTGTGCCCATCAAATGCAGCCATTGTGCCCATCAAATGCAGCCACTTGTGCCCATCATACGCAGCCACTTGTGTCCATCAAATGCAGCCAGGCTCGGCTGTCACTTCACTAACCCCCCACCAGCCCCCCCCCCGAGCACGCAGCCGGTCCGGCGGCACTTAACGCTAGTGTGGCGGGGCTCTGCTCCTCTCGTGGAGTGACGGGGTGCTCCTCCTCGGCGGGAAGCGGTGGCTGCGACTCCTGTGTCCGCTCGGCTCGTCTTCAGGCTTCCTCCGGCGTGTCTCCTCTTCTGCCAGAGCGTTAGGGATCCAATAGGATCGCCTAATGCTCTGGCCAATCAGGAGACACCCCCCACCTATCCCCGCCATAGTATTTCATGTGTCTGGCGTCCTGAGCGGGACCGGGCACATGAATAGGGAGGGCGGTGGAGGTGTCGGGGGGGGCGGCGCCCGTGCGCCCACAATGCACGGGCCGTCACTGACGATGTTACGCTTTGAGAATCGTGATCTTTATTCTAAGCAAAAAAAATTGTGATTGTCATTTTTGCCAGAATCCCGCAGCTCTACCGGGTGCTCATCGTTATGATTCTGGCGCTAAGGAAAGAAGACACTGGGGGGGAAACTGGCTGGGTGAGCTGCCGGATTGTAGAACAGGCGAGTGGCTGTTTTCTTTCTATTTTGTAGCGGCCATCTTCTATTTATTTTTTCAAAGGTGACTGGAACTCCTCTTTAAAAACGCCAATTGTAATCTGCATGGGTAGCCCAGGTGACAACGTAGGACAAAACCTAGGATACAGGAACACAGCGTTGTCACCATATAACAGGAAGTGCCTGAGCCAGAACCTTCATGGCAGGATCACCATGGATTTTTTTTTTTTTTTCAGCCCAGGTTTACACTAATGTGGTGCAGAAAATGCTGTAATCTGCGATCACCACATCGCATTCAGTCCGCAATGCCCTTACGACCTACTGTGGGTGTCTTAGCGACACCCCAAACGCAGAGCGCAGATGCAGTGTCGGCATTGGATTGCCCGATACAAAAGTACCATGCGATCTGGTCGCAGTGTGGGTTCCACAAATGCTGCATGCACGACTCTGGTGATATGTGGCGGGCTTCGAATACTTTCAAAATGAAAAGCCTTAAAATCGTACGTGAAATGAACAGGAAATGCGGTGCGCTTCCTGTGCGATTCACATGCAGGGAATAATGTGAACCCAACTTGTATGAAAAGATGACAATTTAATAAAAAATGTAAAATAAGTTTCGAAAAACCATAACCTGTTAAAGCTTGTAGGAAATGGAAGCAATTGGGGTTACACCTACTTTAAGGCTCCGTTTCTAATTGTGCAACTTGTCCTGCGACTTGGGACCGCAAAGTCACATGACAAGTCGTACCCCATGATTTCCAATGAGTACCGTTCATATCTGTGGGACTTCAAAGTAGGCCCTGCACTACTTTGGTCTGACTTTGATGCGAACTTAGACCTGAAGAATACACAGGCATAACTTCAAGTCGCATCAAAATTGCGGCAAAATCGCACGACTTTCAGGTCGCAATAGTGGAAATCTCGGCTAAACCAGAGACCCCAGCCAAAACGTTAGGCACACAGCTGGAACGGTTATTTGTGAAACCTGTCAACTGCCAAATACCGATCGTTCTGCTCAGCCAGTTGTGGGATTCAAATTCCTCTGCAACACAACACAGCTGGAAGATTGGGACCACTATTCATATACAGTAATACCTTGGATTGCGAGCAAAATTCGTTCCAGAAGAATATGCTTGTAATCCAAAGCACTCGTATATCAAAGCGAGTTTCCCCATAAGAAATCATGGAAACTCAGATAATCCGTTCCACGGCCACTGCTTGTCTATGCAGTACCGCATGTGGCCAGAGGTGTGGGGGCGCCAGAGACACTCGGCGGAGGAACGTAATGTATCGGTCACGTGACCACTCCAGACACATGCTGCTCCTTCCTGTGGTAGGGCAGTGGGCAGGGATCAGCAGTGACACAGGGACTACATGTGCTGCTCTCTTTCCTTGTACATGGTGACTGGTCTTGTCGCCGCCCCCTCCTGTAGTGGGTGTAGACTGCTGGGTCCCTCCCACAGCTCTGCTCTCTCTCCTTGCGCAGGCTGCTTGGTTTTGTCCCCGCCCCCTCCTGCAGTGGGTGTAATCTGCTGGGCCCCTCCCAAAGCTCTGCTCTCTCTCCTTGTACAGGGTGACTGGTCTGGTCTCCGCCCCCTCCTGTAGTGGGTGTCCTCTGCTGGGCCCCTCCCACCGCTCTGCTCTCTCTCCTTGTACAGGGTTTTGTCCCCGCCCCCTCCTGTAGTGGGTGTAGTCTGTTGGACCCCTAACAGCTCTCTCTCCTTGGGCAGGCTGACTGATCTGGTCTCCGCCCCCTCTTGTAATGGGCGGAGCCTGCTGGGTCCTTCTCACAGCACTGCTCTCTCTCCTTGTGCAGGGCGACTGGTCTGGTCTCTGCCCCTCCTGCAGTGGGTGTAATCTGCTGGGCCCCTGCCACAGCTCTGCTCTCTCTCCTTGTGCAGGGTCTTGTCCCTGCACCCTCCTGTAGTGGGTGTAGTTTGTTGGACCCCTCCCACAGCTCTCTCTCCTTGGGCAGGCTGACTGTTCTGGTCTCTGCCCCCTCTTGCAGTGGGCGGAGTCTGCTGGGTCCTTCTCACAGCACTGCTCTCTCTCCTTGTGCAGGGTGACTGGTCTTGTCCCCGCCCCCTCCTGTAGTGGGTGTAATCTGCTGGGACCCTCCCACAGCTCAGCTCTCTCTCTCCTTGCGCAGGGTGCCTGGTCTTGTCCCCGCCCCCTTCTGTAGTGGGTGTAGTCTGCTGGGACCCTCCCACAGCTTTGCTCTCTATCCTTGCGCAGGCTGCCTGGTCTTGTCGCCGCCCCCTCCTGTAGTTGGTGTAGTCTGCTGGGTCCCTCCCACAGCTCTGCTCTCTCTCCTTGTACAGGGTCTTGTCCCCGCCCCCTCCTGTAGTGGGTGTAGTCTGTTAGACCCCTAACAGCTCTCTCTCCTTGGACAGGCTGACTGGTCTTGTCTCCGCCCCCTCTTGTAATGGGCGGAGTCTGCTGGGTCCTTCTCACAGCACTGCTCTCTCTCCTTGTGCAAGGTGACTGGTCTTGTCCCCGCCCCCTCCTGTAGTGGGTGTAATCTGCTGGGACCCTCCCACAGCTTTGCTCTCTCTCCTTGCGCAGGTTGCCCGGTCTTGTCCCCGCCCCCTCCTGTAGTGGTGTAGACTTGCTGGGACCCTCCCACAGCTCAGCTCTCTCTCTCCTTGCGCAGGCTGCCTGGTCTTGTCCCCGCCCCCTCCTGTAGTGGGTGGGGCCTGCTGGGTCCCTCCCACAGCTCTGCTCTCTGCACAGACTATGTACAGCACAGTGATGAGGTCATTTCTAATTTTACAAGGTAATATCTGGGATTGCTAGGGCATTTGGTGCTCACAAAGTGGATTTATATCCTCTTGTGGCCATTGAAGAAGATATTTAAAATGAAAGATTTTGTGCCTGGAGTTCATCTTCAACCACCAAAAAAATGACGTTTGATTTAATCGATGATTGCGCACGGCGATCGCCCTTGCCCTGAATAGATCTGTATATCCCCCATGTGCCCTTTGCTCGGTTCCCGGTCATTCAGATGTTAAAACGGGGCAATTAGTAGAAATGACACCGAATAGCCGGGACTGGTAAAAGTATGAAGGGGGCCGAGACGTGTCTACATAATGCGCCGTCATCCGACAGGCCGAGGATGCGACTGTCAGTCTGCGGCGGATTAAGCCATGTTCTCCCCCCCCCCTCAACAAAGAGAGCGCCTTGTACAACCCCCCCCGAAAACGGATTATCCGGCCCGGGTGTCAGAGGCTTCCATGAAAACAAAGGCAGCGTCTGTGTACCGGCTCCATCCTCATTAAACAGATTAGACCGCCGCTTCTCCGCAGAAGAGCCAGGAAAGTGGCGGCTGGATTGTGCCGCTTGAAATCTTCGCTCTTCCCCGTAATGAGATGTCATCTTGTGAGACGAGCTTAAGCAACGCGCCGAGCGCAGATTATTAGAGAGCAAATTACCCCGCCGGCTCGCTGGAAGCTGCGGTGACAAGGGGAGGAGGAACGCGTCGGCATCTGTAAAGGGGGGACTTAAATGGGGGGGGGAACCAATTTACAGGGAGAAATGAAGAAAGATCACAGCGA
Source organism: Lithobates clamitans (assembly GCA_037952925.1). NCBI lineage: Eukaryota > Metazoa > Chordata > Amphibia > Anura > Ranidae > Lithobates > Lithobates clamitans. The sequence goes on from JBBGZY010001943.1 coordinate 293,350, forward strand.
CTCCGCTCCGTACCGGCACTGGGAGGAAAGTTCAAACGGGTCTAAAAAAAGAAAACTTTTTCATCATTCTTAAAGGGAGAGACCATTTAAATTTGGGGATATTGTCAGTTTCTGAAGCTGGGAGGGGCCACTAATATGCAAATCAGCTGAGTCTGACCTCCCGCCTTTCCTTCCCGTTGTACCGCCTCCTCTCCTGGCCTTTCCTTCCCGTTGTACCGCCTCCTCTCCTGGCCTTTCCTTCCCGTTGTACCGCCTCCTTTCCTGGACTGAACCGGCTTCCTCCGATATCATTGCACACTGTGAGCTTCTCACAACTAGGGCCGGGGGAAAAAAATCGATTTGAATCTTGAATCGAGTTGAAAGGTCAAATCAATTCAAATTTTCAGCAAATATATATATTTTTTTTTCACCAGGACCGGCGCTGACACCACGCCGGTCCTGAGGAGCTGCGGGCAGGAGTTTTTGGGTGAGGCCGCAGCTTCGGCCTAGTCCGCGAGGCCGGACGCCGCCGACTAGGCCAAAGCCGCAGCCTCGCCTAAAAACTCCTGCCCGCAGCTCCTGAAGACCGGCGCGGTGTCCATCAAAAAAAAAAAAAAAAAAAAAAACTCAATTCGAATCGTGAATCAAATTTTTTTTAATAAAATCCCAGATTTTTTTTTTTGGGAGAAAATCGCCCAGCTCTACTCACAACATGCATTAGAAGCTGCAGCAAGTCAGACAGAGCTCCGCCTCATCTCCTAGAACAGTGTTTCTCAACTTTTTACGGTTAAGTTCCCCTGCAAGTCTAAAAAAATTTCCTAAGTACCCTTGTCTCGAGAAAGTGATGGGCACTGATAGGGGGTACTGATGAGGCTGCACAGATAGGGGGGCACTAATGAGGCTGCACAGATAGGGGGGCACTAATGAGGCTGCACTGATAGGAGCCACTAATGAGGCTGCACAGATAGGGGGGCACTAATGAGGCTGCACAGATAGGGGGGCACTAATGAGGCTGCACAGATAGGGGGTAACTAATGAGGCTGCACAGATAGGGGGCACTAATGAGGCTGCACAGATAGGGGGGCACTAATGAGGCTGCACAGATAGGGGGTAACTAATGAGGCTGCACAGATAGGGGGGCACTAATGAGGCTGCACAGATAGGGGGGCACTAAGTAGGCTGCACAGATAGGGGGGCACTAATGAGGCTGCACTGATAGGAGCCACTGATGAGGCTGCACAGATAGGGGGGCACTAATGAGGCTGCACTGATAGGAGCCACTGATGAGGCTGCATTGATAGGAGCCACTGATGAGGCTGCATTGATAGGAGCCACTGATGAGGCTGCACTGATAGGGGGCACTGATGAGACTGCACTGATAGGGGGAACTGATGAGGCTGCACTGATAGGGGGAACTGATGAGGCTGCACTGATAGGGGGAACTGATGAGGCTGCACTGATAGGGGGCACTGATGAGGGGGCATTGACAGGTGGCACCGATTAGGTTGCACTAATTGGAGGCACTGATAGGAGGCACTAATGAGGCTGCACTGATAGAGGCCACTGATGAGGCTGCACTGATAGGAGCCACTGATGAGGCACAATTCCAAATGACACCAATCATGGGGCACAATTTCTTCCAAAAACACAAACGATGGGGCACAATTCCTTCCAATGACACCAACAATGGGGTCCCAATAACACCAAAGCTGGGGCGCAACTCCTACCAATGACACCAACCATGGTGCACAATTCCTCCCAATGACACCAAAGATGTGGCGCAAATCCTACCAATGACACCAACGACATGTCGCAATTACCTTCACTGACACCAAAGATGGGGCATTCTTTACTCCAACTGATGCCGGGCCATTTTCTACTCCGTATGGCCACAATCCGGCCCCCCCTAAAGTCTGAAGGAAAGTGAACTTTCCCTTTGTTTGGAAAGTCTGGTCTAGGCCATGCCGTCTGAAGCGTTTTGTCCCGCCCTGGAGCTTATTCATGGAGGTAGCTCCATGACTAAGCCCCGGGGAGGTGTGAAAACGCATCACTGGGCATGGCCCAGATGAAGTGCGCTGAGGCTGCTACCATCTATCCATCCATCTATCGCACATGTTCCATATCCCCATCACATGCCTGACGAAGGGATTCTTCAGGACTCCGAAATGTTGCACTCTCTTTTTTATGATGTGATCATACTTCAATAAAAACTGTTTTGGACTCAATCTTACACTTTGATACCATCTATCTGGCACAGTTTACTATGGTTTGCGGTCACCGGAACGTCCTTGAAGCGTTTATAGTATGATTTGAGTCGGGGTGGACTTGGTTTTAGCCGGCACCTTTCAATGGAGCCCACCGAGCTGAACTTGGGAAGCCTGAGCGGAGATCCCAAGTTGCATTTAGGTCCAAAATGAACCTACCTGCTGCACATGCTCGGCTCAGGGATGACCCTCATGTGCGGGGGTGATGTCATTCTGCACCGACCAATCAAGACAGCTGAAGACTGGCACTCAGAAGAAGCCGGGGAGAAGATGCTGGCGCAAGCAGAGGTACATATTGCATACTTTAGTTCTGCTTCCACCCTCCAGTTAAAGCGGGGGTCCAGCTATCTATTTTTTTTTTTTTTGGAGTTCATTCACAAACTTTTCTTCTCATGATTATCTACTCACATGTTCTGTGTAATAAGTCCGCCTGTGTCCGATTTCGTGGTAAAGAATAACTTATAAAATTCACTGAAGGAGATTTCCATCTTCATTGTGGGCATTTGAAGCCCACAAGCATGTATTTCCTGGATGCGGTGAATGCTGTGCTCCCAGCATTCACCGAGATGTTGTGATGACGCTGTTGCACAATGCATGCTGGGAAGCCTGAGACTAGCTCCCAGGGGACTGTGGGAGGTCTGGGAGAGGCTAGAAACACACCTACTCCCATGGGAGGAAAACCAGGAAGTGCAAAGAAGATTAGAAAAAAAAAAGGTAATTACGGTGATTTAAATTTTTTTACACAGCATGTCAGCATCTAGGCTAGGAAGAGAATGCATAGAGATAATGTTCAAAATTTGGGTGGAACCCCGCTTTAAAGCAACATACTAATGACATGTTTACATAAAACACCTGTCCATTTTCTTTATATACCTCATCTTAGACCCAGTGATATGATCACTATGTCCCTATTCTTTCCTATGCAATTCAGACAGATCGGGAAGGAGTTATGCAAACATCGAAAATGTCTTAATGGGTGGCTGTCAGTCTAGAGGAGTGAGTGTTCCCAGGCAGGCTGCATTTGCATGTAGACCATCCACACATGAATTTGTATACTGGAGATTTGTGGAATTATTTAGGTGCATATTAAATCAACAGAAAAGAATTAAAAAAATTTTAATTTTATTAATACATAAAAACATTGCAATTGCATTAGTAAAAAAAAAATACAGTACAGTCCTTAAAGGTACAGCACGATGATGTGATTCCCAACATGTTTCGCCCTAAAATGTGGCTTCCTCAGGCAAGCTACAAGATGAATAACAGAGCCTTCCCAAGATACACTGCAATAGATAATGGTTCAGGGCAGGCAATCAAAGGAGGCGTGAAAGGACCAGAGAGTCTGATTTGCAAAAAAGTTGAACACGAGGATGAGAAACTCCTATTTGGGGTCACTAAGTACATGATCTGAGGTCCTGTAAGTAGTATGTATGGCTTCTCGTGGTTTCCAGACTCTCTAGTCCTTTTATGCCTCCTATGATTGCCTGCAGTCCGGTTTCTGGTCTTATGGTGTCTGCCTGACCCTCCTTGAACCAATATCAATTGCAATATATCTTGGGAAGGCTCCGATATTCATTTGGACAGCGTCCCCTGAGGAAGCCCCATTTTAGGGCGAAACATGTTGGGAACCCCACCATTGTGCTGTACCTTTAAGGACTGTACTGTATGAGTCTTTTCTAATGCAACTGCATTGTTTTTTATTGTTTTTGTGTATTAATAACATTTCCATTTTTTTTATATTTTTTTTTATTGATTTAATATGCACCTAAACAATCCCACAAATCTCCAATATAGGAATTAACTAGGGGATGTGACGCTATATTGTTGGTATATTGTCCAGAAGCTGAGTTTTTTTCGCCCACACATGAAGCTGAGCCTCCATGATTGAAAAAACGAACATCCAATGAATGAAAGGGGTGCTTATTAGATCTCCTGTGAGTAAAAAAGGTGAACCGTGAAATAACAGCACACAAAAAAAGTGCACAGAGGGTACAGAATAGGACCAACCTGCGAAGAGGAAGGACTTCACTCCCTCAACACCCCAGGGTGCAAGGCTCCTGATAGGGGCAAGGTACTCCAGGCCAAAGCCAGAGGGACCCTACTCCTTAGGGACCTGGGTCTTCAAGTACGTGATGAGGGGTCTCCAAAACAGAGGCGCCAGGTGGAAGCAGGAAAAATACCAGAGGACCACAGATCTTCCATTCAACATCAAGGACTGCCCTGACAAACCTGCACATGCCACCTCTGTGCAAAAACAACAAACATGTGCAGTGTAAGTGCCTGTGATAAAGAACTTCAAAATCAACTGTAGTATCTGTTTTTGGGAGGAAGAAAGCTGGTGCCCTTTGAACAGGGAGGTAGCTGGTTAGTATTCCTCCTGATGTAATAAGGTGGAAACGGTGGGAAGGAGACTTTTCCTCCCAGGTTGAATCAGGCCTGGTTTACCAGGTTTCTCCCCGGTCATCCACAGGGCTCTCCCTAAGTTCTAATGCCTTCCTGATTTGAATGGGGCTGCATTTGTCTGGCCTGGGGCTGAGAGGCTCAAGGAGCTCCAAGGAATATGCCTCCTGGGGGTGCCGGAAAAACACTATTGGTCTGCACCACATCATTGGTGTTTCACCGAAACTTGGACAAGTCACCGCCTGCCCTGATGTCGGGGGGGAAGTTCTTTGGCCTCAGTCCATCTGGAGGGGTCTCTCTTCGGGAGAGCTCCTCAACAAGTACTTTTTGGACTGGCTTTCGTTGGTCCCGAAGAAGTGACTTTGGCCTAGCTAGACCATGAAGGACCTTGCCTCTGTCAGGAGACTCATGCCCCGGGGAGGTTCAGGGTTAGAGGCCTTTTCTCTTTGGCAAATTGGCCTTTCTGTACCCTCTGTACACTTTTTGTGTTCACAGGGGTTTTCAACAAAGTACAGCACTGAGATTCTTAAAAAAAAAAAAGTGGAACAAAAAGTGGCGTTTGCATTTCACAAGCCGGGCTTTCAGGCTGGGGAAAAATTGTGCTGGACCTCCTCCAGCCAGGAAACGAGGTGGGCTCTATCTGACTTGCTGCAGCTTCTATTGCACATTGTGGCGGGCACCAGAAATAGCCACAGCTTCAAGTGGCTCATTTCCAAAAAATAAATAAGATTACGGAGACGTGATTACACAATTCTGGATGAAGTACTTCACAAAAGGATGGAGCCTGCTGATGGCCCACATCATATGATAAGAGGAAGGATGAGATGTAATGTACAGATGTGACAGACACATAGATGGCTTATCAATTCCTCCCCGAGTCGTAAATTCAGCATGATTTAATCTGCCTGTCCCCTTATCATATTATGCTAAGCAGAACCTCAAATACAATGTGACGACGTGTGAGTAAGGGAACCCATGGTTACCGGGGTAATGCTTGGAGCTGACGGCGGTGTGAAGTGGGTCGGATCGGGTTTCTGAACCTGCTCGCTCCCAGTGATGAAGTTGGAGGTTTCACAACTTTTTTTCCTGGACCCGCTGATGCAAATTCCAGCTGCTGCCGCCCCAGGACACATGGACAAGGGAGGGAACATGCATGCTTGTGGCATCGGGAGAGGTTACTGTTGGGCGAACAGATGGCGCTCGCTTATAAATTCCCGGGTGCCGTCACATGGACAGGAATGTTCTAGATCCCAAAATGTATGGTCACATGACATCGCCCTGAGAACTCGTCTCCATTGGCATTGAAAATTAAACTCTTGCAAACGCTTTGAAAAACGCACTTGTGTTCTGTTGGCGCCATGGTGTGTTTTCTTAACGCTTGGGTTGGGAACTTGTAGGGGTTGGTAAGATGATTTCTGCATTATCATTTTTGAACTCTGCATTGCATTTTTTTTTTGGCCACTTATTTAGAGTTTTCGCTGAAGTTTATAAAAAATAAATAAAATGGTAAACCAACACCAGACAGCCCCCCCACCCCCAGTACCACCCCCTGGTTCCCGTTTCCAGGGGTATCGGCCAGGTATGGTAAATACTTAGTTACATTGGTCCAAGCTTGAACAATGTAACTACATATACCATTAACTCATCTTTAATGGTTATTGACACGGCTAAATTTGGTCTATGCATCTTGGTTTCAGTGAGGGTGAACCTGCCATTCAAAATTATAGAACATTGTAAGAGTTTTGTAGATTGTTGCCATGCCATCTGCAATCCCCAATTAATCAAAGCTTTGCTACTCGGGGCTCCTGCTATTGTCTGAAGGTGTCCTGTGTTTATACTTATGATAATGTGTATTGTAGTTTGTGAGCTAGGAGACAAGTCTGACCTGGAAGGTCAAACCTCTGAGTCACCTAGGCTGATTAAAATGGAGTTCCACCCAAAAATGGAACTTCCACTTTTTGGATTCCTCCCCCCCTCCGGTGTCACATTTGGCACCTTTCAGGGGGGAGGAGGGAGCAGATACCTGTCTAATACAGGTATTTGCTTCCACTTCCTGGCATAGATCACCGCGGTGATCTATACCACTTCCACCGCCTACACTGTCCTCCTCCACAGAATACAGCAGGGACCTGAGAGGACGTGTAGCGCGACTCTCGCATGCGCAGTAGGGAACCAGGAAGTGAAGCCGCACGGCTTCACTTCCTTATGCCCTTACCAAGGATGGCGGGGGCAGCAGCCGAGAGCCGAAGGACGGATCGGCTTCGGCTGCCGACACCGCGGGCTCCCTGGACAGGTAAGTGCCCATATATTAAAAGTCAGCAGCTGCAGTATTTGTAGCTGCTGGCTTTTAATATTTTTTTTTCAGCGAACCTCCGCTTTAAATGGCTAGTTAATTAGCTCATGCTAATTTAACTTTCTGGTTACAGTTTGTATTGTTAGGGTAATATGAGCAGAAGGGGGGAACCTCCTCCTCAAGTGTATAAAAGCCTCTATTCTTGTTCAAATAAACAGTTCCAGATTTGCAGCCAAACAAGTCCTGTCTAGTTCTTGGTTGTAATATGTGGCTATAATATCTGATATCTATATTCAGACTGGAGGAAGCGGTATATGACGGAAGCACTCAAGCGGAGTGTGGGACGTTCCATTACAGTGGGGAGGGGTTGTATTGCCTCCTCATGACCTGCTTTAAGCCCTAGTTTGCCTCACTAGCACGCCACAGCCGAATGCATAACACATGGTTGCAGAACAGCTCGAAACACACAAACGGGTTATGTTCTGTGGGTGCTATGCCCGCCAAAAGTGACAAGGGGTAATATTACTGCCATGGACGTGAAGCAAAACTACATGTGTACAGCTTCAGCCATTGCCTCTGCAGCTAAAGGGTGCAGTAAAGTGTGGTTCAACTGCAGAGTTTTTCTGCCCCCCCAACCTCAAGTGTGGACACACCCTCGCTCTTCTTTCTCACGCTCAATAATCACACCTGGATTTTATATACAGAGGTGTAGATGGAGGACGTATGCTATAAGTAAGGCTTCGGCCGAAGCGCGTTAGCATTTCATGATGTTGCAGTTGCTGTAAATGCTCAATAAAGTTCCATAAGGAAGAAGCATTTGGGTTGCCCACTTTTAAAGCTCATGTAGACGGAGGACCCCCAGCCATTGTAGATTTCAGATTATGTTTAAACTGCATTATCTCTTCCCTGAGCATAGATCTTCTTCCTATACAGCACAGAGCTCCCTACCTTGGATGTTCTTTGTTTACATGCAGTACTGTAGGAAATCTTACAAAAAGACAAAAACACACAGAAATGGGAAAATACTCAAATCCAATGAATGATAGGAAGACAAGGGACACTCAGGCTGGGGGGGAAAGGGCTAGATCAGTACAAGGGCCACATCATATATTTTACAAATAATAATATTAATATATAATAATAGTAAAAACAGAATAATAAATGAAGGAGTATGTTTTTTGTTTTTTTTTTACTGAAATTAGCTTGATATGAACATAAGAAAGAACTTAAGCAAAACAAAGTCCCTCTTCCATCGGGGTCCACCTTAGGATTTCCCTCTTACATCAGCATTACCATTAGAACCCCCATTCCATCAGGGTCCACCTCAGGAGTCCCCTCTTAGATCAGGGTTCCCATTAAGAGTCTGCTCTTACATCGTCATCCCCATCAGAGTCCCCCTTACATCAGTGCCCCCAAAAGAGACCCTGCTTACATTAGGCTCCCACTTACACCAGGATCCCCCTCAGAGTTCTCGCATTACATTAGTGTCCCCACAAGTTCCCCCACCAGATTCCCCCATTACATTAGTGTCCCAATCAGAGCCCCGATCAGTGTCCCCCCATTACATTAGTTTCTCCATCAGAGCCCCCCCATTACATTAGTGTCCCCATCAGAGCCCCCCCATTACATTAGTGTCCTCATCATTTTCCCCTATTACATTAGTGTCCCCATCAGAGCCCCCCATTACATTAGTGTCCTCATCAGTGTCCCCCATTACATTAGTGTCAAATCAGTGTCCCCCATTACATTAGTGTCCCCATCAGTGTCCCCAATTACATTAGTGTCTCCGTCAGAGCCCCCCCATTGCATTAGTGTCCTCATCAGTGTCCCCCATTACATTAGTGTCAAATCAGTGTCCCCCATTACATTAGTGTCCCCATCAGTGTCCCCAATTACATTAGTGTCTCCGTCAGAGCCCCCCCATTGCATTAGTGTCCTCATCAGAGGCCCCCAATTACATTAGTGTCCCCATCAGAGTCCTCCCATTACATTAGCGTCCCCGATTACATTAGTGTCCCCATCAGAGTTCCCCCATTACATTAGCGTCCCCGATTACATTAGTGTCCCCATCAGAGTCCCCCCATTACATTAGTGTCCCCATCGGTGTCCCCCATTACATAAGTGTCATCATCAGTGTCCCCCGTTACAATAGTGTACCCCCATTACATTAGTGTCCCCATCAGAGTTCCCACATTACAATAGTGTCCCCATTAAAGTCCCCCCCCCATTACATTAGTGTCCCCATTAGTGTCCCCCATTACATTAGTGTCCTCATCAGAGCCCCCCCATTAAATTAGTGTCCCCATCAGAGTCCCCATTACATTACTGTCCCCATCAGAATCCCCCTATTACATTAGTGTCCCCATCAGAGTCCCCCCCCATTTCATTAGTGTCCCCATCAGAGTCCCCCCCCCCATTTCATTAGTGTCCCCATCAGAGTCCCTCATTACATTAAAGTTCCCATCGGAGTCCCCCATTACATTAGTGTCCCCATTAGAGTCCCCCCATTAGTTTCCCCATGAGAGCCCCCCTAACATCTGGGTCCCCATCAGAGCCCCCCTTAGATTAGGGTCTCCATTAGCGTAGACCAATTGGTCTGCATCCTCAATCGGGGCACATCATCTGAGAGCTGGATAAAATCTTCTAACAGGCTGGATGAGGTCCATGGGTCATAGTTTGGAGACCTCTGGGCTATATGATGATGATTGTCCTCCTGCCAGGAAATGAGGCCGGTTCTATCTGACTTATCGCACTTTCCAATGCACATTGTGAGAAGCTCACAGTGTGCAGTGAAATCAGAGGAAACCCTTTCAGTATAGGAGAGAAGTCGGTACAACTGTGCAAGACTAAAAAGGACAGCTTTTAATCTCTACTGTCCACCATTCGGTGGGCCCCAGGGATAGCAAGAAACAGACCCATCTTCTCCCCCCCCCCCGGCAGAACAAGCGGCAGGAACGAGGCCGGCCCGAGGACAGGAAATAACACGGGGGAAGCGGCTGAGGAGCTAATAATAAATCTCCAGCTCGCTCACAACGATCTGGAACTCTTATTAAGTAAATTAATTTAAGTTAATTTAACTTGATCATGACTGGCGATCAGGCTGATTTACAGAGGAGGAAATTGCATTAGGAAAGGCCGCGTTCGGGCCGGCAGGAGAAAGGAGGGAAAATTAGATCCACTTAGCCGGGTGAATTAATATGGAAATAGCAGGTGTAAATTTAACCTTATCGAGAGAGCGAAAATTATCTTCATAAATTTGCCCAAATGGTTCCCGAGCTGCTTATAAATCTATTTAAAACAAAAATATTACTGAAAAAAATGTCGTAAAATTAATTTAAAATATACTTTTATCTATTTCCTGTAGGAGCGGGTCCGAGGGGGGGGGGGGAGGGTGGAGGACTTCTTCCAGAGATTTTTAAGATTTGAAGAGAAAAAGAACAAAGCAACTTAACCCAACGAGAGCCGGAGCTGTGCCTGCTATGTGTTCTAAATGGCAGGGACTTATTCTCCACCAGAGAATGCTTGGTGAAAGTCACATTCACTGCTTTGTAAATGGACCCACAATTGTGGCACCAACCATGATCAACCACAAGAAGTTTGCCTAAAGCAAAAGCTATCACTTCTTGTTAATTGTTTTTTTTTTTTTTGCTAGTATTTGTATATAAAATGTTTTACAAATAAACATTTAATATATTACACAACCATGACCCAGGAGAGCACTATGGGTTTTCTACAGAGAAAGCAGAAGGTGTTTACTTTCAGATTCTCTCTTCTTAAATGGAAACTACAACAGAACAGAGGCGTCTGATCACACAGCTCGGACCTGTATTAAATACATGGATATCTTCTAAATACACCATATCGCCAAAAGTATTGGGACGTCTGCCTTTACACGCACATGAACCTTAATGACATCCCAGTCTTAGTCCATAGGATTCAATATTGAGTTTGCCCAACCTTTTGCAGCTATAACAGCTTCAACTCTTCTGGGAAGGCCGTCCACAAGGTTTAGGAGTGTGTCTATGGGAATATTTGACCATGCTTGCAGAAGCGTATTTGTGAGGTCAGGCCCTGATGTTGGATGAGAAGGCCTGGGCTCACAGTCTCTGCTCTAATTTATCGCAAATGTGTTCTATCTGGTTGAGGTCAGGACTCTGTGCAGGCCAGTCAAGTTCTTCAGCCCAAACTTGCTCATCCATGTCTTTATGGACCTTTCTTTGTGCACTGGTGCGCAGTCATGTTGGAACAGGAAGGGGCCATTCATCCCCATTCATGTCTTTACGGACCTTGCTTTGTGCACCGGTTCCAAATCATTTGGTGGAGGGGGGATTATGGTGTGGGGTTGTTTTTCAGGGGTTGGGCTTGGCCCCTTAGTTCCAGTGAAGGGAAATCTTAAGGCGTCAGCATACCAAGACATTTTGGACAATTTCATGCGCCCAACTTTGTGGAAACAGTTTCTGGATGGTCTCTTCCTGTTCCAACATGACTGCCCACCAGTGCACAAAGCAAGGTCCATAAAGACATGGATGAGCGAGTTTGGGGTGGAGGAACCTGACTGATCTGCACAGAGTCCTGACCTCAACCCGATTAATTGAAACGGAGGCTGTGAGCCAGGCCTTCTCACCCAACATCAGTGCCTGACCTCACAAATGTGCTTCTGGAAGAATGGTCAAACATTCCCATAGACCAGGGGTCTTCAAACTATGGCACTATGGCCCTCCAGTTGTTCAGGAACTACAATTCCCATCAAGCTTAGTCATGTCTGTGAATGTCACAGTTTTATAATGGGATGTGTAGTTAGGCAACAGCTGGCGGGCCACAGTTTGGAGATCCCTGCCATAGACACACTCCTAAACCTTGTGGACGGCCTTCCCAGAAGAGTTGAAGCTGTTATAAGCTGCAAAGGGCGGGGCCAACTCAATATTGAACCCTACGGACTAAGAGTGGGATGCCATTAAAGTTTATGTACGTGTAAAGGCAGGCATCCCAATACTTTTAGCAATATAGTGTATATTAAAGTGGTATTAAAGGCTTGGGTTTAAAAAAAAAAAAAACATGTAATACTTACCTGCTCTGAGCAGTGTTTTTGCACAGAACACCCCCGATCCTCTTCTTCTCCGGTTCCCCAACAGTGCTCCTGGCCCCTCCCTCCTGCCAAGTGCCCCCAACAGCAAGCAGCTTGCTATGGGGGTACCCGAGCAGGCTTATTCCCCCGAGCTGCTGCTCTTCATGTTCATTCACACACAGAGCGGCGGCACACCCCTCTCTCTCCTCATTGGCTCACTGGCTGGGAATGACAGCAGTGGGAGGCATGTCTAAGGCAGTGAGGGAGAGCCTTTAGAACCACTTTAAATACACTGCTATCTCCTGCACTGCTATCTACAGGGGAACTGATGAAGCCAGAAGGCAAAAACCAGGTTGGGATTTAACAGACCTGATATGTTTTATATCTTTTAGTAGGAGAGGGGACAATGAACTGGGAGATCCATTCTAAGTAAAAGAGTGAATTATGAAGATAGAGTACCATCATTAGTAACAAAGGGGTTAATGAATGGGGAGGCTTCATCTTTATTAGTAGATGTGTTCATGAACAAGAAGGAAAATGTTTAGTGAGAGGGGTTAATGATTAGGAGCAAAGGGGTTTATGAATGGAGAGATCTGTTTTTTTAAAGAAGAGGGGTTTATGAAAGTTGAGGTTCTTCTGTAGGAAGAGAGGGGTTTCGTAAAAAGGGGGCTTAATGAATGGGAAGGCTTAACCTTTAGTAGGAGAGGTGTTCATAAACAGGAAGGAAAATGTTTACTAAAAAAACGGTTTATGAATAGGGAGGTTCCATCTTTAGTAGCAAAGGGGTTTGTGAATGGGGAGTTTCCATATTTGGTAGAAGAGGGGTTTATGAATGGGGGGGGGGGCTCCATCTTTGGTAGAAGAGGGGTTTATGAATGGGGAGGCTCCATCTTTGGTAGAAAAGGAATTTATGAATGGGGAGGCTCCATCTTTGGTAGAAAAGGAATTTATGAATGGGGAGGCTCCATCTTTGGTAGAGGAGGAATTTATGAATGGGGAGGCTCCATCTTTGGTAGAAGAGGGGTTTAAGAATCAGGAGGCTCCATCTTTGGTAGAAGAGGGGTTTGTGAATGGGGAGTTTCCATATTTGGTAGAAGAGGGGTTTATGAATGGGGGGGGGGGCTCCATCTTTGGTAGAAGAGGGGTTTATGAATGGGGAGGCTCCATCTTTGGTAGAAAAGGAATTTATGAATGGGGAGGCTCCATCTTTGGTAGAAGAGGGTTTATGAATGGGGAGGCTCCATCTTTGGTAGAAGAGGAATTTATGAATGGGGAGGCTCCATCTTTGGTAGAGGAGAAATTTATGAATGGGGAAGCTCCATCTTTGGTAGAAGAGGGGTTTAAGAATCAGGAGGCTCCATCTTTGGTAGAAGAGGGGTTTATGAATGGGGAGGCTCCATCTTTGGTAGAAGAGGGGTTTATGAATGGGGAGGCTCCATCTTTGGTAGAGGAGGAAATTATGAATGGGGAGGCTCCATCTTTGGTAGAAGAGGGGTTTATGAATCAGGAGGCTCCATCTTTGGTAGAAGAGGAGTTTATGAATGGGGAGGCTCCATCTTTAGTAGAAGAGGGATTTATGAATGGCGAGGTTCCATCTTTAGTGGAAGAGGGGTTTATGAATGGGGAGGCTCCATCTTTGGTAGAAGAGGGGTTTATGAATGGGGAGGCTCCATCTTTAGTAGAAGAGGGGTTTATGAATGGGGAGGCTCCATCTTTGGTAGAAAAGGGATTTATGAATGGGGAGTCTCCATCTTTGGTAGAAGAGGGGTTTATGAATCAGGAGGCTCCATCTTTGGTAGAAGAGGGGTTTATGAATCAGGAGGCTCCATCTTTGGTAGAGGAGGAATTTATGAATGGGGAGGCTTCATCTTTGGTAGAAGAGGGGTTTATGAATCAGGAGGCTCCATCTTTGGTAGAAGAGGAGTTTATGAATGGGGAGGCTCCATCTTTGGTAGAAGAGGGATTTATGAATGGCGAGGTTCCATCTTTAGTGGAAGAGGGGTTTATGAATGGGGAGGCTCCATCTTTGGTAGAAGAGGAATTTATGAATGGGGAGGCTCCATCGTTGGTAGAAGAGGGGTTTATGAATGGCGAGGTTCCATCTTTGGTGGAAGAGGGGTTTATGAATGGGGAGGTTCCATCTTTGGTATAAGAGGGGTTTATGCATGGTGAGGTTCCATCTTTGGTGGAAGAGGTGTTTATGAATGGGGAGGTTCCATCTTTGGTAGAAGAGAAGTTTATGAATGGCGAGGTTCCATCTTTGGTAGAAGAGGGGTTTATGAACCTGGAGGTTCATTTTTAGTAGCAAAAGGGTTTGTGATTGGGGAAGTACATTTTTAAAAAGGAGAGGGGTTTATTCTTGGGGAGGGTCATCTTTAGGAAAAGATGGGTTCATAATCATGGAAGTTTCATGTTAAGTAGGGGGGGATTATGCGCATATAGGTCCCATCTTTAGTGGAAGAGTGGTTTATAAACAGGTCCCTCTTTAGTAGGAAAAGGGACTATTAATGTGGGGGTCCTTGTTTTGTAGGGGAGTTTATATGTTGGAAGATTTGATCCTTGGTAGTTGAAGTTTTTATAAATGGGACGCTCCATTTTGGGAAGGCAAGGAGTTTATGAATGAAGAGGTCAATCTTTAGTAAGAGAGGGGTTTATGAATGAGAAAGTCATTCTTTAGTAGGAGGGGGGTTTATTAATGAGGAGGTCAATCTTTAGTAGGAAAGGGGTTTAAGAATGACAAGGTCAATCTTTACTAGGAGAGGGGTTTATGAATGAGGAGGTCAATCTTTAGTAGAAGGATTTAAGAATGAGGAGGTTAATCTTTAGTAGGAAAGGGGTTTATGAATGAGGTCAATCTTTAGTAGGAAAAGAGTTTATGAATGAGGATGTCAATCTTTAGTAGGAGAGGGGTTTAAGAATGAGGACAATCTTTAGTAGGAAAGGGGTTTATGAATGAGGATGTCAATCTTTAGTAGGAGAGGGGTTTATGAATGAGGATGTTAATCTTAAATAGGAGAGGGGTTTATGAATGAGGTCAATCTTTAGTAAGAGAGGGGTTTATGAATGAGGTCAATCTTTAGTAGGAAAGGGGTTTATGAATGAGGTCAATCTTTAGTAGGAAAAGAGTTTATGAATGAGGATGTCAATCTTTAGTAGGAAAGGGGTTTAAGAATGAGGGGGTCAGTCTTTAGAAGGAGAGGGGTTTAAGAATGAGGACAATCTTTAGTAGGAAAGGGGTTTATGAATGAGGATTTCAATCTTTAGTAGGAGAGGGTTTTAAGAATGACGAGGTCAATCTTTAGTAGGAGAGGGGTTTATGAATGAGGATGTTAATCTTAAATAGGAGAGGGGTTTATGAATGAGGTCAATCTTTAGTAAGAGAGGGGTTTATGAATGAGAAGCTCAATCTTTAGTAGGAGAGTGGTTTAAGAATGAGAAGGTCAATCGTCAAGTTAATTTTTAGTAGCAAAGGGGTTTCTAAATGGAGAGGAAAAAATTAAGTAGGAGAGGGATTAAAAAATGGGTAGGTCTATCTTTAGTAGGGAATCGAAATATGAAAAGGGAGGTCCCTTATTGTAGGAGTGCGGTTTAAGTAACATGGAGGTCCATTTTTTAATAGGGAAAAAGATTTAAAAAAAAGGGAAGGTCCCTCTTCCGTAAGGGATGGAAATATGGACAGGGAGGTCCCTCTTAAGTGGAAAAGGGGTTTAAGTAACATGGGGGTCCATATTTATACGGAGAGGAGTTTTCTGAACTTGAAGCTCCATCCTTAGTAGCAGAGAGGTTATAAATATGGATGTCTATCCTCAGCAGGAGTCTATAAACAAGGAGGTCCATCTTAAGTCGGGGAAAAGTTTAATGAAAGCTTTCTGAAGGACATAACAGAAGACAAGTTGCCTGTCCCCAGGATGAAGGAATAACATTCTTCGTACCGCCATGTGAAAGGTGTCAAAATGAGCAGCTGCTAATGCGTTAAGAAAACACGATGTTCTGAACAGTCTCTGACTTACATACAGCTCCTGTTCTGGACTTCTCACCCTTCTACTGGAGACCAGAAAAAAAACACCAACATGAGCAACCCGGCCGAGCGATAAAAGGTCCCCTTATATCGCAAGATGGGAGGTGCACTGTGCTAAAAGCAGCCAATCATCTCTGAGCAATTCAATAACATTGCAGCTCTATGATTACACTGCAAGTGATGATTCCTGAACAAATCCAGCTCTCCGCGTTGGCAGCACAATGTTATACCGGGACAGCCATCAATGAAAGCAGAGCATTTGACGATTCCATTTACAGCACAACTCAGTACACTAAAAATGCTGCATACATTTAAAACACATTAAGGGCTCATTCACATAAGATTTACATAAAAAACATAGGTTTAAATACATTTTGATGGGTTTCATCCATTTTTCCACCTTGCCATTTTACACTCATAAAGAGAAGGTCTGTAAAATGTACCTAAAATGCTTGCAAATTCCAAGTTCCAAAGTGACTTACAATCGTTTTAAAACATTTCTACAAAGATAGAAATAGCATAGTTCTGGATTCTCTTGCACCATACTGGTTCTGGTATCTTGGGAACGGGGCCAAATAGGGCTGGATTTAAACTGATTGTAATTATCACCTTGTAAAACATTCAGTTTAAAATAGAAATGAAAGGGAATTTTTTTTTGTATAGATATAAAAGATAAGAGCTGGGAGGGAGGAAAAGCAGCAGCACACTGAGCTTCCCAGTGAATGGCTGTGCAGCGGGGGCGTGTCAGGACAAGTCTGATCATTGGAGGAGAGCAGGCTGAATTCCGAGAACTGACCATGCTGTGCTCTCCTGCTTAGTGTGGTAAGTTTTTAGTAGGAAAGCAGAGGGACTAGCAGGAACACCGGGGATTTCACACAAAGGAAGCCATACAAAGAACAGGAGATTTTCTCATAAAAGTACATGGTACAGCAGCCACATATCAGGAATATGAAGTGTTGGGGTAACAAACGGGCAGTCGGCAGGCTGAACAAAAAAAAAAAAAGCCAAAATGAGCTCTTCTATCCTCTATATCTTCCCTTATACCGTAATAGATTGTAAGCTCTTCTATCTTCTGTATCCTCCCTTATACCCTAATAGATTGTAAGCTCTTCTACCTTCTGTATCCTCCCTTATACCCCAATAGATTGTAAGCTCTTCTACCTTCTGTATCCTCCCTTATACCCTAATAGATTGTAAGCTCTTCTACCTTCTGTATCCTCCCTTATACCCTAATAGATTGTAAGCTCTTCTACCTTCTGTATCCTCCCTTATACCCTAATAGATTGTAAGCTCTTCAACCTACTGTATTCCTCCCTTATACCCTAATAGATTGTAAGCTCTTCTACCTTCTGTATCCTCCCTTATACCCTAATCGATTGTAAGCTCTTCTACCTTCTGTATCCTCCCTTATAAACTGTAAGCGCTTACACAGCCTACATCTTTTCTTATACCCCAATATACTGTAAGCTCCTTCACCTTCTGTATCCTCCCTTATTGCCCAATAGATTGTAAGCTCTTCCATCTCTGAATCCTCTCTTATACCCCTTATACCCTAGCAAATTGTAGGCTACCCCTATGGGTTGAATAGTGGCCCAGGCCGTCATGATCACACTCCTTGCCAGGGACTGCGGCAGACTGATGACATCATTTTATCATGACATGTTCGAAAGCATGGATCCACTCCAACCATGTTGGCATGTTGCTTGTTTAAAAGTTAAAAATATCTACAAAGAAATGTTTATGTAATAATCCTTCTACCCCTGTCCAGTGTTCCTATGAAATATCACTGCGTAATAATACACCGGCTGCACCACATCATCAGGATAAAAAGACGTCCATCAGGACAAAGTCAGACTTACCGGTTCCTCCAGTAAATAGACGGGCTGAGTGTAGAGAATGGAGAGGAGATGAGAGGAGGAATGCTGCTGCTTTTCTTCACAATCCTGTACCGTGTCTTTATCACCCGACTAACAGGGTGGCTCTTCATAGAGGATGAGATACCTGCAGAAGATAAACATGTCGTCAGGGAAATTAAGAATAGTTACCAAAATACTTACATGATGCCAGGTCCCAGTATGCAGCACTGGGCTCAGATAATCAGCACCAGGCTCAGATAATCAATATCAGGCTCCAATAATCAATACTGGGGTCTGATAATCAGTACCAGACTCCGATAATCAATAAGGGGCTCTGACAATCAGCAACACGCTCCAATAATCAGTAATGTGCCTGCATTTTGCTCCAAAAATCAATACTGGACTCTGATAATCAGTACCAGTCTCCAATAATTAATACCAGGCTCTGATAATCAGCAACAGGTTCAGATAATGAGTACCAGGCTCTGATAATCAGAAAGAGGCTCCAATAATTAGGACTGGGCTCTGATAATCAGCAACAGGCTAAGATAATTAGTATCAAGCTACGATAATCAGTACTGGACTCTAATAATCAGTACCAGTGCCTGATAATCAATACCCGGCTCCGATAATTAATTCTTGGCTCTGATAAATAGTACCAGTCTGGTATAATCAATAAGGGGCTCTGATAAGCAGTACCAGGCTTTGATAATTAGTGCTTGGTTCTGATAATCAGCGCTAGACTCCAAAAATCTGTATTGGGCTCTGATAACCAGTACCAGGCTCTGATAATCAATACTGGGTTCTGATAACTAGTACCAGGCTCTGATAATCAATACTGGGTTGTGATAACTAGTACCAGGCTCTGATGATCAATACTGGGTTTGGATAATAAGTAGCAAACTCTGGTAATTATTATTGGGCAGTACCATGATCTGATAACCAATATTGGGTTCTGATAATCAGTACCAGGCCCTAATAATCAATATTGGGCTCTAATAATTAATACTGGAGTCTGATAATCAATATTGGGCTCTGATAATCAGCATGGCCACATATTGTATATCGCAGTACACAAAAAGAAAGTACAGCCAGACAGGTGATTGGGGCGGGGAGGGGGCGGGATCAAGAGGAACCAATCAGTCTGTATTGTGCTTTGCACTGGTTCAGTGGAAGAGTTTTGGTTCCTTTAAGCCCCGCCTGTCTGTCAGCTTATACTGTCTGATTGGTCCATAGGCCCGATTCTATAGAAGCTATGCTTTACATACATCGCATTGATGACAGGCAAACGCCTGAAACATCTTGATGCATTTTGGAATAAATGGCTTTTTAGTAATGGTGGTCAATTTGGTGACTATAGGGGGTGATAAGTGTGATCCCCAACATGTCCAGAAGTCTACAAAATAGTTTTGTTGTGGAAATACTACGCACGGTAAAAGTTATGTCGCACTGCAAGTTAGTACAACAGAAAATTGATACATACAGTAGCTGTGCATGCGTGGGTTGCCGTGCCATTTGTTTCAAAGGACACCCCCTAACTCAGGCAAGGAACCCGCACTGCAGAGCACCACATGACACATGCTATATACACTTGTGGGGTAACGTGTGATCAGCTTTATTGTGTCTTGATAAGAGGGATGGCGGTACGCTGCGGCGTTCCATGGATTACATACAGAGCTGTATAGACGTGAACTAATGGGGAGGAGATCAGTCGATTTTCGGGAGACAGATCTCTAAGAACTGACACTTGTTCCTGGAAATCAGGATCAGTCCTGACAGCTATAATATCTGGATGTGCCTCTCATGTATCTACAGCGATGCAGCAACAAGCTCAGCACACCCATTAGGCTCAGATAAGAGGAGATAAGGGTCCAGGGAACTAGGCTGGGACAGGATTAGCCACATTTAGGTGATCGGGCAAAAGAGGACATGTGACTGATGAGTTGTGACAGGAGGGAGCTGGTTCCAGGTAGCACAGGACAGTCATATGTCCCCTGGCTGGGATGCTGGGGGTCTGCTGGACCATGGGGAAGGGGGTAGGACCAGGTGATAGGACCTGCTGATGTTCTCTGCCGGACATACAATTCCAATTCCTACGGAGGTTCTGCACTAAATCAAAACACAGATCCATGTGGTTGAAGTCTTCTTTGAATCCATTCAAGTTCTATTTCATTCTTCTAGGCCCTGATGAAGAGGGAGGTTTATAGCTCCTGACACGTGTTGGCCGTTTATGTGATTCTGCATTGGGTTTACATTGCCTGCTGCCAGTGTTCCTCTGGAGTAGAAGCCCAGGAGCTCATCAATTCAACTCCTATGCTTATTGCTGGAGCACACCGGTTACTGACAGCCAGCAGTTCCAGCGCTAAAGCCCACCAGAGTTACTGCCCACTGTCCTTAGAGGTCTGAATCACAGTGAGCCATATGTCGAGTGCTGGCAGGCTACTTCTTGGGCACCAAGGTTCTATCGTAACTTTTCTCAACCATTTTACTCTAGAGGAACCCTTGAAATATTTATTTGGGGTGAGTGAGAAACATGACCCTTACAACAGTGGCCAGTGTGAAAAATACCCCCTACATTGATCGTAGGTGGGGAGAATTCTCCTTACGTTGTTGTTCAATGGAAAGAAGGCTCCCTACACGTTTATTCAATGGGAAGAACGTCCCTTTGACCTTTGAAAAGAATGCCCCTTACATTGGCTGCGAGTGGGAAGAATGCCCCTTACGATAGTGGCCATGGGAAAGAATGCTTCTTATATTGGTGGCCTCTGGGCAGAATATCACTTACAATGGGTGACCAGTGGGAAGAATGTCCCTTACAATAGTGTCCAGTGGGAAGAATAACACTAATGCCCCGTACACACGGTCGGACTTTGTTCGGACATTCCAACAACAAAATCCTAGGATTTTTTCCGACGGATGTTGGCTCAAACTTGTCTTGCAAACACGGTCACACAAAGTTGTCGGAAAATCCGATCGTTTTAAACGCGGTGACGTAAAACATGTACGTCGGGACTATAAACGGGGCAGTGGCCAATAGCTTTCATCTCTTTATTTATTCTGAGCATGCGTGGCACTTTGTCCGTCGGATTTGTGTACACACGATCGGAATTTCCGACAACGGATTTTGTTGTCGGAAAATTTTATCTCCTGCTCTCCAACTTTGTGTGTCGGAAAATCCAATGAAAAATGTCCGATGGAGCCCACACACGG
Organism: Lithobates clamitans; assembly: GCA_037952925.1. Taxonomy (NCBI): domain Eukaryota; kingdom Metazoa; phylum Chordata; class Amphibia; order Anura; family Ranidae; genus Lithobates; species Lithobates clamitans. The sequence goes on from JBBGZY010001943.1 coordinate 314,435, forward strand.
TCGGAATTTCCGACAACACGCTCCGATCGGACATTTTCCATCGGAAAATCCGACCGTGTGTACGGGGCATTATATTGGTGGTCAGTGGGAAGAAGGTCCCTTGCAATGGTGACCAGTGGAAAGAATGCCGCTCACAATGGTGGCCATTGGGAAGAAGATCACTTACAAATGAGTGTGACCAGTGGAAAGAATGTTCCTTACATTGGTGATCAGTGGGAAGAATGTTCCTTACATTGGTGATCAGTGAGAAGAATGCCCCTTACATTGGTGATCAGTGAGAAGAATGTTCCTTACATTGGTGATCAGTGAGAAGAATGTTCCTTACATTGGTGATCAGTGGGAAGAATGTTCCTTACATTGGTGATCAGTGAGAAGAATGTTCCTTACATTGGTGATCAGTGGGAAGAATGTTCCTTACATTGGTGATCAGTGAGAAGAATGTTCCTTACATTGGTGATCAGTGGGAAGAATGTTCCTTACATTGGTGATCATTGAGAAGAATGTTCCTTACATTGGTGATCAGTGAGAAGAATGTTCCTTACATTGGTGATCAGTGAGAAGAATGTTCCTTACATTGGTGATCAGTGAGAAGAATGTTCCTTACATTGGTGGTCAGTGGGAAGAATGTTCCTTACATTGGTGATCAGTGAGAAGAATGCTCCTTACATTGGTGGTCAGTGGGAAGAATGTTCCTTACATTGGTGATCAGTGAGAAGAATGTTCCTTACATTGGTGGTCAGTGGGAAGAATGTTCCTTACATTGGTGATCAGTGAGAAGAATGTTCCTTACATTGGTGATCAGTGAGAAGAATGTTCCTTACATTGGTGGTCAGTGGGAAGAATGTTCCTTACATTGGTGATCAGTGAGAAGAATGTTCCTTACATTGGTGGTCAGTGAGAAGAATGTTCCTTACATTGGTGATCAGTGAGAAGAATGTTCCTTACATTGGTGATCAGTGAGAAGAATGTTCCTTACATTGGTGATCAGTGAGAAGAATGTTCCTTACATTGGTGATCAGTGAGAAGAATGTTCCTTACATTGGTGGTCAGTGGGAAGAATGTTCCTTACATTGGTGATCAGTGAGAAGAATGCTCCTTACATTGGTGGTCAGTGGGCAGAATGTCCCCTCACAATGGTGGCCATTGGGAAGAAGATCACTTACAATGGGGTGGTCAGTGGAAAGAATGCGCCTTACACAAAGCTATAAGGATCATTGGTGTCATGCAGTGGACTCTGCCAAGTGGTGCTGGCCCTGGAAATTATATAGGCTCCATAAAATGGGAGGTCAGCAGTCACAGATCAAAGAATCCCTAGCTACCAATGCAGGAACCTTAGAGTCCCACAGAACCCTGATTGATAATGGCTGCATCTGGGCTATAAACCAGAATTCTGAATGGATAGCGATTCAAGGGGTAAAAAGAAATGATTTGCATGGCCCCTCCCACTATCCTGAAAAGAATACACCCCTTATTTTTGAGATTTTGTGATGGAAATGAGACACGTAGATCCCTTCGGTTTTAGGAAGGCACTACGATGCTCCATTACACAAAACATACCTGAGTATGTCTTACCAGCCGTATCTATACTACAAGGCCCAGCAGGCACCGTACAAGGGAGCGCTATCAATGACCTCGGAGTGATAAATGCCAAGCAGACAGATAGCGGCACGGAAAGGAATAATCCCCTTGGTGCTGCAATCACGCAGCCATCTTGTCAGCGATTTGTAATCGGTCCAGCTCTGGATTCTCACATTATCCGGAACACAAACTAAGCTGTACGAATGGCTCTCCAGGGCTTCATCCCCGAGCTTTGTCAGGGACTGACGATCGCTGGCCGGCTACGGGAGGATCAGACTAACAAGCTGCGCAGGAAACAGCAGACAAATTGATGTTCTTTTATGAGTCTAATAAATCACACGTCTTCATAACCGGCCGGGGAAATCTCGCAACACCACTTGTTTTACACGTCGTTAGTGGCGAACGCGTGACCCGAGGGTAAACTGTACAAAACGTGTGACGTTACCGCGCCAATTCCCCCGATCCTCGCCCTCTCCCTCCCGCCCGCCGCTGGTTTTACCTTTCTCCGATCTTCCCTGTACATCAGATTTCTTCTCATTTACTGGTTTACAATTCTGTCTTTATAACGTTTTTATTTTTTGTTACTTCTTCGATGCTTTAACTGCTGTTCGAGTTTATTAGTTGTATTTAACTACTCAACTTCGAAAGGTTGACCAGGGCATTATTATTTTTTTTTTGCCATTTAGCACTGCGCTATTTTAACTGCCAATTGTGCGATCATGCAGCACTGTACCTAAATTACATTTATATCATTTTTTTCACACAAATAGAGCTTTCTTTTGGTGGTATTTGATCGCCACTGGGTTTTTTTAAAACTTTTTCATAGAACAAAAGACAGAAAATTTTGAAAAAAAAATAAAAAAAACAATATTTTCTACTTTCTGTTATAAAACACATCCAATAAAAAAAAAATGCAATTACTTTATATGTTTTTTGAATTTTTTGCTATATAAATAACTTTCTGTTATAAAACATTAGAGGTGCACAGAAAATGCAGGATGCACTTGGTATATATATATATATAAATAATATAGAGAGAGAGAGGGAGATCGAGAGAGAGGGAGATCGAGAGAGAGGGAGATCGAGAGAGAGGGAGATCGAGAGAGAGGGAGATCGAGAGAGATCGAGAGAGAGAGAGATCGAGAGAGAGAGAGATCGAGAGATCGAGAGAGAGAGAGAGATCGAGAGAGGGAGAGAGAGAGAGGGAGAGAGAGAACAGAGAGAGAACAGAGAGAGAGAGAGGGAGATCGAGAGAGAGAGGGAGATCGAGAGGGAGAGGGAGATAGAGAGAGAGGGAGATCAAGAGAGAGGGAGATCAAGAGAGAGGGAGATCGAGAGAGAGGGAGATCGAGAGAGAGAGGGAGAGAGAGGGAGAGAGAGGGAGATCGAGAGAGAGAGAGAGAGAGAGAGAGAGAGAGAGAGAGAGAGAGGGAGAGAGAGGGAGAGAGAGAGGGAGAGAGAGGGAGAGAGAGAGAGAGGGAGATCGAGAGAGAGAGATCGAGAGAGAGAGATCGAGAGAGAGAGATCGAGAGAGAGAGAGAGAGAGAGAGAGAGGGGAGAGAGAGAGAGAGAGGGAGAGAGAGGGAGAGAGAGGGAGAGAGAGGGAGATCGAGAGAGAGAGAGAGAGAGAGAGAGAGAGAGAGAGAGAGAGAGAGAGAGAGAGAGAGAGAGAGAGAGAGGGAGAGGGAGAGGGAGAGAGAGAGAGAGAGAGAGAGAGAGAGAGGGAGAGAGAGGGAGATCGAGAGAGAGAGAGAGAGAGAGAGAGAGAGGGAGAGAGAGGGAGAGAGAGAGGGAGAGAGAGAGGGAGAGAGAGAGAGAGAGACAGAGAGAGGGAGATCGAGTGAGAGAGATCGAGAGAGAGAGGAGAGAGAGAGAGAGAGGAGAGAGAGAGAGAGAGAGAGAGAGATCGAGAGACAGAGATATCGAGAGAGAGAGAGAGATCTCTCTATATCTAAATATAGATATCGCTATATCTATCTATATATATCTATCTATCTATATATATATCTATCTATATGTAGATATATATGTCTATATCTATATATATATATAATTTTTTTTTAATATAATTGTATTACATTCGACTTTTCAATTAATATCATGAATTTAAAGAGGAGCTGCAGTCTGCTCACATAAATTTGTAATAAAAACATCTTTGCCATTCCGGAGCTTCCCACCAACCACTTTGCATAATATTTTATATATACTGTGATTCTGTATTTGCCAAATACGCTGCAGAAATCTCCCTCCACTGAGTCTGACTGCAGCCATTTTAACTGTGGGCAGCTGAAGCTGCTGCCTGTTCACTTCCTGGATTTTACACAAACACACAGAGGCACACCTCCAGCTCTGCAGCTCTAATTGGCCCTCTTATGGCTCATCCACTCCCTCCCTTCCTGGCAAACTCTCATGAGAGCGAGTGAGAGAGAGATCTGTACATGATGTCATAAGGCTAATGACCAGACAAGAAACAGGAAGTGGGCTGTATAAGGGATTTACTGGCAGAAAAAAAATGTTTTACTATCCAAAGTTAAAACAACAACAAGGGCAGAAGATTTAATAGATGGAAAGATGAAAAAATGACTGAAGTTATGCTCTAAATGAATATGAATTCATTGGTCGGCCATTATCAGCACCTTTAGTGCAAGAAAAGCACGGTGACATTGTTGTAAAATCGCAGTCAAATCACGTGCCATTATTGTGCGCTTTTTCTCGATTGTCAAAATTCCAAAAAACACTATTTTTGGCTGCCGAAATTTAAATAAAATCAAATTTCTTCATAAATTCAGGCCAAATTGTATTTTGCTACATGTCTTTGGTTAAAAAAAATCCTAATAAGTGTATATTGATTGGTTTGTGCGAAAGTTATAACATTTAAACTATGTCTATATATATATATATAGATATATATATATATATATATATAGATATATATATCTATATATATATATATAGATATATATATCTATATATATATTTGAAAACTGATCAATCCTGATGTACTGACGACTAATCTATCTAGTTTCTCGAAGCCCTTAAAATCACCAGGACAGAATACAAATACGGCCCAAATGACCCCCTTTTTGGAAAGTAGGCAGTCCGAGGTATTTAGTAAGAGGCATGGCGAGTTTTATGAAGTTGTAACTTTTTTGTCAAAATTTTATGGAAAATTATGAAATTAAATAAAATTCTTTTTTTTTTCACATACTGTCACCAGTGCAGTACTGTGTCATATGTGGCGGTGATCACGGATACTGATTGGTGACAGCATGTTAAAAAAAAGAAAAAAAAAACATTTTTATAATTTTTTTTACATTTCCTTTAATTTTTTTTTACATACTTTCATCATAGCTCAATGTCACCACAGTGGCACTTGTACTACTCTGGGGGGGGGGGGGGGGTTGATCAGGGATTTTCTTCCTTTTGCACTTTGATTGCAGTTACAGTGATGATCACTCTAACAGGAATATTTTTTTTTAACTGTCATGAATGGGTTACATTCATAACATAAATTATTATTGTCTGCTATGATTGGCCCACAGCTATCACCTATCACATGGTACAGAGTGCTGTGATTGGCTCAGGTACCATGTGATCACTGTGGGTCAATCACAGCATCACTTGATAGGAATCATAACTGTTATGATAGAAGTATTAACAATTGGCTTTTTATGTTACATTGGAGGTGTTACGCTATGTAGCTTCCTTTTTTCTCTCTTTCTGGTTCACCCATCACATTTTATTTTCTAAGGAGGATATCCGTGTGACTGATGGCTGTAAGAAATGTATTTATCGAGCATTCTGTGGGTAAGCAGTGGGTGTGTTTGAGACTTCCTCTTGCATCACAGACAGGGGTTCCCAGATTACCTACAGAATGGATTGGGGTGGACTGGGGCACTACAGCAAAGTCTGAATAAAAAAAAAACAGAGTTTGTGACATACAGTATGTGGTAAGGGTGGTTGACGAGAGTCCCACATTTATTATCAGATGGGGTTTGGGTCCATGATTAGACAGCATAGTGGGACAGGAGGATGGGGTGGGTCCAGGACAACAGGAGTGACAGTTTTGGGGGAGAGAAGGTTCGGAGAGCCAGGCAATAAGGAAAACAGTTGTGGGGAAGAAAAATATGGGGGGATCCAAGACAATAAGAGGGATTCAGGACAATAGGGACAGTTGTGGGAGAAAAGGATGGGGGATTGTGGACAATAAAGAGGACAATTGTGGGAGAGGATGGGGGAATCAGGACAATAAGAGGGACAGTTGGGGGGGGGGAATTCAGGACAATAGGGACAGTTGTGGAAGAAAATTTTGGGGGATTCTGGACAACAGGAGGGAGGAGGGACAGTTGGGGGAATTCAGGACAATAAGAGGGTGTTAGGGATCTCGTACAGCAGGTGCTCATTTCCATGCAGCAGGTGAAGGATCAGGAGCATTGAAGCCTAGCAAGATGGGCAAGGACTAGAATGCGCATGCGGACGAGTATTGGCGCATACATGTGCATAGGCATGCGCACGCATCCGCAGATTGTGGCACCCAGCAGCCTATTTAAACTGAGAGTCTGCCTGACCTCAGTGCTGGATTGTCTTCAGCTCTGGTTCCTGAAAGTCTGCTAACCTTGTTCCTGACTCGGCTACATCTGACCTCTCTCTTGGATCACCCCTTTGTGTTATGTCTGCTGCTCACTTGTGTTCCAGACTTCGGCTTGGATTTCTGACTACATCTCCACCTCCTGACTTGTTACCTCACTGCCAGCACGTTACCGACTTCTGTCTGTTTCTGACCTTGAACTTGATCCTGACCCTGCACCCGTCTGCCTGGCTGCTTCTGAGCAAGGCTTGAGACCTGACTCCATACTACCCCTGGAAGGACTCCTGTGTTTCTAAGCTTCGGCCCACTACTACAGCCTCCTGGCACTTGCACCTTTCCACTGTTCTAGCAGTCCCTGTCTCCACTATCAGGGTTGCTTGGATGGAAATTGAACAAGAGGCCACCCTCGTCATCTCAGGCTCCACAGTCAAGGCACATGACAGAATGACAGTTGGGGGGGGGGGGCAGGAGAATAAGAGGGACATTTGTGGGAGAGAAGAATGGGGATCCAGAACAATAGGAGGAAAGAAGGATGGGGATTTAAGACAATAAGAAAGACAGTTGTGGGGTAGAGGGATGGGGGAATGAGGACAATAAGAGGGGCAGTTTGGTTTGGGGGATTCTGGACAATAGGGACAGTTTGGAGGAAGAAAGATGGGGGTCCAGGACAATAAGAGGGACAGTTGTGCAAGAAAAGGATGGGTGATTGTGAACAATAAAAAGGATAAATGTGAATCTCGGCAATAGGGACATTTGGGGGGGGGGTCCAGGACAATGAGAGGGACAGTTGTGGAAGAAAGGGAAGAGGGGATCCAGGACAATAAGAGAGTCAGTTATGGAAGAAACAGATGGGGGAGTCTGGACAATAAGGAGGACAATTGTGGAGGAGAAAGATGGGGGAATCAGGGCAATAAGAGGGACGGTTTGGGGGAGAGTAGGGATTCAGTACAATAATATGGACAGTTGTAGGGGAAAGAGGGATGGGGGATTCAGGACAATATTATGGATAGCTATGGCAGAGAAGGATGGAAGAAGAATCGGGGATTCAAGACAAGAGGGAAAGTTGTGGGGAAGAATGAAGGAGATTAAGGACAATAAGACGGCAATTGTGGTAGTTAGAAGGACAAGGATACAGAATAATAAGAGGGACAGTTGTTGGGCAAAGAAGGACTGGAGATTTATGACCATAGGAGGGACAGTTGTTAAAACAGAAAAGGATGGGGATTAAGAACCATGAGGAGGACAGATGTGGTGGAGAGGAGGACAGGAGGTTTAAGACAAAAAGAGACAGTTGCGGGGAAGAGGGGATACAGGACAAAACAAATAACAGTTGTGAGGGAGAAAGGTGTGGATCTAGAACAGGGGTCTCCAAACTTCCTAAACAACGGGGCCAGTCTTCTTTAGGAGACTTTAGGAGGGCCGGACTTTGGCCAATAGGAGTAGAAAATGCCCCAGCCACGATGGGAGTTGTCTCAGGCCTGGTGGTCAGTGGGATTTAAAAAATATGGTCAGTAGGAGGAGGAATAATAACCCATCATTGGTCATAGTGGCAGGAACAGTGCTCCATTGTTGGCTTCAGTGGCAGGAATAGTGCACCATTGTTGGTGTCAGTGGCAGGAATAGTGCACCATTGTTGGTGTCAGTGGCAGGAATAGTGCACCATTGTTGGTGTCAGTGGCAGGAATAGTGCACCATTGTTGGTGTCAGTGGCAGGAATAGTGTCCCATCGTTGGTGTCAGTGGGAGGAATAGTGCCTCATCATTGGTGTTAGTAGTAGGCCTCAAGGGCCGCACAAAGGCAAGCAAGGGGCCACATCCGGCCCTCGGGCCACAGTTTGAAGATCACTGATCTAGAACATTTAAAAGGACACATGTAGGGAAGAGAGGGGCTATGGGACAAAACGAAGGACAGTTGTGAGGGAGAAAGAAGGGGATCTAGAACAATAAAAGGGACAGTTTGCGGCACTGACCGAAGCTTACTTTCATGACGCGGTTTTACGGTAGCCGTAGAGTTGCAGGTATTTGGGGACTTGTTGGCTCTGTTCCTTATTTTTTTTTTTATTCCTCTATTTTTCTAGACGGGTTCTGTTTGTTTTGTAACCTGTGTCGCTCAATCCACAAACGCCGCTCGTCTGCGAGCGAGCTTTTCATTTTGTCCCCGCGCACAACTCGGAATCAGGGAATGAATTCATCTCTGACAAACATTTACCGATTATCAAATCACAATGGCGAGCCCCAGACAGGGGCAATAAGTCACTTTAAGCAGCCATCCGGATTGCCGGGTGACACGTCTGGGTAGCCCAGCGATGACTAATCACTGCTGTCAAACTTGCGTGTTCTGCGGGCTTTCTGAGGGCTGTTCTCCGCTACCTGGTGTTTAATGACAATGCTGCCAGTAGCACGAGGGGGGCCGGGCGGCCTGCCGCTAACTGTCACAGCCCTATTAGAGGAAAGATTGAGTTCCTACTCTTTCTAAACTTACTCAACCAACACAAGGCAGTGGCTTCTGTAATTATTCTACAAGGGCCATCTATTGCCGTCTGACGTTTAACCTGTCTCTCGCAAATGGCCGAGGCCGAAACGTGGCGTGCGGCGCTGGAGAATTCTTCTAGGAGTACATCGTTATTGAAATACAGTTCTTAGATATGACAAGTTAAATCACTCAGAATATTGTTATCCTGTCAGGAACCAATATATAAGTTCTGCAGGCATTTCCGTGTATGACATTAACGGGTCTCTACATGGAAAAGAGATATTTCATTATAGCTGGAGTCTAATGATCTGATGCTTCTTGTATTGATCCCCCAGGGGGGACGGTCTTCCCGCCACAGTTCCCAACTCAGCACACACTCTCATCCCTGGTTATTTTGGAGGTTCCCACTTTTTCAAATGGTCCCACACATTTCTATTGCATTATTTATAAAACAACGCAACATGGAGAGTCGGGGGCACCCTCAGGGCTTGGTTACAGGGGTAGGCAGAAGAGGCAGCTGCCTTGGGTGCTACAGCCTTCCCTTCAGTCTTGCAGTTTGTAGAGGCTCCTCTCTATTGATATTGCTTACTGATTTCACTGTATACTGCGAGCTTCTCACCATGTGCATTAGAAGTTGCCACAAATTAGATGCTGTAAAATGATCTAGCCCTTCCCTCCTTAGTCAAACTGCCCATGGGCTGCCCCTTTCATTCATTGGATTTCAATTCCTTCAATCAGGGGAGTTCAGCATCACATGTGGGCGTTACCTATGCAAATACAACCTGCCTAGGAACACCTACTTCTCCAGACTAAAATCCACCCATCAAGGCATTTTGATATTTGCATAACTCCTCCCACTGCTTGCATCAGGGCTGAGGGTTATGAGGAGGAGTACTGAGGTCGGGTGCTGTGATGTCTTCAGGAGGCGGTGTACAGCACCGTGCCGGCCAGTGGCAGCGCAAGAGCACTGCCCCCTGAACCCACACAGTTGTGTAACATTTAAAGGATGAGCTCGGGTGTGTTCACAAACAGCACATGCAGAGCCCGCCAGGAAGTCGGCACTGCACAGCGCTAATCACAGGTAGCGAGACATTTCCCGATCTCTGCAGCCGCGCATCGAGACAATGTCTCACTGCTTGCGAATAGCTCTCCGCAGTGCTGACTTCCTGGCGGGCTCTGCAGGTGCTGTTTGCGAACACGCCTGAGCTCATCCTTAGTGACAATAGCGAATTAATATTTGCTATTGTTTTCCTGGTTCTCCTCCTGGCCAATCAGGAAGTGGGTCTTAAAGCGGAGTTCCACACAAAAATGGAACTTCCGCTTTTTCGGAACCCTCCCCCCCTCCGATGTCACATTTGGCACCTTTCAGGGGGGAGCAGGGTGCAGATACCTGTCTAAGACAGGTATTTGCATCCACTTCCGGCATAGACTCCCATGGGAGTCTATGCCTCTTCCCGTCCACACAGCTCCCAGGAGAGAGCGGGGACCACTAGGGACGTGCAGCGCGAATCGCGCATGCGCAGTAGGGAAGTGAAGCCGCAACGCTTCACTTCCCGATTCCCTCACCTAGGATGGCGGCGGCAGCTGCCGAGAACCGAGCGGGTTCTCGGCGTCCCCTGCCGACACCGCTTGACCCTGGGACAGGTAAGTGGCCATGTATTAAAAGTCAGCAGCTGCAGTATTTGTAGCTGCTGGCTTTTAATATTTTTTTTTTTTGGCGGTGTGGGTGAACCCCCGCTTTAAGACCCGATTGGCCGAGAGGAGAAGCAATCGTATTGGCCGCCGAGGGAAGCCGCCTAGGAGGAAGACACCGTGGAGGAGGAGGAGACGCAGGAAGGAGCCGAAGCTGCCCCCGCGACCTGGATGGGGTAAGTCCGGGGCTGGTGGGGGGATGAGTGAGTAAAGGGGGTTGGGGGTTTGACATAGTGACCGACGAACCGGGGGATGTCTAGTTTGCTGCCCCTCCCCCCCAAATATATATATATATATATATATATATATATATATATACATACATACATACACACATATACATATATATACATACACACACACACATATACATACACACACACACACACATATATACATATATATACATACACACACACACATATACATATACACACACACAGCACCAGCCGCCACTGGTGCCAGCCCCTCCCACCAGTCATAAGAGACCCGCCATGGAAAACAGAGGCCCACTGATGGTATGCAATGGAAAAAACGCAAAATTTATACTTTAGCTTTAAAAGGGTGACCGCATGACCAAAGTGTAATTTCGCAACAGCTGCCTAAAGCATGGGTGCTCAACCTGTGGCTCTCCAGCTGTTGTGGAACTACAAGTCCCATCATGTCCCAACTACAAGTCCCCCTCTGCCTTTGGGAGTCACGCGTGTAACTGTCAGCCTTGCCATGCATCATGGGACTTGTAGTTCCTCAACAGCTGGAGGGCCACAGGATGAGCATGCCTGGCCTAAAGTACCTTACAGTCGGGCACATGTTGAAGAATTCACATAGGAGAAAGCAATATATAAAAAGATTAAACATCCCCTTACTGCATCCTCATTGTACTGTACTCCCCCCTACAAACCTCATTTTCATTGTAAGCTGGTGTACGAAATGTTAAGTAAATTGTTTTGGAATCAGTCCTTCATGAATCAGAGTGTTCTAGGATGGGAAACTGATTGAAGTGGAGTGTGTGTGTGGGGGGTGCGGAGAAAGTATATGATGGTGAATTGAACTGTTTGAGGTCAGTTCCTCCTTAGACGTAATATTCTCTGACACACAACTCTATGGATCAGTCCATCCTTGGCTAGAAGGCTCAACCCAAATGTATGTTTTATGAATTGTTTGGTGTTCATCATTCCTTGGTTGGAATGTTCTAGGACAGTGGACTCTTTTCGGGGTCAGTATGTTCTATGATGGTGGATTGTTTTGCATTAGAATGTTCTAGGACAAGAAACTGCTGAAGGGGGAGTTGGTCCTTTCTGGGCCAGAAAGAATATAACAGAGAACAGTTTGGAATCAGTCCTTCCTTGGCCATATTATTCCTCTGAGAAATAACTCTTTGGGTCAGTCAGTCCTTGCCAGAAGGTATTAACCCAAACTCATATTCTACGAATTGTTTGGCTTATCATTCCTTGGTTGTTTGGAATGTTCTTTTGACAGTGGACTATTTTGGGGTCAGGCCTTCCTGGCCCAGAATGTTATATGATGGTGTATAATTTTGAGGTTGGTATTCTCCAAGATGGATGGTGTATTGTTTTAGGGTCAGTATGTTCTATGATGGTGGATTGTTTCTGGGTCAGCCCTTCCTGAATCAGAGGGGTTATGATAGTAGACTGTTTCTGTGTCAGCCCTTCCTGGATTAGAATATTCTATGATCGTGGATTGTTTCAGGGTCGGTCCTTCCTTTGGTCAGAATGTTCTATGATGGTGGATTGTTTTGGGGTTAGTATGTTCTATACAAGTGGATTGTTTCAAGGTCATCCTTTCCTGGATCCAAAGTTTCTATGATGATGGATTGTTTCAGGGTCAGCCCTTCCAGAGGCAGAATGTTCTATGACAGTGGATTGTTTTGGGGGCATCCCTTCCTGGGTCAGAATGTTCTAGGACAGTGGATTGTTTCTGGGGCAGCCCTTCCTGGGTTAGAATGTTTTAGGATAGTAAATTGTTTAGGGGGCAGCCCTTCCAGGGGCAGAATGTTCTAGGACAGTGGATTGTTTCTGGGCCAGCCCTTCCTGGGTTAGAATGTTCTAGGACAGTGGATTGTTTCGGGGGGGCATCCCTTCCAGGGGCAGAATGTTCTAGGACAGTGGATTGTGGTCTGCCCTTTCTGGGTCAGAATGTTCTAGTATGGTGGATTGTTTCAGGGTCAGTCCTTCCTGGGTCAGAATGTTCTAGGACAGTGACTTGATGGAAGGGATGAGTCTTCTCTCTATTCACAACTAAGAGAGAATGCGCTATGAATATATCTCTATTTCTTCTATATGTGGAAATACTAAGCACAAGATCACCCTGCACCGCTACAACCTTCTCCAAGACTAAACTTTTCTTAGGATAGTTTTGTCTGTTATTTAGATTGTCAGCTCTGTAGGCCAAGCTCTGCTGTCCCGAGACTGGGAGACATAACTAGGCTTAACATATTCCCCTGTCACATTTCATAAAGGCTGAAGAGAAAATCTGAAAGCAATGTTCAAAATTCTGAGACAATGGTGTAACTCTTCCTGTAGTAAATTAAGTGGCACGAATATGTAAAGCGTGATCCGATACGGAGATAATAACTCTTCTTGAATGAAAGGCCGGCGGTTATCTGCAGCCGCAGAGACGCGCTCGTACACCTCGTAGTTACTCCTGATTCTGATGAGTGGCTCATTAGCTAAAGACGTAGTGACAGAACGGCGTGACGTCTTGTGCAGGTATCCGGCAATTACTACACGGTGTCAGCGTGGGGGTGAGAGAAGGAGAACTTGTGAGTTTGACAAGTAATTCCGAGTCGGGCTGGCAGCATTTGATACATTTTCATTCGCCCTCGCCGGCGGTCGGGTAATAAATCTTTGTATTGACAGCCCAGCGGGGTGTTTATGGAGCCGGCGTGGAGAGAGGTGCCTGAACCCGCTTTGTAGGAAGTAGAAATGGATGTGTCTGATGGAGGAGTTTTCTGATGGTGACTGATGGCAGACAACTTTTTCTTCCCCCCGTTCGCTGCAAGGAAAGAATTCGAAAGAGCTGCCGCAAGAGACCTTAGGAGACCTCGCCGTTCTCACCAGACTGGCCTGTGCTGGCTTTTCCGTAGACGATGGCGTGTGAACACACCAGATAAAGATGCACCATTTAACCCCTTCCCGCCAGCCGTATACATATAATTTGGCAGCACGGAGGTGGACCTTAATCTGTGCTGGCACATACACTCACCGGTCACTTCATTAGGTACACCTGTTCAATTGCTAATCAGCCAAATGGCAGCAAATCAATGCATTTAGGCATCTAGATGTGGTGAAGAAAATTAGCTGAAGGTTAAAGCGAGCATCAGAATGGGGAAGAAAGAGAGCGGCGCCACTCTGAGTGTAGTAACTTGGTTTAAAATCCAAGTTTAATAAGCGTTGGTTCAACTCACGATTGAGAACAACAAGCATTGTTGTAGGCTTAGACTACTAATGTCCCAGCTGGGCAGCAGTGCTGTACAGTCCACGACGGCTCCGGTGGTTTCCGAGACTGAAGATGATCCCACAGCAGGCACGTTAATGTTGATGGACAGGAGGCATGGTCAAGCTCGAGTTTGGAGCATGCGTGCTCCTTCATCAGGCTTATCTTTTTGATAAGCCTGATGAAGGAGCATGCATGCTCCGAACGCGGGCTCAACCACGCCTCCTGTCCACCAACGCTGATGTGCCTGCCATGCGATCGTCTTCAGCCACGGAAACCACCGGAGCCGCCGGGGACTGTACAGCACCGCTGTCCAGCTGGACATTAGGAGTCTAAGCCTACAACAATGCTTGTTTTTATTTACTCAAATGTGAGTTGAACCAACGCTTAATAAACTTAGATTTTAAACCAACTTACTGCACTCAGAGTGGCGCCGCTCTCTTTCTCACTCTCTCTTCCCATGCATATAGAGTCACTTCTGCTCTCTACAGCTAGCTGGCTACACTGACATAGACCAGAACCTTTATTACAGGTCTGGTTCCAGCAGCACAAAGACTTTTGGCTTAGGGCACCTTCTGGACCTTAGAACTGTCTCATATTGCACTAGTTGCATTTCTAGCGCTCCATTTTTATCCTATTTTCAGAATGGGGAAGAAAGTGATTTTGAACATGGCATGGTTGTTGGTGCCAGACGTGCTGATCTGAGTATTTTAACAAAACGGCTGATCTACTGGGATTTTCACACACAACCATCTCCCGTGTTTACAGAGAATGGTCCGAAAAAGAAAAAAAATATCCAGTGAGCGGAAGTTGTGTGGAGGAAGGTCAGAGGAGAATGGGCAGACGATAGAAAGGCAACAGTAACTCAAATAACCACTCGTTACATCCAAGGTATGTAGAATACCATCTCTGAACGCACACCACTCCTGTCAGCTAAGATCAGGAAACTGAGGCTACAATTGGCACAGGATCACCAAAATTGGACAATAGAAGATTGGAAAAAACGTTGCCTGGTCTGATGAGTCTGGATTTCAGCTGTGACATTCAGATGGTGGGGTCAGAATTTGGTGCACGGATCCATCCTGCCTTGTATCACCGGTTCAGGCTGGTGGTGGGGGTGTAATGGTGTGGGGGATATTTTCTTGGCACACTTTTGGGCCCCTTAGTACCAATTGAGCATGGTTTAATCACCACGGCCTACCTGAGTATTGTTGCTGACCATGTCCATCCCTTTATGACTACAGTGTCCCCATCTTCTGACAGCTCCTTCCAGCAGGATAATGCACCATGTCACAAAGCTCCAATCATCTCACCACTGGACAATGAGGTCTCTGTACTCCAATGTCCTCCACACTCACCACATCTCATTCAATAGAGCACCTTTGGGATGTGGTGGAAGAGATTGGCATCATGGATGTGCAGCTGACAAATCTGCAGCAACTGTGTGATGTTATCATGTCACTATGGAGCAAAATCTCTGAGGAATGTTTCCAACACCTGTATCTATGCCACGAAAAATGAAAGCAAAAGGGGGTCCAACCCGATACTAGCAAGGTGGACCTAATAAAGTGGCCGGTGAGTGTATATGTATCACAGTTTGTTAGGCACCCCCCAGCACAGTGCCAGCACTGTCACTGACAGCTCCTGGTCAAAAAGTAAGAATCGGGAGCCAGTAGGACAGACTCCTTATCACACATTATGACAGTCAATCACATGATCAAGAAGCCTGCGTGACTGGGTCCTGCAGGCAGGACGAAACGCGCCGGAGCATGGCCTGAAGGGAGCTGGCCTGAGGCTGCTTCAACTATAGTGACTGTCGGGTCCAAATGTTGTACGGCACTCAAATTTGTTACCTTCCCTCTAAAACATGGGTGCTCAATCTGTGGTCCTCCAAACTGTTGCGGAACTTCAAGTCCCATGAGGCATTGCAAGCCACTGACAGTTACAAGCATGACTCCCAAAGGCAGAGGCATGATGGGACTAGAGGTTTTACTGAAGGGCCACAGGTTGAAAAAAGCTCTAAAATCTGCACATCAGGCCTTAAAAAAGAAGAAGTATGAGGTTATGAACAAAACAAACATACATACTCACCTCTATGCTGCAGCTGTCCTACCTCTGCTCTAAGACAGAGAACTGAGTGATTACATGACCGATGATTGCTCAGTTCTCAGTCTGCTCAGAGCTGACAGTCAGCGCTCTCTGCTCCTCCAGCACTCACTCTAACGCCAGGCTGGGGAGGATGCAGATGCAGTTGGCTCTGGCTCTCAGTCGTGCATTGAGAGGCGGAGCCAACTATTAATCAGGCAGCAAGGTGGATCTTGACAATATTGTCAGGAACTTTCCAAAGCCTAGAACAGCTCCGACTCACTTAAAGGATAAACTCCACTTACGTGGGGGGGGGGGGAATCGCAAATAAAGAAGAAATATAGCGCATATAATTGCAACACAAATCATATTGTAATTGAATGTTATTAAAAATGACCTTTGCTTTTCAATCTGCAGCCGCTGTAATTTTCTGAGAATGCATTGCAATATGGCTACCTGGCGTTGTTTTGTACACATTGTGTGACCAATCCCCAGAAACATAATTTCCTGCTTGTGTGATTGGCTCACCAATTTTCCCAGAAGTCTGCCTAAGATACAAGTCAGATTTCAGGCATCCCCTGCAACTAAAATGTCATTTTTGTGGAGAGATACTTCCGATAGGAACACGTCTAAAAGGGATGCAGACCCAGCAGCTTTCCTCATTAGTGCTCTGCAGCTGCACACCTGACAGATAATTATGAAACCACTCCCATTAAACCCACTGAGCTCAGAGGCACAGACAAACACACAGGGATTTCCTCAGAATAACAAACAGGTCGGAATCTGCAACAAAGGTTGTTATAATCTTTGCAATGTACAGAGATCACCCAGAGGGGAATGTTTTTATTCCCTCGACAAAAGTGGAGTTACGCTTTAAGCACTCACTAGAACGCCAGGCTGGGGAGGATGCAGATGCAGATGCAGTTGGCTCTCAGCCGTGCACTGAGTGTCAGCGGGGTGGATCTCGACACCTGTGATCCTGGCCTCTCTCAAGCTTGAAAGGGGGGAGTCTGGTTGGCTAAAGCTGAGGTGTGACACTAAAGCAAGATGGCAATAGTTATTTTTTTTACTTGGGGCAATTTAATTGGTTATTTTGTCGAATCTCCCACCGCTGAGGGGGGGGGGGGGCGAGAGACACAAGAAAGGAGACAGACGCTACTCTGAGGGTCAGCAGTCCGACAGACCTGATTTGATGGACTAGAATCCTGACAGCGGGCAAAAGAAAGACCCAAATGTTCAGGAATTAGATTGGCTGGTGAAAAGCAATCATTGGCCGGGGACGTATTATGAACACTGGGCAGTAAATCCCACCGATTCCCACCCAAACCCCTGTGATTAGAGGAGTGGGGCCCACTGGTGGGATATAAACGTTTTGGGCTATTACCACGGCCGACTCTTGTTACATGAACAGTCAAAGAGCATTACTGTCGATGGGCTCAGTAATTGCACTTTCTATAACCACTTGTGAATGATGGGAGGATTGAGAGGTGTCCCGGGGGGGCTTAGGCGGCTTTGTGTTGGGATTACATGGTGTGACTCCGGATCAGGTGGCACCTCAGGCACGTCATTCAAAAGGGGTCAATCCTTTACCATGTCTACTGCCACGCCAATCTACAGCCACAAGGGAATCCTAACATAGAAGCATGTCAGGTCGGTCCAAGATAGAAACAACCTAACCGGCTCCTGTACATACCTTGAGCGGTCCGGGAAGCCATAAAATAGAGGGGAGCTCACGATACCAGTTTTAAAGTAGAAGTCCGTGCGAAATCAAAAAATGACACATATAATGCAGATTCTCACTAACACCAACCCAGCAGCTTCATTTTTCTACCCCCCCCCCCAATAACATAGTATTATTACATGTTGACCTAACCCAGGCATGTCAAAACTCTGGCCTGCGGGCCGACTGCGGCCCGTGGTCCAGTTTCATACGGCCCCCACTGGTAATTTGGATATATATATATCTTTTGTGGCCCCAAAACGAATCCCCAAGCACCGCTCGAGGATTCATTGGGGGGGCCACAAAAGATATATACTGTATTTATCGTTCCTCAGAGGGGACACGGAGAGGGCGGGACGAGCGCCGTCAGATTACATACAGGAGAATCTCCTGTTTACTCGGCGGCCTCTGTAATAGGAAGTCCCGCCTCCTGGGCTGGCACTGGATGACTGTTCTGCCTATCATAGAAGGTGGGACTTTTTATTAAAGAGGCTGCCGAGTAAACGGGAGATTCTCCTGTATGTACGGTAATCTGTTGGGGCTCGTCCCCTCCCTGTCCCCTCTTAAGCTGCAGATGGGAATGGATTAGGCTGCACTAATGGCACTGGTGAGGCTGCATTCACGGCACCGGTGAGACTGCATTCATGGCACCGGTGAGGCTGCATTCATGGCACCGGTGAGGCTGCATTCATGGCACCGGTGAGGCTGCATTCATGGCACCGGTGAGGCTGCATTCATGGCACCGGTGAGGCTGCATTGATGGGCACTGACCCTTATTTTGCTTCACAGTACTTTATTTAAAATTTAATTTTTTTCCTGAAACTTCCCTCTTAAAGTGAAGGTGCGTGTTATATTCTGATAAATACGGTATATCCAAAGACCACGCCCGAGCTCATCCTTAGACTCTTCACCACACACAGCCACAAAGGTAAGATAATTCTTGTTGGGCTGTGTATTAGTTCATTTGCATTTAATTTTAATGGTTCAAAGAATGTTGGCCCTCACACATGTTCACTTCATGAAATCTGACCCCCTTTGAAAAAATCTTGGACACCCCTGACCCAACCAGTAGATCTGGCAGCTTAGGGGCGAGTCCTTGACTTACTATAATGGTGGAAAAAAAATATTAATTGTGACCTATCTGTAAATTCCTTATCTTGAAGCACAGAGACTCAGGACTTGTAGTCACAGACCACGGGTTATATGCGGCTACCCTCAAGTTGGGGTCGCACCAATACCAAGCATTTGCACGAGTATTGGTACTCCCGATGCTGAAACCGATACTTTGCGTCAATACAAAATGAATGGGCGCAAATCGCACTGCAAATAACTGCTTTGCGATTCCTGTCCAAATTCCATGCGATTTCCCCCACCTCCCCTGCGTGTATGTGTGTATAGAAAAGAGAAAAGCATCATTTAGTGGGCAGTTTATTAAAAATGCCACTTCAGCCCCAGAAGGATTTACCCCCTTATTGACCAGGCCATTTTTTGTGATACGGCACTGCGTTGCTTTAACTGACAATTGTGCGGTCGTGCGACGCTGTACACAAACAAAATTTAGGTCCTTTTATTCCCACAAATAGAGCTTTCTTTTGGTGGTATTTGATCACCCCTGCGTTTTTTTTTTGTTTTTTTTTACGCTACAAACAAAAAAAAAGACCGACAATTTTGAAAATAAAAACAAAAAAAAAATAAACGATGTTTTTTACTTTTTGTTATAATAAAGAAACAAATTATAAAAAGAAAAAAAATTCTTCATCAGTTTAGGACAATATATATTCTTCTACATAATTTTAGTAAAAAAAAATAAATAAATTGCAATAAGTTTATATCTATTGGTTTGCGCAAAAGTTATAGTGTTTACAAAATAGGGGATATGTTTATGGCATTTTTTTTTATTCCGTTTGTTTTTTTACTAGTAATAGCGATGATCAGCAATTTTAAGCAGGACTGCGACATTGCGGCAGAGAGATCGGACACTTTTTTGGGAACACTGACATTTATACAGCAATCAGTGCTATAAAAATGCTGTGTAAATGTCACTGGCTGGGAAGGGGTTAACACTGGTAGCGATCAAGGGGTTAAATGTGTTCCCTGGGGAGGTGTTTCTAACTGTGGGGGGGGGGGGGACTGACTGGAGGAGGAGAGAGATCACTGTTCCTAATCACTAGGAACAGACAATCTCTCTCTCCTTCCCTGTCAGAATGGGGATCTGTTTCTTTACATTGACAGATCCCCGTTCTGGCTCTCTGTTTAGCGTTCGCGCTCGCCTGCTATTGCCATTAAGACCCCATTCACACAGGGGCAACACGACTTGCAGGTCGCCTCAGTGAGGCAACCTGCAAACGACTGCCCGGGCGACTTGCAAAACGACTTCTGTATAGAAGTCTATGCAAGTCGCCCCAAGTCGCCCCCGAAGTCGTACAGGAAACTTTTTCTAAGTCGGAGCGACGCTTAGAACGGTTCCATAGCACAGAACGGGAGGCGACTTGTCAGGTGACTAGGTCGCCTGACAAGTCAACCCTGTGTGAATGGGCTCTAAAGGGTACCGGTTGATGTTGAGTGGGGGTGTGTGCCTTTCCTCCAATCAGCTGTCTTGGCTGTATGCCCAGACTTCACTCCCAGTGCTGACCAGGAAGAGAAAACCTCCTAACACAAAGTGAACTTTCTAAAGAATATATAAATCTGAAGACAGCAGATAAGCATAAAAAACTTATGTAGGGAGATTTGTTTTATCCCTGTGTATCATCTGAGGCTGTTCACTTTACTGGGTATGTGTGACGGTTTACATCCACTTTAAGGACGTACGCCCCGGAAATAAATGGCTTGATTCACTTAGCAATTGTGGAACTGGAAGCAGGATGCCCTCTACGAGAAGAGCTCAGACTTGCAAAGAGAGTCTGTAGCTTTCAGTTAGACTGACAGCCCTGATAGCCCTGATCACATACAGGAGATGTAAAGAAATTTCCTTGTTATGTTTTGGGCAGGACAGAGGGAAGGAAGAACAATGTCCTCACTGAGGTGGAAAGAAGAGATCACTTGGGGTAGAAAGGAAGGCTGTGGACTCCAAACCATTTTGTTTCTGTGTAAAACAAGAAAAGGGCTCTTTACTGGAAAGAGTCAACACCTTCCAGGGTGTGTGAAGGAAAGACTTCCACAATTTCGGGCAGGATTGGAGATACACCATGTCAGGGAAAGCTTTGTCTGGCTGGACAGAAGCACTGGGCTATCCAGATTGGATTGGTTTGGTCCCCATCACGAGTATGTTTCATTGAAGAGGTCTGGGAAAAAAAAAAACAGCAAAGGGAAAGTCCCAAAGCGGCTACCATCAAACCCAGAACTTTCACGCAGAAGCAAACTTATGGGCGCCGTTTTGATCTTAGGGAAGCAACCTTCTCTAGGCAAAGAAATATTCTGACTTGGGCTACGTCCAAGATTGCATGAGGGTTGGAGAGTATTGCTGATTATTCAAACTGGGTCTGAAGGAACCTAATCATGCTTTGGACACTGGTAGCCAAAGTTGTGGCTGGAGTTCTTCAGTAGGAGGTAGCTCAGGTAAACTGTGAGATGAATGTCCTGGTTTCCTAGAAGAGCCAGAAGTGGGGCAAGCACTTTTGTGAACGCTCAGGGTTGAGCCGAGAGGCTGAATTGTGGTGCTACAAGATGGAAGTGTTGGTCTCCCACAGCAAAGCACAAAAAGCGGTGAAGTAAGGGGAAGATGGGAGATGTGTAAATGGGCATCTTGTATGTCTACTGATGATAGAAATACCCTGTCGTCTGAGAGAAGCAATGACAGATCTTTTTGATTCCATTTGGAATTTGGGCACGCAAACAAATTGGTTTAGACATTTTAAGCCTTGTATTGGGTGAATCCGTGAAGCGTTTTAAATAAAAACCTTGAAACTGTTCTTCTGAAGGAACTGGTATGGCCACTCCTTGTGCCTGAAGTTGGTGCAAAGCGGTCATGAAAACTATCTTCTATCGGTCTGAAGCAGGCAAATTAGAAAGCAAAAAAGCGAGGATCAGACAGAGATGGAAAATCTATTTTGTACCCCTTTGAAATGACAGATTTTTTGCCTAGAGGTCCAGGACATCTCAGATCCAGACTGGCACAGACACCAACAGACACCCCCCTACTCTTGAGTGTGGGTATCACTTCATTGTGAGAAGGGCTTCTGTGCAAGCTTGGTGGACTTGAAAGTCCAGGGCTTATGATGAAAGGACGTGCTAAGCCTTGGTTTAGATGTAGATACCTGGGAGGAAAGAAAAGAACTCCTTTGATGAGAAGAAGTACAGTAGTAGTTGAAAGAGGCTTCCTGTAAGTAAAAACACCTTTCCCTCAGTGACTTCCTTGATTCATTTACCAATGGATTCTCCAAACAGGCGTTCATAATCAAAAGGCATATGTTAAAGACAAAGGTCCAGCAGGCCAAGCTTGCATATAAAAAGAAAAACTTTGTGCTTAGACGTGTAAAAAAAAAAAAAAGAAAAAAAAAGAAAAAAAAGCAGCCAGCACTAGCTCAGCGAAGCTGGCCCCCCTACAATCAGCACAAATAAAAACTCAAGTGTGTTTCTTTAGTGCTACGTTTGTGCTGTTTTGTGCCGTAAAAATTTACATTTGTGCTGCTTTTATTTTTAAGATATTAGCAATTGTTTTTTCCAGACTATGACATCACCTAGCCCCCCTACAACGCCCAAATGACACAAAACTGGTCTTGTTGGTTAGTGCTACGTTTGTGCTGTTTTGTGCTGCTAAAAATTCCGTTCTATCTTTTATCGTTTTTGCGTTATTAATGATTTATTAAAGGTCACCAAAGGTCAGTCAGCCCCCCTACAACGCCAAAATGACACAAAACTGGTCTCGTTGGTTAGTGCTACGTTTGTGCTGTTTTGTGCCGCTAAAAATTCCGTTCTATCTTTTATCGTTTTTGCGTTATTAATGATTTATTAAAGGTCACCAAAGGTCAGTCAGCCCCCCTACAACGCCCAAATGACGCAAAACTGGTCTCGTTGGTTAGTGCTACGTTTGTGCTGTTTTGTGCCGCTAAAAATTTCGTTCTATCTTTTATCGTTTTTTCGTTATTAATGATTTATTAAAGGTCACCAAAGGTCAGTCAGCCCCCCTACAACGCCCAAATGACGCAAAACTGGTCTCGTTGGTTAGTGCTATGTTTGTGCTGGTTTGTGCTGCTAAAATTTTTATTTGTGCTGTTATGGTTTTTAAGTTATAACAGTTTTTTTTTTTTCAAACCCCACTCACTTTGCCCACCCTACAATCAGCACAAATAAAAACTCAAGTGCGTTTCTTTAGTGCTACATTTGTGCTGTTTTGTGCTGCTAAAATTTCCGTTCTACTTTTTTTTGTTTTTGCGTTATTAATGATTTATTAAAGGTCACCAAAAGTCAGTCAGCCCCCCTACAACACCCAAATGACACAAAACTGATCTCGTTGGTTAGTGCTACATTTGTGCTGTTTTGTGCTGCTAAAAATTCTGTTCTATCTTTTATCGTTTTTGCGTTATTAATGATTTATTAAAGGTCACCAAAGGTCAGTCAGCCCCCGTACAACGCCCAAATGACACAAAACTGGTCTCGTTGGTTAGTGCTACGTTTGTGCTGTTTTGTGCTGCTAACATTTCCGTTCTATCTTTTATCGTTTTTTCATTATTAATGATTTATTAAAGGTCACCAAAGGTCAGTCAGCCCCCCTACAACGCCCAAATGACACGAAACTGGTCTCTTTGGTTAGTGCTACGTTTGTGCTGGCTTGTGCTGCTAAAATTTTTATTTGTGCTGTTATGGTTTTTAAGTTATAACAGTTTATTTTTTTTTCAAACCCCACTCACTTTGCCCACCCTACAATCAGCACAAATAAAAACTCAAGTGTGTTTCTTTAGTGCTACATTTGTGCTGTTTTGTGCTGCTAAAATTTCCGTTCTATCTTTTATCATTTTCGTGTTATTAATGATTTATTATCGGTCACCAAAGGTCAGTCAGCCCCCCTACAATGCCCAAATGACACAAAACTGGTCTCGTTGGTTAGTGCTACGTTTGTGCTGGTTTGTGCTGCTAAAATTTTTATTTGTGCTGTTATGGTTTTTTAGTTATAAAAGCTTGTTTTTATATTTGTGCTTTTTTGTGTCATAATAATAAAAATTTGTGCTGCTTTTATTTTTAAGATAATAGCAATTTGTTTTTTCCAGATGATGACATCACCCCGCCCTCCTGTCACATACCTGGTTAGTGGACTCCTGGTTGGAAAGCAGCCATGGGAGCACAGTGAGGTATGAGTGCCTGTGATCAGTCCAGTATACTGCGTGGTGGAAGCAGTCAGCAGGTGGATGTGGCGGCAGAACCAGCTGGTGGCAGATAAGCTGGCACTGGGCTTGGCTGGTGGCAGACTGTGGGTAAGCAGCTGGAAGCAGGAGACAGATGAGACCTTGCTGGGCTGAAGAGCTGTAGCAGGCTGGATGAGCAGGATGCAGGGTCAGATGAGCCGGGTCCATAATGGTCAGGCAGATCAGGCATAGACGGCACACAACAGGATAGTCGGGTCACAAACCAAGTCAGCAACAGGAGGTAGATCAGGCAAGAAGAGAAGGCAGAAGCAGAATCCAGAGACAAGCCAAGGTCAGGGCAGGTAGCAGTCAAACGGAGATCAGGAGCAAGCTGGGTTAGGATCAGAGGTCAAATACAGGAATCAGGAATGAACACATAGAAGCGGCACACCAAATTGCAGCCTGTTTAAATAGTCTGTCTGGTGCCAGCATTGGTGACAGGCTCACGCTCATCTGCCCAGCCAGTTGCCAGTCTGCGCATGCACATATGTATGTACAGGGAGACATCATTTGTGCTATGCGAAAGCCTTCCCTGACACCCCCTACAGCAGCCAAACAAAATGAAAACGGGCTGGTTGGTTAGTGCCACGTTTGTGTTGGTTTGTGCCTATTTACTTTCTACTCTATCTCCTTTTGTTTTTCAGTTATTGTTGATTTATTAAAGGTCACCAAATGTTACCCAGCCCCCCTACAAGAGACAAAGGGCATGAAACTGGGCTGGTTGATGCCTCCTTTGTGCTGGTTTGTGCTGTTTAAATATCAGTTCTATCGCTTTTCGTTTTTCAGTTATTTACTATTATAACGCTGTTAAACGCGTTAAATAGTAAATAACTGAAAAACAAAAAGAGGTAGAACTGATATTTAAACAGCACAAACCAGCACAAAGGAGGCACCAACCAGCCCAGTTTCATGCCCTTTGTCTCTTGTAGGGGGGCTGGGTAACCTTTGGTGACCTTTAATAAATCAACAATAACTGAAAAACAAAAGGAGATAGAATGGAAAGTAAATAGGCACAAACCAACACAAACGTGGCACTAACCAACCCGCCCGTTTTCATTTTGTTTGGTTGCTGTGGGGGTTGTCAGGAAAGGCTTTCGCATAGCACAAATGATGTCTCCCTGTACATACATATGTGCATGCGCAGACTGGCAACTGGCTGGGCAGATGAGCGTGAGCCTGTCACCAATGCTGGCACCAGACAGACTATTTAAACAGGCTGCAATTTGGTGTGCCGCTTCTATGTGTTCATTCCTGATTCCTGTATTTGACCTCTGATCCTAACCCAGCTTGCTCCTGATCTCCATTTGACTGCTACCTGCCCTGACCTTGGCTTGTCTCTGGATTCTGCTTCTGCCTTCTCTTCTTGCCTGATCTACCTCCTGTTGCTGACTTGGTTTGTGACCCGACTATCCTGTTGTGTGCCGTCTATGCCTGATCTGCCTGACCATTATGGACCCGGCTCATCTGACCCTGCATCCTGCTCATCCAGCCTGCTACAGCTCTTCAGCCCAGCAAGGTCTCATCTGTCTCCTGCTTCCAGTTGCTTACCCACAGTCTGCCACCAGCCAAGCTCAGTGCCAGCTTATCTGCCACCAGCTGGTTCTGCCGCCACATCCACCTGCTGACTGCTTCCACCACGCAGTATACTGGACTGATCACAGGCACTCATACCTCACTGTGCTCCCATGGCTGCTTTCCAACCAGGAGTCCACTAACCAGGTATGTGACAGGAGGGCGGGGTGATGTCATCATCTGGAAAAAACAAATTTCTATTATCTTAAAAATAAAAGCAGCACGAATCTTTATTATTATGACACAAAAAGCACAAATATAAAAACAAGCTTTTATAACTAAAAAACCATAACAGCACAAATAAAAATTTTAGCAGCACAAACCAGCACAAATGAGGCACTAACCAACGAGACCAGTTTCGTGTCATTTGGGCATTGTAGGGGGGCTGACTGACCTTTGGTGACCTTTAATAAATCATTAATAACGAGAAAACGATAAAAGATAGAACGGAAATTTTAGCAGCACAAAACAGCACAAACGTAGCACTAACCAACGAGACCAGTTTTGTGTCATTTGGGCGTTGTAGGGGGGCTGACTGACCTTTGGTGACCTTTAATAAATCATTAATAACGCAAAAACGATAAAAGGTAGAACGGAAATTTTAGCAGCACAAAACAGCACAAATGTAGCACTAAAGAAACACACTTGAGTTTTTATTTGTGCTGATTGTAGGGTGGGCAAAGTAAGTGGGGTTTGAAAAAAAAAAAAAAACTGTTATAACTTAAAAACCATAACAGCACAAATAAAAATTTTAGCAGCACAAACCAGCACAAACGTAGCACTAACCAACGAGACCAGTTTCGTGTCATTTGGGCATTGTAGGGGGGCTGACTGACCTTTGGTGACCGATAATAAATCATTAATAACACAAAAATGATAAAAGATAGAGCGGAAATTTTAGCAGCACAAAACAGCACAAATGTAGCACTAACCAACGAGACCAGTTTTGTGTCATTTGGGCATTATAGGGGGGCTGAGTGACCTTTGGTGACCTTTAATAAATCATTAATAACGCAAAAATGATAATAGATAGAACGGAAATGTTAGCAGCACAAAACAGCACAAACGTAGCATTAACCAACGAGACATGTTTTGTGTCATTTGGGCATTGTAGGGGGGCTGACTGACCTTTGGTGACCTTTAATAAATCATTAATAACGCAAAAACGATAAAAGATAGAACAGAATTTTTAGCAGCACAAAACAGCACAAACGTAGCACTAACCAATGAGACCAGTTTTGTGTCATTTGGGCGTTGTAGGGGGGCTGACTGACTTTTGGTGACCTTTAATAAATCATTAATAACGCAAAAACGATAAAAGGTAGAACGGAAATTTTAGCAGCACAAAACAGCACAAATGTAGCACTAAAGAAAGACACTTGAGTTTTTATTAGTGCTGATTGTAGGGTGGGCAAAGTGAGTGGGGTTTGAAAAAAATAAAATAAACTGTTATAACTTAAAAAGCATAACAGCACAGATAAAAATTTTAGCAGCACAAACCAGCACAAACGTAGCACTAACCAACGAGACCAGTTTCGTGTCATTTGGGCGTTGTAGGGGGGCTGACTGACCTTTGGTGACCTTTAATAAATCATTAATAACGAAAAAACGATAAAAGATAGAACGGAAATGTTAGCAGCACAAAACAGCACAAACGTAGCACTAACCAACGAGACCAGTTTTGCGTCATTTGGGCATTATAGGGGGGCTGACTGACCTTTGGTGACCTTTAATAAATCATTAATAACGCAAAAACGATAAAAGATAGAACGGAATTTTTAGCGGCACAAAACAGCACAAACGTAGCACTAACCAACGAGATCAGTTTTGTGTCATTTGGGCGTTGTAGGGGGGCTGACTGACCTTTGGTGACCTTTAATAAATCATTAATAACACAAAAACGATAAAAGATAGAACGGAATTTTTAGCAGCACAAAACAGCACAAACGTAGCACTAACCAACAAGACCAGTTTTGTGTCATTTGGGCGTTGTAGGGGGGCTAGGTGATGTCATAGTCTGGAAAAAACAATTGCTAATATCTTAAAAATAAAAGCAGCACAAATGTAAATTTTTACGGCACAAAACAGCACAAACGTAGCACTAAAGAAACACACTTGAGTTTTTATTTGTGCTGATTGTAGGGGGGCCAGCTTCGCTGAGCTGCCAGCACTAAGATCTATGGTACCAGATCCTCAAAAGTGTTGTACAAAAGTGCAGCACTATAAATAAAAATCGAATAATAGGAAATATATGCTATTAGTGTTCATATACGAGAACAAAAGTTCAAAGGGTCCAATCGAGAAAGAAAGTTCTTAAGTTTCAAGTGTCCATGTGAAAAAATAAATCCAAAGTCTATTCCTCAGAAATGCTCCTCCACCATAAGAATACACAAGATGCTTCATACAACGTGTGATCACCTTATGTGCACATAGAGTACCTTACCAGAAGGCATGTGACCACGTATGAGGGTATGCTCATAAAGAGCTCAAAGCACATAAACGTCTGGCTCCAAAAGTCCGAGCAGCTGACACAAATCAAGCGCTCCAACCCAGGCAGACAGATGACATATAAAATAGAAAAAAAGACTCTCATAGTGTAGTAAAAGCCGATTCTCGGATTTAATAAAGTCTTAAAACAAATGTGCACTTACAATGTTTAAAAGGCAGACAAGCCGTCTAAACACACTGAAAATACCATCTGATCAGCAGATGTCTAGATCTACAATACCGCTTCCTGTATCGGCGTGCGTGGTGACATCACTTCCGCTGGCCCGACCCAAAGCGTTTCGTCATAGCAGACGTCATCAGAAGGAGTAACATATATTTTCTATTATTCACTATTTATTTAACGTATTATAGGCACTGCTTTTTTGCACAACAGCTTGCAGTCCATGATGTATGAATCCATGATGTAGGAATACAAGTCCTGTGTTCTGTACTATACGATTAAGGAGAGATTGCTGAGTGGTCTTGAGCTAATTCCTGTTAACCTCTGACCTGACCTGCTGTTCTGCTTTCTAGCGTATGACCCAGAATTCCTTGTGACCTGGTGACATCACTTCCGCTGGCTCAACCCAAAGCGTTTCGTCATAGCAGACGTCATCAGGAGGAGTAGCATATATTTTCTATTATTCACTATTTATTTAACATATTATAGGCACTGCTTTTTTGCACAACAGCTTGCAGTCCATGATGTATCAATACAAGTCCTGTGTTCTGCACTATACGGTTAAGGAGAGATTGCCGAGTGGTCTTGAGCTAAGTCCTGTTAACCTCTGACCTGACCTGCTGTTCTGCTTTCTAGTGTATGACCCAGAATTCCTTGTGACCTGCTCTTGAACCCTTGCTTAACCACTTGTGACCTTTGCCTGCCTGCTAGACTGCTTACTGTCTTGTACCTTGTACCTCTGCTGCCTGGCTGTTCCTGACCTTGGCTCGAACTCTCAAATCTAATGCTGAACTTGTCCCTTCAATGCCTGACTGTTAGGAACTTTGTCTTGTATCCTCAACTCTGATCCTGACTCCTGAATTGGTACCTCTGCTTGGCTGTTACCGATCTTGTATACTGTCTATATTTTTGTCACCTGCTCTTGTACCCCAATGTTCCTGCATCTGGTTCTATTCCAAGGGTCTAAAATCGCTTGGTCCATGAACCTGCCAACCTCGACGGATTCGGTATTCCTTTTAACACTGGCACTCGCACCACTCCCTGTCCTTACATTCCCTGTTGCCACTTCCAGGTGTGTTGGGACAGGAAATGCAAGAGAAGCCCCTTCATTAACTTGGTCTCCCCCAGATACATAACACTACAAATAATTTTTTGTATACTTGACAGCAGGTCTTTCAACTAGAAACTGCTGAAAATTCCAAGCTAGATAATGTTCTCACGGCATGGGGCATTTAAAATTTGGACCCATAAAGTAGTATTACAATCACAAAGGGGTTAAGTAAAGTACTAAATAATAGTGTAATGAAGGAACAGATGACTTCAGTAAAAAAATACAACTACGTTTAAGACCAATTGTTAACACGTGTGAACAGCTTAGGTCTGTGTTTAGCGGGTCCTTTAGAAATAGAAATACAAATTAACATGGAATGTTGCACTTCAGGAGTAAAATACAAATTCTGCATTTAACCTGACGGGGGACATTGGCTTCCTGCTGAGTTGCTCCTATTTCCATACTAGCGTTCTTCTTGTGCTGCCTGTCATCCTGGATGAAAATTTCACAGTTCATGTTTAACCTTCTATCTCCAACAAAGGCTTCACATGATAAAAGTCATCATCCAACCAGTGATTAGTCTGACCGATCCCTGAATTTATTGGTATGGATTTTAGATCAAGGAAAAGCTCCCCACTTCTCAAGTCGCTGGTTTTCCCCCCCACATACTATCTAAACATAGAGCCGTTTATCCAACTGTCCATCCAGAGCCTCTGGTTTATAGACCAGATACAACCTAAATATAGAACTATTTAACCAACTGTCCATCCAGAGCCTCTGGTTTATAGACCAGATACGACCTAAATATAGAGCCGTTTATCCAACTGTCCATCCAGAGCCTTTGGTTTATAGGCTGGATACAACCTAAATATAGAACTATTTAACCAACTGTCCATCCAAAACCTCTGGTTTATAGACCAGATACAACCTAAATATAGAACTATTTAAACAACTGTCCATCCAGAGCCTCTGGTTTATAGACCAGATACAACCTAAATATAGAACTATTTATCCAACTGTCCATCCAGAGCCTCTGGTTTATAGACCAGATACATCCTAAATATAGAACTATTTATCCAACTGTCCATCCAGAGCCTCTGGTTTATAGACCAGATACATCCTAAATATAGAACTATTTATCCAACTGTCCATCCAGAGCCTCTGGTTTATAGACCAGATACAACCTAAATATAGAACTATTTAACCAACTGTCCATCCAGAGCCTCTGGTTTATAGACCCGATAGATCCTAAATATATAAACATTTACTCAACCATCCATCCAGAGCCTCTGGTTTATAGACTGGATACATCCTAAATATAGAGCCATTTATTCTACTGTCCATCCAGAGCCTCTGGTTTATAGACCGGATACAACCTAAATATAGAACTATTTAACCAACTGTCCATCCAGAGCCTCTGGTTTATAGACCAGATACAACCTAAATATAGAACTATTTAACCAACTGTCCATCCAGAGCCTCTGGTTTATAGACTGGATACATCCTTTTTTTATGATGGGTGTATCAAACAAATCATTTTAATTTTAACCTCTTGCCGACCACCCCACGTACATTTACTGCAGGGGCAGCGGTTCCTGTGCGCAGAAACAGGTACACGATTTCGCACATCCGGGTCTGGGGAACGCGCCGCCGGAAACTCGCGCCCGCTGTGTTTGGACACAGTGAAAGCCAATTAGCGGGTCCGGCGGACCACATGTCTGCCGGGGCCCACCGATTGCTCCCGACAGAAGCAGAACGGCGGTCTGCCTATGTAAACAAGGCTGATTGCCTTTCTGTTAGTAGGGAAGACAGAGATCCTGTGTTTCTCCTAAGCGGGAACACGAATCTCTGCCCGAAAAATGGCGGCACATACGGAAATAAAATCAAAAAAGTTCATTGAAAGTCCATAAAATCAAGAGAACATGACATACATCAATCCAATAAGGTGCTCAGTGGATGCAAACGTGCTTCCTCATCATTAAATACCCCCAAATGTGCATGTTCATTTGTAGCAAAAAGTCCACAGAGGAGACCAATCAGGAGCCAGGAATCAAAACCTCAGCCACAAATCTCTGCCTTCCCACAGTTAAAGCACCCCCCCCCCCCCCCCCCCGTTAGCAAGCACTCCCTAGGAACACATTTAACCCTTTGATCGCTCCTCATGTTAACTCCTTTCCTGCCAACTGTCATTAGTACAGTGACAGTGCATATTTTTAGCACTGATCACTGCATTGGTGTCACAGGTCTCCAAAAAAGTATCAAAAAAGTGTCACTTAGTGTCCAATTTGTCTGCTGCGATATCGCAGTCCCACTATGAGCCGCCATTACTGGTAAAAAAAACAAATAAATATTCCATAAAAATATCCCATAGTTTGTAGACGCGATAACTTTTGCACAAACCAATCAATATACACTTATTGGGATTTCTTTTACCAAAAATATGTAGCGGAATACATATTGGCCCAAAAAGATGAAGAAATTTGATTTTTTAAAATTTTTTATTGAGTATGTTTTATAGCAGAAAGTAAAAAAAAGGGGTTTTTTTTTCAAAATTTGGGGCTATAAAACAATAAAATTCCCATGAAAACATTTTTTAAAAATTGAATTTCTTCATGAATTTTGGCCAATATGTATTCTGCTACATATTTTTGGTAAAAAATTCCAATAAGTGTATATCGATTGGTTTATGTGACAGTGATAGCGTCTTCAAACTATAATATTTATACTGGAGTTTTATTTTTTCTTTTATTATTACTACTAATGGCGGTGATCAGTGATTTATAACAGACTGCGATAGTGCGGCGAGCAATCTGACACTAATCAGTGATAATACTAAACACTGTCACTGTACTAACGACAACTGGCTGGGAAGGGGGTTGAAAGTGAGGGCGATCAAGGGCCGCCAGTTTGAGACCCCTGCTTTAAAGGATCAGGATATATTATTTCTTTTTTTTTTAAATTTAGGGTTACCACCACTTTAACTGCTTGCCGACCAGCGCACGACAAAGTACGTCGGCACAATGGCACGGCTGGGTAATTGGGCGTACCTGTATGTCCCCTTTAAGACGCAACTTAGTGGGCGCGCGCGACCACCTCGTACTCCGTGAGCGTGCACACGGGTCCCGCGGACTCAATGTCCGCCGGGGCCCGCGATCGTGTCACGGAGCGGCAGAACGGGAGATTGCCTATGTAAACAAGGCATTCAACCCTGTACTGCCTAGCAACATGACTTAGATCTACTGCTCCCTGTCATCAGGAGCAGTGATCTCTGTCATGTTGTAGTGAGCCCATCCCCCACTCAGTTAGAATCACTCCCTAGGACACACTTAACCCCTTGATCGCCCCCTAGTGTTTAACCCCTTCCCTGCCAGTGTCATTTACACAGTAATCAGTGCATTTTTATAGCACTGATCGCTGTATAAATGACAATGGTGTCAAAAGTGTCCGATGTGTCCGCCGCAATGTCACAGTCCCGATAAAAATCACAGAACGCTGCCATTACGAATGAGTGGAGATAGCTGAATGATACCTGCAGTGAACGCATACATAAGTCCTGGCCACGTATGTAAACGGTGTTCAAACCACACATGTGAGGTATCGCCGCGTGCGTTAATTCTAGCCTAGACATCCTCTGTAACTCTAAACATGTAACCTGTAAAAAAAAAAAAAAATGTTAAAGCGTCGCCTATGGAGATTTTTAATTACTCAAGTTTGGCGCCATTCCACGAGTGTGAGCAATTTTAAAGCGTGGGTATCTATTTACTCGGCATATCATCATCTTCCACATTATACAAAAAAATTGGGCTAACTTTATGTTTTTTAATTTTTTTTTTTTAATTCATGAAAAAATTCCTACGCAAAGATGTAAAAAGTTGCAAAGACTGCCATTTTATTCCCCAGGGTCTCTGCTAAAAAAAAACACATTTAATGTTTGGGGGTTCTGAGTAATTTTCCATCAAAAAGATGATTATTTTACATGTAGGAGAGGATTGCCAGAATAAGCCCGGTATGGAAGAGGTTAATGAGTCGCATATTTCCAACAAAAAACATAAGATGAAAATAAAAAGCAAGAAAAAATAAAATGTAATACGCATGCAAAGCGCAAATCTTCTGCTACATTTTAATCCAAACACATTAAAAAACATACTAATAATGCATTATGGGGGAACATGCGTGTGGTTCTCCAATGTGATCGGGACCCTAAGGCCGGGGAACTGGGATGATGGGTCAAGGTTTGCGATCGATCAGCACAATAGAGTCAAAGTTCCCTCCGACAGCCGTCATCAGCGCCACCCTGGCCATCGGCGTACAGCACCTCTATGCGGATAGGTTATTCAAGAGCGCCCTCTGCAGGACACACCTGGCATTTCCACAACACACCAGAGGTTTCATATACTCAATCACAGTTGTCTGCCGAGTCCAATGACAGCCACATGGATCAAATAAAGAACCTCATCCTTGTGATTTGTCAATAGAGCCTCTTGAAGAAGAGATTTTAATAAAGTATATAAAATGTACACATTGTTGTTCTACAGAGTCAAAATTCTGAAAAAAAGCTAAAAATTTTTAGACATCACACTGGGTAGTACTACTTTGCACAGTTGTCAAGAAATGATAACTATACTGTGTGTACCATCAGAGAAAAGATGCCGATATCTTATTACATTATCCAAGAGTTTGGATCCATGTCTACAATATCAAAGTGATTGTAAAGGTCCGTTTTTTGCTTTTTATATAAAACATGTTATACTTCCCTCCTCTGTGCAGTTGGTTTTGCACAGAGCGGCCCCGTTCCTCCTCCTCTGGGGTCCCCCGGCGGCGCTCCTAGCTCCTCCTCTTCATTGGGGTGCTTCCCATGGAATGGAGAGCTGCTTTTCCTGGGGGGGCACCCATGCGGGCGCGCTCACGAGTCCTGCTGCTGCGTCTTTTGACTCAGACAGCAAGACTCAGCCCCTTCTCCCCCCCGCTCTCGTGTCACTGGATTTGATTGACAGCAGCGGGAGCCGATCGCTCCTGCGGCTATCAATCTATTGAATGAGGCCTGGAGTCCCTGGGCTGGTGCACATCGCTAGAAACGGATGAGCTCAGGTAAGAAAAATGGGAGGGGGGGGCTCTGGGGGGTGTCAGGTCTGGGCTCAGCCCTATCTTCTCAGAGCTGGCCGCTCAGCTGTCAGCTAATTACCAGCTCCTATCTCTCCACAGTGACTCAGTTGTTGATGATATCCTGCTCCTCAGTCCTGCCTACTTAAGCCGTCCAGCCCAGATGATCTCTGCCTTCACCTTGGTCAACATCACAGAGACTATCTCCTGCATTCCTGTTAAAAGACTTGCTTGGCTGACATCCCTTCTGGCTCCAGATCCTGCTTGCTGTTTTACTACGCTGATCTTTGGCTCCCCGACGTTTGGCTTGTCTGACTATCCGTTCCGGTTCCTGAACTTTGGCTAATGTTTTGACTACGTTTGTCCGATTTACTTTTAGAAGTGTAATTTAACTCAACTTCTGTCTCGGTCTGATTTCATGGTTCCTGACAACAGGTTTTTTCACCTTAGTGCATAGAATGAATTAGAGTAAAAAAAAACCTGGAGACTTTACGACCCCTTTAAAGCCGCCCTAATAAAACCTACAATATGGAGAACGAAACTTGTGTGGTGTAACTAATTCAGCAATAGATTTGTATGGAGCAGTTTAACCACTTCAAGGACCGGGCCTATTTTTCAAACTTGTTTACAAGTTAAAATCAGGATTTTTTGCTAAAAAAAAAAAATTTACTTAGAACCCCCAAGCATTA
Source organism: Lithobates clamitans (assembly GCA_037952925.1). Taxonomy (NCBI): domain Eukaryota; kingdom Metazoa; phylum Chordata; class Amphibia; order Anura; family Ranidae; genus Lithobates; species Lithobates clamitans. Next base: position 349,444 of record JBBGZY010001943.1, read on the forward strand.
TATATATTTTTTTCAGGCATCCTAGAGAATAAAATGGCGGTCGTTGCAATACTTGATGTCACACCGTATTTGCGTAGCGGTCTTACAAGCGCAATTTTTTGGGAAAAAAATACACCTTTTTCAAAAATAAAACATAAGACAACAGTAAAGTTGGCCCAATTTTTTTCTATATTGTGAAAGGATAATGTTACTCCGAGAAAATCGATATCCAACACGCTTCAAAATTGCTCCCGTTTGTGGAATGGCGACAAACTTTTACCCTTAAAAATCTCCATAGGTGACGTTTAAAAATGTCTACAAGTTACCAGTTTTGAGTTACAGAGGAGGTCTTTTGCTAGAATTATTGCTCTCGCTCTAAGAGCAGTGGGAACCAGTGGCTCCTGCTGAGGAGGGAGCAGCAGGGGGGCGTGGCTGAGCTGCGCTGTGTGCGTCTATGGATGCATACAGCCTGGCTCGGGAGCATGCCCCCATAGCCAGCAGTTTTTATTAGCAGATCCTAGACTCCCGCAGGCTTCCCCACTTTGCTAGAGCTGTCCCTGCAACCTCTTCTCCTCTATATTCTGGAAGTTGAATGCCTCCGACATCATCAAGATCGATGTACCGCCCCCCCCTAGACTAGATGAACATTAAACCCTTGCAGTGTGGGTGGACATCTACTTTTCCTGGAGTTGGGCTTTAAAGTGGTTCTAAAGCCTAAATATTTTTTTTACCAGAACGCATTAAAAAAAAAAAAAAAATGTACCTGTATTGTCCACTCACCTCCCTTTATACTTACCCGAGTCCTCACTCGATCCAGTGCTGTGCCTGTCTGTTACAGCTCTCCCCACTCTCACAGGAGACAGTGAGAGCCATTGGCTCCTTCTGCTGTCAAATTCTGTGACGAGGGAGCAGAGAGGTTTGGCTGAGACTCGCAATCTGTGTCTATGGACGCAGGCAATGTAGCTTGCAGTCTAGCCTGCACGGGTGCCAGCATAGGAAGCGGCGTCTTATGGTGACACACCACGGAAAAGGAGGAGCCAGGAGCGCCAGCGGGAGACCCCAGAAGAGAAGGATCGGGGCTGCTCTGTGCAGTTCTATGGCACAGAGCAGGTAAGGCTCACGTTTGTTATTAAAAAAAAATAGATGTAAATCAATTGAAAATGTTTTTAGCCTTTACGATTAAGAGCGTTAAATGCTCAGAGTGCCCCCCCGGAGCAGTGGGACCCGCCCCCCGAAGCACTGGGACCCGCCTCCCGGAGCACTGGGACTCGCCTCCCGGAGCACTGGGACCCGCCCCCCCAGAGCACTGGGACCCGCCCCCCGGACCCCTGCCACCTCCGGATCTTCAGAGAGGAGTAACGGGTTCTCTAGTGGATGCACAGTCACCGTTCTCCTTCTCCCTCGGCTCAGCTGTGAGAGCCGCACACTTTCCTATATTCATTATTTCTGAAGCAGCCGAGTCCATAGAGAATTATTATTTATAGAAAGTTTTGTTCTTAGCGGTTGCTGCAAAACCATTTCCGGAATCAAGACCCTCACCCCCCCCCCCCCCCCCCCCCCCCGACCGATCGCTGTATTAAAAAATATATATAGACTCACCAGCCACTTTATTTAGTATTATTTACACCTGTTCAATTGCTTGGCAACGCAACCTGCTAATCAGCCAATCACATGGCAGTAGAACTGCACAGAGCAGCCCCGATCCTTCTCTTCTGGGGGTCTCCCGCTGGCGCTCCTGGCTCCTCCTCTTCCTTGGTGTGCCACCAATCACATGGCAGCAACTCAATGAATTTAGGCATCTAGACGTGGTGAAGACGACTTGCTGAAGTTCAAACTGAGCGTCAGAACGGGGAGGAAAGGGGATTGAAGTGACTTTGAGATCACCGTTCCCTGTCATCGGGAGCAGTGATCACTGCCCTGTGTGTTGAAGCCCATCCCCCCCCATAGTTAGAATCACTGCCTAGGACACACTTAAAGCGGAGGTTCACACAAAAAATGAACCTCCGCTTTTCGGAACCCTCCCCCCCTCCGGTGTCACATTTGGCACCTTTCAGGGGGGAGGGGGGTGCAGATACCTGTCTAAGACAGGTATTTGCACCCACTTCCGTCATAGACTCCCATGGGCAGTCTATGCACACACAGCCTCTAACCGCATCATATTGACCTCCAGAATCAAGCGGTCAGAAAATGCTCATATTTCAAATAGCGATGGCCGAAAATCAGGGGATCTCACTCCACTGATACTTGTCTGTTGCGACACACTCCCAAAAGTAAAAAGACTGCTCCACCGCCCCTGACAAAATCTTTTACTGACGAAACACGCAGGGTGGAGCTAAGGCGTTTGACGTCATCACGTAATAGACTGCGACCATCTTGTTGGCTGAAACTTGTACCACTGTTTGTAATGCTGAATTTGTTTTGACTTATGTGAGGGCATTAACTTTCAATAAATGTGTAACTAAAATTTGTTACACCACAAAGCGGTTTTGTTTCTCTGATTCATATACTTGGGAGAGTCAAATCTTCTTTTTGGTGGAGCAGTCCTTTTACCTTTGGGCGTGTGCCGCAAAACAGACAAGTATCAGTGGAGTGAGATCCCTGATATCCTGGCCATCGCTTTTTGACATACACTATATTACTAAAAGTATTGGGACGCCTGCCTTTACACACTGATGAACTTTAATGACATCCCAGTCTTAGTCCAGAGGGTTCAATATTGAGTTGGCTCCGCCCTTTGCAGCTATAAAATCTTCAACCCTTCTGGGAAGGCCGTCCACAAGGTTTAGAAGGGCGTCTATGGGAATGTCTGACCATTCTTCCAGAAGCGCATTTGTGAGGTCAGGCACTGATGTTGGATGAGAAGGCCTGGCTCGCAGTCTCCGCTCTAATTCATCCCAAAGGTGTTCTATTGGGTTGAGGTCAGGACTCTGTGCAGGCCAGTCAAGTTCCACCACCCCAAACTTGCTCAACCATGTCTTTATGGACCTTGCTTTGTGCACTGGTGCGCAGTCATGTTGGAACAGGAAGGGGCCATCCCCAAACTGTTCACACAAAGTTGGGAGCATGAAATTGTCCAAAATGTCTTGGTATGCGGACGCCTTAAGACTTCCCTTCACTGGAACTAAGGGGCCAAGCTCAACCCCTGAAAAACAACCCCACACCAAAATCCCCCCTCCCCCACACACCATAATCCCCCCTCCCCCACACACCATAATCCCCCTTCCACCAAATGATTTAGACCAGTGCACAAAGCAAGGTCCATAAAGACATGGATAAGTGAGTTTGGGGTGGAGGAACTTGACTGGCCTGCACAGAGTCCTGTCCTCAACCCGATAGAACACTTTTGGGATGAATTAGAGCGGAGACTGTGAGCCAGGCCTTCTCGTTCAACATCAGTGGCTGACCTCACAAATGCGCTTCTGGAAGAATGATCAAACATTCCCATAGACACACTCCTAAACCTTGTGGACGGCCTTCCCAGAAGTGTTGAAGCTGTTATAGCTGCAAAGGGCGGAGCCAACTCAATATTGAACCCTCCGGACTAAGACTGGGATGCCATTAAAGTTCATATGCGTGTAAAGGCAGGTGTCCCAATACTTTTGTCTTCTGATGGCTTGATTCTGGAGGTCCACATGATGCGGTAAGAGGCTGTGTGTGCAGATTGATGGTGGAGGAGATCTTCCCTTGTGGGTTTTGCTACATCTTTAAGCACATTTTTTCCAAGTGGGCTCATTGGATCACTCAGGTGGATACTTTTAATAATGGATTTTAAAGTTCATCTCATCTTTTTTTTTAAACTGAAATTAATGGGCTACCTTAAAATGTGACGCACGGAACGAGCAAAAAAAAAAGTGCGCACTTGTGTGAACGAGGCCTAAATTTGAGTCGAGTTTCCGGGTAAATCTCGCAGCTTTGCAATCATCACCGGTGAGCTTCTCATTGCACGACTGGAGACTTTACAAATAAAACGTGTGAAGACTGTATTGTGTTTAGCAAGTGGAGTCGGCGATGAAATGTATATTGAAGGTCACATGACACCATTCTATAGCCTGGTGAGAAGCAAACACAAGTGCATCTGCGGCCTCTCCTCTGGTTGTTTAGCCTCTTATTTCCTAAAATAACCGTGGCTGTAAATGAGGTGCGGGGGTCCAGCTTCCTGCCGCGCTCCCCTCAGTCTCCTGCGGGACAAAAGCCATGTTGGAGAAGATCGGTGTAAGGTTACCGCGAGCCCTCTGCCTGCAGCTGACACTCTCTCTCTCTCTCGCAGGCAGTTAATTGGAAATTTTCATCGCTCTGTTGATGGCCGGGAGGGGGGTGGGGGGGGGGCCCCATGGAGCAAGACATAAATGAAGAACAACATTAACATGTGTTTTCCCATTAGAGCAGAGGCCAGGGAGAGGGCTGCCTACCGTACGTATCCTTGGGTGACTCGGTGTAATCCTCCTCATCTCCAAGATTCTAATCATCTGAATAACAAGCTCTGACGGGGACGCGTTTCACATTTTCTAGGTTTTGATTTAAACCCACTCAGGTCTTCTTGAACTTAAGGGGGGGGGGGCTATTAAGAAGGATCGGCTTTCTGCTCGGCCGCAGTTTACTTGCCAGTTCATTATGGGAGATTGCGACCGACTAATCAGGCTGGCAAATCAGTGAAGAGAGAATTTTGGGAGGAGGGGGGTTAGCTGCGCCATACAAATGGGGGGTTTGTTGGGTCTGCGGAGAATCAGTTTCCAAAATTCTGTGATTCTTCACATATCAGACAAGTATTTGGTTTACAAAAAAGAAAAAAATGGGCCAATCCCATCGTCACAAGTTGTGACATCAATTTGAAGTTAAAAAAAAAATAAAAAAAGATAAAATTGAGGAAATGAGCAAAAAAATAAACAAAATGGCTTTGGTCTCATTAGTGTAAATATCTTGGAAAGAAAGAAATGGCTGCACATCCAAAACTTCCGATTGCCTTTTATTTTGTTTCACAAAGAGAACACCAAACTGTGGTCACGTAGACGCGTTTCACATGTACATCTTGTGCTTAATCATTCATTTGTTAATGATTAAACACAAGATGTATGTGTGAAACGCGTCAACATGACCACAGTTTGGTGTCTTTGCCTTTGGTGTTATCTTTGTGGAACAAAATAAAAGGCAAAGACACCAAACTGTGGTCACATAGACGCGTTTCACACATACATCTTGTGCTTAATCATTAATTAATTTATTAATGATTAAGCACAAGATGTATGTGTGAAACGCGTCTATGTGACCACAGTTCGGTGTCTTTGGTGTTATCTTTGTGAAACAAAATAAAAGGCAAATCGGAAGTTCTGGATGTGCAGCCATTTCTTTCTTCTTTCCAAGTTTCCCACGGAGGCGGGCCGGGGGTAGCACTCTGCAAGATACTCCAATCAGCCTCATCTTTATACACCTGGAGCAGCGGTTCTTTTTCTAGTGTAAAGATCTTCATCTTCAAAAAATTGTCAACAAAAGGGAAAACTTTTCACATATTTCTAAATCTGCAAAACTTTTGGAAAGATTTCATTTAAAAGAAGGAAAAAAAAAAAAAAGTTTAAATGGCAATTCCAAGTTTTTTAAGAAGCCCTTTAATAAATATATACTGTATATAGTAGGGTTGCACCGATATCATTTTTTAATCGGCGAGTACGAGTACCTTCGGTCAAGAGCTCACCGATAACTTTGCGGTGTGATTTGAGCCCATACTAAAAAAGGGCTTAAATCGCACTGCAAAGATTCGCATGCGATTTGTATAGGAATGCGATTCCTGTCCGAATCGTGTGCGGTTTCCCCACCACTTCTGTGTGAACACATTTAGAAATCACTGTGACAAGTGAAGTCATTTTTTTGCATATTTGTCAAACCTAAAAGTGGTTGTAAAGGCAGAAAGTGCATTCTATGCATTCAAATAAAAAAACATTCTGTATGCAGCAGCCCCCCCCCCCCCCCCCAGCCCTCCTAATGCCCCATCTTGATCCAGCCATGTCCATGTATGCCTCCGCTGTCCGGGACTCTCCCTCCTGATTGGCTGACACACAGCAGCAGTGTCATTGGCACCCATTGCTGTCAATCAAAGTCAGTTAGCCAATGAGAGAGAGGGGGCGGGGCCAAGCCTCCTCGTCTTAATGGACACATGGGGCTGCGGCTCGGCTGCCCCCCATAGCAAGTTGCTTGCTGCGGGGGAACTGTACAGGAGGGAGGGGCATGGAGCTCAGGCCAGGGACCCGAGAAGAGGAGGATCGGGGCCGCTATGTGGAAAACTATTACACAGAGCAGGTAAGTATAACACGTTGGTTATTTTTAAAGAAAAAAAAACAAAAAACAAAACTTTAGTATTACTTTAAATGATTCAGATCAAACAAATGTAAATATTACCCAAAGATAACCCGAGGAAGTACAAAATGCAGTTTTTCAATGATGATTTCATATATTACATTTAAGGGAAAAAAGTTGTCCAAACCTGCCTGGCTTTATGTGAAAAAGTAATTGCCCCCTATACCCAATAACTGGTTGTGCCACGCTTGGCGGAAACAACTGCAATCAAGCGTTTGTGATAACTGGCAATGAGTCTTTCACATCGCTGTGGAGGAATTTTGGCACACCCTTCTTTGCAGAATTGTTGTAATTCAGCCACATTGGAGGGTTTTCCAGCACGAACGGCCTGTGTAAGGTCATGTCACAGCATCTCAACCGGATTTAAGTCCGGACTTTGACTAGCCCAAGCCAAAAGTTTTTTTTTTCTTCTTTTTTTGAGTCAGAGGTGGACTTGCTGGTGTGTTTGGGATCATTGTCCTGCTGCGTAACCCAACTGCGCCTGAGGTCAGGAATTGATGGCCGGACATTCTCCTTCGGGATTTTCTGGTAGAGAGCAGAATTCATGGTTCCATCAATGATGGCGAGTCGTCCAGCCCCAGACCATCCCCCTACCAGCACCATGTCTGACTGTTGGTACAATGTTCTTTTTATGAAATTCTGTGTTTGTTTTACTCTAGATGTAAACGGGGAGCGCACACCTTCCAAAAAGTTCAACTTTTGTCTCATCAGTCCACAGAATATTTATCCAAAAGTCTTGGGGATAATCCAGATTGTTTATTGGCAAATGTGGGACGAGCCTTTGTGTTTTTTTTGGTCACCAGTGGCTTTGGCCTTGGAACTCTCCCATGGACCTCATTTTTGCCCAGAATCTTTCTTATTGGTGAATCATGAAAACAGACCTTACCTGAGGCAAGTGAGGCCTACAGTTCCTTAGATGTTGTTCTGGGTTCTTTTATGACCTCCATTGATGAGTCATCTTTGTGCTCTTGGAGTCGTTTTGGTTGGCCGGCCACTCCTGGGAAGGTTCACCATTGTTCCAAGTTTTGTCCACTTGTGGATAATGTCTCTCCCCGTGGTTCACTGGAGGCCCAAAGCCTCAGAAAAGGCCCTGTAACCCTTTCCAGATGTCTACATGTCAATGATGTGGTTTCTCATCTATCCTTGACTTTCTTTAGATGGCGGCATGATGTGTTGTTGGTTTTTGAGATCTTTTAGCATCACTTTGTCAGACACCTTCTATTCAAGTGATTTCCTGATTCAACAGGTCTGGCAGTAATCAGGACTGGGTGTGGCAAGTAAAATTGAACTCAGCTTTCCCAAAAAAAATGTGTCATTCATGATTTAGCAAGGAGAATGTCCGGCCATCAGTTCCTGACCTCAAGCTTAAGCGCACTTGGGTTATGCCTCAGGACAATGATCTGAAACGCACCAGCAAGTCCACCTCCGAATGGTTCAAAAAAACAAATATGAAGGTTTTGGAGTGGCCTAGTCAAAGTCTGGAATTAAATCTGATTGAGATGCTGTGACGGGACCTTACACAGGCTGTTCATGCTGGAAAACCCTCCAATGTGGGCGGAATTAAAATAATTCTGCAAAGAAGAGTGCGCCAAGATTCCTCCACAGCGATGTGAAAGACCCATTGCCAGTTATCACAAATACTTGATTGCAGTTGTTGCCGCCAAGCCTGGCACAATCAATTTTTAAGTTTAGGGGGGGGCAATTACTTTTTCACATAGGGCCAGGCAGGTTTGGACAGCTTTTTACCCTTAATAAATGAAATCATCACTTAAAAATTGCATTTTATAATTACTCGGGTTATCTTTGTGTAATATTAAAATTTGTTTGACAATCTGAATCATTTACGTGTGACAAAAATGAAAAAAAAAAAAAATTTAGGCAGGGGGCAAATAATTTTTCACAGCACTGTACAATATATACTGTATATATGTAAAGCGCTGTGTAAATTGATGGCGCTATATAAAGCGCCTGTAATAAATAAATAACTTTCTAGACTCCGTTTGGCTCAGAAAGTCCTTTCCATCCATTGATCTGATCGGTTTAATAGCCATTTGTTCTGGTCATCCAGTTACAGGATCAGTCCATACATCCATCAAAGCTCTCAGCTTTCTACTCTATAAAAAAAAAAATGAAATGATCCTCTGCAGAGTCATGATGTAATCCTCCGAAGAACACTGAAAACTAAAACCACAGCCATGCCACCAATTCAGTCCATAAAAGTGGCCTCTTCCCACACAGTATACGGTGACAGGTCCACTTGTCTGGCTCCTCAGCCCCTCTGTACCTCTCTCCATCCATCGGGATCTGCAATCTGAGTATGGTTACAGCTGGCCATGAAACCAGAAGAGGGTCCGGGGCTCTGATTTATGACCTCGGCCCCCTTGCTCCATTCCAGATACTTTGCTCAGGAGCCTCACGGCAAGTTTTGGGTGAAGTGGAGGAGCTTAAAATGAGGCAGAGCACTTAGTAACACTAAAGATAGCCATCGGGTTCACCTCCAATATTATAAACACCCTGCAAAAGACCCAAAGCCGGAAACCTGCCGACAACACAACCTTCCATGGAAGAAGAAGAAGGTGTGAAGCTGCAACAAGTCTGAAGCTTAAAGAGCTTGTAAAGGTTCGTGTTTCTTCACCGTAATGTATCCTATGCAACACCTGGCAGTGACCGGCCCCCCATCCCCCCCCCCGTTTTACTTACCTGAACCCTCGAACTTGTCCCACGGGGACATGCGCTCTTTCTGCCTGGGGTTCTCGGTTCTTGATTGGATAGACTGATAGCAGCACAGCCATTGGCTCCCACTGCTGTCAATCAAATCCAATGACGCGAGCGCCAGGGGGCGGGGCCGAGTCCTGCATCCGGCCTCTATAGACACCGAAAGCTGGACTCGAGAGCGCGCCCGCAAGGTAAACACCCCTCCCCCCCGGGAGAGCGCTTCTCCTAGAGGGATATCTGATGTGGGGAGGAGCCGTGAAAGCCACCGAGGGACCCCAGAAGACGAGGTTCGGGGCCACTCAAACAAAACAAGCTGCACAGTGGAGGTGAGACCCGGTTCACACAGGGGCGACTTGTCAGGCTACTCAGCCGCCTGACAAGTCGCCTCCCGTTTTGTACTATGGATTTGTTCTAATAGGAACGTCTCAAGTCGCTCCGACTTAGAACAAGGTTCCTGTACTACTTTTGGGGCGACTTGCATTGACTTCTATACAGAAGTCACTTTGTAAGCCGCCGCTGAAGTCGTGTGCAGGTCGCCTCTGAGTCGGGCTGCCCCTGTGTGAACCGGCTCTAAGTATATGTTTGTTATTTAAAAAAAAAAACGAACCTTTAGTGCCACTTTAAAGTGCTTGTAAAGGCTCAAGGTTTTTATGTAAAATACCTTCTGAGCGCAGCAGCCCCCCTAATACTTACCTGAACCCCATCTCGATCCAGCGATGTGCACAAAAGCAGCAGCTCTCCAGGGTCTCATCCTCTTTATTGGCTGAGACAGCAGCAGAAGCCATTGGCTCCCACTACTGTCAATCACAGCCAGTGAGCCAATGAGAAGAGAACAGGGGCAGGTCCGAGCTGCACTCCATGTGTGTGTGTGGACACACAGAGCAGCAACTCAGGAGCGAGCCTGCTCGGGTGCCCCCCTATACTAAGCTGCATGAAGGTAAGCAGCTCTATGGGGACTCTGTCTTCTCATTAACTGAGACAGCAGTGGGAGCCACAGACTCCTGCTGATGTCAATCACAGCCAATGAGGAGACAGCAGGGGGGGGGGCTCATTGCAGCTGCTAGCTTTGGGGGTACTTGGAATGAGGGAGGGGCCAGAAGCACCAGCAGGGGAACCGGAGAAGAGGTGGATCGGGGCTGTGTAAAGCATTACACAGAGCAGGTAAGGCTGGCCCATACATGGGTCCAAATTTCGAAAGAATTTTCTTTTGAAAATCAGAAAATTTGTGCCTTTTGTGATCCGATTGGCGCCACCATTGATTTCCTAAATTCGGCCGACCAAGCCTTCAATTTCACCTCCATGTTGCTACAGAAAAGAATTTTCGTGGCCGGGAATCTTCTTTTCTTTCCGGGAATTTTCTTTTCTTGCACATTTCTTTTTCAAATACGTTTCTGCCATCATTGATTAGAAAATCGTTCGTTTTTCAAAAAATTTCCAACATGTCCGATTACTGAAATGCGATGGCCGCATGAAAAGCGGCTGTTGCTGCAGACCACTAATGGTGCGAAATACGAATGAAAATTCTTAGATAAGATTTTCTAAAGAAAATTCTTTCAAAATTTCGACCCGTGTATGGTCTGCTTAGGTATGACATGTTTATTATTTTATTTATTATTATAATTTAATTATTATTTATTATTTTATATATAAATACCACATTAATCTGCATATATTTTTCCTTCCCTGGTTCCTCCCAGGAACTGAACTTACATAATATAAGTAGCAGATTCTCTGCCATACACCGTTTATCGTGTATAAACTGATCGTTCATTGTCCACCCCCTAACAGTGCTAATGGACCACAGTCCACCTTAGAAAGGAGAAGTAGAGAGAAATCTCGTTTGGTTGTACTTCTCCTGTAGATCACAGGAGTGCAGTTTGTTCGGCACTCCTGTGACCCATTGTCAACAGACTGAAGCCCGCTGTTTGCTGACGTTGCAGAGCCTGTAGAGTCAGGATCTGCCCACATGCCCGGACCGACACCCAGACTCTGCCTCTCAGCGAGGCACCGAGAGCCTGAGCTGGCCACTCCCACCCCCGCCCCCTCCACAGCCCAGCACTCCAATGAGCGAGGGGGGCGGGGCAGAGCAGAGAGCTGCCGATTGACATCTGTCAGCTCTCTGCTCACAGAACTGACCGATTGGTGGTGTTTGATCGCTCGGTTCTCAGTGTTAGAGGTGCTGGGGGACCAATGCTGCATCTACCTAGGTAAGTATGAAACTTAAAAAAATTAAAAAAAGAAAAAAAGAAAAAGAAAAACCCATACTTCTCTTTTAACCAGCGACTCCTACTCAACACACGCAGTTAGCGGAGCGGCTGCAGGACATTTTTGTTTCTTTTTATTGTGGACCTAAAAAGTGAGTATACAGCGCCTTGAAAAAGTATTCATACCCCTTGAAATTCTCCACATTTTGTCATGTTACAACCAAAAACGTAAATGTATTTTATTGGGATTTTATGTGATAGACCAACACAAAGTGGCTCATAATTGTGAAGTGGAAGGAAAATGATAAATGATACAAATAAATATGTGAAAAGTGTGGGGGGGCATTTGTATGGCGCCCCCCGGAGTCAATACTTTGTAGAACCCCCTTTCTCTGCAATTACAGCTGCAAGTCTTTTTGGGGATGTCTCTACCAGCTTTGCACATCTAGAGAGGGACATTTCTGCCCATTCTCCTTTGTAAAATATCTCAAGCCCCGTCAGATTGGATGGAGAGCGTCTGTGAACAGCAATTTTCAAGTCTTGCCACAGATTCTCAATGTGATTTAGGTCTGGACTGTGACTGGGCCATTCTAACACATGAATATGCTTTGATCTAAACCATTCCATTGTAGCTCTGGCTGTATGTTTCGGGTCGTTGTCCTGCTGGAAGGTGAACCTCCGCCCCAGTCTCAAGTCTTTTGTAGACTCTAACAGGTTTTCTTCTAAGATTGTCCTGTATTTGTCTCCATCCATCTTCCCACCAACTCTGACCAGCTTCCCTGTCCCTGCTGAAGAAAACCATCCCCACCACATGATGCTGCCACCACCATGTTTCACAGTGGGGATGGTGTGTTCAGAGTGATGTGCAGTGTTAGTTTTCCGTTTTGCATTTAGGTCAAAAAGTGCAATTTTGGTCTCATCTGACCAGAGCACCTTCTTCCACATGTTTGCTGTGTCCTCCACATGGCTTCTCAGAAACTGCAAATAGGACTTCTTATGACTTTCTTTCACCAATGTCTTTCTTCTTGTCACTCTTCCATAAAGGGCAGATTTGTGGAGAACACGACTAATAGTTGTCCTGTGGACAGATTCTCCCACCTGAGCTGTGGATCTCTGCAGCTCCTCCAGAGTTACCATGGACCTCTTGGCTCTTCTCTGATGAATGCTCTCCTTGCCCGGCCGGTCAGTTTAGGTGGACGGCCATGTCTTGGTAGGTTTGCAGTTGTGCCATACTCTTTCCATTTTCAGATGATGGATTGAACAGAGCTCCGTGAGATGTTCAAAGCTTAGGAAATTTTTTTATTTTTTTTATAACCTAACCCTGCATTATACTTCCCAACAACTTTATCCCTGACCTGTCTGGTGTGTTCCTTGGCGCTCACGATGCTGTTTGTTCACTAAGATTCTCTAACAAACCTCTGAGGGCTTCACAGAACAGCTGTATTTATACTGAGATTAAATTACACACAGGTGGACTTTATTTACTAATTAGGTGACTTCTGAGGGTGATTGGGTCTTCTAGATTTTAGTTAGGGGTATCAGAGTAAAGGGGGGCTGAATACAAATGCCCCCCCCCCACACTTTTCATATTTATTTGTAAAAAATTTGGAAAACCATTTATCATTTTCCTTCCACTTCACAATTATGTGTCACTTTGTGTTGGTCTATCACATAAAATCCCAATAAATACATTTACGTTTTTGGTTATAACATGACAAAATGTGAAACATTTCAAGGGGTATGAATACTTTAAGGCACTGTATACTGTCTTATAGGGAATAGGGGGCCGAACTGGAAGCATGTCAAAAACCAGGTACCTGCCCCCCTGAAAAGGTGCCAAATGTGGCAGCGGAGGGAGGGAGGAGGCAGACAAGCGGACCTTCCCCTTTTCTGTGAAGCTTTGCTTTAAGTACTTCATCCCTACGGATAGCGCAGCACATGCCCGGCCCTGTCCAAGGCTTGCCCATGTCAGCTGTACACACATTCTCTCTCTCTCTCGACACCAAGCAAAGTCAGGTAGACCAAGAAAGATTGCAGCAACTGCCAGAAGAATTGTTCGGGATACAAAGAAAAGCCCCACAGGTAACCTCAAGAGAAATACAGGCTGCTCTGGAAAAAGAGGGTGTGGTTTTTTCAAGGAGCACAACACTACGATACTTGAACAACAATGAGCTGCATCGTCGAGTTGCCAGAAAGAAGTCTTTACTGGGCCAATGCTACAAAAAAGCCTGGTTACAATTTGCCAGACAACACCTTGACAAGCCTAACAGCTTTTGGCACACTGTAATTTGGAGTGACAAGACCAAAATAGAGCTTTATAGTCACAACTATGGTCAAATCCATAAGCGCTATGTTTGGAGAGGAAGAATACCATCCCCACTGTGAAGCATGGTGGTTGGCTCATTGATGTTTTGGTGATAGTTTCAGCAGAAAAAGGTGAAGGTTCTGAAGTGGCCATTACAGTCTCCTGACCTTAACCACTTGACTTCCACGCTATAGCTGAAAGATGGCTACAGAGCGGACCTCAAATTCTGGGAGGGCGTCAAGGTATGTCCTCCCATTCTCGCACCGCCGGCACACGCCCGAGGGGGAGTGCTCTGTGATCGCCGAGTTCTTCGGATTCAGCTGATCACAGAGCAGGGTAAAGGGCAAATCACAGAAGGCCCTTTACCACGTGATCAGCTGTCAGCCAATGACAGCTGATCATGGACGTAAACAGAAGCCGGTAACCAGTCCCCTAAGTGCCAACTAGTGATGCAAATCCGTGCCCACTAGTGCCACCTATCAGTGCCCATCGGTACTGCTAATCAGTGCCCACCAGTGCCACCTTTCAATGCTTCCAATCAGTGCCGCCCACCAGTGTCACCCACCAGTACCACCTATCAGTGCCCAGTGTCACCTATTAGTACCCACCAGTGCCACCTATCAATGCTGCCAGTGCCCATCAGTGCCACCTATCAGTGTCACTTCTCCGTGCCGCCCATCAGTGCCATCATTGCCACCCACCAGTGCCACCTCATCAGTGCCCATCAGTGCCGCCCATCAGTGATCATCAGTGCCTCCTGACCAGTGCCCATCAGTGCCAACTGTTTGCAAAATTCTGTAACAAAATATGAAACATTTTGTTTTTTCAAAATTTTTGGTCTTTTTTTGTTTGTTTAGCAAAAAATAAAAAAACCCAGCAGTGATTAAATACCACCAAAAGAAAGCTCTATCTGTGTGAAAAAAATGATAAAAATGTCATTTGGGTACAGTGTTTTATGACCGCGCAATTGTCGTTCAAAGTGTGACAGCGCTGAAAGCTGGAAACTGGCCTGGGCAGGAAGGGGGTATAAGTGTCCAGTAAGCAAGTGGTTAATATCACCGAGATCTCAGATGTGCGATTAATGTAAGACGACCAAAGACTTGGCATGACCTGGAGGCATTGTGCCAAGACCAATGGGCAGCTCTACCACCTGCAAGATTTCGGGGGGCCTCATAGACAACTATTACAGAAGACTGACCGCTGTCATTGATGCCTAAGGGGGCAAAACACAGGATTAAGAACGAAGGGGGTGCAAAATTTTGAATGGGGGGGGGGGGTGGGCATTTCATTGGTTTACTTTTTGCCATGTTTTGTTTTATGATTGGTCCATTCTGTGATCACCTCCAGTTACACAATATGAATCCCATAAGAAATTAAATAAAATGGGTTTTGCCGGCTGACTTGTATTTTCTTTAAAAAATTGTCCATACTTTATATTACCAATTCTCCGGGGGGGAGGGGGGGGGGACTTTTGAGCACAACTGTATATTAATTAAAGTAATACATAAAACCAGAGAAAGAAGCCTGTCCGCACCTGTTCTTAACATCCAATGCGGAGATCATTATAAGATGCTAACGATGACAGCAGTAGAGGAAAGGGTTAAAGGACATGACATG
This sequence comes from Lithobates clamitans, assembly GCA_037952925.1. Classification (NCBI taxonomy): domain Eukaryota; kingdom Metazoa; phylum Chordata; class Amphibia; order Anura; family Ranidae; genus Lithobates; species Lithobates clamitans. The sequence goes on from JBBGZY010001943.1 coordinate 364,609, forward strand.
GCGAGGTGTCGGATGAGTTAGGCTGGCGGGGGGGGGGGGGGGGGGGCGGGGGGGGTGAACGGTTCCACCTGTCACAGATTGGAGCATGAGAAAATAGGCAGGAATGAGCAGAATCCTGGCCGCTGAGACCCAATCCACCAACTGCGGTAAGAGAGAAGCTGCTAATGATTGCTGCTAGCTACAGGGATTATATCATCGCCTCCCCCCCCCCCCCCCCTCTAGAGGACAAGAAGTGTCCTACAGAAACAGGGGCAGACCCGCAGCATTGACACCCGGCCGGGGGGGGGGGGGGGGAGTAACCAACAGTTCCTGTAAACAAGATACGCCATCTTTAAAGGGACACTCTAACTTTTCTCAATCAGGGTGACTTCATTAGGTTTACAGGAATGATGTTGCAGTACCTGCAAGGTCCATGTCCATCCTGCCCATGTGTTGAGCACGTCCCTGGTCATGGCCTTGTAGCCGTGGTTGGGTGCACACATGAGTGCATATACGTTTATCCAAGGAAGGGCGTGCGTTGGTGTACATCCCTCAGGTAGGGGCCATGCAAACATGTCAAGGAGGGCATTAAAAACTCTTTACCTTATGGCAGATGTTAGTTCTAGCCCGGCTTCTGCTTTTTGTGCTTCTGACCCAGACTGCCTGACTCTGCCTGTGCCTCCTCTTCTTGTTGAAAACTCTGCCAGTTCCCGATGACCCATGCCTGCCTCGACCTCCACTAGGAAAATGACTACTCTTGCTTGCTGCCTTCCTTGACCACTGTCAGGATATGAACTATCCTTGCTTGCTGTCTTAAGCTCTGCCATGCAAAGTGCCTATCCTTGCCTTCTGCCTATCTTGACCAATGTCTGGAAATTGACTATCCTTGCCTGCCACCTGTCTTGACCTCTGCCTGGAAACTGACTATCCTAGCCTGCCACCTGTCGACTTCTGCCTGGAAACTGACTATCCTTGCTTGCTGCCTGCCTTGACCACTGTCAGGATATGGACTATCCTTGCATGCTGTCTTGAGCTCTGCCAGCAAAGTGCCTATCCTTGCCTTCTGCCTATCTTGACCAATGTCTGGAAATTGACTATCCTTGCCTGCCACCTGTCCTGACCTCTGCCTGGAAACGGTCTATCTTTGCCTGCCACCTGTCGACTTCTGCCTGGAAACTGACTATCCTTGCTTGCTGCCTGCCTTGACCTCTGTCCGGAAACTATCTTTTGCTTGCCACCTGTCTCGATCTCTGTCTGAAACCGGACCATCCTTGCCAGCCACCTGTCTTGACCCCTGCCTGGAAACACACTATTCTTGCTTGCTGCCTGTCTTGACCCATGTCTGGACACTGACTCTCCTTGCTTGCAGCCTGCCTAGACCTCTGTCTGGAAACGAAATATCCTTGCCTGCTGCTTGTCTCGACCTCTGCCTGAAAACTGACCATCCTTGCCTGCCGCCTGTCTCAACCTCTGCCTAGAAACTCACTATCCTTGCTTTCTGCCTGCCTTGACCTGTGTCCTTGCCTGCTGCCTGCCCTGACCCGTGTCTGGACACTGACTCTCCTTGCTCGCAGCCTGCCTAGACCTCTGTCTGGAAACAAAATATCCTTGCCTGCTGCTTGTCTCGACGTCTGCCTGGAAACTGACCATGCTTGCTTGCTGCCTGTCTCAACCTCTGCCTGGAAACTCACTATCCTTGCTTGCTGCCTGCCTTGACCTGTGTCCTTGCCTGCTGCCTGTCTCGACTTCTGTCCGGAAACAGGTTATCCTTGTTTGCCATATGTCTTGACCTCGGTCTGGAAATTGACCATCCTTGCTTGCTGCCTGCTTAGACCGCTGCCTTGAAACGGACCACACCTGTCTGCTGCCTGTCTCAACCTCCACCTGGAAACTCACTATCCTTGCTTGCTGCCTGCCTCAACCCGTGTCTGAAAACGGACTATCCTTGCCTGCCGCCTGTCTCGACCTCTGTGTGGAAAATAACTATCCCTGCCTGCCACCTGTCTCGACCTCTGACAATTCTTGCCTGCCTCGATCTATATCTGCACCAGACCAATCTGCTTGCCCACATTCTGTCCCCTCTGTCTATGAGATGGCAGAATGCAGTGCACACCTTGTGTAGCGGATGTCTAATCTCAGCCACTGGGAATATAAAAAGTATTTTATACTGAGCCACTGGGAGCTCTTTTTAGTGGACAATCTACAAATCACTCTATTTAAAGGAGAATGTACTGGGAGCAATGTGAAGACTCCTACAGTAGAAGAGACTGCAAGAGACCACTTCCACAGTACAAGAGACCATCAAGGTACAAGAGACTGCAGAGAGACCACTTCCAATGTACAAGAGACCACTAGAGACCATCAAGGATAAAGAGACTGCTAGAGACCACTTCCAATGTACAAGAGCTGGCTAGAGGCCACTTACAAGATACAGCTAGAGGCCACTTCCAAGATACAAGAGACCTCTACCAAGGTACAAGAGACTGCTAGAGACCACTACCAAGATACAAGAGACAGCTAGAGGCCACCAACATGGTACAAGATACAGCTAGAGACCACTTTCAAGGAGGCTGCTAGAAACCACTTCAAAGGGTACAAGAGACTGCTACCAAGGTACAAAAGACTGCTAGATGTCACTTTCACTGTACAAGAGACTGCTAGAGACCACTATCCGGGTACAAGAGACTGCTAGAGACCACTTCCAGGGTACAGTATACTGCTAGAGACAACCTCCACGGTTCCATGGTTATAAGAGACTGCTAAAGACCATGGCTTGTTCCAAGAGACAGAGAGGCCTCTGCCAAGCTACAACAGGCTATCACATTAATAGACTATTACAGACCCCTGCCAGGTTATTATACACAAAACTTCAAACACCAGAAAGACTTCCTTCCCTGTGCGGATTGTTAGTAACCTTATGATTGACACACCTCTGCCCCAGTACACAGCCAGGAAAGTCCCTATAGCATTTCCTCATCACAAATTTTCTTGTCACCTCCCTGCTCACTGGACAGAACTAAATGACAACAAATGGTCTAAATGAGCAGGCTGGAGGCAAATAAGTGCCACCAGGTTACTGCAGAGCTAAAAACAAGTGTCACCTTTCTGTTTGTGCAGCATGGCAGGGGGGGATGTGAATCACAAAACCGACTGTAAAATCAGTGGCGGTACATCCACACGGGGAGGGGGGGGGCGCCGCCCCTCTAATCCAAAGTGCTAGGCCCCCCCATCTACATGCGGGGCGCCAGATGCATGGCTTTCAATGGGTTTTTTTTTTTTGAAGCATGTGATTAGAGCCTGAGGCTTTAATTGGCTTAAAATAAGGGTAGGCTCGGGGCGCAGAGCACTGTGCCCCGAGCCCACCCACTTGTGTGACAAGAGCAAATTAATATTCGCTATTGTCTTCCTGGTTCTCCTCCCGACATATCAGGAAGCGGGTCCCGAGACCCGATTGGCTGGAAGTCTTAGGACTCCCAATCGTCTCCCATGACACACTGGCCAATCGTGGCCAACAGCACACACCTCCTGTTCAGCCCAGGGCAGAACAGAGAGTAGAATGGCCCCGGCTCTTCATTCCCCCTGCCTCCTGTGTTAAGGTTAGTTTCCGCTGCCCCCTTCTTGTCCGTCTAACGCCTAGGGGGGGTCATTGGTGCACTTGCGGCGATCACCGCCTTCTCGTCCACCTCCAGTGTGGAGGGGGGGGTGATTGTGGCGATCGCCTCCTTCCAGTCTGTCGGGGGGATGCCGTTAGTTTGCTGCCCCCCCCCCCCCAAATCCTAAATATTTAGCACCACCCGCCACTGCTGTAAATCCTTCCACAGCTGAGGGGTTGAAGAACTGCTAAGCTAATTTTTTTTTAAACGCAAGCAATGTAAGTACCTGGATTTGAATTGCTCCTTTTACAATCCCTGTAGAGCAAAGCTTAGACAAGGAAAGGGAGTAGCAACACAAGAAGGCAATCTATTGTGCTGAAGTGCTCTTGTGAGGTATGCTATTAGGAGGGGAGAGCAGAGTGAGATAGAGATGAGCTCATCAGTATGCTGTTTCTCTTTTCGCTGTCCAGTCACAGACTGGGGGAGGGACAAGACCTGTTAGTGTGTGACCTGAATTGCAGCAAAGAAAAACCAGGTCAGCACAGGACTGTGCTGCACATCAGTGCTGTGTAAATGTCAGGACTGGATGGAAAAAAAAAAATAAATAAAATAAAAACAGCTCCTATATGAACTTCATCTGTATATTTAGCAGTTTGATTGGCGTTGAGGTTACATTGACCCCCCCCCCGGGGCGCCTGGTTTATTAGGACTGAGACCGGCTCGGAGGGCGTAGGGACCCTGATGCACAGGACATGCGATCCGCACTCCTTGCTCTCATCCAATAATCAGCAGCACAAGGAAGCCGCTGGATCATCTAATGATACCGAGACCTTATTTGTTGAATAAACATGACACCGGCTTCCTCATTCCCTCGTGTCACAGAGTTCGGCCTGACACTCGATCCGCCTGGCAGTCAGATAAATATATCCGCGCGCACTGCAGGCGATGCGCTCACTCCACATCTATGTCTTTAATTCGCCTTTAATTGCCCTGTCCCAACCGGCTCTGCACAGACTATTAATATTTTTCCTCCATAAATCAGTGAAATAGAAGACTAGTTAAATGAAGAAAGCCAATTGAATATTTAATTACAGCTAATTATATCATATTAAACCACCACATCTATAAAGAACGCGATCGCGGTATAAATCACGGCTGCCCGGACGGCAGCTTGGCTCAGGGCCATTAAAGGGACAGGATGGTAAAAAGAATTTAAAAAAAATTCCCTGGCTGGGTCAAATGTCATGCGTCAGGTCTCATGGATCACTATAAAAAGAGCACCTGTCATAATAATGAAGAAGAGAGAGGAAAGAGGGAAGAAGACAAAAGAAGGAAGAAGAGGAAAGAAGGGAGAAGAAGGAAAGAAGGAAGAAGAAGAGGGAAAAAATAGGAAGAAGGCAAAAAGAAGGAAGAAGGAAGATGAAGGAAGGAAGGAAGAAGAGGGAAGAAGATGAAAGAAGGAAGGAAGAAGAGGGAAGAAGGAAGAAGAGGGAAGAAGGAAGAAGAGAAAAGAAGGAAGAATAAGAGGATAGAAGAGGAAAGAAGGAAGAAGAAGGTAGAAGAAGAGGATAGAAGAGGAAAGAAGGAAGAAGAAGAGGATAGAAGAGGAAAGAAGGAAGAAGAAGAGGATAGAAGAGGAAAGAAGGAAGAAGAAGAGGATAGAAGAGGAAAGAAGGAAGAAGAAGAGGATAGAAGAGGAAAGAAGGAAGAAGAAGAGGATAGAAGAGGAAAGAAGGAAGAAGAAGAGGATAGAAGAGGAAAGAAGGAAGAAGGAAGAAGAAGAGGATAGAACAGGATAGAAAGGAAAGAAGGAAGAAGGAAGAAGAAGAAGAAGAGGATAGAAGAGGAAAGAAGGAAGAAGAAGAGGATAGAAGAGGAAAGAAGGAAGAAGGAAGAAGAAGAGGATAGAAGAGGATAGAAAGGAAAGAAGGAAGAATAAGAGGATAGAAGAGGAAATAAGGAAGAAGAAGAGGATAGGATAGAAGAGGAAAGAAGGAAGAAGGAAGAAGAAAAGGATAGAAGAGGAAAGAAGAAAGAAGGAAGAAGAAGAAGGCAAAGACGAAAGAAGGAAGAAGAGGAAGACGAAAGAAGGAAGAAGAGGAAGACGAAAGAAGGAAGAAGAGGAAGACGAATGAAGGAAGAAGAGGAAGACGAAAGAAGGAAGAAGACGAAGACAGGAAGAAGAGGAAGACGAAAGAAGGAAGAACAGGAAGACAAAAGAAGGAAGAACAGGAAGACGAAAGAAGGAAGAACAGGAAGACGAAAGAAGGAAGAAGAGGAAGACGAAAGAAGGAAGAACAGGAAGACGAAAGAAGAAAGAAGAGGAAGACGAAAGAAGGAAGAAGACGAAGACGAAAGAAGGAAGAAGACGAAGACGAAAGAAGGAAGAAGAAGAAGAAGAAGAAGAAGAAGAAGAAAGAAGAAAGAAGAAAGAAGATGAAAGACGGAAGAAGAAGGAAGAAGACGAAAGAAAGACGAAAGAAGAAGGAAGAAGATGAAAGAAAGACGAAAGAAGAAGACGAAAGAAGGAAGAAGAAGAAGACGAAAGAAGGAAAAAGAAGACGAAAGAAGAAGGAAGAGGACGAAAGAAGACGAAAGAAAAATGAAAGAAGAAGACGAAAGAAGGAAGAAGAAGATGAAAGAAGGAAAATGACGAAAGAAGGAAGAAGACGAAAGATGACGAAGAAGGAAGAAGAAGGAAGAAGGAAGAAGACGAAAGAAGACAAAAGAAGGAAGAAGAAGACGAAAGAAGGAAGAAGAAGACGAAAGAAGGAAGAAGGAAGAAGACGAAAGAAGATGAAAGAAGGAAGGGGGAAGAAAGAAGAAGGAAGAAGAAGAGAGAAGGGTAAGGAAGAAGAAGAGAGAAGAGTAAGGAAGAAGAAGGAAGAAGGAGGAGGGGGGGGAGGAGAAAGAAGCATGAAGAAAGAAAAAGAAGGGACGATAAAGAAAAAAGGAAGAAAAAGAGTGAAAAAGAGAGAAGAAGGGGGGAAACAACATAAAGTGATACTGCTGCAAGCGACCTCTGTGGCTCTGGGATGCGCCTCCTCCCCACAGAACAAACAAAAGTCCAGGTTGCACACCGCTATACTTTTCCAGCTTTTAATCGTAATAAGCTTTATTGACACTGTTACGTGGTCAATCTGACATCTGAACCCCTACATCATCCTCAATCTGGACTTAGTCATTGGAGGCATATGGGAGAGAGAAGAGGTAAAAAATAAAAATAAATAAATAAAACACTCGGAAAAAACCCTCTAATAAAAGTGGTTGTGCCTCCCAGCTGCCCTGCAGATAATTGACAACTTTAGTTCTTACTCTGGGAGTCAAAATAAACTGGGACAAGTCTCTGCTGTACCCCTTGCATTCCTCGCACCCTCGTCCTCTGATGTCCATCCCGCTTGTTTGGGTTGATATTTTTAAATACCTGGGGATAAGCATTGGTGGGCCGGTGACCACATACTTTGATTTGAACCTGCTACCCCTGCTGAATTTGTTCTCCCGGAGGTGTATGGGTTGGACAGCACTCCCTCTTACCCCGGCAGGCAGAGTAAATTTAATAAAAATTATTTTCCTCCCTAAGTTTCTCTACCTTTTTAGAAATTGCCCTATTTTGCTCCCGGCGTTGTTCTACAATAGGCTCAAGGCCATTATTGTCTTCTTTATATAGCTGGGGAGGATGCCTCAAATGGCAAGGACTACTTTACAATTACCAATGAACCGGAGATGACTGGCACTCCCAAATTTCCAGCAGTATTATTGGGCGGCCCTCCTCGTGACGGTATGGTGGTGTCTCTCTCAGCCCAGGGACAACTCTGCTGTGACCCTGGAGGTGGCAATATTGGGGACATACGCTACTTTAAGTAACCTGGTATTTCCGGGGGGGATAAGGGCTCACTCTGGGATCACAAGCTTAAAAGCATAAGACCATAGCAGTTTGGCACCAAGCTAGAGCAGCGTATCGTTCCCCGGAGACTTTCTCCCCTCATATACATTTATGGGGTAACCCTTCTCATCCACATATGCGCAGTATACCTGACCCTCAGCTGTGGGGGCAAAGTGGGGTTAAAGCATTTGGAACAGATGGCAGGTTGCATAACCTTTTCAGAACTTAAGGATACTTTTAGTCTCCCCAATAGGATGTTCTTTAGGTACCTGCAGGTGAAGCATGCCTTTCAACATCAGTTTCCTGATCATATTACCCTGGAATCAGATCCAGTGGAGCGTTTACTGACCCACAAAGGTCCTGAATGCTCCGTTGTCCTCGTTATATTTTCGCCTTACTCTGTCCTCTTCCACTAAAATTGACCAAAGTCTTCTTGAAATGGCAACAAGATATACCTTCCCTCTCTGAAGAAGATTTGGAGAATTGTGTCTCCTCATACGTCACAAATATGATCTCTGGTAGAGACGTTTTATACAGCTGAAATTTTTACACAGAGCCTACTACACACCACAAAGATTAGAGGTCATCTACCCCGACAGGCCCTCATCCTGTCCAGGTTGTGGGAACCTGGAGGTGTCCTTTATGCATATGGTTTGGTCCTGCCCCTCGCTGCAAAGATTTTGGGAGCAGGTCCTGGAAGATATCAACCAGGTGGCAGGAACAACCCTCGAGTTAGACCCTGGGGCTTTGCTGTTGAATATAGTTGACCCCACAGTGAAAAGGTACACAAAGTTGTGTCTAATATATGCCACGTATTAAGCTCACAGAGAGGTTTTACTTAAATGGAAAGCTATACTACCCACCCACTGTTTCTGCCTGGCGGAACACACTAAATCCCGTTTTACCCTGCATAAAATCACGTATGTTAACAGGAACTGTCTGAGTAAATTTGACAAGATCTGGTCCTCTTGGATAGACTCCTGGGGTTCTTTACAGATTGAGATTTCCCCACCTAGTCCGGAAGCGGACCCCCAAGTATAACCACTATATCCCACCTGGGTTAGGTCCAGGCCAGCTATATTCCCCCTTTTATTCCTTTCTCTTCTCCCTCCATGCATCCCCTTTTCTCTCCCCTTCAGTATCCCTCTCGTTCCCGCCCCCACGCCCTCTCTTCCCTGTCCCCTCCGTCCCTTCATTTCCTCTTTTCTTCACTCTATGCCCCCCTCTCCCCTCTCTCGCCCTTGTTCCTTCTTCGCTTCCTACTAGGGATCACCCCTTTTGCTTACATATGGATTCATTGTCTCAGATGAGCTAATCTCCTGGAATCTGTAAAAACTCTCCATCTTAGTTGATCATCCCGTTGGCTATGTTTGACTGTCTCTCTTTTGTAAGGCCTTCATGAGTTATATGCATGTACACCTATACCTTTCTGGTATACACTGCACATGTTATTTTACTGACATGTAGATGTTCAATAAAGTTCTTACATTTGTAAAAGTGGTTGTAGCTATCTGTAAGAAGGTAATTCTTCCCAATGACCACAAGTGCAAGGTGCATACTTCCCACTGACCATCACATAGTTACATAGTAATGTAACACACTAATGTATCATCATGAGTTGTAGATATAGACATTATTATCAAGGGTTTCCTGAGACAGGAACATTATTTTTAAAGGATCCTCTGTGTTCAAAAGGTGGAGAAAGGCTGGTTTATCCTGGCACCAGAAAACCCCTGTACATGGCGCCGCCCACCCTCCAGCACACAGCAGGTGATTGTGGATATGGAGTTGTCAGTCTCTGACTACCTCTTGTATCATGTCTGCAGTCTCTGACCATCTCTTGCATCATGTCTGCAGTCTCTGACAATCTCTTGTATCATGTCCAGAGTCTCTGACCGTCTCTTGTATCATGTCCACAGTCTCTGACAATCTCTTGTATCATGTCCACAGTCTCTGACAATCTCTTGTATCATGTCCACAGTCTCTGACAATCTCTTGTATCATGTCCCCAGTCTCTGACCATCTCTTGTATCATGTCCAGAGTCTCTGACCATCTCTTGTATCATGTCCACAGTCTCTGACCATCTCTTGCATCATGTCCACAGTCTCTGACCATCTCTTGCATCATGTCCACAGTCTCTGACCATCTCTTGCATCATGTCTGCAGTCTCTGACCATCTCTTGCATCATGTCCACAGTCTCTGACCATCTCTTGCATCATGTCCACAGTCTCCAACCATCTCTTGCATCATGTCCACAGTCTCTGATCATCTCTTGCATCATGTCCACAGTCTCTGACCATCTCTTGCATCATGTCCACAGTCTCCAACCATCTCTTGCATCATGTCCACGGTCTCCAACCATCTATTGTATCAAATCTACAGTCTCTGGCCATCACGTGTCTCATGTCCACAGTCTCTGCCCATCTCCTGTATCATACTCAATACCGGAGGACACTGTCACCCCTTTCCTGCCCAGGCCAATTTTTTAGCTTTCAGCGCTGTCACACTTTGAATGACAATGACGCGGTCATCCAACACTGTACCCAAATGACATTTTGATAATTTTTTTGAGACAGATACAGCTTTCTTTTGGTGGTATTTAATCACCACTGAGTTTTTTATTTTTTGCTACACAAATGAAAAAAGCCTGAAAATTATGAAAAAAAAAGTGTTTTTCTTTTTATCTGGAAAAGTTTGCAAAATAAATAATCTTTCTTCATAAATTTAGGCCAAAATATATTCTGCTACATTTCTCTGGTGAAAATAACCCAAATCAGTGTAAATAATATTATTTAGTCTGTAGAAAAGCTATAGAGTCCACAAACTATGGAATATACCGTATTTGAAAATTGATCCATCTCGATGTACTAACGAAAGATCTCATTTCTTGAGGCCCGAAAATGTCAGGACAGTACAAATCCCCCAAAATGACCCCTTTTTGAAAAGTAGACAGTCCAAGGTATTTTGTAAGAGGCATGGCAAATTTTTTGAAGTTGTCTTTTTTTGTCACATCTTTTTCGGAAAGTGAAGAAAAAAAACGCACAAAGTAAGTAGGCGATACAATACTTCCTCACTGACTGTCAAATGCTTTTTGAAGAGCTATTCAAATGCAACAGATCACAGCAAGTGTGGACAAGCCCTTGAAGGGAAGTTTTTGCAAAAAGATGTTGCATTGATGATATTACTAGGTGACAGCATGCGCCACATCAGTGAACACCCACTGCAGCTACTGTATGTACAGAATGCAAACTGGAACTAAGGGGGTACCAGATTCACCCCCCCCCCCCCTGGGACTTATATAGGGGTGCACACTGCACATGACACCCTTTCTGTGCTTGAAGTTGCACTCTGAGGGTATACAGCTGAAATAAAAAGTCTACACACCCATGTTAAAATGTCAGGTTTTAATATAATATATTAAAATAATATAATATAAAAAAAATGAGACAAAGATAAATAATTTCAGAACTTTTTTCACCTTTAATGTGACCTATAAACTGTACAACTCAATTGAAAAACAAACTGAAATCTTTTGGGGGGGGTGTAAAATAATAATAATAATGTGGTTGCATAAGTGTGCACACCCTCTTATAACTGGGGATGTCGCCGCGTTCAGAATTAAGCAATCACATTCAAACTAATGTTAAATAGGAGTCAATAGGAGTCAGTACACACCTGTCATCATGTAAAGTGTCTCTGATTAATCCCAAATAAAGTTCAGCTGTTCTCGTAGGTCTTTCCTGACATTTTATTAAATCGCATCCTTCAGCAAACGCCATGGTCCACAGAGAGCTTCCAGACCATCAGGGATCTCATTGTTTAAAAGGTATCAGTCAGGAGAAGGGTACAAAAGAATTTCCAAGGCATTAGATATACCATAGAACACAGTGAAGACCGTCATCATCAAGTGGAGAAAATATGGCACAACAGTAACATTGCCAACAACTGGACATCCCTCCAAAATTGATGAAAAGACGAGAAGAAAACTGGTCAGGGAGGCTGCCAAGAGGCCTACAGCAACATTAAAGGAGCTGCAGGAATATCTGGCAAGTACTGGCTGTGTAGTGACAACAATCTCCCGTATTCTTCATATGTCTGGGCTATGGGGGCGGGGGGGGGGGGGGGGGAGTGGCAAGACGGAAGCCTTTTCTTATGAAGAAAAACATCCAAGCCCGGCTAAATTGTGCAAACACACATCTGAGGTCTCCCAAAAGCATGTGGGAAAATGTGTTCTGGTCTGATGAAACCAAGGTTGAACTTTTTGGCCATAATTCCAAAAGATATGTTTGGCGCAACCAAAAGAACACCATACCCACCGTGAAGCATGGTGGTGGCCGCATCATGCTTTGGGGCTGTTTTTCTTCAGCTGGAACAGGGGCCTTAGTCAGGGTAGAGGGAATTATGAACAGTTCCAAATACCAGTCAATATTGGCACAAAACCTTCAGGCTTCTGCTAGAAAGCTGAACATGAAGAGGAACTTCATCTTTCAGCATAACGACCCAAAACATACATCCAAATCAACAAAGGAATGGCTTCACCAGAAGAAGACTAAAGTTTTGGAATGGCCCAGCCAGAGCCCAGACCTGAATCCCACTGAAAACCTGTGGGGTGATCTGAAGAGGGCTGTGCACATGAGATGCCCTCGCAATCTGATGGATTTGGAGTGTTTTTCCAAAGAAGAGTGGGGCAAATATTGCCAAGTCAAGATGTGCCATACTGATAGACTCATAAAAAGACTGAGTGCTGGAATAAAATAATAAAATCAAAAGGCGTTTCAACAAAGTATTAGTGTAAGGGGTGGGCAACCAGATTATTTTTTTTTTTTTTTACTTCCCTCCACCTAAAATATTTCAGTTTGTTGTTCAATTGATTTGTACATTTTATAGGTCACATTAAAAAGGTGGAAAAAGTTCTGAAATGATTTATCGTTGTCTCTTTTTTTTTTTTTTTACATCATAGAAACCTGACATTTTATCAGGGGTGTGTAGACTTTTTATATCCGCTGTATATCGCCTCCTTGTGGAACCTGCCGCTCCCTACCAGTGCCAGTTCATGCCACATTTTCCGGGCACAGGTCCCCTTTAATCCAGTGTTGTCAGATGGATGATGATGATTTGTGACAAGCGTGTATATCTCTTTCAATGTGAGGATTGGAGGGGGGGGGAGGGGGGGGTCGTCTGGTGTTGTTGATGGAAAGTAATATGCGGCAGCGAGATGGATAGCATGCCAGGAGATTTATGATAATGCACAAGTTATGTTTGTGTTCATCCTGGTTGTGTTTCAGCTCTGCTAAGCTCCCCCCCCCCCCCCCCCCCCCAACTGCTCGGAAAATGCCAAAGGTCCTAACTGCCTGGGGATGTCGTGTCTCTGCAAAGTCAAATAGCTTCTCCCCCCAGTAACAGACACCTGAGAATCCCAGCGCTGCACGGAACCGGTACACCGGGTGGGGGACAGGCATTGCGGGGGGGGGGGCTCCGATAAATCACCCGCAGACAGCCTGGATCAGTTACGGGGGGGGGGGGGAGAAGGAGCAAGAGAGGTCTACAAGACAAGATAATATTCCCCCCAATTCCCTGATACAGCCATGGGTGGGGGGGGTAGGATCACCTCCCTATAAACACAGAAATAAAAAAAAAAATAAAAAACACACATAATTCTGTTTCAGCTATAAATAAAAGAAACTGAATTTTCTGCAAAACTCACCTTCAAACTGGAGCTGTCCCCTGTAGTAACCCCTCCAGGACAGAAGATGTCCTCGCTCTTCTGGGATAAATGACAGCCGGCATTATTCAACACTTCCTGTGAAACCCAGGCTGTCATGGACCCGCCCCCCCCCCCCCCAGAGCAGTGGCTGCAAACTTATGAGCTAAAGGGGGGGGCTCAAATATGGCCCCTGACATCACCAAAGGGCCGCACATAATGTTCAATATATGAAATGCTGCAGAGGAGTGTCAGAGACTGCAGAGCTAATAGAGGAAAGGAGAGTCAGAGAGTGAGGACAGGAGACATTGTTGGTGGGGGAGATGCTGCAGAAGACAATACAAAGCTGGGAATATCAATGCTATTCCCCTAATCAATGTTCCCTCTACAGACTACTGAGGTCCGAGGGCCGCACATCACATACCAAAGGGCTGTATGCGGCCCCCCGGGCCACAGGTTGGGAACCAATGCCCTAGGGCCCTTTGCTTTTATCCGGCCCTTGAGGCATCATCACTGCCACTGACACCAACAACGAGGCAGAATTCCTCCTATCGACACAAACTATTTCTCCCTCTAATATCATTGTTTACTAGACATGTACAATTCGTTTCGTTCCTAATTTGTTTTTCTTACGAATTTCGACGAATTCATTAATTGGGAAATACCCCTATTTACGAATATTCGAAAATTTGGAAATTCAGAAATTCAAATATTCAGAAATATGGAAATCCAGAAATAAAAACAAATATCCAAAAAACTAAATCCGAAAATAAGAACGAAATTCCAAAAATCTGAAATAATAACCAATAACTAACTATTCAATTATAGGTTTTGGAATGTCCTTTAAAATTTGGCTGTTAGGGAACGTAACGAATACGAAGTTATCCAAACGTATAAATTATCCGAAATAACGAATGCCGCATCTAATCAAATGGAATGTTACAAATTAATAATAATAAAAAAACTTTTTATTAATTTTATTCTTATTAATTCATTCTGTCCCCTCTTTTTAGATGCGACCCTTGTTATTTCGGATCATTCATAACTTAGGATAGATTCGTATTCGTTACGTTCACTAACAGCCAAATTTGAAAGGAAATTACAATATCTATAATTTAATAGTTAGTTATTATTAGTTAATTAGTTAGTTATTATTTCAAATTTTCGGCTTTTCATTCTTTTGAATTTTCAAATTTTTGAATTTACGAATTTCAGAATTTCTGGATTTTCGAATTTCTATCAGAACGGATGACCCGAAAAACAAAAAAAAACAAAAAGAAAAACTGAATAAAACTAAATTGAACAAATTTTTCGGCAGTGCACATCTCTATTGTTTACGCCCACTGGGCAGAGTCTGGTCCCCCTAAATTCTGAAGGACAGAAAACTGGCCCTTTTCGATAGAAAGTTTGGAGGCCCTAGGGCGAACCTTGGCACCCCAGATGTTTTGGAACTACATTTCCCATCATGCTCAACTACACTGCAGAGTGCCTGAGCATCATGGGAAATGTAGTTCCAAAACATCTGGGGTGCCAAGGTTCTCCATCACTGCTCTAGGGGGACATCATTACACTAGCCTGGGCATTGGACGGCGCTCGCATGTCATTGTAACGCCTAACTTCAGAACTCGGGTAAGAAGAGCACATAGGTGATGATGAGAAGCACGGCAACAAAAAAGTGGGTGTGGCTACCCAGTGCTGGATAACGGGCGTGGCTTAAAGGTGCACAGTCTGCATAGTCTGTGCTTAATGGCTGTATACAATGCACACATATGCCGTAGTCTTTGTAACCTCCAACACCCCTAATGCTGAACTAAATTAGGAGAGATACTCCCCACCAGCGAAAGGACGGTTACATCCCTTCGCTGGCCACGGTCATCTTCTCAAAAAACTACTTCCACTTGTAAGGTTTTCAGCCTTTTGATTGGCCAGCAGAGGATGATGTTTTTCCACACATGCAAATCAGTCATTCCCGCACAGCCGCAGTGTGCCGGGATAACTCGCCGAGCTGCCCTTGCGTAGCTCAGTGTCAATAAAAGACTGCGAGCAGACAGGTAAATGTTTCTTATTGCAGATGAGACATAGCGTGCCTCTTTTGCAATAAAGAGCTGCCCACTCACAAACGTTTACATTTTACGTTTGGTTCCACTTTAAAATTACTGTGTGCAGGTCTCACAGACAGTCATAAACCTCAGGACAAAGGATCGTATTTATAAACATTTCTGCACATGGAATACAGACACAGCATTAACACTTCATCAAAGCCTTCCTTAAAGGGGTTGTAAACCCATTCTACGCATTAAAGGTGAAAAACCTCCTGTGATGCAGCAGTCCCCCCCCAAATCCCCCAGATCCCCCCCCCCTTTTCCTTACCTGAACCCGGTCTTTCCGGCGATGGGGACGAGCACACCAGCTCCAGCCGGTGTCTAAGGTCCTGATTGGATAGATTGATAGCACCGCAGCCATTGGCTCACGCTGTGGTCAATCAAATCCAATGACGCAGGAGACGGGGGGGCGGGGCCGAGTCCTGCTGACTATGTCAATAGACACAGCAGCAGGACACGGGAGCGCACCCGCACGAGTGCCCCGAGGGAGAGCGGCTCTCCAACGGGGCACTCGAGAAAAGGAGAAGCCAGGAGCGCCACTGAAGGACCCCAGAAGAGGAGGATCGGGGTCACTCTGTGCAAAACCAACTGCACAGCGGAGGTAAGTATGACATGTTTGTTTTTTGTTGTTTGTTTTTGTAAAACGATCCTTTAGATATCCTTTAAAGCAAGATTCAGATCTTTGCCGACACACAGAGAAAAATTGACTAAAAATGAATGGGCTACCCTACACACGGCAAATGGGAATGCATGAGAAATGAAACACGCCCACGCTTGGTCGCACCTGTAGGTGTGAACAATGCTTTAAAATGGAGTTCCACCCAAAAATGGAACTTCCGCTTATTTAATCCCCCCCCCCCCCCCTCCGGGGTCACATTTGGCACCTTTCAGGGGGGAGCAGATATCTGTCTAATACAGGTATTTGCTCCCACTTCCTGCGAAAGATTTCCACAGAATCCGCAGCGATCTACACCATGTCCTGCCCCTCCTCTGCCCCGCCGCTCTCTTCTGGGAGACACACAGTTCCCAGAAGACAGCAGGGACCAGTCAGAATGCGCAGCGCGACTCGCCATAGACTTCTGTTCTATCCTGAGGGTTTGGTGCGATTAGCCATAGACTTCTATTCTATCCTGAGGGTTTGGTGCGATTAGCCATAGACTTCTATTCTATCCTGAGGGTTTGGTGCGATTAGCCATAGACTTCTATTCTATTCTGAGGGTTTGGTGTGATTAGCCATAGACTTCTATTCTATTCTGAGGGTTTGGTGTGATTAGCCATAGACTTCTATTCTATCCTCAGGTTTGGTGCGATTAGCCATAGACTTCTATTCTATCCTCAGGTTTGGTGCGACTCGCCATAGACTTCTATTCTATTCTGAGGGTTTGGTGCGACTCGCCATAGACTTCTATTCTATCCTCAGGTTTGGTGCGATTAGCCATAGACTTCTATTCTATCCTCAGGTTTGGTGCGATTAGCCATAGACTTCTATTCTATCCTCAGGTTTGGTGCGATTAGCCATAGACTTCTATTCTATCCTCAGGTTTGGTGCGATTAGCCATAGACTTCTATTCTATTCTGAGGGTTTGGTGCGATTAGCCATAGACTTCTATTCTATCCTGAGGGTTTGGTGCGATTAGCCATAGACTTCTATTCTATCCTCAGGTTTGGTGCGATTAGCCATAGACTTCTATTCTATCCTCAGGTTTGGTGCGATTAGCCATAGACTTCTATTCTATTCTGAGGGTTTGGTGTGATTAGCCATAGACTTCTATTCTATTCTGAGGGTTTGGTGCGATTAGCCATAGACTTCTATTCTATCCTCAGGTTTGGTGCGATTAGCCATAGACTCCTATTCTATTCTGAGGGTTTGGTGTGATTAGCCATAGACTTCTATTCTATTCTGAGGGTTTGGTGCGATTAGCCATAGACTCCTATTCTATTCTGAGGGTTTGGTGCGATTAGCCATAGACTTCTATTCTATCCTATTTCTTGCGCTATAAACAAAAGAAGAGTGACCAGTTTGAAAAAAAAAAAAAAAACACAATATTGTTTAATTTTTGATATAATAAACATCGCAATTTTTTTAAAAAACAATGTTTTTCCTCAGTTTAGGCCGATATGTATTCTACATATTTTTGGTAAAAAAAAAAAAAAAAAAAAATCGTAATAAACGTATATTGATTGGTTTGTGCAAAAGCGTCTACAATATAGGGAATAGATTTATGGCATTTTTATTATTTATTTTTTTTACTAGTAATGGTGACGATCTGTGATTTTTAACGGGACTGTGACATTGCGGCGGACAAAATCGGACACTTTTGACACTATTTTGGGACCATTCACATTTCACATTTCACATTCACAATCAGTGCTATAAAAAATGTACTGATTTCTGTATAAATGTCATTGGCAGGGAAGGGGTTAACACTAGGGGGGCGATCAAGGGGTTAAGTGTGTTCCCTAGGGAGTGATTCTAACTGTAGAGGGCGGGGACTCACAAGGGGAGGAGACCCATCGGTGTTCCTCTGTACTGGGAACACACCATCGGTCTCCTCTACCCTGACAGGACGTGGATGTGTGTGCATTTACACACACACACACATCCACGGTCCTGCTGTGTTATTGGGCAATTGTGGCCGCTGGGCATGCGCAACGGCTCCAAAAGGACGAGGGTGGGAGCGCACGCGCGCCCCCTAGATGGCCAGGAAGCCGAGGACGTCATGTGACGCCCGCCCAGGATGGGAGATCCCTCCTGCGAATGGCTGGGATGGGAAGTGGTTGAAGTGATTGCAAGGGTTCGTTTTTCGTTTTTTTTTTATCTAAAATAACAAACATATCATACTTACCTCCACTGTGCAGCTTGTTTTGCACAGAGTGGCCCCGAACATCCTCTTCTGAGGGTCCCACGGCGGCTCTAGCGGCTCCTCCCCACATCAGATAACCCCTTGTGAGAAGCGCTGTCCCGAGGGGGTTACCTTGCGGGCGCGTTCACGAGTCACGAATGCCGGCCCCGCCCCCCGGCGCTCACGTTATTCGATTTGATTGACAGCAGCGGGAGCCAATTGCCCGTGGACAGAGGGATAGCGTTTCTCTGCCGACAGAAATACGGGGCTAAGGCAAGTAAAACGTGGGGGCTGCCTGTACCTCTGGTACAAGGAGACAGTTACTGAACTACAGAAAGAATCAATGAATTACAAGAGCTCCCACCAGAACCCTCATAATTCATTGAGAACCACAAGCCGTCTGCGGCAATGCCAGACAGTACTTGTAGTGTATTCATTCACAGGAAACTGCAAATGAATGATGTGATTGTGTGGAGAGACTATCCCCACCTGCTGTCACAATGAGGGATTGCAGGTGCACAAAGCAAGGTCCATAAAGACATGGATGAGCGAGTTTGGGGTGGAGGAACTTGACTGGCCTGCACAGAGTCCTGACCTCAACTTGATAGAACACTTTTGGGATGAATTAGTGCGGAGACTGCGAGCCAGGCCTTCTCGTCCAACATCAGTGCCTGACCCCACAAATGCTCTTCTGGAAGAATGGTTAAACATTCCCAAAGATACACTCGTAAACCTTGTGGACGGCCTTCCCAGAAGAGTTGAAGCTGTTATAGCGGCAAAGGGCGGAGCCAACTCAATATTGAACCCTACGGACTAAGACTGGGATGTCATTAAAGTTCATGTGCGTGTAAAGGCAGGCGTCCCAATACTTTTGGTAATGTAGTGTGTATGTCTATGAAAGGAAAAGTTGGGTGTAATGTGAGCAGACAGGAAACAGATATCCGGGCATATTACCCTGCAGAGGAATGACAGCTCCCCATCACTTCTCGGGTAGAAGTGTCAACCAGCAACCATTATATTGGGGATGACAAATCATAACAAGTGTTCGCAGGACAGACCCCCCGAAAAATACAATCGTTCTGTATATTCTATACAACAGAGCGACTGTGCTGCCCCAACCCACCCCACTCATCATATGTTATACCTCTATTGTATTTTCAGACCGGAGATATACAGCCCCAGACAATGTAATGCAGAAAATGCACCTCTATACAGTGAGGGGGAAAAAGTATTTGATCCCCTTTGCTCACCGACAAAGAAATAATCCGTCTATCATTTTAATTTCACTTACGGACCGCCCGCCGCAGTTATACGGAAATTGTTGTTATGGCAGTAAGCTACCTACCATAATCCTTTTCTTCAGCGGGCGGTCCGCTTTCAGATAAAAGTGGTCGCGGATTCGCCGCGAGATGGCTTTTATCGGCGGCTGGAAAGGGGGGCCTCACCCCTCCCCCTCTTACCGGAGCCGTCGGTATGGAGAGGAGTGGGAGGAAGACGGCCCCCACCCGGCTCCATATCATTGCAGGGCGAAAGCGGCGTCTAAACGTCACTTCCACCCATAGCTCTTAAAGGGTCAATTTTTATTTTCACATTTTTTCAAATTAAAATATATATATATATATATATAAAAATAAATAATAAAAAAATTATATATATATATATATACACACACACACACATATACACATACATATATATATACACACACATATTACATTATATATAGGGTTTTTTTTGCTTTTTTGTTTTGTTTTTATTACATTTTAGTGTAAATATGAGATCTGATGTCTTTTTGACCCCCCAGATCTCATATATAAGAGGACCTGTCATGCTTTTTTTCTATTACAAGGGATGTTTACATTCCTTGTAATAGGAATAAAAGTGACACAACTTTTTTTGTTTAAAGAACAGTGTAAAAGTAAAAAATAAAAGTTAAAATAAATTTTTAAAAAAATGTTTTTAAACGCGCCCGTCCCGCCGAGGTCGCGTGCAGCAGCGAACGCATACGTGAGCAGCGCCCGCATATGAAAACGGTGTTCAAACCACACATGTGAGGTATCGCTGCGATCGTTAGAGCGAGAGCAATAATTCTAGCACTAGACCTCCTCTGTAACTCAAAACTGGTAACCTGTAGAATTTTTTTAAACGCTGCCTATGGAGATTCACCACAAGAAGTACTTTTATCGGGGACGGGAGAGGGCACCCCCCCTCCCGTCGCGCTACGGTCGTCTCTGCCGCTTACCAGAGCCGTTGTAGTGGCGGAGACGATCGGGTTCTCTTCCCTCACAGGCTGGATGCCGAGTGAGGGAAAGATGGCTTCATAACATTGGGGAGCAGAAGCGACGTCTTAAAGTTGCGCCCACATATAAAAATGGTGTCCAAACCACACATGCGAGGTATCGCCGCGATCGTTAGAGCGAGAGTAATAATTCTAGCAAAAGACCTCATCTGCAGTTCAAAACTGGTAACCTGTATAAATTTTTAAGTGTTGCCTATGGAGATTTTTAAAAGGTAAAAGTTTGTCGCCAGTCCACGAGCGGGCTCAATTTTGAAGCGTGACATGTTGGGTATCAGTTTACTCGGCGTAACATCATCTTTCACAATATGAAAAAAAAAACTAAGCTAACTTTACTGTTGTCTTTATTAAAAAAAAGTGCATTTTT
Organism: Lithobates clamitans; assembly: GCA_037952925.1. NCBI lineage: Eukaryota > Metazoa > Chordata > Amphibia > Anura > Ranidae > Lithobates > Lithobates clamitans. The sequence goes on from JBBGZY010001943.1 coordinate 385,375, forward strand.
TCCTAAAATTATTGCAATGACCGCCATTTTATTCTCTAGGTTGTCTGGAAAAAAAAATAAATAAATAAAATATATATATATATATATATATATATATATATATCCCTCACACTTTTGTAAATCTTTTCATGTGACAACACTGAAGAAATGACACTTTGCTACAATGTAAAGTAGACTGGGCCGCAGGGCAGTATTCCAACATACTAACAACCCCAAACACACCTCCAAGACCACCACTGCCTTGCTAAAGAAGCTGAGGGTAAAGGTGATGGACTGGCCAAGCATGTCTCCAGACCTAAACCCTATTGATCATCTGTGGGACATCCTCAAACAGAAGGTGGAAGGGCAACATTCACCAGCTCTGTGATGTCATCATGGAGGAGGGGAAGAGGACTCCAGTGACAACCTGTGAAGCTCTGGTGACCTCCATGCCCAAGAGGGTTAAGGCAGTGCTGGAAAATAATGGTGGCCACACAAAATATTAACACTTTGGGCCCAATTTGGACATTTTCACTTAGGGGTGTACTGACTTTTGTTGCCAGCGGTTTAGACATTAATGGCTGTGTGTTGAGTTATTTTGAGGGGACGGCAAATTTACACTGTTATACAAGCTGTACACTCACTACTTTACATTGTAGACAAGTGTCATTTCTTCAGTGTTGTCACATGAAAAGATAGAAGAAAAGATTTACACAAATGTGAGGGGTGTACTTACTTTTGTGAGATACTGTATATATAATGTTTGGGGGTTCTAAGTAATTTTCTAGCAAAAAAATGATTTTAACTTGTAAACACCAAGCCTGAAAAATAGGCCCGGTCCTTAAGTGGTTAAAGTGTCCAAAAAAAAAAAAAAGCATCACAGAAGAAGCATTAAAAACACATTAAAAAAGCACGTTGAAGCGATAGGCGCTTTAACCACTTACCCACTGGGCAAACCCCCTTCCTAACCAGACCAATTTTCAGCTTTCGTTACTCTCACACTTTGAATGACAATTACTCAGTCATACAACACTGTACAAATATGAAATTTTTGTCCTTCTTTTCACACAAATAGAGCTTTCTTTTGGTGGTATTTATTCACCGCTGGGTTTTTTATTTTTTGCGTTATAAATCAAAATTCTGAAAATTCGGTAAAAAAATAAAAAATTATTTGTTTCTATTAAAATTTATTGCAGAGTATTGGCACAGTTTTGCAGAGTATTGCACAGTGTTGCAGAGTATTGCACAGTGTTGCAGAGTATTGCACAGTGTTGCAGAGTATTGCACAGTATTGCACAGTGTTGCAGAGTATTGGCAGAGTATTGGCAGAGTATTGGCAGAGTATTGGCAGAGTATTGCACAGTATTGGCAGACTATTGCACAGTATTGCCGAGTATTGGCAGAGTATTGCACAGTGTTGCAGAGTATTGGCAGAGTATTGCAGAGTATTGGCAGAGTATTGCACAGTGTTGCAGAGTATTGCACAGTGTTGCAGAGTATTGCACAGTGTTGCAGAGTATTGCACAGTATTGGCAGAGTATTGCACAGTATTGGCAGAGTATTGCACAGTATTGGCAGAGTATTGCACAGTATTGGCAGAGTATTGCACAGTATTGCAGAGTATTGCACAGTATTGCAGAGTATTGGCAGAGTATTGGCAGAGTATTGGCAGAGTATTGCACAGTATTGGCAGAGTATTGCACAGTGTTGCACAGTATTGGCAGAGTATTGCACAGTGTTGCAGAGTATTGGCAGAGTATTGGCAGAGTATTGCACAGTATTGGCAGAGTATTGAAGAGTGTTGCACAGTATTGCAGAGTATTGCACAGTGTTGCAGAGGATTGGCAGAGTATTGCAGAGTATTGCAGATTATTGGCACTGAGCAGCGCTGTGGGCACTACACATCCAACCCACAGCGCTGCTGACATCTCTCCCCTCTCCCCTCGCACTGTACCGATCGGTACAGAGAGGGGAGGGAGAAACCGACGTCATGACGTGACGCCGGTTTGTTTACAAGTGATCGCTCCATCATTTCACGGAACGATCGCATGGTAAATGGCCGCCATCAGCGGCTATTTACCGCGATCTGAGATGCGCCGGGTCCGGAGGTGCGCGCCCCTGGGAGCAACATTCTTGGAGGACGTCCATGGACATCCACCCAGAATAAGCCGACCGCGCTGTAGCCGTCTTTCAGCTATGGCCCAGTTGGCAAGTGGTTAATGTGTGTTATTAAAGCAAGTATAAATTAGGGATGCACCGAAATTACGGCGGCCGAAACATATCGGCCGAAAATTGTGTTTTAGGCACTTTGCCGAAAGAGAAATCATGCCGATAATGGTGCTGAAAATGGGTTGGGGCCCCATCCCTTGTGCCGCCCATTATGGGGGAGTCCTTCTGGAGCGGCGCGCCGCAGTCCTCTCCTCTCTTCCTCCTCCCCTCCCCTCCCTCCCTCCTCGCCGCGATCTCCGTGTGTCACAGAGCTTAACTACACAGACCGCAGCTACATGACGGGCACTGGCAAGCTGCATGATGGCCACAGGTGAGGCTGCATCTTATGGGCACACGTGGGCAGCATGACTAGCACTGGTGAGGCTGCATGACGGGCACAGGCAGGCTGCATCTGACAGGCACTGGTGAGGCTGCATTGGATCTCCTGTACCATGTCCCCAGTCTCTGACCATCTCCTGTACCATGTCCCCAGTCTCTGACCATCTCCTGTACCATGTCCCCAGTCTCTGACCATCTCCTGTACCATGTCCCCAGTCTCTGACCATCTCCTGTACCATGTCCCCAGTCTCTGACCATCTCCTGTACCATGTCCCCAGTCTCTGACCATCTCCTGTACCATGTCCGCAGTGTCTGACCCTCTCCTGTACCATGTCCGCAGTCTCTGACCATCTCCTGTACCATGTCCCCAGTCTCTGACCATCTCCTGTACCATGTCCCCAGTCTCTGACCATCTCCTGTACCATGTCCCCAGTCTCTGACCATCTCCTGTACCATGTCCCCAGTCTCTGACCATCTCCTGTACCATGTCCCCAGTCTCTGACCATCTCCTGTACCATGTCCCCAGTCTCTGACCATCTCCTGTACCATGTCCCCAGTCTCTGACCATCTCCTGTACCATGTCCCCAGTCTCTGACCATCTCCTGTACCATGTCCCCAGTCTCTGACCATCTCCTGTACCATGTCCGCAGTGTCTGACCCTCTCCTGTACCATGTCCGCAGTCTCTGACCATCTCCTGTACCATGTCCCCAGTCTCTGACCATCTCCTGTACCATGTCCCCAGTCTCTGACCATCTCCTGTACCATGTCCCCAGTCTCTGACCATCTCCTGTACCATGTCCCCAGTCTCTGACCATCTCCTGTACCATGTCCCCAGTCTCTGACCATCTCCTGTACCATGTCCCCAGTCTCTGACCCTCTCCTGTACCATGTCCCCAGTCTCTGACCCTCTCCTGTACCATGTCCCCAGTCTCTGACCATCTCCTGTACCATGTCCCCAGTCTCTGACTCCTGCATCATATCTGCTAGAGGTGCACCGCATGGAAATTTTGCTAATACTGTTAGCAATGTGTTATATAAAAAGGTATACATTTTAAAGGATATAAAAATAGTTTTTTTTAAACAGTCATTTTCAGTATCGGTCATTTTCGGTATCGGTTTTTGGCCTAGTGCATTTTTCATTTTCGGTATCGGCACCAAAAAAAAACATTCGGTGCACCTCTAGTATAAATGAGCCCTTATGGATTTATATACAATTTAAACAATGTCTTGTGTGATTGATATTCCACCCAGTGCAAATTGAAATCAATCTGATTGAAAACAGAACCAAAACAAATAAACAATTTGAAGCAAAAAAAAAAAAAAAAAACAACACAGAGATCTCTGATAATCGGATTGTATTATTGACATAAATCAAAATCTCCATTCTGTTGGAGGCCGGAGAATGAGCCTTGGCCCCGGCGCTATGAATACAGATCCTTTCCCTTTTCAAACAAAAACAGGTGTAACAGGTGTAAGGGGCCCCATTTGTCTCCTGGAGCCCGTCCAGAAGAGACGTCCCAGAATTCCCTTCTCCGGGTTGGGTTCAGAAAACTTGTTCACCTGTAAATGCTGAACATGTCAACGGAAACTCAATCCCGTCAAATACGCGCGGTGACGAGGCTAGAACTGGGATGGGGGCCAAATATGTGAACTTTCACCGACGACAAACCCCCACCGCACCCCCCCACCCCCCACCCCAACGCGCCACCACCAAGCAGCCCAGCCTTGTTACTGAGCTCAGATCGGAGATCCGAGAACTTAATGATTTATGAGGAGGGTTGGGGTGGACTGCCTGCAGACAGCCGGCCTAGTAATGACATTAACCTCACAGCCCCGAGCTGGGGACACATTTGTACTATGAAGATGGGAGGTCTTCACCCCGGGGGGGGTCAGTGACCTGCAGCCAAATAAAGACACCCGACAGCTGAAGGTTCCTCCTGCATGACTCCACGCAACGGTCCCTTCATCTCCATCTCATTACACAATTATATATATATAAAAATGTATGTATGTATGTATGTATGTATGTATGTATGTATGTATATATATACATACATATATATATATATATATACATATATACATATATATATATATATATATATATATATATATATATATATATATATATATATATATATATATATATACACACACACACACACACATACATACATACACACATATATATTATACATTATACATACACACACACAGTTGTGCTCATGAGTTTACATACCCTGGCAGAATATATTTCTTGGCCATTTTTCACAGAATATGAATGATAACACAAAAAACTTTTCTTTCACTCATGTTTAGTGTTTGGCTGAAGCCATTTATTATCAATCAACTGTGTTTACTCTTTTTAAAATAATAATCACAACAGAAACTACCCAAATGACCCTGATCAAAAGTTTACACACCCTGGTGATTTTGGCCTGATAACACGCACACAAGTTGACACAAAAGGGTTTGAATGGCTATTAAAGGTAACCATCCTCACCTGTGATCTGTTTCCTTGTAATTAGAGTGTGTGTATAAAAAGGGCAATGAGTTTCTGGACTCCTGACAGACCCTTGCATCTTTCATCCAGTGCTGCACTGACGTTTCTGGATTCTGAGTCATGGGGAAAGCAAAAGAATTGTCAAAGGATCTGCTGGGAAAAGGTAGTTGAACTGTATAAAACAGAAAAGGGATATAAAAAGATATCCAAGGAATTGAGAATGCCAATCAGCAGTGTTCAAACTCTAATCAAGAAGTAGAAGATGAGGGGTTCTGTTGAAACCAAACCACGGTCAGGTAGACCAACTAAAATTTCAGCCACAGCTGCCAGGAAAATTGTTCGGGATGCAAAGAAAAAACCACAAATAACTTCAGGTGAAATACAGGACTCTCTGAAAACATGTGGTGTGACGGTTTCAAGATGCACAATAAGGAGGCACCTGAAGAAAGACGGGCTGCATGGTCGAGTCGCCAGAAGAAAGCCATTACTACGTAAATGCCACAAAGTACCCCGCTTACAATACGCCAAACAGCACAGAGACAAGACTCAAACCTTCTGGCACAAAGTCATTTGGAGTGATGAGACCAAAATTGAGCTTTTTGGCCAGGTCAGGTATAAAGTTGTGGAGAAGTATAAAGCAGGGTTAGGTTATAAAGAAATCTCCCCAGCTTTGAACATCTCACAGAGCTCTGTTCAATTCATCGGAAAATGGAAAGAGTATGGCACAACTGCAAACCTACCAAGACATGGCCGTCCACCTAAACTGACCGGCCGGGCAAGGAGAGCATTCATCAGAGAAGAGCCAAGAGGTCCATGGTAACTCTGGAGGAGCTGCAGAGATACACAGCTCAGGTGGGAGAATCTGTCCACAGGACAACTATTAGTCGTGTTCTCCACAAATCTGCCCTTTATGGAAGAGTGACAAGAAAGACATTGGTGAAAGAAAGTCATAAGAAGTCCTGTTTGTAGTTTGTGAGAAGCCATGTGGGGGACACAGCAAACATGTGGAAGAAGGTGCTCTGGTCAGATGAGACCAAAATGGAATTTTTTGGCCTAAAAGCAAAACGCTATGTGTGGGGGGAAAATAACACTGCACATCACCCTGAACACACCATTCCCACTGTGAAACATGGTGGTGGCAGCATCATGTGGTGGGGATGCTTTTCTTCAGCAGGGACAGGGAAGCTGGTCAGAGTTGATGGGAATATGGACGGAGCCAAATACAGGGCAATCTTAGAAGAAAAGACTTGAGACTGGGGCGGAGGTTCACCTTCCAGCAGGACAACGACCCTAAGCATCCAGCCAGAGCTACAATGGAATGGTTTAGATCAAAGTATATTCATGTGTTAGAATGGCCCAGTCACAGTCCAGACCTAAATCCAATTGAGAATCTGTGGCAAGACTTGAAAATTGCTGTTCACAGACGCTCTCCATCCAATCTGACAGAGCTTGAGATATTCTGCAAAGAAGAAGAATGGGCAAAAATGTCCCTTTCTAGATTTGCAAAGCTGGTAGAGACATCCCCAAAAGGACTTGCAGCTGTAATTGCAGAGAAAGGCGGTTCTACAAAGTATTGACTCCGAGGGGCGCCATACAAATCCCCCCCAACACTTTTCACATATTTATTTGTAAAAAATTTGGAAAACCATTTATCATTTTCCTTCCACTTCACAATGATGTGCCACTTTGTGTTGGTCCATCACATAAAATCCCAATAAAATACATTTAAGTTTTTGGTTGTAACATGACAACATGTGGACAATTTCAAGGGGTGTGAAAATGTTTTCAAGGCACTGTAAATATATCTTATATCTGGAGAGCAGTGATGTCACACCTGTACAAGATATCTTATATCTGGAGAGCAGTGATGTCACGCCTGTACAAGATATCTTATATCTGAAGAGCAGTGAGGTCACCCTTGTATAATATAACATATCTGGGGAACTTAAATTTGGTGACAACCCCCTTGCTTGTAGGTAGGTGCAGATAACTAGCTCAGGGAGGTAAGTAAAGTGGACAAGGTTGGGCCTTCTACTGGCAGGTGCAGCCGCTCCCCCCGGCCAGTGATATCGGATCAGGTGTGGTAATGTTCCTATTTATTGGGGGCCCGGTGTATAAGTAAATCCACTGGGATTCTGGCTGTTAATCCGTTGATAACTGTATCCCCATATGAACCCACGCTTTGCCCTTGTAGGATATTTTTACTGCAGGGTAACACTGACCTCATCCAGAGCGCGGGCCTGAAATAACCTCTTCACCCCTCCTCTCTGGCCATACAGGGCGGCCTGCAGTTTCACACACATATTCATTCTCAACAACAATTTCATCCTTATAATGTAAGATTCAACCTTTATGTGCCACAGTGATGAATCGAGCTCCTCACAACCCAATGCATGGGACTAGTCAAGGCCACAAAATATTAGTCTCCCTTCTGCAGGACAGATGGAAGTACTACAGTTGCCAACACCCCTCCCCCTCCTTTGCACCAGCCTCCATGCTTCTGGGAAGGATTTCCATGGGATTTTGGAGTACGTCCATGGGAATGTGTGCCCACTAAGCCAAAAGAACATTTGTGAGGTCAGGTACTGTTGGATGAGGAGACCTGGCTTGCCATCGGTGTTCCAATTTATCCCACAGATGATTAGTAGGGTTGAGGTCAGGGCTCTGTGCAGGACACTCAAGTTCCTCCACACCAAGCTGGTCAAACCATTTCTTTAGACTTGGAAAGGCAAGTAGAAAAGGAGCAGGTTGGAAGGTATGCAAGAAGACAATTATTGAGAATAGCAAAAAGTACATCTAGCCAACGTTTGTTTTGGGGAGAACAGAGACGTTTTCTTGCTGCATTTTCAATGCATTTCAAGGGGAAGGTGCTTTTTTTTTTTTTTCTCTAACTGACCAAATATGCACCAAGCAGGATTTTTAACACTGCTTCAAAAAGGTGCCGATAATGGCCGACAATAAATTCATATTCATTTAAAATTCATGATATTAAATTAAAAATATAATACAATTATTTATAAATATATATATTTCTTGTTAAAAAAAATATATATATATATTTTTTGAAAACCGTCAATTTCGGTTTCTGCCAAGTACATCCTGAATTTTCGGTTTCGGCACCGGAATTTTAATTTCGGTGCACCACTACTTTTCAAGTCTACCTTATGGAAACAACCCTAAGGCCGTACTGGATGGAAGAAGCCCAAGCCCCAAGAGAGCTCACTGGCACCTTCCTCAAATTGGGCATAAACCACTGGAAGGGATTTCTTCCTACTCGCCCAAGTTATCACCTACCAATGACCAGTGACTGATTGAGTCAGTACTGCACGGTCTTCAGCACTAACAAGTAAATCATGTCTTTAGTCATGGTGGAACAGAAAAGGGCCTTCCCAAAACTGTACCCTATATGAGCATGCTGGGCATCCCATTCCAAAACCATGGCCATTAACATAGAACTGGACTTTTTTGTAGCTAGAACAGTTTCCACTCTTCTGGAAAGGTCTTTCATACGATTTTGGACGATGTCTATAGGAAATCTGTGCCCATTTTTAAGGTCAGGTACTGATGTTAGATGAGAAGACCTGTCTCACAATTGACAATCTAATTCATCCCAAAGGTGTTCAGTAGGGTTGAGGTCAGGAAACTGTGCAGGACACTCGAGTTCCTCCACACCAAACTAGTCAAACCATGTCTTTATGGAGCTGGCTTTGTACGAAATCATGGTGGGACAGAAAAGGGTCTTCACCAAACTGTACATTATATGAGCTTGTTGGACATCCCATTCGAAAACCATGGCCATTAATATGGATTTGGCTTCCTTTGTGGCTATAACAACCTTCACTCTTCTGGGAACACTTTCCACAAGATTTTGCAGTGTCTGTGGGATCTCTGCCCATTTTTTAGGTCAAGTTCTGATGTTGGATGAGAAGACCTGGCTCACAATCAGCGTTCTAATTCATCTTACAGATGTTCAGTAGGGTTGAGGTTAGGGCTCTGTGTAGGACACTCAAGTTCCTCCACACCAAACTGGTCAAGTCATGTCTTTAGTCATGCTGGAAAAGGAAAGAGTCTTCCCCCAAACTGTAGTCTAAATGAGCTTGTTGGAAATCTCATTCAAAAACAATGGCCATTATTATGGAGTTGGCCACTTTTGTGGCTATAACAGCTACCACTATTCTGGGAAGGTCTTCCATAAGATTTTGGACGATGTCTATAGGAAATCTGTGTCAGTTTCTGAGGTCAGGTACTGATGTTGGATGAAAAGACCATTTCTCACAATTGACAATCCAATTCATACCGAAGGTGTTCAGTAGGGTTGAGGTCAAGGCTCTGTACAGGTTACTCCACACCAAGCTGGTCACAGCATGTCTTCATGGCACTGGCTTTGTATACAGAGGCACAGTCATGGTGGGACAGAAAAGGGTCTTCACCAGACTGTACCCTAAATGAGCTTGTTGGACCACCCATTACAAAACCATGGCCATTCACATGGAGTTGGCCTCCTTTGTGGCTACAACATCCTCCACTATTCGGGGTAGAGTTTCCACAAAACTTGAGTGTCTGTGGTAATTTGTGCCCATTATTGAGGTCAGGTACTGATGATGGATGAGAAGACTTGGCTCACAAATCAAATATGTTCAGTAGGGTTGAGGTCAGGAATCTGTGCAGGACACTGGCGTTCCTCCACACCAAACTGTTCAAACCTTGTCTTTATGGAGCTGGCTTTGTACACAGGGGAAAGTCATGATGGAACAGAAAAGGGTCTTCAAAGTGTTCCCACAATATTGGAAAAGCAAAAAGTCTTGGCAGCACAGCACCGCATCACATCACATCACATTGCAGCAGGAAGAATGAAGCGTCCGCTTTGCTTCCCACCACTGATCACAGGAGGCTTTCACGGAGAGACCAAGGGCCCCCCAATCTACAGAGGTCTCCACAGCATCCTGGGGACTGTTGAGAGAGGGCTATTTGCCCATTACTGATACTGCTAGCAGAGAGTAGGACACCAAGTGTACCCAACTTATACCGTACCCATAGTGCACTCTATACCGCACTTATTCCAAACCTAGACTGCACCTATACCAACCCTATACAGCAGGGGTCTTCAAACTTTGGCCCTCCCGTTGTTCAGGAACTACAATTAGTAATGTCTGTGAACATCAAGAGTTTTACAATGCCTCATGGGATGTGTAGTTCCGCAACAGCTGGAAGGCCATTGTTTGAAGATCCCTGCTATACAGCATTATACCTTAACAGCGCAAAGTTAAAAGGGCCCAAACGATAGCCGGCCAAACACCATTTTTGGACAGTGCCTACCCCAGTCGTTCTAGGATTAGCATCACCGCCATGAATGCGCTCTGGCAGTATAGTTCCAGCACTCAGTAGATTAAACTTTAATACTGCTCACAGCTGCACTTGTATGATGTAATATCACCAGTACCCTTCGTTGGAGACACCTGAACTCAAAGTCATTTGGTAAGCCGACTACAAAGTTCACTATAAACTCCATTTACAAGCCAGTAATAAAAGGTCTTGACCCCAGGAATGAACTGAACTTTATTTAAAAAGCAAAGGCATCAACAAAAAGACCGCCTGAGCCACCATGCCCAGATCCCCGTCCACAGTCTCTCTCTCTCTCCATAAGAAGGTCTCCTCTGCTGGCCCAGCTAATGGATTACCTCCGATCTATCAGCGGGGCCCGTGGTAGCAGATGATTCATTTATGCTGTCCTCCCAGGTTTTTATAAACCGGCCTGACTGCGATCATTAGTAATTCAATTTTCTCTTTTTATTAGCCCGCGCTTATCTGCCGGGCTCTCCGGCGAGAGCCTGACCTCTCCTCACACGGGTAAATGTTTCAAATCTTCTCCCTGATTAATTTTGCCAGTTAAAGTGGAGCTTTTAAAAAGAAGAAAAGGAGCAAGAATGGGAAGGCTGATAGGCCCCGGCAACGTATAAAGTTTAATGTTGATTGTGATGGAATTTCTAATGGCGAGGGAATTGATTGAAGGCGGCAATTACACGGCGATAGTAACTCACGCAAAATGGCCGGCAGATCCTTCCCCGGCTGCCGCGTTTTGGTTATTTAAAACAATCCAATTTGCAAGGATAATTATATATTAGTGTTTTATCTGCCCCAAGGAATGAACACAGGGTGTGTTTTTCAGCTATTTTTTTCCCCCGCTTTGATACGGGGAGCCGGCATTAGCGGCTTATTGCTGCAAATTACTTGATATCTGCTTCCCTTCACATAAAGAGGAAATTGGGCAATTCATTACAGGCGAGAGGTGGACAAGGTGGTGCGAGAGCCTGGCACAAGGCTGCCCTCTGATGGACACTTCCTGCAAAACAACAAACCTGGAGGACTGCGGCTTTACCTGATTCAGAGCATTTCTACCAACTAGAACAAGCATTAAATATAAGATATAAGACAAATATAAGACTTGACTCTTCCTCCTAGATTGTAAGCTCTAATGATCCGGGCTCTCCGATTCCTCCTGTATTGTAATGTCTGCCCCTAATTGTTGTAAAGCGCTGCACAAACTGTTGGCGCTATATAAATCCTGAATAATAATAATAATAATAATAATAAGATATAAAAGGTTATGTAATATACCCCCCCACACACACACACACCAAAGAACACGTTCTACACAATATACACAAGATGTCACTACAAATATAACAAAGGTTACAGAAAGACTGTCCAGTCCAGTGATCTCCAAACTGAGGCCCTTCTATTCCTCCCCCTGACACCAATGATGGGGCACTATTCCTCCCACTGACACCAATGATGGGGCACTATTCCTCCCACTGACACCAATGATGGGGCACTATTCCTCCCACTGACACCAATGATGAGGCACTATCCCTCCCACTGACACCAATGATGGGGCACTATTCCTCCCACTGACACCAATGATGGGACATTATTCCTCCCACTGATACCAATGATGGGGCACTATTCCTCCCACTGACACCAATGATGGGACATTATTCCTCCCACTGATACCAATGATGGGGCACTATTCCTCCCACTGACACCAATGATGGGGCACTATTCCTCCCACTGACACCAATGATGGGGCACTATTCCTCCCACTGACACCAATGATGGGGCACTATTCCTCCCACTGACACCAATGATGGGGCACTATTCCTCCCACTGATACCAACCAATGAAGGGGCACTATTCATCCCACTGACACAAATGATGGGGCACTATTCCTCCCACTGATACCAATGATGGGGCACTATTCATCCCACTGACACCAATGATGGGGCACTATTCATCCCACTGACACCAATGATGGGGCACTATTCATCCCACTGACACCAATGATGGGACACTATTCCTCCCACTGACACCAATGATGAGGCACTATTCCTCCCACTGATACCAATGATGGGGCACTATTCCTCCCACTGACACCAATGATGGGGCACTATTCATCCCACTGACACCAATGATGGGGCACTATTCATCCCACTGACACCAATGATGAGGCACTATTCCTCCCACTGATACCAATGATGAGGCACTATTCCTCCCACCGATACCGACCAATGATGGGACACTATTCCCCCCACTGACGTCAATGATGGGGCACTATTCCTCCCACTGACAATGATGGGGCACTATTCCCCCCACTGATACCAACCAATGATGGGGCACTATTCCTCCCACTGACACCAATGATGGGGCACTATTCCTCCCACTGATACCAATGATGAGGCACTATTCCTCCCACCGATACCGACCAATGATGGGACACTATTCCTCCCACTGACGTCAATGATGGGGCACTATTCCTCCCACTGACAATGATGGGGCACTATTCCTCCCACTGATACCAATGATGGGGCACTATTCCTCCCACTGATACCAATGATGGGGCACTATTCCTCCCACTGATAGCAATGATGGGGCACTATTCCTCCCACTGACACCAATGAAGGGGCACTATTCCTCCCACTGATACCAATGATTGGGCACTATTCCTCCCACTAATGACGGGGCACCATTGCTACCAATGATGGGGCACTGTTCCAATGATACCAATGATGGGGCACTATTCCTCCCACTGACACCAATGATAACGAGACACAGAGGATTATATAAAGAGGTCACAGGGGGTTAACAACCACTTTAAATATTTTCATAGTGGGTAAGGTTGAATAAAGACAACCTGTGTAGGTGTACATGTGTGTGTCGGTGTGATTATTTCTCATATCCCTGTATGTTGTGTTCTTTAAGATGCACATCTAAGAGTCTCTTAAAAACATCCACACTCCCCGCTGACACCACCAATTGTGGAAGAGAGATCCTTACATTGGAGGTCCGTAGAAGGAATGCAACCCTTACATTGGTTACATAAAATAAAATGTTTTTTTTCATTTTTTTTTTTTTTACATAGTGTCACCAGTGCAGTACAGCATCATATAACTGGTGTGACGGCGATCAGGGATACTGACACTATGTAAAATATAAATAAATTATTTTTTTATTCAATTTTTCTTTAAACATTTTCTTCCGTTTTTAGAGCGGTTGTATACCCGCACATCTAAAAAGAAAAAAGAAAAAAAAACCCTGTAAGGCAAAGGCATAATGAGCTAGTATGCACTACATACTAGCTCATTATGATTTACTTACCTTAGATCGCAGCCCCCGTATCGCAGGGAGCTGACATTTTTGTCCTCTGAGTTTCTTCTGGGTTCGCGGCTCCGGTGCTGTGAGTGGTCGGAGCCGCGATGACGTCACTCCCACACGTGCGTGTGGGAGTCTTCTTCCAGGCAAGGGCATTTAGAGCGCATGCGCCGCTGACGTCAGCGGCTGCATGCAAAGTGAATATCTCCTAAACCGTACAAGTTTAGGAGATATTAATTTTACCTACAGGTAAAGCCTTATTATAGGGCTTATTATAGGCTCACCTGTAGGTAAAAATTACAAATTAGAGTATAAAATCACTTTAAGATTTTTTTTTATTTACATACTCTCCATCAGAGTAGTTTGGTGTCACTATTCTGGGAGGTGATCAGGGATTATTTTTTTTTTTTTTTTACGCTGTTATTGCTTATAACAGTGATAACCACTGTTACATGCAATAGTTTTAGCTGTCATGAGTGGCTTCCATTCACGACAGCTTGCTTACTATTGTGATCTGTGATTGGCTACAGCTAATCACATGGTACAGGGTGCTCAGTACCATGTGACAGCTGTGTTCCAATCACAGCATCACAATAGTAAGCAAGCAATCATGAATGGAAGCCACTCATGACCAATCACATGATGCAGGGTGTTGGGTACCATGTGATAGCTGTGGGCCAATCACAGCATTACATTAGTAAGCAAGCAGTCATGAATGGAGGCCACTCATGACCAATCACATGGTGCAGGGTATTGGGTACTATGTGATAGCTGTGGGCCAATCACAGCATCACAATAGTAAGCACTCATGAATGGAAGCCACTCATGACCAATCACATGGTGCAGGGTGTTGAGTACCATGTGATAGCTGTGGGCCAATCACAGCATCACAATAGCAAGCAAGCAGTCATGAATGGAGGCCACTCATGACTGTTTTGTTTACATGTAATCACTATGATTGGTCATAGTGATCACATAATACTCCGGCCGCTCACAGTGAGCTCTGAACCACTAGGCACAGCGTTCATTTGATCGCGCCGTTGCGAGCCCCAAGGGGCGTGGCAGTGTGTATGTGCTAAGAGACATACAGTTACATCCCTTACCCTGCAGCTGCCGCCGGCTCGCAGTAGAGAGTACTGTAGGTGGGCAGCAAGTCAGCAGGTGACCCGAGTGACTTAAGGAAAGAACGAGCAGTTTGGAAGGGATAAAAGGCCCCGTGGTGCGACCAGCCGATAAAGGGGGAGGAGTTGTGGATCTAAAGAGGCGAATAACAACGAAATATCAAGACTTTTGAGCGATACTGAGACATATCAGAAATTGTCAGGGAATCCGACAATCAAATACAAAAAAGAGAATGAGAGAAATTGGTACAAAAAGGGCTGAAGAAAATCTTGAAAGAAAAAGAAGCAGATACTTTATATCAGATCCATGTAGGGTGAAAATCACTTACAATTCACCTAAAATACACAAAGGATACAACAAACCCTCCCGGCAGGCCGATAGTAAATGGAACTGAATCTGTAAAACAAACACAAGAGGATGCCTCCATCAAGTTGTCGCTACACCTAAATGGAGGCGCCCTCTATGTTTGTTTTTTTATATACACTATATTAGCAAAAGTATTAGGACGCCTGCCTTTACACACACATGAACTTTAATGGCATCCCAGTCTTAGTCCGTAGGGTTCAATATTGAGTTGGCCCACTCTGTACAGGCCAGTCAAGTTCCTCCACCCCAAACTCACTCATCCATGTCTTTATGGACCTTGCTTTGTGCACTGGTGCGCAGTCATGTTGGAACAGGAAGGGGCCGTCCCCAAACTCCTCCCACAAAGTTGGGTGCATGAAATTGTCCAAAATGTCTTGGTATGCGGACGCCTTAAGAGTTCCCTTCACTGGTATTAAGGGGGCCAAGCCCAACCCCTGAAGAACAACCCCCACACCATAATCCTCTCCCTCCCCCCCACACTATAACCCCCCCTCCCCCCCACACCATAACCCCCCCCAACAACATAATCCACCCTCCGCCAAATTATTTGTGCACAAAGCAAGGTCCATAAAGACATGGATGAGTAAGTTTGGGGTGGAGGAACTTGACTGCCTGCACAGAGTCCTGACCACAACCTGATAGAACACCTTTGGGATTAATTAGAGAGGAGACTGCGAGCCAGGCCTTCTCATCCAACATCAGCGCCTGACCTCACAAATGCTCTTCTGGAAGAATGGTCAAACATTCCCATAGACACACTCCTAAACCTTGTGGACGGCCTTCCCAGAAGAGTTGAAGCTGTTATAGCTGCAAAGGGCGGAGCCAACTCAATATTGAACCCTCCGGACTAAGACTGGGATGCCATTAAACTTAATGTGCGTGTAAAGGCAGGTGTCCCAATACTTTTGGTAATATAGTGTATATGTGGGAATACATAGGGGATGATTTATTACAACTGGAGAGTGCAAACTCTGGTGCAGCTGTGCATGGCAGCCAATCAGCTTCCTGGTTTTATTGTCCAAGCTTAAATTGAAGAAGCCGATTGGCTACCATGCACAGCTGCACCAGATTTTGCACGCTCCAATTTTAGTGAACCGACCCCATAGTGGTTGTCAGCAGCTAGCATGTACTTTAGCACTATTTTAGCCACGCAGGAGGAATATACAATGGAACCTTGAATTACGAGTATAATCCATTCCAGGAGAATGCTTGTAATCCAAAGCACTCGCATATCAAAGCGAGTTTCCCCCTAGAAGTCAATGGAAACGAAGATAATTAGTTTCGCATTGACTTCTATTGCATGCAATACCGCATGTGGCCAGAGGTGGGGGGGTCGCCGGAGAGCCTCGGAAATACTCGGGGACAGCTCGGCTGAACTCGGAAACACTTGGGAACGGAGTATTTCCGAACGGCTCCGAACTGTTCCGAGTGTCACCGGCGCCCCCGCACCTCTGGCCAAATGTGGTACTGCACGACCCATTACATTAGCTTGAATTCTGCTTGTTTTGCAAGACAACACTCGCAAACTGAGTCCGAATTTAAAAAAAAAAGTTGCTCGTCTTTCAAAACGCTCGTTAACCGCGTTACTCGTTAACCAAGGTTCCACTGTAGTACATATATACATATTATGAACCTACCGTCTCGGGCGGCGGGGGATTGCGTCTTGGTGGGGGGAAGCCTCCTCAGTCGGTGTTTGGAGAGATGTACCAGCGCACGCGGGGAGCTTCTTTTCACAGTTACCGGGGACTTCACCCGGGGGGCGCTCTTCCTGCGGAGGACGTACCGACTCTTCACAGTCAGAGGAAGGAGGGGGGAGGCCTTCTTCTCCACAGGAGACCTGGAAAGCAGAGACCGATATGGGGGTCAGTGGAGATTAATCTACATCAGTAGAAAACACTTCTCAGAGATCAATAGACTGACCTGGAATTATTTTTTTTTAATTTATTATTATTATATTATTAATATTATATTATTATTTTTTTTTTTTTTATAATTGCATGTACAGTGAAACTAAAGCCAAAAAAAAACCTTAAAAAGTTTAAACTCCAGCCAAAAAAAAATAAAAAATGGCCACTGAAAAAAAAAATAAAAAAAAAAAAAAGCTTTTGCTGCAATTCTCACCTTCAGTCCACAGCTGCCCCCTGCAGTAATCCTCTTTCACCAATAGATGTCACCAATCATCTGGTTTCAGGCTCAGGACTAATACTGCGCTTCCTTGAGCAGCACCTCGTTCAGCGGTAAAGATCGCCCCCAACACCACCGAACGAAAAAAGGACGTACGTGCAGGGAACTTGATGATGGCGGGGGGGGGGGAGGGGGGTGTTGAGGAAGCATTGCGGTTATTTGTTTTTGTTTTTTTTTTTTTTTATTACATTAGTCAATATAAAATAGATCTGCCATGTTGATGCTTTGGCTTCAGCACTTACTGAGACACAGCTGGACACCTGCAATTTGTTTCATTCTGAATCCATTCTTCGACAAAAAATTCGACAAAATTAGTTAATTCGCAACTATTCGAAATAACGAAAAGCCGTTGAATGAATTCTTCCAAAAACAATAATTCGAAAATAAGAATGAAAACCCGAAAACTCAAAAATTCAAAATAATAAACTAATAATAAAAATAACTATTACTAAACTATTAAATGATAGGTATATTAATTCCCTTTCAAAATTGGCTGTTAGCGAACGTAACAAATACGAATTGATACAAAGTTACAAATTATTGGAAATAAGGAATGCTGCATCTAAACGAATGGAACATAACAAATTAATAATAATAAATAATAACAGTAAAACTTTTTATTATTATTAATTATTATTAATTTGTTCCCCTTCCATTTGTTGTTGGCATTCGTTATTTCAGATAATTCGGAACTTCGGATAAATTCGTATTTGTTACGTTCACCAACAGCCAAATTTGAAGGGAAATTCAAATACCTATAATTTTATTTTTTTTTATTTATTTATTTCAGGTACTTATATAAATTTAATCGTTCGTTTTAATTAGTTTGTTATTATTTCGGATTTTTGTTCTTATTTTCGTATTTCCGAATTTTGAAACTCAAATTTTTCCGAAGTTACGAATTTATTTGAAATAATGAATTTTGATCATAACGAATGACCCGGGGAAAAAAAAAACGAATGAAATGAAATGATGGCCCCCCACCCAACTCCATACCATTGCAGGGCGGAAGCCACGTCAAAACTTCCGCCCATAGCTCTTAAAGGGCAATTTTTTTTTAATTACAAATGTTTGTTTTTTTTTATTGCATTTTAGTGTAAATATGAGATGTGAAGTCTTTTTGACCCCCCCCACATCTCATATATAAGAGGACCTGTCATTCTTTTTTTCTATTACAGGAGATGTTTACATTCCTTGTAATAGGAATAAAAGTGACACAATTTTTTTTTTGTTTTTTTTTAAACAACAGTGTCAACACAAAAAATAAAAAGGTGAAATAAATAAGAAAAAAAAAATTTTAAACGCACCCCGTTCCGCCAAGCTTACGTGCAGAAGCAAACGCATACGTGAGTAACGCCCACATATGAAAACGATGTTCAAACCACACATGTGAGGTAGCGCTGTGATCAGTAGAGCGAGAGCAATAATTCTAGCCCTAGACCTCCTCTGTAACTCAAAACATGCAACCTGTAGAATTTTTTAAACGTCGCCTATGGAGATTTTTAAGGGTAAAAGTTTGTCGCCATTCCACGAGCGGGCACAATTTTGAAGCGTGACATGTTGGGTATCAATTTACTCGGCGTAACATTATCTTTCACAATATAAAACAAATTGGGCTAACTTTACTGTTGTCTTATTTTTTAATTTAAAAAAAAAACATTTTTTTGATAGCAAGTGTAGAGTTCTCAGACCAGCTCCTCCGAGAAATGCCATACAGCCATTCCTGGAGTGCATGTAGAATGGAAGTGTCTGCAAAAAGACTACAAGAGATCAGCAGCACTGAGATGTCACTAAAGGATGGAAAACAGTTCACAAGAATTTAATAGCCGGTCAGCAGACTAAATGCCCCCCTTATAGGATTTGTATCTACATTAAATGTTTTAAAAATGTCAGCTGGGTTCACTTTCCTTTGGAAACAAGACAATGAAGACACATATGGGGGGGGGGGAATATAATAAAACCAGAGCACACAGAATCTGGTGTAGCTGTGCATAGTAACTGATCAGCTTCCAAATCCTGGAAACTGATTGGTTGCTATAAACAGCTGCACCAGATTTTGTGTGATCCAGTTTTAGGAAATCTCCCCTAATCTGCTGAAAACACCTTCCACATTCTCCAACCTCAGTCATTCTCATTAATGAGCACTAGAGGGCGGCATGGAGCCAGACAACTTCTCCGCAAAAGGGAAAAGATTTGCAGATCTCCCGTCTGATTGTTGTTGTTTAACCCCTTGACCTCCGGAAGATTTACTCCCCCCTTCATGACCAGGCCATTTTTTTGTCCATACAGCACCTCGTTACTTTAACTGACAATTGCGCGGTCGTGCGGCGCTGTACCCAAATAAAACTGATGTCCTTTTTTTTCCCCACAAATAGAGATTTCTTTTGGTGGTATTTGATCACCTCTGCGGTTTTTATTTTTTTCCCGATACAAAAAAAAAAAAAAAAGAAGAGCGACAATTTTGAAAAAAAAAAAAAAACAATATTTTTTACTTTCTGCTATAAAACATTCAATTTAAAAAAAAAAAAAAAAAAATGTAAAAAAAAAAAAAAATCAAATTTTCATCAGTTTAGGCCGATATATATTCTGCTACATTTTTTTTTTTTTTACAAAAAATATCGCAATAAGTCTATATTGATTGCTTTGCACAAAAGTTATATTGCGACTACAAACTATGAGATAGATTTACGCAATTCTTGTTTATTTTTTACTAGTAATGGTGGCGATCGGTGACTTATAGCGAGACTGCGATACTGCGGCGGACAAATCGGACACTTGGGGGGGGTCATTTACAAAAGGCAAATCCACTTTGCACTACAAGTGCGCTTGGAAGTTCAGTCGCTGTAGATCTGAGGGGGACATGCAAGGAAAATAAAAAACAGCATTTTAGCTTGTACATGATTGGATGATAAAATCAGCAGAGCTTCCCCATCATTTCAGATCTCCCCCTCGGATCTCCAGCCACAGCTCTTCCAAGCGCACTTGTAGTACAAAGTGGATTTGCCTTTCGTAAATAACCCCCTAAGTGACACTTTTTTGGGGACCGGTGACACTAATACAGCGATCAGTGCTAAAAATATGCACTGTCACTGTACTAATGACACTGGCTGGAAAGGGGTTAACATCAGAGGTGATCAAAGGGTTAACTGTGTGCCTGACCAGTGTTTGTGTAAACTGTGGGGGAGGGACTTTTACCATGGGGAGACAGAGATGAGTGTCCCTGCTTTGCAGAAACACAGGATCACAACCTTCCCTTCTCGCAGAACGGCGATCTGCCTCGTTTACATTGGCGGACCACCCCGCTCTGCCTGTGTTCCCGAACGATCGGCGGACCCGCTGATTGGCTGAGTACAATTATAGTGGGAGCGGGTCGCCGGCGTCCCAGAAGTGCAGGGTCACATACAGATAGGTGATCCTGCCCAGGAGGCCCGCCGTATATATACAGTATATGGTTGGGCAAGCGGTTCAGGCTGGGTTCACATATATGAGAATTGGATGTGGATTTTCCCAGCATCCAATTCGCATGATTAGTGAGTTGTGACCGGATCTCAATGGAGCGGCTCACACAGGTCCGGGACGCCCGCGGTCCGAATTGAAGAAGAAGGTCCGGTGCGTCTTTGGGTCCGGTTGAGGTGCAAATTCAGGCTAATATTCGGGCCTGAATCGCACCTGAACCGGAGAACAGGGACGCACCCTGGACCCCAGGGACGAAACCTAAGACCCCTTTCACACCGGGGCGTTTTTCAGACGCTTTAGCATTAAAAAAAAAGTGCCCGTAAAGCGCCCGAAAGAAGCCTGATCTGCAATCCCAATGTGAAAGCCCGAGTACATTCACACTGCCAGCGCCCGAAAAACGCTGGTAAAGCACCGCTTACAGTGGAGTTCCACCCCAAAAAAAAAAATTAGTAAAAAAAATTTAACAAAAACATTTGGAGAAAATTTTTTTTTTTTTTTACTCACCTCTAAATGCCTGTTGCTAGGGGGTCCCTCGTAATCTGCCTCCTTCGGTGCCCGGGCTCCTGACGTCACTTCCCTCGGCGCAGGAAGGGAGATCCCCTCTCCCCCCTCCCTCTTGTCAATCATCTGGGACACGTGATCGGTCACAGATGATTGCGGGGCCAGTCACGGCGCGGCTCGCACATGCGCAGTGGGTGTCCGGCTGTGAAGTGCCCACAGTTAAAATGCCGGCGTCGCCGAGCGGAGGGGGGGGGACGAGCCCCCCGCATTGCTGGACCCTGGGACAGGTAAGTGTCTGATTAAAAGTCAGCACCTGCAGTATTTGTAGCTGCTGACTTTTTTTTTTATTTAAATGGGAACCCCACTTTAAGACCCTTTTCACACTGGGGCGTTTTTCAGGTGTTTTTCGGGCGCTGGCCGTGTGAAAGGGGCTCTTAGTGTTTAAAAACTTTCCTCATTTATACACCAAAGTCTATTCCTTTCATCTAAAAGACAAATTGTTACAATGTTTATACTTAAGTTCCACTGCTAAAGAATGTTGTGATTGTGGGCAGACTGCCAGGTTTTCTTTCCCTTTTCTTTTTGAGAGAATTCTCTGCATAGAATCAAAAAATACTTTGTAAAGATCGCAACGGGGAAAAAAATTGCGATGAAAACAATTCTTAAAGAGGAGGTCCAGTCAAAAAAAAAAAAAAAAAAATTAAAAGTCAGCAGCTACAAATACTGCAGCTGCTGACTTTTAATTGGACACTCACCTGTCCCAGGGTGCAGCGATGCGGGGGATGGAAGCCCCGCTCGTCTACCCTTTCGTTCGTCAGCATTGCAACTGTGGGCGCCGGGCTGTGGCTTCACAGCCTGGTACCCACTGCGCATGTGCGAGCGGCGCCGAGGGCCGTGATTGTCCGCTCAGTCACCTGGGACCTGTAATGGGTCCCAGATGATTGACAGGAGGGAGGGAGCAGAGCTGAGCCCTTCCTGTGCCGAGGGGGAAGTGATGTCACCAGCCCAGGCACTGGAAGAGGCAGACTACGAGGGACCCCTTAGCAACAGGCATTTAGAGGTGAGTAAAAAAAAAATATATATATATATATATATATATATATATATATATATATATATATATATATATATATATATATATATATATATATATATATAAATATCCAAATGTTTTTTTGTATTTTTTTTTAGGATTTTTCATGTAGTTTTTTTTCTTGGGTGGAACCCAACTTTAATGATTAATCGTGCCACACAAGTACCTCCCCCTAGCAAGTTATTTGCCGGAAGGTGTACTCAGAAGGAGGGGGAGGAGCCAGGAACACCGGCGGGGGGATCTGAGAAGAGGAGTATCAGAGCTGCAGAACCATTACACAGAGGAGGTCAGTATAACATGTTTGTCGATCAGCCGCCGTCATTATACTGCGGCAGGTTGGCTCTCTTGCGTGAATCGCCGTAGTTGTACAATAGATACAGTGGGGGGAGGGGGGCATGCGCGCATGGCGCCGGAACCGATTGCAAGTGACCGGCAACCGCAATGTCCGCGATCGCTCCTCAAAGAGCCAAAACGGGGGATTTGTCAATGTAAACAGACAGATCTCCGTTCTGACCGGGGAGTAGAGAGAGATCTTCTGTTCCTAGTGATCAGAAACAGTGATCTCTCTCCTCCTCCAGTCAGTCCCCTCCCCCCACAGTTAGAAACCCCTCCCAGGGAACACACTTAACCCCTTGATCGCCCCCCTTAGTGTTAACCCCTTCCCTACCAGTGACATCTACACAGTAATCAGTCCATTTTTATAGCACTGATCGCTGTATAAAATGTCAATGGTCCCCAAAAAAAGTGTCAAAAGTGTCCGTATCCGTACGACGCAATGGCGCAGTCCCGCAACATCGCACGACCACGCAATTGTCAGGTAAAGTAACGCAGTGCCTTATCGCAAAAAAATGGACTGGTCATTAAGGGGGTAAATCCTTCCGGTCCTTAAGTGGTTACCCTCTATGACTAAGCCCCCTTGTGGGCGGGGAGAAATGCATCAGGGGGCGTGGCTTGTGGAGTAGCAATGGCTGAGGCCGCCTAACACCTTACAGGTCGGGTTAGGAGAGCGGCGCCCCCTATGTTTATAAAGTACTGTTACTGCTGGATGAGTGAACCAAGACACCTGACATAACATGTTTGTTTTTATCCACTTCAGCCCCAGAAGATTTACCCCTCCCCTTCATGACTAGGCCATTTTTTGCGATACAGCACTGCGTAACTTTGACTGACAATTGCGCGGTCATGTGACGTTGCACCCAAATAAAATTGAGGTCCTTTTTCCCCCACAAATAGAGCTTTCTTTTGGTGGTATTTGATCAACTCTGCGTTTTTTTTTTTTTGCGCTATGAACAAAAAAAAGAGCGACAATTTTAAAAAGAAAAAAACAATTTTTTTTACTTTCTGCTATAAAACTTTCAATGAAAAAAAATTAAAAAATGTAATTTCTGCATAAATTTCGGCCAATATACCGTATATTCTGCTACATATTTTTGGTAACAAAAAAATCCCAATAAGTGTATATTGATTGATTTGCTCAAAAGTTATCGCGTCTACAAACTATGGAATATTTTTACAGATTTTTTTTTATTTGTATTGTTTTTACTAGTAATGGCGGCGATCAGTGATTTTTAGCGGGACTGCGACTTTGTTGCGGAGAAATCTTACACTAATACCCCATTCACACTGAGGCAGTTTTCAGGCGTTTTTGAGCGCTAAAAAACGGCCTCCGCGGTGTGAAAGCCGGAGCGCCGGCGTGCTTTCACACTGGGGGGCGGTGCATTTGCGGAACGGGAAAAAAAAAGTCCTGCAAGCCGCATCTTTGGGACGAATGGGAATGAATGGGCACCGCTTCTGAAGTGCCTGAAAAAGCGCTTTGGAAGCGCCGCAGTCTCGTCACATATGGCGACCCGTCACATTTGGCTATCCGCTGCAGTGCGCAACGCCGCCATATGCGTTCCAACACTTATAAAACTCTTGTCGCTTTTAACACTTTTTTAAAAGTGTTTAAAAAAAAAAAAAATTAAAAAAGTGTTACAAGTGTTTTTGTCACTTTTAACACGTAAAGTTTTACAAGTGTTGGAACGCATATGGCGGCGGCGTGCATGCGCACTCCAGCGGGTAGCCAAATGTGATGGGTCGCCATATGTGACGAAGCACTGCAACGTGGGCGGGTTTAACCCTTTCTCTGGCCGCTAGCGGGGGGGGGGGGTTCAAAATCTCCCCGCTAGCAGGCCGAAAAACGCAGCTAATGTGACGGTAAAGCGCCACTAAAACGAGCGGCGCTTTACCGCCAACGCAGCTGCAGCATGAAAGCAGCCGTCTTGACACTGTTTGGGGACCAGTGACACTAATACAGTGATCAGTGCTAAAAAAATAATACACTGTCACTGTATTAATGACACTGGCAGGGAAGGGGTTAACATCTGGGGCGATCAAAGGGTTAAATGTGTTCCCTGGGAGTGTTACCTTTGGGGGGGGGGGGCCTGTACTATGGGAAGGCAGAGATCCATGTTCTCGCCTAGCAGAAACACAAGATCTCCATCTTTCCCCTGTGACAGAACGGCGATCTGCCTTGTTTACATAACCAGACCTGCCGTTCTATCTGCCTCGGGAAACGATCGGACCCGCTGATTGGCTCCAGCTGTGTTCAATCGTAGCGGAAGCGTAGCTAAAAATAGCACCTAAGAAAAGCCTCGGCTGCAAACCCAGTGTGAGAGCCGGAGTGCTTTCACACTGGGGGGCGCTGCACTGGCAGGGCGTTACAAAAAGTCCTGCCAGCAGCTTCTTTGCAGCGGTGAATACAACGCTCCTCCACCGCTCCTGCCCATTGAAAACAATGGGCAGCGCTGCCATACCACCGGCAACGTGCCACTGCGGTTGCGTTTTGCGGGCGGATTTAACCCCTTTTCGTCCGCTAGAGTTGAAACCGCCCTGCTAGCGGCCAAATAGCACCACTTTACCGCCGACGCCTGGGGAGGCTCAGTGTGAAAGGGGTCTTAATGTACTTGGGGGCTGTTAAAAAAAAAAAAAAATAGGAAAAAGTAAGTGAAACCCCCTGCCAGGTTTTTTTGCACCATTGAGGAAATTTCCCCTTCACTTCCTTAACAAAAGACTCAACAGGAAATCTCCCCCTCAATCCCTTCGTTGCCAGGTCCATACATTGTACAGACCTGACAGTGTGGGGGGGAGGGGGGGTTACACACATTCCCAGTGGCTGCAGCCCCCCCCCCCACCCCCCGGATTGTGTGTAAATCTGACAAGCGGACTCCTGCCTGTCAAATGGATGCATTTGGGCGGCTGAGCTATCGCCCGATGGCTTCCACACACCCCCCCGGTAACGGTGTCCCACCCCCCCCATGTATCCTAGGCTCAGCTTGCCCATCTGCGGGCCTAAGACCGGCGTAGCGGGTGCAGCTGGGTAGAGGGGAGGGAGGAGAGTGGGCGGACATTGACAATTTCCCCGCCCATCAAGGCCGGGTAAGAATGTAATGCAGTGCGATCAACATTGCATTACATTCAGTGAAGTACATGGGAGACATGAGGGGGACATGAGGGGGACATGAGGGGAACTATGGACCCTGAAAGCTTCATTAAAGAGAACCTGTCACCTAAAATTATCACATAGAGGACTATTTGTCCCCTTTGTGAAGAAAAAAAAAAAAAAAAGTTACAAAATTTAAGGTTTGAGGTATTTGGTATCTATTTATTCGGTGCAATCTCGTCTTTTATATTTTACACAAAAAAAAAAATTGGGTAATTTATTGCATTTGTGTGGCTTAAAATTAAAGGGCTTGTAAAGGTTCCTGTTTTTTCACCTTAATGTATCCTATGCATTAAGGTGAAAAAACACCTGGCAGTGACCGCCCCCCCACCCCCCGTTTTACTTACCTGATCCCTCGAACTTGACCCGCTGGGGAAGCGCTGCCTCTCTGCCCGGGGGTTCTCAGCTCTTGATTGGATAGACTGATAGCAGCGCAGCCATTGGCTCCCGCTGCTGTCAATCAAATCCAATGACGCGAGCGCCGAGGGGGGGGGGCCAAGTTTTGCACTCGGCCTCTATGGGAGCCGTATGCTGGATTCGGGAGCGCGCCCGCAAGGTAACCCCCCCGGGAGAGCACTTCTCCTGGGGGATTATCGGATGTGGGGAGGAGCCGCGAGAGCCGCCGGGGGACCCCAGAAGACGAGGTTCGGGGCCACTCTGTGCAAAACAAGCTGCACAGTGGAGGTAAGTATGATATGTTTGTTTGTTATTTAAAAAAAAAATGTTCCCTTACAAACACTTTAACTTTAGTGTGTTTCTTTCTGTATTTATGCATAAATACGGGATATATAAATATTGGAACTTCCACCATTTTATTCTCTAAGGGTGTCTACTTTCAGAAAATAGATCACGTTTTGGGGGGTTTTATGTAATCTTCAGTCCTAAAATTTATTTATTTTTTTCTTTCAGACCTCCCACCGCACGTTCACTGTGACAGGGCGGCCCGGCTGCGTGAAACAATCTACCTGTAGGTTGTTTCCTCTTCTGGGTCTGGGGCGCATACCGCCAACGACTCGCTCCCGCTGTGATTGGATACAGCGGGAGCCAATCAGTGGGCCATGATGGTCGTCAGGACCAGCTGATCGTTACTCTGGAGAGGCAGAACAGCGGTTGGCCTATGTAAACAGGAGAAGCAGAGAGGAAGAGAGAGATCTTGTGTTCCTGCTAATCAGGAACACAGATTTCTCTCTTCCTCCAGTTAAACCCCATCCCCCACACACAGATAGGCTACTTTCACACTCGTTCTAGCGGCGCTTTAGCGCTGTTTAAGTGGCACCTTTTTGGCAGCTAGCGGGGCGTTTTAACCCGCCCACCCCGCGCTAGTGGCCGAAGAAGAGGCTAAAACCACCCGTGCTGTGGCCTTTCAGAAGCGCTGCCCATTCATTTTAAAGAGCAGGGGCAGTATAGGGGTGCTGTATACAGGGCTCCCATAGCGCCCCAAAGATGCCGCCTGCAGGACTTTTTCTAACGTCCCGCAGGCGCACCACCGCCCCCCAATGTGAAAAGAACTCAGGGCTCTCACATTCAGGCGGCATGAGAGGCAGTTTTCAGGCGCTAATTCTAGTGCTAAAACACATGAAAACTGCCTCAGTGTGAAAGGGGAGGAAAGCACCCCCTAGGAGCACACTTAACCCCCGATGGTAAACCCTTCCCTGCCAGTGTCATTTATACAGTGACAGTGCAATTTTTTTTTTTAGCACTGATCCCTGTATTGGTGTCAGTGGTCCCCAAAAAAGTGCCAGATAGTGTCCAATTTGTCTGCCGCAATGTCGCAGTCCTGCTAAAAATCGCTGATCGCCGCCATTACTAGTAAAAAAATTTAAAAAAAATTAAAAATGCCATAAAAATATCCCCTAGTTTGTACACGCGATAACTTTTGAGCAAACCAATCAATAAACGCTTATTGGGATTTTTTTTGACCAAAAATATGTAAAAGAATACGTATCGGCCTAAACTGATTTGTTTTTTTATATATTTTTGGGGGATATTTATTAATATGTAAAATACATATTGGCCTAAACTGATGAAGAAATTTGAATTTTTTCATTTTTTTTATTGGATGTTTTATAGCAGAAAATAAAAAAATAGTCTTTTTTTTTTTCAAAATTGTCGCTCTTTTTTTGTTGATAGCGCAAAAAAAATTTAAACCGCAGAGGTGATCAAATACCACCAAAAGGAAGTTCTATTTGTGTGTGTGTGGGGGGGGGGGGGGCATCAATTTTGTCTGGCTGCAGCTTCGCACGACCGTGTAATTGTCAGCAAAGACAACGCAGTGCCGTATCGCAAAAATGGCCTGGAGGAGGGGGGGGGGTAAATCTTCCAGGAACTAAAGTGGTCAAACATGTTTGCAAAAAAAAAAAAAAAAGGTACCGACCCATAACCAATTTGTCACCTTTACCATTACTTTGTTTTAGGATGGTAAATGTAGATATTATACTTGTTTAAAAAAATTTCTGAATAAAAATATTGGAAAAGAAAGATAAAAATGATACAAAGAAAAATAAAATAAAACGAAAAAAAAAAAAAGATGCAAAAACGGCTCTGGCAGCGAAAGGGTTATAAGACAGCTGACCCCGGTACAGGTGTCCTCATTGGAGGACTCGCCCCTCACCTCTGGTTCTGGGGATTTTGGATTTCTCCTCGCAGCAATAAAGCCCCTCCCCCATGAAATAGAAGAGGTCCGCCCTAAAGCTACAGTAGGAATAGAAGGGAAATGTGAGGATGTATTTCATGCACAGGTGAGCCCCTCCCCCCGTGTACCTGGAAGTGCTCCGCCTCCTCACTATCTTGGTCCGGCTCTTCACCTTGTAGCTGGAATTCCCGGAGTCCCTGTAGGGGGCAGCGGCGGCACCCCCTACGCCATGTGGTGACCTGGTGGTTTCGGGAGTCCTCTGGGCGCTCCTGGTAATGGTGGTTTGGCTGGAAGTGGCGGGTGCCGAGGAGGTGGCGGCGGTGGTGGTGGACGGCTGAGCTTTCCACTTGTAGCGGTTCTTTGGGGTACACTTTTGGTGTGGGCTGCTCTTCTTCGTTCTGCTGCCACTCCCGTTGGCCGGAGACTTGGCTTTCTCTGAACCCGCGCTCGCTCTCCTTGCGCCCGGGCTGACTTTTTTCGCAGACGGGTTGGTTTTAGGAGATTCGGCCACCCAGGTGTATTTAGTCCTGGAAGACCTGAGGGCTCTCGTTGGAGGAACGGCGGGCAAAGTGGTTTTAGGTGGGTTCAGAGAAGGGTTGGGGGCGACGGGCCTGTTCTTGGCAGTGGTTGCGGCATTTGGGGGAAGGGACGAGACGGCGGGTTTGAGATGAGGGGCGGGGAGGCGATTAGAAGACGGGGGTGTTCCTGCAGATCCCTGAGTTGCATTGGATAAGTTCGGGAAGGTCCGGGGAACCTGGGTAGACGTCCTGCAAGGTCCTCCAGGAGGCCCCTGGGGGTTTTTCCTGAGTCTGACGCCCCACTCTGCAGACGTGGAGGGCACAGCGGCTTCATCTGACAGCGGCTTCTGGGCGCTCACCATAGGCGGGCATTTTGCCTTTGGCACAGCGAGTGTTTTATTATTATTGATAACAGTCGGGTTCCCCGTCACTTTCTGTCTGCTGGCTGGTTCAGATTTGGCAGTATTATTATGTGCCGGGACTTTCTGGGGGACTTTTCCCTTATTGGGAAGAGAAGCTGGACTGACGCTTGGAACCACCGCAGGGGGCACAGAGGGGGAGAGGCCACGGGGGAGTGATAGAGCGGGCACAGAGGGGGAGAGGCCACGGGGGAGTGATAGAGCGGGCACAGAGGGGGAGAGGCCACGGGGGAGTGATAGAGCGGGCACAGAGGAGGAGAGGCCACGGGGGAGTGATAGAGCGGGCACAGAGGAGGAGAGGCCACGGGGGAGTGATAGAGCGGGCACAGAGGGGGAGAGGCCACGGGGGAGTGATAGAGCGGGCACAGAGGGGGAGAGGCCACGGGGGAGTGGGGCGCTGTGTTCTGCTCCTCGAGAAGTCCTATTAACCAGCGAGTACTGAGCTCGCCATGTGCTGTGTGGGTGGGGCTGTCGTGGTTGGTACCCGGTTATAGGAGCCCCCCTACGGTAAGATCCTCGAGGCCGGTACTGCAGCTGCAATGGGTCCCGCCATCTTGGATTTGCTGGTGCCGCCGGTGCTGGAGCGTTGCCGTGGATATGTTTGTGTTGGCTGATGAGACCTGCAAAGGAAAGAGATTACTGATCAGGGTGGAGAAAGGTCAGAGGGCAATTATTATACCGCCGACGTATTTATTCCATGCCACGCCCACTCTGCCCTTCCTCCTCTGAGGCCCATGTGGGGCCTCTCCCCCTCTGTGCCTGCTCTCTCATTTGCCCGCTCTATCGCTCCCCATGAACTCTCCCCCTCTGTGCCCGCTCTCTTCCTTCCCCATTACTTCAACCCCCTCTGTGCCCGCTCTCTCCCTCCCCCATGACCTCTCCCCCTCTGTGCCCGCTCTCTCCCTCCCCCATGACCTCTCCCCCTCTGTGCCCGCTCTCTCCCTCCCCATGACCTCTCCCCCTCTGTGCCCGCTCTCTCCCTCCCCCATGACCTCTCCCCCTCTGTGCCCGCTCTCTCCCTCCCCCATGGCCTCTCCCCCTCTGTGCCCATTCTATCTATCCCCCATGACCTCTCCCCCTCTGTGCCCGCTCTCTCCTTCCCCCATGACCTCTCCCCCTCTGTGCCCGCTCTCTCCCTCTCCCATGACCTCAACCCCCTCTGTGCCCGCTCTCTCCCTCTCCCATGACCTCAACCCCCTCTGTGCCCACTCTCTCCACCCCCCCATGACCTCTCCCCCCTCTGTGCCCGCTCTCATCCTTCCCCCATGGCCTCTTCCCCTCTGTGCCCGCTCTCTCGCTCCCCCATGGCCTCTTCCCCTCTGTGCCCGCTCTCTCGCTCCCCCATGGCCTCTTCCCCTCTGTGCCCGCTCTCTCGCTCCCCCATGGCCTCTTCCCCTCTGTGCCCGCTCCCCCATGGCCTCTCCCCCTCTGTGCCCGCTCTCTCCCTCCCCTATGGCCTCTCCCCCTCTGTGCCCGTTCTCTCCGTCCACCATGACCTCTCCCCCTCTGTGCCCGCTCTCTCCTTCCCCCATGACCTCTCCCCCTCTGTGCCCACTCTCTCCACCCCCCCATGGCCTCTCCCCCTCTGTGCCCGCTCTCTCCCTCCCCCATGACCTCAACCCCTCTGTGCCCGCTCGCTCCCTCCCTCATGACCTCTCCCCCCTCTGTGCCCGCTCTCTCCCTCCCCCATGACCTCTC
Source organism: Lithobates clamitans (assembly GCA_037952925.1). Classification (NCBI taxonomy): domain Eukaryota; kingdom Metazoa; phylum Chordata; class Amphibia; order Anura; family Ranidae; genus Lithobates; species Lithobates clamitans. The sequence continues at coordinate 416,521 of JBBGZY010001943.1, forward strand.
CCCCCTCTGTGCCCGCTCTCTCCCCCCATGACCTCTCCCCCCTCTGTGCCTGCTCTCTCCCCCCATGGCCTCTCCCCCTCTCTCCCCCTCTCTCTCCCCATGGCCTCTCATCCTCTGTGCCCGCCCTCTCCCTCCCCCATGACCTCTCCCCCCTCTGTGCCCGCTCTCTCCCTCCCCCATGACCTCTCCCCCCTCTGTGCCCGCTCTCTCCCCCCATGGCCTCTCCACCTCTCTCCCCCTCTCTCTCCCCATGGCCTCTCATCCTCTGTGCCCGCCCTCTCCTTTCATTCAGTATACATGGCACCTATATAGCTACCTCACCCTCGCCGACCCATCCTCTCATATCTGTGCCCCCTCCATCTCTCCCCACACCTCCCACTGTGCCTGCTAGTCTTCACAACCTCCCACCCCTCCCCCACTCTCCCCTCTTCTTTCCTATGCACCCCTTCACCCCCTCCCCCCCACCTCCTCTACTTCCTTCCCACCTATGCCCCCCCTTATTCCATTTGTCCCCTCCTTACCTTTCCCCACTCAACTATGTCCTCCTCTGCCATCCCCCTCCAGTGCCCCCCCTTACCTATGTCCCCCTCTCACCTATGCCCCCCCATTACCCCCCCCCCCTCGCCTATGCCCCCACTTATCTCCAAATCCCCCCTCTCACCTATGCCCCCCCATTACCCCCCCTCTCGCCTATGCCCCCCCTTATCTCCAAATCCCCCCCTCTCACCTATGTCCCCCCATTATCCCCTCCCCCTCTGACCTATGTCCCCCCATCACCCCCCCTCTCACCTATGTCCCCCCATTATCCCCTCCCCCTCTGACCTATGTCCCCCCATCACCCCCCCTCTCACCTATGTCCCCCCATTATCCCCTCCCCCTCACACCTATGTCCCCCAATCACCTCCCCCTCTCACCTATGTCCCCCCATTATCTCCTCCCCCTCTCACCTATGTCCCCCCATTATCCCCTCCCCCTCTCACCTATGTCCCCCCATCACCCCCCCTCTCACCTATGTCCCCCCCATTATGCCCTCCCCCTCACACCTATGTCCCCCAATCACCCCCCCCCCTCTCACCTATGTCCCCCCATTATCCCCTCCCCCTCTCACCTATGTCCCCCCATTATCCCCTCCCCCTCTGACCTATGTCCCCCCATCACCCCCCCTCTCACCTATGTCCCCCCATCACCCCCCCTCTCACCTATGTCCCCCCATTATCCCCTCTCACCTATGTCCCCCCATTATCCCCTCCCCCTCTCACCTATGTCCCCCTATTATCCCCTCCCCCTCTCACCTATGTCCCCCCATTATACCCTCTGTCCTCCCCTCCTCACCCTGCAACTGTTGGATTTGCCTCCTCAGAGTCTCTCTTTCCTCCTCCATGTCGGTCGGTGTTTCTCCGTCATCAGTGGAGCGTCTCGAATCCTCGGCCCCTCCCCTTCTCTTTCCCCCTGCCGCCATGTTGGAAGCGGGCAGATGGCCAGTCCCTCAGACAGCCGAGACTGTACAGCATGGTAGGGTCACGTCTGCCCGCAGTGTGCACAGTGTGGACAAACATGACCCACCTGTGCCGCTTCTTCTTCCTCTCTACAGAAAAAAAATCAGCCAAAGATTCCTTTCCCACTTCCAAGATGGCGGAACCTGACCGCGCTCTGTGTCATGTGACCGGGCCGGTCGCAGTAAACATGCGGGCGGTGTCCTAGCAACCGGCAAAATGCCAGCGCGGGGGACTGCTGGAGCCTGTCATGTGATCTGTCACGTGGTGTCAACAACAGCTGCTGTCCCTGTCATCCCTTCCACTGGAGGACTACAAGTCCCAGCATGCATTGTATCTGGGGGGACCTTCAGGTTTTGGGGGTGACACTGGGGCCCTAAAATGTATATTCTCCTCTATTTCAGGTTAAATTGTGTCATGGCAGAGAACCATTCTATCCCTGAGGAAGGGACCAGGAGGTCTGTAAAATGGTCCCCAATACTAACATGACACTCAGAGGGGTGACAACATATCCTCACATGCAGGTAATTACAGAAATGAGTGACAGTACAGGGGCAGGGAGAGGGCAACGGTGACAACACATGGGCAGTGAGAGGGCAATGGTGACAACACATGGGCAGTGAAAGGGCAATGGTGACAACACATGGGCAGTGAGAGGGCAATAGTGACAACACATGGGCAGTGAAAGGGCAATGGTGACAACACATGGGCAGTGAAAGGGCAATGGTGACAACACATGGGTAGTGAAAGGGCAATGGTGACAACACATGGGCAGTGAGAGGGCAATGGTGACAACACATGGGCAGTGAGAGGGCAATGGTGACAACACATGGGCAGTGAGAGGGCAATGGTGACAACACATGGGCAGTGAAAGGGCAATGGTGACAACACATGGGCAGTGAGAGGGCAATAGTGACAACACATGGAAAGTGAGAGGGCAATGGTGACAACACATGGGCAGTGAGAGGGCAATGGTGACAACACATGGGCAGTGAGAGGGCAATGGTGACAACACACGGGCAGTGAAAGGGCAATGGTGACAACACATGGGCAGTGAGAGGGCAATGGTGACAATACATGGGCAGTGAGAGGGCAATGGTGACAATACATGGGTAGTGAGAGGGCAACGGTGACAACACATGGGTAGTGAGAGGGCAACGGTGACAAAACATGGGCAGTGAAAGGGCAATGGTGACAACACATGGGCAGTGAGAGGGCAATGGTGACAACACATGGGCAGTGAAAGGGCAATGGTGACAACACATGGGCAGTGAGAGGGCAATGGTGACAACACATGGGCAGTGAGAGGGCAACGGTGACAACACATGGGTAGTGAGAGGGCAACGGTGACAAAACATGGGCAGTGAAAGGGCAATGGTGACAACACATGGGCAGTGAGAGGGCAATGGTGACAATACATGGGTAGTGAGAGGGCAATGGTGACAACACATGGGCAGTGAAAGGGCAATGGTGACAACACATGGACAGTGAGAGGGCAATAGTGACAACACTTGGGTAGTAAGAGGGCAATGGTGACAATACATGGGCAGTGAGAGGGCAATGGTGACAACACATGGGCAGCGAGAGGGCAATAGCAACAACACTTGGGTAGTGAGAGGGCAATGGCGACAACACATGGGCAGTGAGAGGGCAATAGTGACAACACAAGGACAGTGAGAGGGCAATGGTGACAACACATGGGTAGTGAGAGGGCAGTAGTGACAACACATGGGCAGTGAGAGGGCAATGGTGACAACACATGGGTAGTGAGAGGGCAATGGTGACAACACATGGGCAGTGAGAGGGCAATAGTGACAACACATGGGCAGTGAGAGGGCAATGGTGACAACACATGGGTAGTGAGAGGGCAATAGTGACAACACATGGGTAGTGAGAGGGCAATAGTGACAACACATGGGTAGTGAGAGGGCAATGGTGACAACACATGGGTAGTGAGAGGGCAATGGTGACAACACATGGGCAGTAAGAGGGCAATGGTGACAACACATGGGTAGTGGGAGGGCAATAGTGACAACACATGAGTAGTGAGAGGGCAACGGTGACAACACATGGGCAGTGATAGGGCAATAGTGACAACACATGGGCAGTGAAAGGGCAACGGTGACAACACATGGGCAGTGAAAGGGCAATGGTGACAACACATGGGCAGTGATAGGGCAATAGTGACAACACATGGGCAGTGAGAGGGCAACAGTGACAACACATGGACAGTGAGAGGGCAATGGTGACAACACATGGGCAGTGAGAGGGCAATAGTGATAACTAGGGTTGCCACCTCATCCCTTTAAACCCGAACACATATGAATTACACGGGTTCTGAGGCTAATTTAATGCAGATAAGGCACCAAGTATGTATAATTACCACCTTAAACAGCCACAGAACCTGCGTAATTAACATGTGTTCGGTTTAAAAGGGATGAAGTGGCAACCCTAGCAACACATGGGCAGTGAACAGGCAATGGTGACAATACATGGGCAGTAAATGGGCAATGGTGACAATACATGGGCAGTGAACAGGCAATGGTGACAATACATGGGCAGTGAACAGACAATTTTGTCAATTCATGGGTAGTGAACAGGCAATGGTGACAATTTATGGGTAGTGAACGGGCAATGGTGATAATATATGGACAGTGAACAAAAATTGTGACCATACATGGGCAGTGAACTGACAATGGTGATAATACATAGGCCATAAATGAGAAATGGTAACAATACATGGGAAGTGAACAGGCAATGGTAACAATACATGGGCAGTGAATGGGCAATAGTGACAATACATAGGCAGTGAACGAGAAATTATGACAATACATGGACAGTTAACTGGCAATAGTTATAATACATGGGCAGTAAACGAGCAATGGTGGCAATACATGGGTGGTGAATGGGCAATACTGACAATACATGGGCAATGAACAGACAATGGTGTCAATTCATGGGTAGTAAACAGGCAATGATGACAATATATGGGTAGTGAACAAGCAATGGTAATAATATATGGACAGCGAGCAAAAATGGTGACAATATATGGGCAGTGAACTGACAATGGTGATAATACATGGGCCATAAATGAGAAATGGTAACAATACATGGGCAGTGAATGGGCAATGGTAACAATACATGGGCAATAGTGACAATACATGAGCAGTGAACAGGCAATGGTGACAATACATGGGCAGTGAAAGGGCAATGGTGACAACATATGGGCAGTGAACAGGAAATGGTGACAAAACATGGGCAGTGAGCGGGCAATGGTGACAATACATGGGCAGTGAACAGGCAATGGTAACAATACATGGGCAGTGAACAGGCAATGGATGATCAATGGTGACAACATATGGGCAGTGAACAGGAAATGGTGACAATACATGGGTAGTGAATGGGCAATAGTGACAATACATGAGCAGTGAACAGGCACTGGTGACAACATATGGGCAGTGAACAGGCAATGGTAACAATACATGGGCAGTGAACGGGCAATGGATGACCAATGGTGACAACATATGGGCAGTGAGCAGGAAATGGTGACAATACATGGGTAGTGAATCTGCAATGGTGACAACACATGGGCAGTGGACATGCAATGGTGACATAACTTAGGCAGTGAATGAGCAATGGTGATATTACATGGGCAGTGGACAGGAAATAGTGACAATACTTGAGTAGTGAATAGGCAATGGTGACAGTACATGGGCAGTGAACGGGCAATGGTGACGAGGCCTAAAGGCTTCAGCAAAGTTTAATGAGCTCTCTGTGAAAGCTCGCTGTACACACTGCACTTAGTAGACATGCGCAGAATAAAAACATTTGTTTAGTTTCGATTCATTATTTACAGAAATTTGTTTAGTTCTTTTTTGGAATTAGTTTTGTTTATTCAAATCGAATTTCAATTCGATTTTTTTCCGAATTCAGTCAAATTTAACTCTATTCTATTGTTTTTTCTATTCTATTCTATACTATTCTATACTTTTATTTTATTTTCCTCTTATATTCTATTCTTTTCTGTTCTATTTGAAATTCGAATTTCTGAAAATGGTTATATTGTTATATTCTTTCTACTCTATTCTATTCTAGTCTACTATTTTCCTTTTTATTCAAATTAGAATTTATTTCAGAAGATGGTTATATTCTTTCTATTCTATTTTATTGTTTTTTTCTATTCTATTCAAAATCAAATTTATTTTATTTGAATTTAGGGAAATAGTTGTATTCTTTCTATTCTATGCTTTTTACAATTGTATTCTGTACTATTCTTTCGTTGTCTATTCCATTCTTTTCTATTCAAATTTGAATTTATTCTATTCAAATTTCGGAAAAGGGTTATATTCTATTATATTCTATTCTATTGTTTTTTTTTTCTATTATATTTTATTATTTTTCTATTCGGATTTTAGAAGATGGTTATATTCTGTCTATTCTATTCTATTCTATTCTATTCTATTCTAATTTATTCTATTCTATTCCTTTATTTTCTATTATTTTTTATTCTGTTCTTTTATTTTCTATTCTATTTGTTCTGTTTTACTCTTCTTTTCTATTCTCTTCCATTATTTTCTATTCTATTGCTTTATTTTCTATTCTATTTTTCTATTCTTTTGTTTATTATTATTTTGTTTTGTTGTACTCTATTATATTCAAATTTTTTATTTTCTATTCTATTGTATTCTATTGTTGTTTTCTATTATATTATAATCTTTTCTATTTTAGTATTTTCTTTTTTTTCTGATCTATTTATTTTCTATTTTATTCAAATGTATTCTATTTGAAATTCGGATTTCAGAAGACGGTTATATTCTTTCTATTTTATTCTATTCTATTCTTTTTTCTATTCTATTCTTTTTTCTAGTCTGTTCTATTCCTTTATTTCCTATTCTATTTTGTTCTGTTTTATGCTATCCTTTTCTATTCTATTCTATTCCTTTATTTTCTATTCTATTCCTTTATTTTCTAGTCTATATATTTCTATTCTTTTCTATTCGGTTCTGTTTTACTCTATTATATTCAATTCTTTTATTTTTTTATTCTATTCTGTTCCTTTATTTTCTTTTCCATATTTTTCTATTCTTTTGTTTTGTATTCTGTTCTGTTTTTACTCTATTATATTCAATTATTTTATTTTGTATCCTTTTTCTATTTTATTCTTTTCTATTCTATTCCTTTGTTTTCTATTCTAATTTATTCTCTTCGGAAATTCGAAAACGATTCAAAATTCGGATTTTGTCCGAAATTTTATTTTGTTGTCTCTGATTCGTTTAAATTAATTACGGCTCTAAATTTCGGAAACTCGGATACATCCGAATTCTCGAATAACGGAAAATGTTTCTGAATTTCGTTTCGGAACGAAACAAACCGCACATTTCTAGCGCTTAGGGGCTCCTTCACACCAGCAGCCAGGGGTCTACTTTTTTTGGGGGGTGCTTCAGCACACCCATGCCCCTCCTTGTGCCACACCTGAACAGTAGATGTCCCCAGTCCGATGGCCAGCGTCATTCCACTGAGCCCAGGTTGTCCTGGACCCGCCCCCCCAGCCTGTGATTGGACCGTGAAAGGAGAAGCAGCGCAGTGATGAGCTCATCTCTCTTGTGGAAGACTCGAATTTGGCTGTTAAAAAAAATGTACTCTGCCCCCCCCCGCCCATTCTGTAAAGGGGCTTTTTTTTTTGGTGCATTTAGGGCAGTTTAGTTAACCGCTTGCGGACCGCCCACCATAGATATACTGCGGCATGACGGCCGCTCTGTGCCAGATCACTTTCTGGGTCCCGGGGCCGTCAGCGACCCGCTCCTGCTGTGATTGGACACAGCGGGAGCCAATCAGCGGGTCATGGCGGACGCGATGGCTTGCCGGGACCCACCGATCGTTCGGGAGACAGGCAGAACGGCGATCTTCAAGGCAGGTCACCGTTCCGTGAGAAGGGAATGTACTGATCCTGTGTCTCTGCTAAGCAGAAATACAGATCTTTACCTTCCCCCAGTCAAAGCACCTCCCCCCCCCACAGTGAGTAAGCACAACCTAGGATCACATTTAACCCTTTGATCGCCCCCCTGATGTTAACCCCTTCCCTGCCAGTGTCATTAGTACAGTGACAGTGCATATTTTTAGCACTGATCGCTGTAATAGTGTCACTGGTCCCCAAAAAAGTGTCAGGTGTCCGACTGTCCGCCACAATGTCGCAGTCCTGTTATAAGTCGCTGATCGCCGCCATTACTAATAAAAAAAAAATAAAGAAAAATATCCCATAGTTTGTATAACTTTTGCTCAAAAAAGTATCAAAAGTGTCACTTAGTGCCCAATTTGTCCGCTGCAATATCGCAGTCCCACTATAACTAATAAAAAAACAAAAATAAAGATTCCATAAAAATATCCCATAGTTTGTAGCGATGGCTTTTGCACAAACCAATCAATATACACTTATTGGGATTTATTTTACCAAAAATATGTAGAAGAATACAGATTGGCCTAAACTGATGGAGAAATTGATTGGATTTTTTTTTTTTTTTTTTATTGGATATGTTTTATAGCAGAAAGTAAAAAATATTGTTTTTTTTTTTTTCAAAATTGTCTGCCTTTTTTTGATTGTAGCGCAAAAAAAAAACAAACAAAAAAAACGCAGAGGTGATCAAAGACCACCAAAAGAAATCCGTATTTGTGGGGAAAAAAGGGACATAAATTTTATTTGGGGACCGCGCAATTGTCACTTAAAGTAGCGCAGTGCTATATCGCAAAAAAATGGCCTGGTCATGAAGGGGGGTAAAACCTTCCGGGGCTGAACTGGTTAATTGAAATGAATGTTTTTTGTATGCATTTTTTTTTTCTTTATTCTGACTTTCAATCTCAGAATTCTGTTAAAAAAAAATGTTTTTTTTTTTTTTCAAACTCTGACTTTGAAATGAAGAATTCTGACTTTCACACGATTTAGTAATGAATTAAAAAAAAAAATCTGAAATAACGAAACAAATTTTTGGACGAAATTTAAATTCGACTAGTTTTCTAATTGAATTCGAATTGTTTTTAAATCGAATTCGAATTAAAAAAAAAAGAAAAAAAAAATGTTTTTTACTTTCTGCCATAAAACACATCCAATAAACAAAATGTAAAAAATCAAATTTCTTCATCAGTTTAGGCCAATCTGTATTCTGCTACATATTTTTGGTAAATAAGCAATATATTGATTGGTTTGCGCAAAAGTTATCGCGTCTACAAACGATTGGATATATTTATTCATTTTTATTTATTTATATATATTTTTTACTAGCGATCAGCGACTTATCGCAGTGACTGCGATATTGTGGCGGACATTCGGACACTAACTGACACTTTTTACGCTTTGTGGGAACCAGTGACACAAATACAGTGCTAAAAAATATGCACTGTCACTGTACTAATGATACTGGCTGGGAAGGGGCGATCAAAGGGTTAAATGTGTGCCTAGCCAGTGATTTACAACTGTGTGGGGGGAGGTTCTTTTACTAGGGGAAGGCATTGATCCATGTCTCTGCCTTGCAGGAAAACAGAATCAATGACTTCCCTGCTGACAGAATGTTGATCTGCCTTGTTTACATAGACAGACCGCCATTCTTTGTGTCTGCAGAATGATCGGCGGGTGCGGCAGACATTAAGTCCCGGCGGTACCCACTGATCGGCTCCCGCTGGCGGCGTCCATTCACTACCCCGGGAAGAGCCGGATCATATATACAGTGTACGTGATCCAGCATGCGGCTGCCGCCCTGTAGCTGTAAAAACTGCTATAGGGTGATCCGCAAGTAGTTACGGACGCGGCGGCCGGCTTCTCAGGCCCACTCCTTAACAACCAGCTATTCTTCTGTCAGAAACCAGGAAATGAGGCCGAGACAGAAGTACAGTTCAATCACACTTATTTAATAATAAAAGTAAAAAGAACAAACGTAGTCAAAACATAGTCAAAGTTCAGTAACCGGAACGGATAGTCAGCCAAGCCAGAAGTCAGGGATCAACGTAGAGGAACAGCAAACAGGATCTGGAGCCAGAAGGGATGTCAGCAAAGCAAGTCTTGAACAGGAACGCAGGAAATCGTCTCTGTGATGTTGACCAAGGCGAAGGCAGAGCTCCTCTGGGCTGGACGGCTTAAGTAGGCAGGACTGACGAGCAGGATATCATCAACAGCTGAGTAACTGTGGAGAGATAGGAGCTGACAATTTACTTGACAGCTGAGCGGCCATATCTGAGAACGAAGGAGCCGAGCCCAGCCCTGATATCTTCACACAGAATTCGAATCGGCCGATCATTTTTCAGCCGATCCAAAATTCAAATCATTCCAGGAAAATTTGGAATTGGCTAGAGAATGAATAAACGGAACGCATCAATAAAACGGGAAAACAAAAAACAAAATTAGGAACATAACGAATCTAGCAAAATGAAAAGAAGTTTTTTTTATCCTCCTTCCCTATTCCTCCCTCTTCTTTTTGTTTTTGCTTTTGTTCTTTTGGTAAAAATAAAAAATTGCTCTATAGTAGACGTGCGATTAGTTTCGTACGAATCGGAAATTCGTACATTCGTGAGGATCCGAAATAAGAATTTTTATGCATACGAATTTTGCACGAAATACGAAATTTCGTTTACGAACTTCGGATAAATTCATCATTTTATTTGGGTACAACGTCGCACGACCGCGCAATTGTCAGTTAAAGTAACGCAGTGCCGTATCGCAAAAAAATGGCCTGGTCATGAAGGGGGGTAAAACCTTCCGGGGCTGAACTGGTTAATTGAATTGAATGTTTTTTGTATGCAATTTTTTTTTTCTTTTTTCTGACTTTCAATCTCAGAGTTCTGCTAAAAAATTTTTTTTTTTTTTCTCAAACTCTGACTTTGAAATGAAGAATTCTGACTTTCACACGATTTAGTAACGAATTTTTAAAAAATCTGAAATAACCAAACAAAATTTTGGACGAAATTTGAATTTGACTAGTTTTTAAATCGAATTCGAATTTTAAAAAAATGAAAAAAAAAAAAAAAAGTTTTTTACTTTCTGCCGTAACAAGATCCAATAAACAAAATGTAAAAAATCGAATTTCTTCATCAGTTTAGGCCAATCTGTATTCTTTTTGTTTTTGCTTTTGTTCTTTTGGTAAAAATTAAAAATTGCTCTATAGTAGACCTGCGCGATTAGTTTAGTGCGAATTTCCGGAAATTCGTACATTCGTGAGGATCCGAAATAAGAATTTTTATGCATACGACTTTTGCACGAAATTTCGTTTATGAACTTCGGATCAATTCATCATAACGAACTTTCATTATTGTTACAAAAAGTTAACGAACCTAAAAGTTAAAAACCCCAGGAAGTCAGCACAGCACAGGGGTGGTGGGAACCCCTCATAATGATACATTTATCAAAACGAACCTTCGTTTATGTTACGAAAAGTTTACGAACCTAATGAAAATACGTATTTCGTACGAATCCGAACAGGATTTCAGACATGAATTACAAATTAATTTTAATATGAAACGTAACGAAATGAAACAAATTTATTGACGACGCCCATGTCTAATCTATAGCAGAGATATTAATATTTAAATAATATATTTGTTGTTTGTTTGAATTGTTCCTTTTTTCTTTTTTTTTTTCTTTCGGTAAGAGCTAAAATGCCTGATTTATATTCTTCTGTTCTTTTTGTATTTGTGTTTGAAATGACAATAAAATGTAATTAACCACTTCAGCCCCGGAAGATTCGGCTGCTCAATGACCGGGCTATTTTTTGCGATTCGGCACTGCGTCGCTTTAACAGACAATTGCGCGGTCGTACGATGTTGTACCCAAACAAAATTGACGTCCTTTTTTTCCCCCACAAATAGAGCTTTCTTTTGGTGGTATTTGATCACCTCTGCGGTTTTTATTTTTTGCGCTATAAACAAAAAAAGAGCGACAATTTTGAAAAGAAATGCATTATTTTTTACTTTTTGCTGTTAAAAATATCCCCAATTTTTTTTTTTTTAAAAAAAGCAAATTTTTTTTCCTCAGTTTAGTCCGATACGTATTCTTCTACATATTTTTGGTAATAAAAATCGCAATAAGCGTATATTGATTGGTTTGCGCAAAAGTTATAGCGTCTACAAAATAGGGGATAGTTTTAAGGCATTTTTATTATTAATTTTTTTTTACTAGTAATGGCGGCGATCTGTGATTTTTATCTGGACTGCGACATTACGGCGGACACATCGGACACTTTTGACGCATTTTTGGGACGATTGTCAATTATACAGCGATCAGTGTTATAAAAATGCACTGATTACTGTATAAATGTCACTGGCAGGGAAGGAGTTAACACTAGGGGGCGATCAAGGGGTTAACTGTGTTCCCTGGGTGTGTGTTCTAACTGTAGGGGGAGGGGACTGACTATAGGAAATGACAGATTGTGGTTCCCAGCTATTAGGAACTCACAATCTCTCTCTCCTCACAGAACAGAACAGGGATTTGTGTGTTTACACCACACATGTCCCTGTTCTGCCTCTCGTGCCCGCGATCGCTCGTGGCTGGCTCGGCCACGAGCATCGGGACCGGGCACGCGCGCCTGCTATCCCGCTTAAAGGAGCCGACGTATAGCTACGACGGCTCACGGGAACGTGCTGACCTGCCGCAGTGTAATGACGGTGGCTGGTCGGCAAGCGGTTAAAGCGGAGGTTCACACAAAAATTGAACCTCCGCTTTTCGGAACCCCCCCCCTCCGGTGTCACATTTGGTACCTTTCAGGGGGGAGGGGAGTGCAGATACCTGTATATTCCTGTCACCGTCCCCCCCCCCCCGCTGTCTGCTGGGAAACACACGGGTCCCAGAGACAGCAGGGACCACCTGGACTTCGCAGCGCGACTTGCGCATGCGCAGTAGGGAACCGGGAAGTGGAGCCGCAAGGCTTCACTTCCTTATTCCCTTACCGAAGATGGCGGCGACAGCACCAGTATTTGTAGCTGCTGACTTTTTTAAAAAAAGAAAGAAACAGATTTTTCCGCTTTGCACATGTCTATTTTCGGGGCTCTTCATTGGCTGCCATGGGCTGACATCACTCCTGTGCATGCGCAGTAGCTAGTCTTTATAGGGATCTGGCCAATGAAAGCTGACTTGCGCATGCGCGACCCACCATCCAGGGCTGGCTGTGAATCACAGAATAGACATCTCCTCTTCTGCAATAAAAAGCGTGCCTGGTGACACAGGGAGTTATAGCCGGACTTTACTTCCCCTTTAATAACCTGTATAAGAAGGATGTATATACATATATACTTCCCTATTTTCATGCCTCTCTGATCACGTGATCCGGCTCCCCCATGTCAGTCAGCGACAGCTGCAGGGGAGAAGAGGGGAGCGCCAACAACAGATTGATCATGGGCAGGGGCCGGGACAAGGGGTGGGCAGGAGGGGTGGCTACCCTGGGCACTGATGTATCATTTGAGGTGGGGAGGCACCACAAGGGGATGGATGGGGGGGGGGGCTTTGTGTTGAGAAGGGAAATCTGGGGAGTGGCAAGGGGGTAAGAATTGTCCTAGGAGGGCAACTTGGGGAGGTGTGCTAGAATGGTGATTTGGGGGAGATTTGTGTTGGGGGGGTGGGGGAAGAGGGTATGTGCTAGGAGGCGGGATTTGGGGGATTTGTGCTATAAAAGTAATATGGTAAGGGGGGGGGGGATTTGTGCTAGAAGGGGAAATTTGTGGGGGGGAAATGTGCTAGGATGGGGGATTGGAGGAGGGTAATTTGTGTTGGGTGGGGGGAGAGGATTTGTGCTGGGAGGGGAAATTTGAGGGGTAGAGGATTTTTGGTAGGAGGGGGATTTTTTTTGGGGGGGGGGGGGGGCAATTGTGCTGGGGGCATATGTGGAGAAAGATCTTAGCTGGGGGGAGGGGGAAATATGTGTGCATGGAGGAGGGGTTTCATCAGAGGGTGGATTTGTACTGGGGGGGGATTTTTGCTGACACATAATGCTCATACAACTTTGGGGGGGGGGGGCAATTTGGCACGTTCGCCCTGGGCTCTAGATGACCTTGTCCCGGCACTGATCATGGGAGTCTCTGGGTGACGTCACTTCTCCCAGGATTTACCGGCTGTTGTTGAACACTCGCTCCTCTCCCCTGCGGCTGCCGCTGGCTGGGAGATCACGTGACCAGATTGGAGGGGGGAAGGGTTTAGGTAAGGTAAGTATATACATCTTTCTTGTTGTGTTAGAAGGGGGGGGCAGTAAAGCCCAGAATTCCACTTTCAATGTACCAGAGTACCCCAATAAACACCCTCTGGATGGGGCTCATGTGAATGGCCTCTGTGCCCCCCCCCCCCCTCTCTGTGTGCCCCCCCCCCTTCCACCTCCTTCCCTCTCTAGTCCCAGCAGGGAGCACAAAACTGGAGCTGATAGGTCCATTGGCTGACCATAGAGGGGAAGGAGGAACAAAAGTTCCATCTCTGTTTGATGGGAAGCTTTGGAAGGGCAGAGAGGAGATCTGAGACCCCAGATGATGTCCTAGTAAAGAGGACCTGTCACTGCCTATGCTGGCACATGGGATGTTGTTCATCCCTTGTGATAGCAATAAAGTTAATAAAAATAAATTTTAAGGGACAGTGTAAAAAATTATTTTCGCAGTCCCTAATTCATCCCAAAGGTGTTCTATCAGGTTGAGGTCAGGACTCTGTGCAGGCCAGTCAAGTTCCTCCACCCCAAACTCGCACATCCATGTCTTTATGGACCTTGCTTTGTGCACTGGTCCAAATCATTTGGTGGAGGGGGGATTATAGTGTGGGGGGGGAGGGGGGTTTATGGTGTGGGGGGTTGTTTTTCAGGGGTTGGGCTTGGCCCCTTAGTTCCAGTGAAGGGAACTCTTAAGGCGTCAGCATACCAAGACATTTTGGACAATTTCATGCTCCCAACTTTGTGGGAACAGTTTGGGGACAGCCCCTTCCTGTTCCAACATGACTGCGCACCAGAGCACAAAGCAAGGTCCATAAAGACATGGATGATCGAGTTTGGGGTGGAGGAACCTGACTGGCCTGCACAGAGTCCTGACCTCAACCCGATAGAACACCTTTGGGATGAATTAGAGCGGAGACTGCAAGCCAGACCTTCTCATCCAACATCAGTGCCTGACCTCACAAATGCGTTTCTGGAAGAATGGTCAAACATTCTCATAGACACCCTCCTAAACCTTGTGGACGGCCTTCCCAGAAGAGTTGAAGCTGTTATAGCTGCAAAGGGCGGAGCCAACTCCATATTGAACCCTACGGACTAAGACTGGGATGTCAGTAAAGTTAATGTGTGTAAAGCAGGCATGACAGCAGGCGTCCCAATACTTTTGGTAATATGGTGTAAAATAAACAGTGATCAAACTGCACGTGTGAGGTATCACTGCAAATGTCAGGGCGAGAGCAGCAATTCTAGCGACAGACCTCCTGTGTAGCCGGTAACCTTTCGAACATCACCTATGGAGATGTTTATGTGCTATAGTTTGACGCCATTCCGCAGGAGTACCCAAATTTAAAACGCGACATGTTGGGTATCTATTTACTCGGTGTAACATCATCTTTTGTATTTTTACTCAAAAAATTCGGTATTATATTGTCTTTTTGCCCATTTTTTTCCAAAAAATGTGCGCTTGAAAAACCGCTGAGCAAAAAAAAAAGAAAATTGCAACACCCACCGTTTTATTCTTTAAAAAATATATAATTTTTGGAGATTCTAAGTAATTTTCTAGCAGTAAAAAAAAAAAAATGTTCCTAATGTGAAAAGTTTGCAGAAATCAAATTTTACTGAAATTTTTTGGAAATAAAAACTCATGTTCTTTTGACACGTTCCCATTAACTTACAATGGAAGGCAAAAAGTTTTAATTGTTTATCGTTTATAAAATAGGCGTGAAAAAAAAAAAAAGCAAGAAAATAATAATTAAATGGAGGAGAATAGGGAGTTAATTAAGGCTGATTAGAGTAAATGAAGGGTTAATAAGGGGTTTACAAATGAAATAAATTGATTTTTGTTTTTAATTTTGCACTTTTTCAATGTGAAATGTGTAAATATATGTTTAATATATATGTGCAAAAATATTCACTAGCAAAGCAAACAAAAAAAAAAAAAAAAAGGTTTGATTGTTTATTGTTTATAGAAATGGACGTAAAAAAAAAAAAATAAATAAAAAATAAAAAGGAAAAAAAAGTTTTAATTGTTTATCGTTTATAAAATAGACGTGAAAAAAAAAATCAAGAAAATAATAATTAAATGGAGGAGAATATGAAGTTAATTTAGGCTGATTAGAGTAAATGAAGGGTTAATAAGGGGTTTACAAATGAAATAAATTGATTTCTGTTTTTAATTTTGCGCTTTTCAATTTGAAATGTGTAAATATATGTTTAATATATATATATATATATATATATATATATATATATATATGTGCAAAAATATTCACTAACAAAACAAACAAAAAAAAAAGGTTTAATTGTTTATCGTTTATAAAATGGACATAAAAAAAAAAAAAAAAAAAAGCAGGAAAAAAAAAGTTTTTAATGGTTTATCGTTTACAAAATAGACGTGAAAAAAAAAAAGCAGGAAAATAATAATTAAATGGAGGAGAATAGGGAGTTAATTAAGGCTGATTAGAGTAAATGAAGGGTTAATAAGGGGTTTGCCAATTAAATAAATTGATTTTTGTTTTTAATTTTTGCGCCTTTTCAATGTGAAATGTGTAAATATATGTTAATATATATATGTGCAAAAATATTCACTAACAAAGCAAACAAAAAAAAAAAGGTTTAATTGTTTATCGTTTATAAAATGGACGTAAAAAAAAAAAAAAAAGCAGGAAAAAAAAGTTTTTAATGGTTTACCATTTACAAAATAGACGTGAAAAAAAAAAAAGCAGGAAAATAATAATTACATGGAGGAGAAAAAGAGAGTTAATTAAGGCTGATTAGAGTAAATGAAGGGTTAGTAAGGGGTTTACAAACGAAATAAATTGATTTTTGTTTTTAATGTTGTACTTTTTCAATGTGAAATGTGTAAATATATGTTTAATATATATATATATATATATATATATATATATATATATATATATATATATATATATATATATGTGTGTGCAAAAATATTCACTAGCAAAGCAAACAAAAAAAAAAGGTTTAATTGTTTATCGTTTATAGAATAGACGTGAGAAAAAAGAGAAAAAAAGGAGGAAAATAATAATTAAATTGAGGAGAATAGGGAGTTAATTAAGGCTGATTAGAGTAAATGAATGGTTAATAAGGGGTTAAACAGAGGAACATTTGTTCATCCAATTGACAGATGAAGAAACAGAAAGATACAAAAAGAAACAATGTTTCTTTTTATTTTAGTGTTTCAGTGGCTGAGCAATGTTGTTAATAAACATTGCTAGCTGTTTTTTTTTTTTTGTTTTGTTTTTTCACAGCTGCAATTACCGGACTTCTTTAACACTGACAGCTCAAAGAACCGAACCTGAAAGTATCGGTTTCAGGTATGAGTGAATTTGCACGAGATACTTGTGCAAATACTCAGTATTGGCACCGATACCCATACTAGTATCAGTGCAACCCTAGTGTTTTTGAAAACGGAAAAGGGAGGCCCATATCAAATTAATGGTGCCGTTCCAAAAACGCTCCACAGAAAAAAAGCTAAAAAGAAAAAAAGCGCGCTGCACTACACTCAGGTGTGAATGGAACCTAAAGGGTTACAGACTGGAATCCAGTAATGAAGTCCTGGCCTCACACACACACATACACCTGTTTTTTGGCTGTCTACCCTGCAGTTCCCCTATTCGCCCACTAGATGGCGCTCTCTGGCTCTGTTTGTATCTCTCTCCACTGATGTTTTTTCCTCTAACTCCAAGATCCAGCAAATATTTTTTTTTTGTGTAATTCCTTTCTGTTCTCTTTCCGGCCATGTGTGATTGCTGTTTCCTCTGGCCGTCCATTGCAGCAAGCCTGAGATCAGAGAGCAGCTGAGATCTGCTGTTGCAAGATAAGGTCTGCGCTGACCTGCCAGCTTCCATCAGACTCAGCCCTGTGTGCAGCCTAGGGTTGGGGGTGGGGGGGGGATTGATGTGTGCCCTGCACATCCTCAGCTCTGCTCTCATTGCTGTGTGTTGGTGCAGGGTTGCCCTCCCTTTGCTGCTATGAGGCACCTTGCACAGACTGCGGCTGCAGGCGGTTTTGCTGAAATTGGATTACGCCGATGATTAGCAGAGACTTGATGCAAACCTCCTTTTTTTTTTTCCCCCTTGTCATTATGCTGGACATTATCGTGCTTTTAAGAGGAGCCGCCTGCCTACTCCAGATCATTGGCAGCATTACCAGCTCGGGTCCCTCAGGAGCATCCTAGATAGTGGAGATTATCCGTGTAAGTCCATTAGCGTTCTCCTGCCGCCTCGTTTAACCCCTGCAGGGCAGAACGGCTTGCCTGAGCCCCACCGGCGCTGCTCAACGCTCGTCCTCACCGGGCCGGGCTCTTGGGTGTCATTCACATTGCATGAACGCAACGGGAGGGGCCCCATCCTGAGGGCCACAGATCCAATCTGTAGGGTGGGTCTTCCATCTGTATCACACACACACCACTTGTCCATCTCCGGGCCAAGAACAACCCTCATTGGGATACAACTCCCGGCTTCCCATTTGGAAAACTGCTTTTCTTTTTTTTTTTTTTTTGATGAATAAAATCGTTTATCCTTCAGTGGGCTGCTGCTGGACTTCTCGCTGGACGGTGGGTGAGAATCGCGCAGGACTCCCGCTCTGGTGATGCCGGGCACCCTGGGCTGGCGGATCGAGCCGAGAGTTTGGACCGGACAGAGGTCGTAAAGGAGATCACACCTTGGCCTCCCAGTCCTGCGGTGCCCAGGATGTCAGGGTGCCGGTTGGCCAACATGAACGGGTTCCAGGAAGACCATCGGATGGAGGCCGGGGACGTCAATCGGATCATGAGGTGCCTGGAGACCGGGTCGGTGCTGACCGTCTTCTATCAGAAGAAGTCTCAGCGGCCGGAGAGACGGACCTTCCAGGTCAAGATGGACACCAGAGAGGTCATCTGGTTCCGGACGCCAGAGAAGGTGGAGGGCGATAGTAAGTACACAAAAAAGTTTATGGACCTTGTTGTGTCATATATGGGGACAGGAGTGTGTGCTGGGTTATAATATGGGATACTAAGGACTAAAATTATGTATCTCTCTAGATATCTTATACATACTATCTATCTTCTACATATTATCTATCTATATATTGTTATAAAGTATCTATATATCTATGTTCTACATTTTATTTATCTATCTTCTACATCTATCTCTGTATCTATTTAGTGATTGATAGATAGAATAATACTTTATATCTATCATTCCCACGGTCACTATTCCCCCCCCCCCCATCCAGTATTCCTCCTTCACCCTCCAGCCAGACCCGGCACAGATGGAAATCACAAAGCACACATAACAATGTATCCGTTCCATTATCTGGAATATCAGAGTGATGAGTCAATAGGAGAAGGTCTGAATGTGGCTTCCTCTCCCCGGTATACAGTCATCGCTCCATCTCCGGGGGCAGAAAATTACAGATCGGCCAAGCCTGTAACATGCGTGTGCCAATGCAACAGATGTCTACACCGAGCCTATAGGAATTTATGTATCATACAAAGATTGATAGTGGGAAAGTGATAGAGAGCAAGGATTAGATAGAAGAGAGAGCAATCATGAGAGAGAGCAAGAGACTGAAAGACAGAGTGCACGCGAGAAAGAGAAATAGTAAGAGAGAGAGAGCAAGACATCAAAAGAGAGAGAGTGAGAGATAAAAAGCGCAAATGATAGAGCAAGATATTGAGAGAGAATAAGACATAGAGAGCAAGAGAGCGTGAGACATAGAGAGCGTGTGAGAGAGAGAGCAAGAGAGAGAGCGTGAGACCTAGAGAGCAAGAGAGAGAGCGTGAGACCTAGAGAGCAAGAGAGAGAGCGTGAGACCTAGAGAGCAAGAGAGAGAGCGTGAGACATAGAGAGCGAGAGAGAGAGAGCGAGAGAGAGAGCATGAGACCTAGAGAGCAATAGAGAGAGAGCGTGAGACCTAGAGAGCGAGAGAGAGAGCGTGAGACCTAGAGAGCGAGAGAGAGAGCGTGAGACCTAGAGAGCAAGTGAGAGAGCGTGAGACCTAGAGAGAGAGAGCGTGA
Source organism: Lithobates clamitans (assembly GCA_037952925.1). Taxonomy (NCBI): domain Eukaryota; kingdom Metazoa; phylum Chordata; class Amphibia; order Anura; family Ranidae; genus Lithobates; species Lithobates clamitans. The sequence goes on from JBBGZY010001943.1 coordinate 436,188, forward strand.
GACCTAGAGAGAGAGAGCGTGAGACCTAGAGAGAGAGAGCGTGAGACCTAGAGAGAGAGAGCGTGAGACCTAGAGAGAGAGAGCGTGAGACCTAGAGAGAGAGAGCGTGAGACCTAGAGAGCGAGAGCGTGAGACCTAGAGAGCGAGAGAGAGAGCGTGAGACCTAGAGAGCAAGAGAGAGAGCGTGAGACCTAGAGAGCAGGAGAGAGAGCGTGAGACCTAGAGAGCAGGAGAGAGAGCGTGAGACCTAGAGAGCAGGAGAGAGAGCGTGAGACCTAGAGAGCAAGAGAGAGAGCGTGAGACCTAGAGAGCAAGAGAGAGAGCGTGAGACCTAGAGAGCAAGAGAGAGAGAGCGTGAGACCTAGAGAGCAAGAGAGAGAGCGTGAGACCTAGAGAGCAAGAGAGAGAGCGTGAGACATAAAGAGCGAGAGAGAGCATGAGACCTATAGAGCAAGAGAGAGAGCGTGAGACCTAGAGAGCGAGAGAGCGTGAGACCTAGAGAGCGAGAGAGCGTGATACCTAGAGAGCAAGAAAGAGAGCGTGAAACAGAGAGAGCAAGAGAGAGAGCGTGAGACAGAGAGAGCATCAGACAGAGAGCGTGAGACCTAGAGAGCGAGCGTGAGACCTAGAGAGCGAGAGAGAGCGTGAGACCTAGAGAGCAAGAGAGAGAGCGTGAGACAGAGGGAACAAGAGAGAGAGCGTGAGAGAGAGAGCCCGAGACCTAGAGAGCAAGAGAGAGAGAGCGCGAGACCTAGAGAGCAAGAGAGAGCACGAGACCTAGAGAGCAAGAGAGAGAGAGAGAGAGAGAGAGAGAGAGAGCGCGAGCGCGCGTGAGAGCAAGAGCAAGAGAGAGAGAGTGCGAGACCTAGAGAGCAAGAGAGAGAGCGCGAGACCAAGAGAGAGAGAGCACGAGACCTAGCGAGCAAGAGAGAGAGCGCGAGACCTAGCGAGAGAGAGCATGAGACCTATAGAGCAAGAGAGAGAGCATGAGCAAGAGAGAGAGCGCGAGACCTAGCGAGAGAGAGCATGAGACCTATAGAGCAAGAGAGAGAGCGTGAGCAAGAGAGAGCGTGAGACCTAGAGAGCAAGAGAGAGAGCGTGAGACCTAGAGAGCAAGAGAGAGAGCGTGAGACCTAGAGAGCAAGAGAGAGAGCGTGAGACCTAGAGAGCAAGAGAGAGAGCGCGAGACCTAGAGAGCAAGAGAGAGAGCGCGAGACCTAGAGAGCAAGAGAGAGAGCGCGAGACCTAGAGAGCAAGAGAGAGAGCGCGAGACCTAGAGAGGAAGAGAGAGAGCGCGAGACCTAGAGAGCAAGAGAGAGAGCGCGAGACCTAGAGAGCAAGAGAGAGAGCGCGAGACCTAGAGAGCAAAAGAGAGAGCGCGAGACCTAGAGAGCAAAAGAGAGAGCGCGAGACCTAGAGAGCAAAAGAGAGAGAGCATGAGACATAGAGAGCGAGAGAGAGAGAGCGAGTGTGAGATCTATAGAGCAAGAGAGAAAGCGTGAGACAGAGAGAGCAAGAGAGAGAGCGTGAGCAAGAGAGAGAGCGTGCAAGAGAGAGCGTGAGACCTAGAGAGCGAGAGAGAGCGTGAGACCTAGAGAGCGAGAGAGAGAGCGTGAGACCTAGAGAGCGAGAGAGAGAGCGTGAGACCTAGAGAGCGAGAGAGAGAGCGTGAGACCTAGAGAGCGAGAGAGAGAGCGTGAGACCTAGAGAGCAAGAGAGAGAGCGTGAGACCTAGAGAGCAAGAAAGAGAGTGTGAAACAGAGAGAGCAAGAGAGAGAGCGTGAGACAGAGAGAGCAAGAGAGCATGAGACAGAGAGAGCGTGAATCCTAGAGAGCGAGAGAGAGCGTGAGACCTATAGAGCAAGACAGAGAGAGCGTGAGACAGAGAGAGCAAGAGAGAGAGCATTAGACATAGAGAGCGTGAGACATAGAGAACAAGAGAGAGAGCGCGAGACCTAGAGAGCAAGAGAGAGCGCAAGACCTAGAGAGCAAGAGAGAGAGAGCGCAAGACCTAGAGAGCAAGAGAGAGAGAGCGCGAGACCTAGAGAGCAAGAGAGAGAGAGCGCGAGACCTAGAGAGCAAGAGAGAAAGAGTGCGAGACCTAGAGAGCGAGAGAGAGCCAGAGACCTATAGAGCAAGAGAGAGAGCGTGAGCAAGAAAGAGAGAGCAAGAGAGAGAGCGTGAGACAGAGAGAGCAAGAGAGAGAGTGTGAGCAAGAGAGAGAGAGCAAGAGACCTAGAGAGCGAGAGAGTGTGAGACCCAGAGAGCAAGAGAGAGTATGAGACATAGAGAGCAAGAGAGAGAGCGTTAGACATAGAAAGCGTGAGACATAGAGAGCAAGAGAGAGAGCATGAGACAGAGAGAGCATGAGACCTAGAGAGCAAGATAGAGAGCAAGAGAGAGAGCGTGAGACCTAGAGAGCAAGAGAGAGAGCGTGAGACCTAGAGAGCAAGAGAGAGCGTGAGACCTAGAGAGCATGAGACCTAGAGAGCAATAGAGAGAGAGCGTGAGACCTAGAGAGCGTGAGACCTAGAGGGCGAGAGAGAGCGTGAGACCTAGAGAGCGAGAGAGAGCGTGAGACCTAGAGAGCGAGAGCGTGAGACCTAGAGAGCGAGAGCGTGAGACCTAGAGAGAGAGAGCGTGAGACCTAGAGAGAGAGAGCGTGAGACCTAGAGAGAGAGAGCGTGAGACCTAGAGAGCGAGAGCGTGAGACCTAGAGAGCGAGAGAGAGAGCGTGAGACCTAGAGAGCAAGAGAGAGAGCGTGAGACCTAGAGAGCAGGAGAGAGAGCGTGAGACCTAGAGAGCAGGAGAGAGAGCGTGAGACCTAGAGAGCAGGAGAGAGAGCGTGAGACCTAGAGAGCAAGAGAGAGAGCGTGAGACCTAGAGAGCAAGAGAGAGAGCGTGAGACCTAGAGAGCAAGAGAGAGAGCGTGAGACCTAGAGAGCAAGAGAGAGAGCGTGAGACCTAGAGAGCAAGAGAGAGAGCGTGAGACATAAAGAGCGAGAGAGAGCATGAGACCTATAGAGCAAGAGAGAGAGCGTGAGACCTAGAGAGCGAGAGAGCGTGAGACCTAGAGAGCGAGAGAGCGTGATACCTAGAGAGCAAGAAAGAGAGCGTGAAACAGAGAGAGCAAGAGAGAGAGCGTGAGACAGAGAGAGCATCAGACAGAGAGCGTGAGACCTAGAGAGCGAGCGTGAGACCTAGAGAGCGAGAGAGAGCGTGAGACCTAGAGAGCAAGAGAGAGAGCGTGAGACAGAGGGAACAAGAGAGAGAGCGTGAGAGAGAGAGCCCGAGACCTAGAGAGCAAGAGAGAGAGAGCGCGAGACCTAGAGAGCAAGAGAGAGCACGAGACCTAGAGAGCAAGAGAGAGAGAGAGAGAGAGAGAGAGAGAGAGAGAGAGAGCGCGAGCGCGCGTGAGAGCAAGAGCAAGAGAGAGAGAGTGCGAGACCTAGAGAGCAAGAGAGAGAGCGCGAGACCAAGAGAGAGAGAGCACGAGACCTAGCGAGCAAGAGAGAGAGCGCGAGACCTAGCGAGAGAGAGCATGAGACCTATAGAGCAAGAGAGAGAGCATGAGCAAGAGAGAGAGCGCGAGACCTAGCGAGAGAGAGCATGAGACCTATAGAGCAAGAGAGAGAGCGTGAGCAAGAGAGAGCGTGAGACCTAGAGAGCAAGAGAGAGAGCGTGAGACCTAGAGAGCAAGAGAGAGAGCGTGAGACCTAGAGAGCAAGAGAGAGAGCGTGAGACCTAGAGAGCAAGAGAGAGAGCGCGAGACCTAGAGAGCAAGAGAGAGAGCGCGAGACCTAGAGAGCAAGAGAGAGAGCGCGAGACCTAGAGAGCAAGAGAGAGAGCGCGAGACCTAGAGAGGAAGAGAGAGAGCGCGAGACCTAGAGAGCAAGAGAGAGAGCGCGAGACCTAGAGAGCAAGAGAGAGAGCGCGAGACCTAGAGAGCAAAAGAGAGAGCGCGAGACCTAGAGAGCAAAAGAGAGAGCGCGAGACCTAGAGAGCAAAAGAGAGAGAGCATGAGACATAGAGAGCGAGAGAGCGAGAGAGAGCGTGAGATCTATAGAGCAAGAGAGAAAGCGTGAGACAGAGAGAGCAAGAGAGAGAGCGTGAGCAAGAGAGAGAGCGTGCAAGAGAGAGCGTGAGACCTAGAGAGCGAGAGAGAGCGTGAGACCTAGAGAGCGAGAGAGAGAGCGTGAGACCTAGAGAGCGAGAGAGAGAGCGTGAGACCTAGAGAGCGAGAGAGAGAGCGTGAGACCTAGAGAGCGAGAGAGAGAGCGTGAGACCTAGAGAGCAAGAGAGAGAGCGTGAGACCTAGAGAGCAAGAAAGAGAGTGTGAAACAGAGAGAGCAAGAGAGAGAGCGTGAGACAGAGAGAGCAAGAGAGCATGAGACAGAGAGAGCGTGAATCCTAGAGAGCGAGAGAGAGCGTGAGACCTATAGAGCAAGACAGAGAGAGCGTGAGACAGAGAGAGCAAGAGAGAGAGCATTAGACATAGAGAGCGTGAGACATAGAGAACAAGAGAGAGAGCGCGAGACCTAGAGAGCAAGAGAGAGCGCAAGACCTAGAGAGCAAGAGAGAGAGAGCGCAAGACCTAGAGAGCAAGAGAGAGAGAGCGCGAGACCTAGAGAGCAAGAGAGAGAGAGCGCGAGACCTAGAGAGCAAGAGAGAAAGAGTGCGAGACCTAGAGAGCGAGAGAGAGCCAGAGACCTATAGAGCAAGAGAGAGAGCGTGAGCAAGAAAGAGAGAGCAAGAGAGAGAGCGTGAGACAGAGAGAGCAAGAGAGAGAGTGTGAGCAAGAGAGAGAGAGCAAGAGACCTAGAGAGCGAGAGAGTGTGAGACCCAGAGAGCAAGAGAGAGTATGAGACATAGAGAGCAAGAGAGAGAGCGTTAGACATAGAAAGCGTGAGACATAGAGAGCAAGAGAGAGAGCATGAGACAGAGAGAGCATGAGACCTAGAGAGCAAGATAGAGAGCAAGAGAGAGAGCGTGAGACCTAGAGAGCAAGAGAGAGAGCGTGAGACCTAGAGAGCAAGAGAGAGCGTGAGACCTAGAGAGCATGAGACCTAGAGAGCAATAGAGAGAGAGCGTGAGACCTAGAGAGCGTGAGACCTAGAGGGCGAGAGAGAGCGTGAGACCTAGAGAGCGAGAGAGAGCGTGAGACCTAGAGAGCGAGAGAGAGCGTGAGACCTAGAGAGCGAGAGAGAGCGTGAGACCTAGAGAGCGAGAGAGAGAGCGTGAGACCTAGAGAACGAGAGAGAGAGCGTGAGACCTAGAGAGCGAGAGAGAGAGCGTGAGACCTAGAGAGCGTGAGACCTAGAGAGCAAGAGAGAGAGCGTGAGACCTAGAGAGCAAGAGAGAGAGCGTGAGACCTAGAGAGCAAGAGAGAGAGCGTGAGACCTAGAGAGCAAGAGAGAGAGCGTGAGACCTAGAGAGCAAGAGAGAGCGCGAGACCTAGAGAGCAAGAGAGAGAGCGTGAGACCTAGAGAGCAAGAGAGGGAGAGCGCGAGACCTAGAGAGCAAGAGAGGGAGAGCGCGAGAGCGCGAGACCTAGAGAGCAAGAGAGCGAGAGCGCGAGACCTAGAGAGCAAGAGAGCGAGAGCGCGAGACCTAGAGAGCAAGAGAGAGAGAGCGCGAGACCTAGAAAGCAAGAGAGAGAGAGCGCGAGACCTAGAGAGCAAGAGAGAGAGCGCGAGACCTAGAGAGCAAGAGAAAGAGAGCGCGAGACCTAGAGAGCAAAAGAGAGAGAGCGCGAGACCTAGAGAGCAAGAGAGCATGAGACAGAGAGAGCAAGAGAGCATGAGACAGAGACCTAGAGAGTGAGAGAGCGTGAGACCTAGAGAGTGAGAGAGCGTGAGACCTAGAGAGTGAGAGAGCGTGAGACCTAGAGAGTGAGAGAGCGTGAGACCTAGAGAGTGAGAGAGCGTGAGACCTAGAGAGTGAGAGAGCTTGAGACCTAGAGAGCGAGAGAGAGCGTGAGACCTAGAGAGAGAGAGCAAGAGAGAGAGCGTGAGACAGAGAGAGCGTGAGACAGAGAGAGCATGAGACATAGAGAACAAGAGAGAGAGCGTGAGAGAGAGAGCATTAGAACCTAGAGAGCAAGAGAGAGAGCGCGAGACCTAGAGAGCAAGAGAAAGAGCGCGAGACCTAGAGAGCAAGAGAGAGAGCGCGAGACCTAGAGAGCAAGAGAGAGAGCGCGAGACCTAGAGAGCAAGAAAGAGAGCGCGAGACCTAGAGAGCAAAAGAGAGAGAGCGCGAGACCTAGAGAGCAAGAGAGAGAGAGCGTGAGACAGAGAGAGCAAGAGAGCATGAGACAGAGACCTAGAGAGTGCGAGAGCGTGAGACCTAGAGAGTGAGAGAGCTTGAGACCTAGAGAGCGAGAGAGAGCGTGAGACCTAGAGAGAGAGAGCGTGAGAGAGAGAGAGCGTGAGAGAGAGAGAGCGTGAGACAGAGAGAGCGTGAGACAGAGAGAGCATGAGACAGAGAGAGCATGAGACAGAGAGAGCATGAGACATAGAGAACAAGAGAGAGAGCGTGAGAGAGAGAGCATTAGAACCTAGAGAGCAAGAGAGAGAGCGCGAGACCTAGAGAGCAAGAGAGAGAGCGCGAGACCTAGAGAGCAAGAGAGAGAGCGCGAGACCTAGAGAGCAAGAGAGAGAGCGCGAGACCTAGAGAGCAAGAGAGAGAGCGCGAGACCTAGAGAGCAAGAGAGAGAGCGCGAGACCTAGAGAGCAAGAGAGAGAGCGCGAGACAGAGAGAGCAAGAGAGAGAGTGAGACATAGAGAGCAAGAGACATAGAGCAAGAGAGAGAGTGTGAGACAGAGCAAGAGAGAGAGCGTGAAACATAGAGCGCAAGAGAGAGTACATGAGACCTAGAGAGAGAGAGCGTGAGACCTAGAGAGAGAGAGAGCGTGAGACCTAGAGAGCAAGAGAGAGAGCGCGAGACCTAGAGAGCAAAAGAGAAAGCGCGAGACCTAGAGAGCAAGAGAGAGAGCGCGAGACCTGGAGAGCAAGAGAGAGAGCGTGAGACCTGGAGAGCAAGAGAGAGAGCGTGAGACCTGGAGAGCAAGAGAGAGAGCGTGAGACCTGGAGAGCAAGAGAGAGAGCGTGAGACCTGGAGAGCAAGAGAGAGAGCGCGAGACCTGGAGAGCAAGAGAGAGAGAGCGCGAGACCTAGCGAGCAAGAGAGAGAGAGCGCGAGACCTAGCGAGCAAGAGAGAGAGAGCGCGAGACCTAGAGAGCAAGAGAGAGAGCGTGAGACTGAAAGAGCAAGAGAGCGTGAGACCTAGAGAGTGAGAGAGAGCGTGAGACCTAGAGAGTGAGAGATAGCGTGAGACCTAGAGAGTGAGAGATAGCGTGAGACCTAGAGAGTGAGAGAGAGCGTGAGACCTAGAGAGTGAGAGAGAGCGTGAGACCTAGAGAGTGAGAGAGAGCGTGAGACCTAGAGAGTGAGAGAGAGCGTGAGACCTAGAGAGTGAGAGAGAGCGTGAGACCTAGAGAGTGAGAGAGAGCGTGAGACCTAGAGAGTGAGAGAGAGCGTGAGACCTAGAGAGTGAGAGAGAGCGTGAGACCTAGAGAGTGAGAGAGAGCGTGAGACCTAGAGAGTGAGAGAGAGCGTGAGACCTAGAGAGCGAAAGAGAGCGTGATACCTAGAGAGCAAGAGAGAGAGAGCAAGAGAGAGAGCGTGAGACAGTGAGACAGAGAGAGCGTGAGACAGTGAGACAGAGAGAGCGTGAGACATAGAGAACAAGAGAGAGAGCGTGAGAGAGAGCATTAGACCTAGAGAGCAAGAGAGGGAGCGCGAGACCTAGAGAGCAAGAGAGGGATCGTGAGACATATTGTAAACCTTTGTGGCTGAGTATAGATTTATAAATGTCCCAGGAATGCTTGAATACACTTACTGATGACTGGCTCATTACCTCTGCTGGAGGTCTGTTCCAAGTTCCAACTACTCTTTCGGTAAAATAATACTTTTTAAGGTTCGTTTTGAACTTTCCTCCTCTAGTTTGAGATCATATCCCCTCATTCTTCATCTTAGCTTCATACTGAAAATCCTGCCTTCCTGAACCTTATTTACACCCTTCATCGATTTAAAGGTTCCAATCATGTCCATCCTTTCCCTTCTTTCCTCCAGACTACATATGAGGTTCCCGAAGTCTCTCCTGATATGTTTTATCCCTCGGACCATTTCTGTCCATCTTTGGACTCGTTCTATCTCATTACTATCTTTATGTACAGTAAGTGAGCTCTCCAGAACTGGATACACCATTCTAAATGAGGTCTCACTAAAGATCTATAGAGAGGAATCAGGACCTCCTTCCTCCTGCGGGTGACCCCACTAGTGATAACTAAAGGTTATCACTAGAGGGGTCACCAGCAGGAGGAAGGAGGTCCTGATTCCTCTACATAAATCTTTATATCACTAGAGGGGTCACCAGCAGGAGGAAGGAGGTCCTGATTCCTCTATATAGATCTTTATATCACTAGAGGGACCACCAGCAGGAGGAAGGAGGTCCTGATTCCTCTACATAAATCTTTATATCACTAGAGGGGTCACCAGCAGGAGGAAGGAGGTCCTGATTCCTCTACATAAATCTTTATATCACTAGAGGGGTCACCAGCAGGAGGAAGGAGGTCCTGATTCCTCTATATAGATCTTTATATCACTAGAGGGGTCACCAGCAGGAGGAAGGAGGTCCTGATTCCTCTACATAAATCTTTATATCACTAGAGGGGTCACCAGCAGGAGGAAGGAGGTCCTGATTCCTCTATATAGATCTTTATATCACTAGAGGGGTCACCAGCAGGAGGAAGGAGGTCCTGATTCCTCTATATAGATCTTTATATCACTAGAGGGGTCACCAGCAGGAGGAAGGAGGTCCTGATTCCTCTATATAGATCTTTATATCACTAGAGGAATCTCCAGCAGCAGGAAGGAGGTCCTCATTCCTCATCACTAGAGGGATCTCCAGCAAGAGGTAAAAGGAGGTCCTCATTCCTCTATATAGATTTTTCGTTCAATCCAACACATTTCAGAAGTTCAAAGGGTCCTTCATCAGGGCTTGGTGCTGTTGACTGATAGAACAGGGGGGATCCTTATGGATAATTACTATGATTGCAGAAGCTGGTTAAGGTTGGGCTGGAACGATCATATTAATTACCCCTCAGCATCCCTCCAGTTCTTTCAATTCAGTACACACTTTGGCATTTCCAAGCCCTGATGAAGGACCATTTGAACCCCTGAAATGTGTTAGATTTTTTTTTAGACATAGGAGTCTGAATTAAATTTTAATCTGGACTTGCATTTATATAAATTGCATCAGCTTTCCGTCTTGCACAGCCACCCCACAGAGGGTTAAACCAGTGATGTCAGAGTGTGGCACCTCTGGTCATAGCGGATGTTGGCGTATTACCGGTTGGGATAGCGGAGAGGGAAAGTGTGCGCTGGGACTTGTTTTGTACGACATATTTATGAGATGATGTCTGTAGTAAGAGAGAGAAAAGGACCACAAGAAAACATCAGCTTGTGGATTCGTCCCTTTTGGGTCTGTGTCCCCCTTTATTTTGGGGTCACCAATTCAACTCCCCGCTTGGCGTTTTTACCGCAATGTTCTGCTGCGTTTTATCGGGTATAATCTGTGTACAGCCTCCACCTCAATACAGGAAATACATCTCCTGCCAGATCTGATCAATGTCCGTTCTTGCTGCCAACGCGCTCCGCAGACGCATTCCGGCTACAAAGGAAAAGACGATTCTGATTTTTGTCCCACGAAGGATACAAATTATAACATTTTTCTGGGGAACTTCAGCTTCTTAGGCTTTAGAAAAGGTTCCTGTTTTACTTCAAGGCGACTTCTATCCGGCCTGTGCCCATAGACTTTAATGGAAGTCGCCTCCAAGTCAGATCCTCATCTATATTGATGTGATATGGATCTGAAATTACAGGATTATTCCCCAGGCGTTCCCTGCAGCGAAGCCCCTCCCACGCTTAAAAAGTCGCATCAAAGTAGTACTCAAGTCGCCAGCATATCGCCAGGAAGTCGCCTGGCAAAGTCGCACTGTAAGTCGCGCCACTTTCAGGTTGCAATAGTGTGAAACCGAGCTTTACTATCTCTTAAAAAAAAATGTAGGGCTCATTCAGAACTATGTGTTTGCGGTGGGTTGAACGCCACACCAACGCACAATCCTGGTGCACCCCCCCCCCCTAATGTACTTGTGTCTCACAGCACCCCCAGTGCACCCCGTCATAAATTGTGGATTGCGGTGTTGAAAATAATGGTGCGTGTGAGTTTTTTGGGTTTTTTTTCGGGTGCCCGGGTGTGTCAGTTTCCTTAGACAAATTCGTTAATTCAGAAATATCCGAATTTCTGAATTTTTCAGAATATTTGGAAATTCGAAATTTCGGAAATTCGAAATTCGGAAATTCAGAAATCCGAAAATAAAAATGAAAATTCAAAAGAACAAAAATCCGGAAAAAAAAAGAACGCGAATTGGAAAATCTGAAATAATAACTAACTAATACTAACTATTAAATTATAGATATTGGAATTTCCTTTCAAATTTGGCTGTTAGTGAACGTAACGAATACGAATTTATCCGAAGTTACGGATTATCCGAAATAACGAATGCCGCATCTAAACGATTGGAACGTAACAAATTAATAGGGCCCTCCTGTCCCTTCTGTATTGAACTGTACTGTAATTGTGCTGCCCCCCCCCCCCCCCTACATTGTAAAGCGCTGCATAAAATGTTGGCGCTATATAAATTGTGTATAATAATAATAAATAATAATAAAAACGTATTATTTTTTAATTGCGTTCCATTTGTTTAGATGCGGCATTCGTTATTTCGGATAATTCGCAACTTCAGATTAATTTTGTATTCGTTACGTTCACTAACAGCCAAATTTGAAAGGAAATTCCAATACCTATAATTTAATAGTTAGTTATTATTAGTTAGTTGTTATTTCGGATTTTCCTTTCTTATTTTTTAATTTTCTAATTTACGAATTTTCAAATTTCCAAAAAAAAACAAAACGAATGAAACGAAAATGAACACGTTTTTCAGCAGTGCACATGTCTAGTCAATAATGTAAACAGGCAGCCTTAAAGTGACACGCCCCTGTCAAGTTTGTATTGATGCCGCCTAATTCCCCTCACTTCCTGTCCCAGTGACAACGTCGTCCCTAAGGCAGGAAGTGGGGGTGATTCTCCTTAATGAGACTACAGATAGCTATATTTAAAAAAAAAAAATCCCCACTCTATCAAAAACAGGAAGGAAGAAAAACTTTTTTGACTGATACGTTTTTACATTGTCCCTTTTAAAAAAAAATAAAAAATCTGATCACTTTTATTGCTGTAACAAGGAATGTAAAGATCCTTTGTGACAGTAATAGACAGTGAGAGGTCCTCTTTATGGAGGGATCGGGGGAGGGAGGGTCTATAAAACCCCTCCTCTACACAAAGTATTCAAAACGCCAAAATCTGCGTTTTTGCATACTGGGTATTTTTTTTTAAATCGCGCTGTTGCCCGCCGAGTAAACCAGAAGTGACGTTGTGACATTGGTTCTGGGTCACTACATTGGAGACCCGATCAGAGCCGATTCCGGATGCGCCGGCTGGTCGCTCGGGTCTCCCGGTGGGATGGAAGAGTAGCAGTTACATCATCACTGGGCTGTACAAAGCCTGTGCAGAGAGCAGAGATGTGGGAGGGACCTGACAACTGTCCTTTAGCTCCATTCCAATGACTTTGTCTAGGCTGAGATGATGTCATCAGTTTGCTGCAGCCAGGAGGAAGAATTTCCTCAATCTTTCTTTCCCCCTGTGATCAGACTGAAACATTGTACTGTAACTTTGTATCAAGTCACAAGGTGAGAGGCTGCTCTTCCTTTTCTGCCTATTGCAGCAGCTTATATGCTGGACTTGACCTGGCAGGACATGACATTGGGGTGCATGACATTGGGGTACAGGACATGACGTTGGGGTACAGGACATGACATTGGGGTACAGGACATGACATTGGGGTACAGGACATGACATTGGGGTACAGGACATGACATTGGGGTACAGGAAATGACATTGGGGTACAGGACATGACATTGGGGTACAGGACATGACATAGGGGTACAGGACATGACGTTGGGGTATAGGACATGACATTGGGGTGCATGACATGACATTGGGGTGCATGACATGAAATTGGGGTACAGGACATGACGTAGGGGTACAGGACATGATGTTGGGGTATAGGACATGACATTGGGGTGCATGGCATGAAATTGGGGTGCATGACATGAAATTGGGGTGCATGGCATTGGAGTACAGGACATGACATTGGGGTACAGGGCATGACATTGGAGTGCATGACATTGGAGTACAGGACATGACATTGGGGTACAGGACATGACATTGGGGTACAGGACATGACATTGGGGTACAGGGCATGGCATTGGGGTACAGGACATGGCATTGGGGTACAGGGCATGGCATTGGGGTACAGGACATGGCATTGGGGTACAGGGCATGGCATTGGAGTACAGGGCATGGCATTGGAGTACAGGGCATGGCATTGGAGTACAGGGCATGGCATTGGAGTACAGGGCATGGCATTGGAGTACAGGGCATGGCATTGGAGTACAGGGCATGCCATTGGAGTACAGGACATGACATTGGAGTACAGGACATGCCATTGGGGTGCATGACATTGGGGTACAGGACATGACATTGGGGTGCATGACATTGGGGTACAGGACATGAAATTGGGGTACAGGACATGAAATTGGGGTATAGGACATGACATAGGGGTGCAGGACATGACATTGGGGTGCATGGCATTGGAGTACAGGGCATGACATTGGGGTACAGGACATGACATTGGGGTGCAGGACATGACATTGGGGTGCAGGACATGACATTGGGGTGCAGGACATGACATTGGGGAGCAGGACATGACATTGGGGCACAGGACATGACATTGGGGTGCAGGACACATTCAGTACAGCGGGGGCTCTTGGCTATTCTGTACACCTGCAGCCAGGCACTGGGCTGTACAGGAGAGGACTGTCCAGGTCCTATTATTATTATTATTTATTATGCAGGATTTATATAGCGCCAGCAGTTTGTGCAACGTCCTGGCTTTGAATGCCACAGTCACCAAATGTCAACTGCCCCTCCTGCCCACCCCTTACCTCGGCTCTGCAAGCCCAAAACTGGGCAGACCCCTTTCTTCAGGAGGCCTGCCCAAAGCCAGGCCAACCCAAGTACTAGGTGAGGCACCCCTGAAGGGAGACCCCATGGCAGGAGGAGAACTTGAGCAAAAGGCCACGTGTCCTCCCCCAAGATTTTCAGGGCACGTCCGAGGACATACACCCTTCTAGTCGGGAGGGGGGGGGTGCATATGTGCTTTGCAAAATTTGCAAGTGGCAAACCACAAATTAAAAAGGGGAAGGGGGGAGTAGATAAGTGCTTCAAAAAGTGCCAAAGACAATGACGGGCCCTTTGGCCAGAATAAAAAAATTCCTCCGGTCCTAGCCAAATGGCCTGGCCCTCTAGACAGGTGAGAAGAGAGCTTGCAATGGTGACAAAAATCTCATAGTTACGGCACCCCTGGACTGCCACTCCAGGGGCACTTACACCTTGAGCTTCTTTCAGCCCTGCCCCTCGCCAGACCAGCGCAAGTCCATCAAGTCCAACCTATGTGTGTGATTGTGTGTCAGTATTACATTGTATATCCCTGTATGTTGCGGTCGTTCAGGTGCTTAGCTAATAGTTTTTTTAATTATCTATGCTCCCCGCTGAGACCACCGCCTGTGGAAGGGAATTCCACATCCTTGCCACTCTTACAGTAAAGAACCCTCTACGTAGTTTAAGATTAAACCTCTTTTCTTCTAATTCTAGTGAATGGCCGCATGTCTTATTAAATTCCCTTATGCAGAAAAGTTTTCTCCCTATTGTGGGGTCACCAGTACGGTATTTGTACATTGATATCACATCCCCTTCTCAAGCATCTCTTCTCCAGAGAGAATAAGTTCAGAGCTCATAACCTTTCCTCATAACAAATGTCCTCCAGGCCCTTTATTAGCTTAGTTGCCCTTCTTTGTACTCGCTCCATTTCCAGTACATCCTTCCTGAGGACTGGTGCCCAGAACTGGACAGCATACTCCAGGTGCGGCCGGACCAGAGTCTTGTAGAGCGGGAGAATTATTGTTTTATCTCTGGAGTTAATCCCCTTTTTAATGCCAATATTCTGTTTGCTTTGTTAGCAGCAGCTTGGCATTGCTGAGCCTATCATCTACTATGACCCCCAGCTCCTTTTCCATCCTAGATCCCCCCAGAGGTTCTTCCCCCAGTGTATAGATTGCATTCATATTTTTGCCACCCAAATGAATTATTTTACATTTTTCTACATTAAACCTCATTTGCCATGTAGTCGCCCCTCCCATTAATTTGTTCAGGTCTTGTTATTGCCCTGCTTAGCTTAGTATCATCCACAAATACAGAGATTGAACTGTTTATCCCATCCTCCAGGTCGTTTATGAATAAATGAAACAGGATTGGTCCCAGCACAGAACCCTGGGGAACCCCACTACCCACCCCTGACCATTCCGAGTACTCCCCATTTATCACCACCCTCTGAACTCGCCCTTGTAGCCAGTTTTCAATCCATGTACTCACCCTATGGTCCATGCCAACGGACCTTATTTTGTACAGTAAACGTTTATGGGGAATTGTATCAAATGCTTTTGCAAAATCCAGATACACCACGTCTACAGGCCTTCCTTTATCTAGATGGCAACTCACCTCCTCATAGAAGGTTAGTAGATTGGTTTGGCAAGAACAATTCTTCATGAATCCATGCTAATTACTGCTAATGATACCATTCTTATTACCTATATAAAAAATCTTTTATATAGTCCCTTATCATCTCCTCCAAGAGTTTACATACTATTGATGTCAGGCTAACTGGTCTGTAATTCCCAGGGATGTTTCTTGGCCCTATTGGTGCTATATTGGCTTTTCTCCAATCAGCTGGTACCATTCCAGTCAGTAGACTGTTCCTAAAAATTAGGAACAATGATCTGGCAATTACTTGACTGAGTTCCTTAAGGACCCTCGGGTGAAAGCCATCTGGTCCCAGTGACCTATTAATGTTAAGTTTTTCAAGTCTATTTCTAATTCTGTCCTCTGTTAGCCATGAGGATATACATTTAGCAGTTTTGGTTACTGAACCCCCCCGATTCCTTTATGAAGACTGAGGAGAAGAATAAATTCAATACCTTCACCATCTCTCTATCCTTGGTAACATGATACCCTTCATCATTCTTTATGGGACCAATATGATCTGACCTCCCTTTATTACTAGTTATGTACTTAAAGAATTTCTTGTGATTTTTTTTTTACTCTGCTCCGCTATATGCCCTTCGTGTTCTATCTTAGCCGCCCTGATTGCATCCTTACATTTCTTGTTGCATCCTTTTGTAAAGTTGGAATGCTGATGATGATCCCTCAGCCTTGTATTTTTTGAAGGCATTCTCCTTTGCTTTAGAACTTAAGGAGAGCCTTGCCTTCAACCAGTGACAAACTTGGTGCACCAAGCCAGAATCAACCCGTGAGGAAAAAGGCCCTTCCACCATTCCCACCGTTCCTACCTAGCTCCTGGTGTATGATGGTAATCTCTATTTTGACATCATCAGACTTGGCCAAAACTCACATGGGAATCACAAGTACTTGATGGGGGTTACTGCTGTAAGCGAAGAGTGGGCAATCTATGGTGGCACAAGTCCTAACATGTCTTCCTTGGCAACAGTTTTCTCCTCTTAATTATTTTTCAGGGTAATATGCCCTCTAGTGAACCTCTTCTGATGAAAATAGAATGTTGGTTCTCCGTCTTGCTCTTATCTGTAAGTTCTGGTTATTTTTGTCTTTCGTCACATCCCCGGGATAGCTGCGCTTAGCCCAACATCTCCACCGTCCAGAAATAGTAACCGGCAACATAAGACACAACCAAAGTACAAACTGCTGGGTGCGGATACAGAAGGCCTAAAACTACATCGCTCGTTGGGGTGTTTGTACCCCAAAGTCGCATGACAAGTCGCAGCCCATGTTTTCCAATGAGAACCGTTCATATCTGTGCGACCTAAAATCGTTCCTGCACTGCTTTGGTCTGACTTTTATGCGACTTGAGGGCCATAGACTTCAATGTAAACCCTCAATAGTCACATGAAAGTCGCACCTGCATGATATACATGCGACTTGTGTGTGACTTTGTAAAGAACAAACAATCATATAGTTTGCTTTTTGACCCCTGTGCCAGCCCATCCCTTCAGCAGAGAAGCCCCTCCTGACCAAATTGTCCATCCATCTTTTCTCCCGGTGTCCCTTTTGCAAGAGAAATGAGCTCTAACCCTAACCCTAGCCTAACTCTAGTCATAACCCTAGCCATAATTCTAACCCTAGCCATAATTCTAACCCTAGCCATAATTCTAACCCTAGCCATAACCCTAACCCTAGCCATAATTCTAACCCTAGCCATAATTCTAACCCTAGCCATAATTCTAACCCTAGCCATAATTCTAACCCTAGCCATAATTCTAACCCTAGCCATAACCCTAACCCTAGCCATAATTCTAACCCTAGCCATAATTCTAACCCTAGCCATAAATCTAACCCTAGCCATAATTCTAACCCTAGCCATAATTCTAACCCTAGCCATAATTCTAACCCTAGCCATAATTCTAACCCTAGCCATAAATCTAACCCTAGCCATAAATCTAACCCTAGCCTTAACCCTAATCCTAGCCATCACTGCAGCAGGAAAATAAATTGTGTCACACCATGTATGTTATCATTGGTCAGAGCCAAAGTCGCAACAAAGTTTCACTCATCTAAAGTCGCATAAAAATTGCATTAAAGTCACATCAAGTCGCACTGTAAAGCCACAGTGTAAATCGCATGATTTTGAAGTCGCACACTTGTGAATGGAGTCTAAGGGGCAAGGGGTGAAGCAATACTATTGAGGCCTTCAAGATGTTTACTGTGAGTAATATGGGATATAATGGCATAATATGTGCGTAATATGGGATATATTTGCTTGGTCATAAAGGGGTTAATCTTCAATAAAATAAATACATAAGGTTATATAGATTTCTACAGACTGGTTCCCAGCTCCGCCCCCTTTGTGCTGCAACTGCCTTCAAGCTGCAGCTGTGATGGAGGAGCTTGGCATGGCCTGGCCTTGTCACCTGGCAGTGTCCAGCACCATGTGGCCTATCCTGCTCATGGTGGATTTTAGGAAGTCTTTGAAGCTTGCCGGGTTTATCTGATCCCATGCCGTCCGGAGCAGGAAGTTCAGGCGCTTTTGGAAGGAGATGAGGGTTTTCATTTGTAACTTGGAAAATCTAACTTCTCTGTGATCAAAGTGCAGGATGACGGGGCTGTCTGTTGTGTGTTAGAGGTGATACTGAGGAAGACGTGTTGTGTGTTGTGTTGGGGAGGAAACTTGGGATGGTGGAGCTGTGTGTTGTGTTAAGGATGAAATTTGAGATGACGGTGCTGTTTTGTTTTATAGAAGACACTCAGGATGGTGTTATGTTGGGGACAAGACCCAGGATGGTGGTGTGTTGGGGAGAAGACCCAGGATGGTGGGCTTGGGGAGAAGACCCAGGATGGTGGGGTTGGTGAGAAGACCCAGGATGGTGGTGTTGTGTTGGGGAGAAGACCTAGGATGGTTGGTGTTGTGTTGGGGAAAAGACCCAGGATGGTTGTGTTGGGAGAAGACCCAAGATGGTGGTGTTGTGTGTTGTGTTGGGAGAAGACCCAAGATGGTGGTGTTGTGTTGGGTAGAAGACCCAAGATGGTGGTGTTGTGTTGGGTAGAAGACCCAAGATGGTGGTGTTGTGTTGGGTAGAAGACCCAGGATGGTGGTGTTGTGTTGGGGAGAAGACCCAGGATGGTGGTGATGTGTTGGGGAGAAGACCCAAGATGGTTGTGTTGTGTTGGGAGAAGACCCAAGATGGTGTTGTTGTGTGCTGTGTTGGGAGAAGAACCAATATGGTGGTGTTGTGTTGGGGAGAAGACCCAGGATGGTGGTGTTGTGTTGGGGAGAAGACCCAGGATGGTGGAGTTGTGTGCTGTGTTGGGAAAAGACACAAGATGTTGGTGTTGTGTGTTGTGTTGGGAGAAAACCCAAGATGGTGGTGTTGTGTGTGTTGTGTTAGGAAGACACCTTGGTTTGTGTTGTGTTTTAGTGAGGAAACTTGGGATAGAGGTGCTGGGTGTTGTGTTAGGGATGAGATTCAAGATGGTGGAACTGTGTGTTGCATTAGGTAGGATGCTAAAGATGGCAGTGTTGGGTTTTGTGTTGGGTAGGATGGTGGTGCTGGATCTTGTGTTGGGTAGGAGACTCAGGATGGAAGTGATGGGTGTTGTGTTAGGTCGAAGACTCAGGATGGTGGTCCTGTGTGTTGTGATAGGGAGGAGACTCATGATGGTGGTCCTGTGTGTTGTGTTAGGTAGGATGTTGGTGCTGTATCTTGGGTTGGGTAGGAGACTCTGGATGGCAGTGCTGGGTGTTGTGTTAGGTAGGAGACTCAGGATGGTGGTCCCGTGTGTTGTGTTAGAGAGGAGACTCATGTTGGTGGTCCTGTGTGCTGTGTTAGGTAGGATGGCTGTCCTGTGTGTTATGTTAGGCAGGGTAGTGGTACTGTGATATATTTGTTAGGGGCCAACAGATGTGTTTGTACATTGTACCCACAAGGAGGGAGGAAGGTAAGCCGAAGAATGACTCAACTGCTCCTTCACTGTCCAATCACTGGCTGGGGGAGGGAAGGTGACCTGGATGTATTGTCAGGAATCTGTAAATCTCATCAAAAGCCTCAACAGAATTCGGAGCCGATAATAAACTCCTCGCCGCAGACTGAACTTTGCTTGCCTCGCAGATCAAATCATTTTCATTGTATTGATCACATACAAATAAAAAAAAAACTTTCATGCAGACGCCATGCCAACACCTCTTTGTGTGGTTATAGATGGATAGGGAATTGTTTGATGTCCAATCAGGTTATTTTTTGCTGTCTGTCCCGCTGGGGAGATTTCTCCTAACTTCCTCTCCTGGAGAAGCAACAGGAAATGGGAGGAAATCTCTACAAAACGCAGAAAATTCCCATCTTCAGTCTACTGCACACGGGTCCCAATGGAGGAATATCCCATACTTGCATTGATGGCTTCTCCCTTCCCGGGGGACTCTGGATGTTCTTGGTCTTCCAGTGTGGGGGCAGATTTTTTATTTATTCAATTCTGGTCTGTTCTGGAGGGTTATAGGAATTTAAAAACATTTTATATTATTTTAATTTGCCGGTAGCTTTGGTGAACAAGGTTTCTGTCCAACAGTGTGGTTCACTTAGAGCCGGAGTGCCCCTTTACTCCTTCATCTCAGTTCCTTCGATTGTTTAATGTTTCCATGTGGGACTTCCCTGAGCGCTGACGGGACACTCCGGGTGACAGCCAGTCATGTGTCCATAGATTGTGAATCACATGATGACAGCGGCTGGGGGTCCAACAGGCATACGTCTGCATGGAGTATGTATGTTACACCCCCCCCTCCAATGTCTGAATGAGTTTCCGCCCAAATTCCACAAAAATAGGTCAGCTTTTGTAAGGCTCAGTAGCCAGTGTATGTAATTCTCACACCAATATATCGTTTTATAGCTCTGATATATACCATAGTGCTGTACAGAGAACACTGGGCAGTCGCATCAGTCTCTGTGCCAGAGGAGCTTACACTCTAATGTCCCCCCACAGACACACACTATTATACGTTTACATAGCTCTGACATATACCGCAGTGTTGTACAGAGATCACTGAGCCAGTCACATTAGTCTCTGTACCAGGACTGTGGGGGGACATTAGAGTGTAAGCTCCTCTGGTTCAGTGTTCTTTGTACAGCACTGCGGTATGTCAGAGCTATAAAAAATGTATAATAATAATAGTCTGTGACTGTGGTGGGGACATTAGAGTGTAAGCTCCTCTGGTACAGAGACTGGTGTGACTGGTTCATCGTTCTTTGTACAGCACTGCGGTATATGTCAGAGCTATATATAAATGTATACTAATAATAGTCTGTGACTGTGGGGGGGACATTAGAGTGTAAGCTCCTCTGGTACAGAGACTGGTGTGACTGGTTCATCGTTCTTTGTACAGCACTGCGGTATATGTCAGAGCTATATATAAATGTATACTAATAATAGTCTGTGACTGTGGGGGAGACCTTAGAGTGTAAGCTCCTCTGGTACAGAGACTGGTGTGACTGGCTCAATGATCTCTGTACAGTACTGTGGTATATGTCAGAGCTATAGTAATAAAATGTATAATAATAGTCTGTGACTGTAGGGGGACCTTAGAGTGTAAGCTCCTCTGGCACAGAGACTGGTGTGACTGGTTCAGTGTTCTCTGTACAGCACTGCGGTATATGTCAGAGCTATATATAAATGTATAATAATAATAGTGTGTGACTGTGGGGGAGCCATTAGAGTGTAAGCTCCTCTGGTACAGAGACTGGTGTGACTGGCTCAGTGTTCTCTGTACAGCACTGCGGTATATGTCAGAGCTATAGTGTGTTGATCCAGGCCCATGGTGTGTTATCTGTTGGGCCCCTCGCTCTGCCTGTCCCTCCCTCGTCTCGCACACATCGCCCTCAGTGTTTGTACAGCTCGCAGCTTCCTGACAGAGCCCAGAATAGAGTGCGTTCCCCCGGAGGGGTGGAGGCGGCTTTCACTCCATTTTTAACTTTTTCCTTGCTGGCAGACATCCCTCTGCCCATCCAATCTGATTTATGTCCTCCGCCATCGATAACCTACCACCTATGAGCTGCGTCCTGAAATATGGGAAATACAGCGACCGCCCCATTCTGTGTGCGCCCCCAATATCTGTATACCCCACTGGGGGGGGGGGGGTGATAATGTTAGCGAAGAGCATTTTTTCCCAGAATTAGTAAATATGCTGAAGCTGTTCTCACTCGAAATGCCCAATAAAGTGCAAGGAAAAATAAAAAAATGTTTGCTTGCACATGATTGGATGATTGAAATCAGCGCAGCTTCACCTTATTCTCCAATCAAAGTGAAAATTGACCATGCAAACAGAACATGCTGTACTTTTTTTTTAGTAAATCTTTCAGTGGGTGTTTCCTGCCAATGGACTGGGGCTAAATGGATAAACAGTTACCGTACTTGTTATTGTAAGGCACCAGGGGGGCGGTAAAATTAGGCAGTTGAATTTATAGCGCCCCCCCCCCACAAGAAGAATAGGAGGAAGGCTAAAAAAAAATTCCAACAGGTTTAGATACATGGCATTTGAAAAAAAAAACAACAAAATAAAACTGTTTGTATATGGATACAATGATTTATATATATATATATATATATATATATATATATACACACACAAATCCTTTACATAACAACATGTTTGGGGGATGCCCTAAACCTGCATGTCGTGTTACAAAACAATACAGGTGCATCTCAAAAAATTAGAATATCATCAAAAAGTTCATTTATTTTAGTAATTCAATTCAAAAAGTGAAACTTGTATGTTTTATAGATTCATTACGCACAGAGTGATATATTCCAAGTATTTCTTTCTTTTAATTTTAATAATTACAGCGAGTGACACCCCAAAATTCAGTATCTCAGAAAATGAGAATATTGTGAAAAGGTTGAATATTGTAGACTCGGGGTGTCACACTCTAATCTGATAATTAACTCCAAACACCTATAAAGGTTTCCTAAGCCTTGAAATGGTCTCTCAGTCGGGTTCAGTCGGTTACACAATCACGGGGAAGACTGCTGACCTGACAGTTGTCCAGAAGACGGTCATTGACAACCTCCACAAGGAGGGTAAGTCACAAAAGGTCATTGCTAAAGAAGCTGGTTGTTCACAGAGTGCTGTATCCAAGCATATTAATGGAAAGTTGAGCGGAAGGAAAAAGTTGTGGTAGAAAAAGGTGCACAAGCAACAGGGATAACCACAGCCTTCGGGAGGATTGTGAAGCTAAGGCCATTCAAGAATTTGGGGAAGGAGTGGACTACTGCTGGCGTCAGTGCTTCAAGAGCCACCACACACAGATGTATCAAGGACCTGGGCTACAACTACCGCATTCTTTGTGTGAAGCCACTCCTGAACCAGAGACAACATCAGAAGCGTCTCACCTGGGCTAAGGAGAAGAAAGACTGGACCGTTGCTCAGTGGTCCAAAGTCCTCTTTTCGGATTAAAGTAAATTTAGCATTTAATTTGGAAATCGAGGTCCCAGAGTCTGGAGGAAGAGTGGAGAGTCTGGAGGAAGAGTGGAGAGTCTGGAGGAAGAGTGGAGAGTCTGGAGGAAGAGTGGAGAGTCTGGAGGAAGAGTGGAGAGGCTCAGAATCCAAGTTGCACGAGGTCCAATGTGAAGTTTCCACAGTCAGTGATGATTTGGGGGGCCGTATCATCTGCTGGTGTTGGTCCTCTGTGTTTTATCAAGTCCAAAGTCAGCGCAGCCCTCTAGCTGCGAAGAAATTCTAGAGCACTTCATGCTTCCCTCTGCTGACCAGCTTTATGGAGATGCTGATTTCATTTTCCAGTAGGACTTGGCACCTTCCCACACTGCCAAAACTACCAAAACTTGGTCACATGATCATGTGACCACTGTGCTTGATTGGCCAGAAAACTCGCCTGACCCAAACCCTATAGAGAAACTGTGGGGAATTGTCAAGAGGAAGATGAGAGACACCAGACCCAACAATGCAGAGGAGCTGAAGGCCGCTATCAAAGCAACCTGGACTTCCATAACACCTCAGCAGTACCACAGGCTGTGATCGTCTCCATACCACACCGCATTGATGCCATAATTCATGCAAAAGGAGCCCCGACCAAGTATTGAGTGTATACTGTACTGTACATGGACAGACTTTTCACTCAGACAACATCTCTGTATTAAAAATCCTTTTTTTTTTTTATTGGCCTTATGTAATATTCTAATTTTCTGAGATTTTGAGTTTTGTCAGAAACCATGAAATCAGGCCGAGACAGAAGTACAGTTAAATCACACTTGTTTAATAATAAAAGTAAAAAGAACAAAACATAGCCAAAGTGCAGTAACCAGAACGGATAGTCAGCCAAGCCAGAAGTCAGGGATCAACGTAGTGGAACAGCAAGCAGGATCTGGAGCCGGAAGGGATGTCAGCAAAGCAAGTCTTGAACAGGATCGCAGGAGATAGTTTCTGTGATGTTGACCAAGGCGAAGGCAGAGATCCTCTGGGCTGAACAACTTAAGTAGGCAGGACTGACGAGCAGGATATCATCAACAGCTGAGTAACTGTGGAGAGATAGGAGCTGGCAATTAGCCGACAGCTGAGTGGCCAGCTTTGAGAAGGAAGGGCTGAGCCCAGCTCTGACAGGTTTTCACTAGCTGTAAGCCATAATCATTAAAATTAAAAGAAAGAAATGCTCGAAATATATCACTTTGTGTGTAACGCATCTATATAATATATATACGAGTTTCACTTTTTTTTTAATTGAATTACTGAAAATAATTAACTTTTTGATGATATTCTATTCTTTTTGAGGTGCACCTGTATAATGTAATCCCCTTTTAAAGTGACATTAAAATTTGGTCTTGACCAATATGACCATATTTAGTTAATGACGTCTCCGAGGATCTTGGACGTCTCCGAGGATCGCCGGCTGTTTGTTTACATACAGCGGGCAGAGATGTAGTCCTTTTAAAAGCGACATTAAAAAAAAATATAGTCATGACCATATTTGGTCATTTATGGGCATCCCCATAAAGATAAAGGTCCATAAAGACATGGATGAGCGAGTTTGGGGTGGAGGAACTTGACTGGCCTGCACAGAGTCCTGACCTCAACCCGATTAGAACGCCTTTGGGATGAATTAGAGCGGAGACTGCGAGCCAGGCCTTCTCGTCCAACATCAGTGCCTGACTTCACAAGTGCGCTTCTGGAAGAATGGTCAAACATTCCCATAGACACACTCCTAAACCTTGTGGACAGCCTTCCCAGAAGAGTTGAAGCTGTTATAGCTGCAAAGGGTGGAGCCAACTCAATATTGAACCCTACGGACTAAGACTGGGATGCCATTAAAGTTCATGTGTGTGTAAAGGCAGGTGTCCCAATACTTTTGACAATATAGTGTATGTTATGGTGATTGTATGATGTCATCTCCTGACCATTCCCCTATATTTATTGGTTCCTAGCTTGATAAAGAGCTTGAAGCTGTTGCTGTTACTTTGTATATCCTGCATGCTGAGTAAACTCTTGAAGTGTGCTCATTTCCTTGGGTGCGCTTATGAAAAAAATTCACAGAGCTATTGCTTCTGTGATACTTTATGTGCATTTGTACTGTATTGGGGAAAAATCGAACATTACTAGGCTATTTTCTCTTTTGGTCAAATGTTGTTATTAATTTATATAAAATAGAGGTATTAGGGAAAAAAAATCTGCATTATGGCCACTAGATGGAACCTATGATTGTATTTATTTCTTCTTCAGCTCCATCTAGTGGTTGTATTGTGGTATTTTCCTGGTTCATTCTATTCTGTATGAAGAATTAACATTCGACCTAGAGGAAAAAAATAGCCTAATAACATTCACTTTTAACCTCATTTGCACAGAATGACAATATAGGGTGTATATGTTTTGTACCTATAAATCACATGGGTGCTTTAATCCCCTTTCGCTCGCTCTTGCGGCAGTCAGCAAAGAGATCAGGAAGTTTTGCATTTATAGTATATATTGTATGCGTAAGTTTTATACAAGCCACTGCAACCAAATTCAGCAGGCTTTTTGCAGGGCTTCTGGGAGGACCTGCAGCCTCTTGTCACAGGACACTTCGGTATATTGTGCAACCTCCCTCTCAGGCTGCAGCGATTGGGCAGTGCTGCAGCAGACTTACCCATGCAAATGTATCACACTAGTTGCATTTGAATGGCATAATAAGGGGTTTATCTGCATAGCATAATTACCATAGCAGGTTGTGTCCCTGGTTTCAATTTACGGTCGGAGTGTGCCTTTAACAAATGAGCTGTGTGTCAGGAGCGCCCTTTATCCTGCAGCGGAGGGGCCACTCAGGTAAAAAGTCTCATTTCCGGCCTTCCACCTAGATACACAGCTGATCAGGAAAGAGGAAATGAACTTTGATTCCTGCACAGCAGATGAGAGTTGTCAGTATATAGGAAGCCGCTGGAGCATACCATTCATTGGAATGAACCATTCATTGGACTGGACCCAATCCGTTCTGGAATGGAGGAAGATGACTCAGTCCTTATCACCATAAAACAAGACAATGGGGTCTCTGATTCATCTTGGTAGGCGGGTCTGTCACAATGTATCGGCGTTGGTGACACAGTCTGGTGACATCCTGGGTCAACTGTTGACCTATGGCAGCTGAAAGATGTAGACCAGGGGTTGTCAACTTACGAGGTACAGGGGCCCCTCAAGTGACATCACCAAAGGGCCACACATAATATCCATCATATGTAATGCTAGAGAGGACTGCCAAAGACGGGATATCTCGAATGAAATGATGTTCAGAGACTGGGGGTATCTCGGAAGAAATGACGGTCAAAGATTGGGGACGTTTCGAAGGAAACGATGGTCAGAGATTGGAGTCATCCCAGAGGAAATCATGGTCAGAGATTGGGGACATTTAGAAGGAAATGATGGTCAGAGATTGGGGTATTCTCAGAGGAAATGACGATCAAAAACTGGGGACATCTCGGAGGAAATGATGGTCAGAGATTGTGGTCATCCCAGGGGAAATGATGGACAAAGACTGGGGACATCTCAGGGGAAATGTTGGTCAGAGATTGTGGTCATCCCAGAGGAAATGATGGACAAAGACTGGGGGTGTCTCAAAAGAAATGACAGTCAGAGATTGGGGACATTTTGAAGGAAATGATGGTCGAAGACTGGAGACATCCCAGATTCAATGATGATCAGAGACTGGGAACATCTCAGGGTAAATGATGGTCAGACACTGGGAACATCCTAGAGGAAATGATGGTCAAAGACTGAGGAAATCCCAGTAGAAACGATGGTCAGGGACTATGATGGATATCTTAGATAAAATGATGGCTCATGGCTGGGGACATCTCAAAGGAAATGAAGGCCAGAGACTGGGGACATCCCAAAAAAAATGATGTTCAGAGACCGAAGACATCTTAGAGGAAATGTTGGTCAGAAACTGGGGACATCCCAGGGCACACGATGGTCAAGGACTGAGGCCATCCCAGAAGAAATGATGGTCAAGGACTGAGGACACCCCAGAGGAAATGGTGGTCAAGGACTAGAGACATCCCAGAGTAAATGGTGGTCAAGGACTAGAGACATCCCAGAGGAAATGATGATCAAGGACTGAGGACATCCCAGAGGAAATGATGGTTGAAGACTGAAGACATAAAATATAAATAAACGTGCCTGCGCTGAAAAAACAGATATATCCCAATAGTTGGCACGTTAGCAGGCACATTTATTTATATTTTTTGGTTTATGCACGCAATGAAACGTGGTTAGTGTTTGCAGTTTATCTATATTTGTTTCACCTCACAAAGGCATCAGTCCATCTTAGGCTCACAAGACCCCCACATAATTAGTCTCAGAAGACTTAAGACATCTCAGGGGAAATGATGGTCAGAGATTGGGGACATCCCAGAGGAAATGATGGTCAGAGACTAGGGACGTCCCAAAGAAAATGATAGTCGGGGACTGGAAACATGCAACAGGTTTGGTTGGAGACATACTGCAGAAGACTATGGCACATCACTGTATACGAAGCTAGACATTCTGCTATTTGTCACCTCTTTACACATCAGAGCTCCCTACCAGACTGGGAGGGTCCAAGGGACCCACGACAATTACCAAAGGGCCGCATATTTTTCAGCGACTGCAGGTCGGGCATTAGGAATGGAACTATTACGTTTTGCAGTTGTTATTCAACTTGGATACAACGTTTCCACAGACATAAGGCTGCGGGGCCCAGGTGCAACGTGTGTCGGGGCCCCTCAACTATTCATAGAACATGCTTTTACCTGGTGATTTGGAGCTGTCCTTTAGTCTAATGGTATCTGTTACTGTAAAAGTTGGTTTGATTGAAATCTCATCGCACCATTTAATTTTGCCTATACCATTGAATCCAACGCATTTCATCAGAAGCTTAGCAAAATGTTCCGGCAAACTCCGGGGCCCAGAGAAACCAGGAAATTTTGTCTACCGCCCAAGGTGCGTGGCTCCACAGCAGAACCCCCGGGTCCTGGCCTGGCTCACTGCACTCCAGCAAATCAGTCAGAAAAGAAAACGAATCGCTGCACTCCGGGGCCGCAGCAACTTTTCTGGTTCATTTCAAGGTAGCAGGGGGGTCTCCACTGATATGTTTCACTCCTAAGCGTGAAATATTTGACCCATCCCCCCCCCCCCCCCCCCCGCTGCCATCCATTTCCATAAAGAAGAAAAGTTGCTGCAGCCCGGAGTGCAGTGATTCGTTTTCAGATTTTGCTGGAGTGCAGTGAGCCAGATCAGCACCCAGGGATTTTGCATTGGAGCCACCTTCTTTGATGTATCTAACTGGACCCTTGTCCTTGACCCTTGTGCAACCCCGCACTAAAGACCCATCTAGTTGGACTCCCCTGACTTTCTCCTTCATGTTATACGCCTGCGTCCGCTCTGCTCCATCTGCTGTACGTGGCGCTGCTCGGCTGTAGACGCTGCATGTGGCACGTGCCTTGTACACTCCAGATTACCACCTGCTCCTAATAAACTCATTATATGTCCTCATCCTCCTCTGCTGCGTGCCGTATCTCCTTTTCTTCACTCCAATTAACACATCTGTTTCCACAAATCACATTATAGCCAATCACAGTCACAACGGACGACCGTCATCGCCCTTTTATTGTTGTACGTGCGCTGCCGAACCCCGGCTTCATCCGGACGCAGAATTCAGCGTCCTGAGCTGACGACTCCACAAGCCACCGAGACCAGGAAACAACCGATACATTGTACATAGTGCGGGAAATATGTCCGTCTATCTGCATACTGCTCCTATCAGCTTCTGCGCCAAAGGAGCTTACACTCTAATCTCACACGCTATTAGTATACTTTTTTTTTTTAAAGATGTGACATACACTATATTACCAAAAGTATTGGGATGCCTTCCTTTACACTCACATGAACTTTAATGGCATCCCAGTCTTAGTCCGGAGGGTTCAATATTGAGTTGGCCCACCCTTTGCAGCTATAACAGCTT
This sequence comes from Lithobates clamitans, assembly GCA_037952925.1. NCBI lineage: Eukaryota > Metazoa > Chordata > Amphibia > Anura > Ranidae > Lithobates > Lithobates clamitans. The sequence goes on from JBBGZY010001943.1 coordinate 464,473, forward strand.
CAACTCTTCTGGGAATGCCGTCCACAAGGTTTAGGAGTGTGTCTATGGGAATGTTTGACCATTCTTCCAGAAGAGCATTTGTGAGGTCAGGCACTGATGTTGGATGAGAAGGCCTGGCTTGCAGTCTTCACTCGAATTCATCCCAAAGGTGATCTATCGGGTTGAGGTTTAGGACTCTGTGCAGGCCAGTCAGGTTCCTCCACCCCAAACTCGCTCATCCATATCTTTATGGACCTTGCTTTGTGCACTGGTCCAAATCATTTGGTAGAGGGGGGTTATGGTGTGGGGGGGTTGATTTCCAGGGGTTGGGTTTGGCCCCTTAGTTCCAGTGAAGGGAACTCCTTAAGGCATCAGCAAGACATTTTGGACAATTTCATGCCCCCAACTTTGTGGGAACAGTTTGGGGATGGCCCCTTCCTGTTCCAACATGACTGCGCACCAGTGCACAAAGCAAGGCCCATAAAGACACGGATGAGCGAGTTTGGGGGTGGAGGAACTTGACTGGCCTGCACAGAGTCCTGACCTCAACCCGATAGAACACCTTTGGGATGAATTTGAGCGGAGACTGCAAGCCAGGCCTTCTCGCCCAACATCAGTGCCTGACCTCACAAATGCGCTCTTGGAAGAATGGTCAAACATTCCCATAGACACCCTCCTAAACCTTGTGGACGGCCTTCCCAGAAGAGATGAAGCTGTTATAGTTGCAAAGGGCGGAGCCAACTCAATATTGAACCCTACGGACTAAGACTGGGATGTCATTAAAGTTCATGTGCGTGTAAAGGCAGACGTCCCAATACTTTTGGTAATATAGTATATACCGAAGTGCTGTACAGAGAACACTGAGCCTCAAGTCACATCAGTCTGCAACAGAAGAGCTTACACTCTAATGTCCCCTCACGGTCGCACACTCTCTGAACGCGCCGAAAGTGGCAAGTTTTGAATTAAATTCTAAAGGTGTAAGGCCAGAGGGATTCCTCCTTTGTTTTATAGAGCAGTGGTCATCAACCCTGTCCTCGGGGCCCACTAACAGGCCAGGTTTTCAAGAAATACATCCCAGGTGATATCATTTGCTGCTCGGTGATTGCAGGATTCTAGTCTGCATCTCCCCCAAGGTAATACTTATAACCTGGCCTGTTAGTGGGCTCTGAGGACAGGGCTAACCACTGTTATAGAGATGTCCTCCCTCTTCCTGATGTGTCTCCAGCACAGAAAGTGAAAGGAAATCTCCCCTCTGGGATTTAGGAAGAAGAAATGGAAATAAAAAACCTGTCATGAGTTTAACCGTCTGTAATCCCTAAACTACATCCTGCTGCAGACAGCCACAGAAGACTGACAGCAGAAAAAGGCCAAGTGCTGATCTAGTCTGCCCCGTTTTTAATTTTTCTGTTGAACCTTTTTGTCTGAGTGCAGATCTAGGATTGTCCCATGAATGTTCGAATCCACTTACTGCTGACTGACTCACCACCTCTGCTGGAAGTCTATTCCAAGCTTCGACTACTCTTTCTGTAAAATAATACTTTCTAAGGTTAGTTTTGAACTTTCCATGGTCTAGTTTGAGGCCATGTCCCCGTGTCCTTCATCTTGGCTTCATACTGAAAATCCTGCCCTCCTGAACCTTATTGACCTCCTACATGGATTTAAAGGTTTCAGTCATGTCAATGCTTTCCCTTACTTCCTCCAGACTACATATGAAGTTCCTGAACTCTCTCCTGATATACTTTTATCTATCAGAGCTTTCACCAATTTTATTCTCCGTGTCTGGAATTATTCTATCTTATCAATATGTTAATGTAAGTGAGATGTCCAGAACTGAACACAGTATTCTAACTGAGGTCTCACTAAAGATAGAGGAATCAGGACCTCCTTCCTCCTGCTGGTGACAACTCTAGTGATATCAAGATCTATATAGAGGAATCATGACCTCCTTCCTCCTCCTGGTGACCCCCTCTAGTGATATAAAGATCTATATAGAGGAATCAAGACCTCCTTCCTCCTGCTGGTGACCCCTCTAGTGATATAAAGCTCTATATAGAGGAATCAGGACCTTCTTCCTCCTGCTGTGGGCGATCCCTCTAGTGATTATGAAGATCTATATAGAGGAATCAGGACCCCCTTCCTCCTGCTGGTGACCCCTCTAGTGAAATAAAGATCTATATAGAGGAATTGGGACCTCCTTCCTCCTGCTGGTGACCCCTCTAGTGAAATAAAGATCTATATAAAGGGATCAGGACCTCCTTCCTCCTGCTGGTGACCTCTCTAGTCATATACAGATCTATATAGAGGGATCAGGACCTCCTTCCTCCTTCTGCTGACCCCTCTAGTGATATAAAGATCTATTTAGAGGAATCAGGACCTCCTTCTTCCTGCTGGTGACCCCTCTAGTGATATAAAGATCTATATAGAGGAATCAGGACCTCCTTCCTCCTGCTGGTGACCCCTCTAGTGATATAAAGATCTATATAGAGGAATCAGGACCTCCTTCCTCTTGCTGGTGACCCCTCTAGTCATATACAGATTTATATATAGAGGAATTAGGACCTTCTTCCTCCTACTGGTGATCCCTCTAGTGATGTGAAGATCTATATAGAGGAATCGGGACCTCCTTCCTCCTGCTGGTGACCCTCTAGTGCTATGAAGATCTATATAGAGGAATCAGGACCTCCTTCCTCCTGCTGGCGATCCCTCTAGTGCTATGAAGATCTATATAGAGGAATCAGGACCTCCTTCCTCTTGCTGGCGATCCCTCTAGTGAATGAATGAATGAATGAATGACTTGTATAGCACTGCAAATGCGAACTGAATTGCCTCAAGACGCTTGGTCCATCCTGTGGTCCAGCTTGTTAGAAGAGGTAGGTCTTGAGTTTTTTCCTGAAGACCTGATGGTTTTCTTCCATACGGATGTTGGTCGGTAGAGTGTTCCATAGCCATGGTCCTTGGACTGCGAACCATCGTTCTCCCTTCGATTTGTAGCGGGATTTGGGAATGTGGAGGAGGTTTTGGTTGGTTGATCGAAGACTGCGAATTAGGTATGTAGCGTTTTATTTTCTTGCATAGGTATTGAGGAGTGTTTCCTTGTAGGCATTTGTGGGTGAGGCAGAGGGTCTTGAATGTGATCCGATCCTTTACGGTTAGCCAATGTAGGCTCCTCACTGATGGGGAAATGGATTCCCAGGGTTTTTTTTTCCTGTTTTCAGTCTTGCTGTGGTGTTTTGGATGAGTTGTAGGTGTGCAATCTGGTATTTAGGTGGTCCGGTGTAGAGGGAGTTTGCGTAGTCGAGTCGGGAGTTAATGATTAGTTCCAACTACTGCTGCTTTGTCCTCTTTTGGAATGAAGGGGATGAGTGTGCGTAGCAGGCAAAGAAGATGGTGAGATCCGCTGACTACTGATCCAATTTGTGCATCCATTGACATTTCTGAGTCAAAAATGACACGAAGACTTTTGGCTTTGGTGCTTGGGGCGATGGTCTGTCCAAAAACAGTGGGCGGTGTCCAAAGGTTCTTGTTTTTTGTGCTATGAAGATCTATATAGAGGGATCAGGACTTTCTGATGGTGACCCCTCTAGTCATATACGGATCTATATAGAGGAATCGGGTCCTCCTTCTCCTGCTGGTGACCCCTCTAGTGTAAGGTGACCAGATTTTTAAAATTAAATCCGGGGACATATTTTTTTTTTATTGGCAAATGGTAAACTATTTTATAAGCATATCTTTCTCAAATGACATATGCAGTGTATGTGGTATGTGTTTATTAAATAATTGTATGGTATGTATATATATATATATATATATATATATATATATACGTTATTTCTCACATTTCGTCCATGAGATAAAAAAAAAAGATACTTCTTAGAATTTTTTGAGATATGACTACCAAATGTTATGAAGATAAGATGGAGAAAAAATAGAGTGCAGAGTCCAGGAGTGCGCTACATAAAAAATACAGGGCTCAGCTGTGTCCATGAATACAGCCTCACCCGTGCCCATCTATGCAGCCTCACCAGTGCCCATCTATGCAGCCTCACCAGTGCCCATCTATGCAGCCTCACCAGTGCCCATCTATGCAGCCTCACCAGTACCCATCTATGCAGCCTGACCAGTGCCCATCTATTCAGCCTGACCAGTGCCCATCTATTCAGCCTGACCAGTGCCCATCTATTCAGCCTGACCAGTGCCCATCTATTCAGCCTGACCAGTGCCCATCTATTCAGCCTGACCAGTGCCCATCTATTCAGCCTGACCAGTGCCCATCTATTCAGCCTGACCAGTGCCCATCTATTCAGCCTGACCAGTGCCCATCTAAGCAGCCTGACCAGTGCCCATCTATTCAGCCTCACCAGTGCCCATCTATGCAGCCTCACCAGTGCCACCTATGCAACCTGATCAGTGCCCAGCAATACAGCCTGACCAGTGCCCATCTATGCAGCCTGACCAGTGCCCATCTATGTAGCCTCGCCAGTGCCCATCTGTGCAGCCTGACCAGTGTCCTTCTGTGCAGCCTGACCAGTGCCCAGCAATGCAGCCTGACCAGTGCCCAGCAATGCAGCCTGACCAGTGCCCATCTAGTGTGCTGTCTATCAAAGGAGCCAAACCAGGAGGCGGGAGACTTTGTGTGATGGCGGGCGCCCGGCGATTCAAAAGCTGTCAGAGCAGGTGAGGCCAGCCTCCTCCTAGTTTGTGGCACCCGGGGCGGACTGCCCCCCGTTTGTATGCCACTGGTTTCGGTGCCCCCCCCCCCTCTGCCTCAGCACCCGCCCAGGATCGGCTCTGCTCCTAGCGCCGCCCCTGCAATCCGGGGACAAACTCAGGGACAGACCGGCTCCGGGGACAGTGTCCTCAGTCCGGGGACGTCTGGTCACCCTACACCCTAGTGATATAAAGATCTATATAGAGGAATCGGGACCTCCTTCCACCTGCTGGTGATCACCCCTGAATTGTATTCACCTTCCCCATTGTCTGGTCACACTGTTTGCCCATTTTGCAACCATCTGTCATAAGCGCCCCCCATATCTTTTTCCTCTGTACCCCCAATTTTGTACTCTGTCAGAGAGTTCTTCTTTCTCCTGCACAGGGCAGTGGAGGGGGTCACACTGTGGATTGGCTTTAGCTGACAGCAGAGTTCACTGGAGCCTGGTACATGATCCGGTGCTGACCAGAGACGGCTCCAAAGTCCCCCCCGGGAGCCAGGTTACCATGGGAACTGTCATCCAGCGCCCTGACCCCATAGACTGTCCTCTCCGGGCCTCCGGATTACTGAGCACAATGACCGGCCGGAGCAAACCGCTTAAAGTGATTTTATCACAAACCCCCCCCCCCGGTCATAGAACCAGAAGAAACAAAGTAACAATCACTTCCTCTCTGCAGATGGGCCATCATTGCTGAGATATCGGCTGTGCAAAATCACTGGAAGGAATATGATAGAAAAAGACTTCAGAATGTCACAATATGCAGAATAAGGACAGATACCGAGAATTACACCCGACATACAGGACAAGAGATGTAGTACTGTGCAGAGTCCATACATACAGAATAAGAACAGATACCGAGAATTACACCCGACATACCGGACAAGAGAAGTAGTACTGTGCAGAGTCCATACATACAGAATAAGAAGAGATACCAAGAATTACACCCGACATACAGGACAAGAGAAGTAGTACTGTGCAGAGTCCATACATACAGAATAAGAACAGATACCGAGAATTACACCCTCCATACAGGACAAGAGAAGTAGTACTGTGCAGAGTCCATACATACAGAATAAGAACAGCTACCGAGAATTACACCCGACATACAGGACAAGAGAAGTAGTACTGTGCAGAGTCCATACATACAGAATAAGAAGAGATACCAAGAATTACACCCGACATACAGGACAAGAGAAGTAGTACTGTGCAGAGTCCATACATACAGAATAAGAAGAGATACCAAGAATTACACCCGACATACAGGACAAGAGAAGTAGTACTGTGCAACCAAACTCATCCAACCAAAGCAAAAAGAAAAAATCGATACGATCATCACACAAGCACCGAATTTCGCACTGATCCCAATCACCACTGACACCACCAAAAACATCATCAGAAGTCTCAGAGACAGCACATCACCAAACGACATAATTCCCACAAAACTCCTGAAAGAATGTTCCGACATCTTGGCTCCTACTATAACACACCTCATCAACCAGTCGTTCAAAGAAAGGACTGTTCCAATCGCCCTCAAACATGGCATTGTCAAACCCCTCCTAAAGAAACCCAACCTCGACCCTAAGGACCCTAACTATCTCAGACCGATAACAAGCCTCAACACCATCTCCAAGATTATGGAGAAAGCAGTAGTACAGCAGCTTCAACACCACCTGGACACACACCAACTCCTGGACCCGCTGCAATCAGGCTTCCGCCCAGGCCATGGCACAGAAACGGCACTTCTCAAAATATGGGACGATGCCCTCGAAGCAGCTGATGATAGAGAATCATGTCTCCTAGTACTGTTGGACCTCAGTGCAGCATTCGATACAGTGGACCACAATACTCTACTCATCCGCCTCACAGAGGTAGCAGGAGTCACAGGTTCAGATCTACAATGGTTCACATCCTTCTTAGGAAATCGCTCTCAGGCAGTGGAACTAGGAGCCTTCACCTCTGAAACCCAGGCAATCTCTTGTGGAGTCCCTCAAGGTTCACCCTTATCACCAGTGCTCTTCAACATCTACATCCGCCCACTTCTCAAAATCATCAGAAAATCGGACCTCTGCTTCCACTCATACGCGGATGACACCCAACTCTACCTTCGCATCACCGGGGAAAAAGACCATCATCAGCAACTAGAAAAATGCCTCACTTTGATAGACGATTGGATGACCACTAGCTCTCTTAAACTCAAGGGATCAAAAACCGAGCTTCTTCTCCTACACGCAAATCAAAATTCCAAAACTAAGACCCCATGGACACCACCCACCATTTTTGGACAGACCATCTCTCCAAGCACCAAAGCCAAGAGTCTCGGAGTCATTTTTGACTCCAGAAATGTCAATGGATGCACAAATAGGATCAGTAGTCAGCCAATCTCACCATCTCCTCCGCCTGCTACGTAGACTCATCCCCTTCGTACCAGAAGAGGACAAAGCAGCAGTAGTTGGAACAATCATCAATTCCAGACTCGACTACGCAAACTCCCTCTACATAGGACTACCCCAATATCAGCTTGCGCACTTGCAACTCATCCAGAACACGGCAGCAAGACTGTTAACAGGAAAAAAAACCTGGGAATCCATCTCCCCTTCCCTGAGGAGCCTACATTGGCTGACCGTAAAGAACCGAATTACCTTCAAGACCCTCTGCCTCACTCACAAATGTATACAAGGAAACGCTCCTCAATACCTACGCGAGAAAATAAAGCACTATACACCCAATCGTAGTCTTCGATCTTCAAACCAAAACCTCCTCCTTATTCCAAAAACCCGCTACAAAACAAAAGGAGAACGAAGATTCGCAGTCCAAGGACCATGGCTATGGAACGCTCTACCTACTCCCATCCGCATGGAAGAAAACCATCAGGCCTTCAGGAAGAAACTCAAGACCTACCTGTTCTAAGAAGCTGACAACACAGGAGAGATCGGGCGCCTTGAGTTCGCATTTGCAGCGAATACAATCATTCATTCATTCAGAGTCCATACATACAGAATAAGAACAGATACCGAGAATTACACCCGACATACAGGACAGGAGAAGTAGTACTGTGCAGAGCCCATACATACAGAATAAGAACAGATACCGAGAATTACACCCGACATACAGGACAAGAGAAGTAGTACTGTGCAGAGTCCATACATACAGAATAAGAACAGATACCGAGAATTACACCCGACATACAGGACAAGAGAAGTAGTACTGTGCAGAGTCCATACATACAGAATAAGAACAGATACCGAGAATTACACCCAACATACAGGACAAGAGAAGTAGTACTGTGCAGAGCCCATACATACAGAATAAGAATAGATAGTAATTTGGGTCTTTATTGGCTTGTTGTCCGGTGTGGGGGTGGGGTCAGACGAGGCGGTGGAAGGGTCGCTCGGTGTGGGGGTGGGGTCAGATGAGGCGGAGGAAGGGTCGCTCGGTGTGGGGGTGGGGTCAGATGAGGCGGTGGAAGGGTCGCCCGGTGTGGGGGTGGGGTCAGACGAGCCAGTGGAAGGGTCGCCTGGTGTGGGGCGTATTTCGGAAGGCGTTGGCGCTCCACTAACAATCATTATTGGGAATAATAAGGCTCCTTTGTCTCCGCAATGAACCGTCTTTCCTGGGAGTGTTACAATGGAGAACAATTCTCTGTTATCTAGAAGAAATCGTTCTCTGACAAGGGATTGGCAGACGGGTGCGGCGTGGAGGCCGAGGACCCCATTGTTTTCTGGAGTGACCAGATCCAGCATCTGTACAAAGAGCACCTGTCATTCGGGGCTCCCCTCCCCCCTACTGACCAGAAACAACAGGCAGCCATAGTCAGAGATCAGAGAGGAGTCCTCATCTGTACATTGTATTCAGGGTCAGTCATTACTGAAGCCAGAGGATCCACATGATATGTCTGGGTCTGTACACCCGCTGTGCCCATTATGAGGGGTTCCCACCATCCCTGTGCTGAGTTCCCGGGTCTGTACACCCGCTGTGCCCATTATGAGGGGTTCCCACCATCCCTGTGCTGAGTTCCCAGGTCTGTACACCTGCTGTGCCCATTATGAGGGGTTCCCACCATCCCTGTGCCGAGTTCCCGGGTCTGTACACCTGCTGTGCCCATTATGAGGGGTTCCCACCATCCCTGTGCTGAGTTCCCAGGTCTGTACACCTGCTGTGCCCATTATGAGGGGTTCCCACCATCCCTGTGCTGAGTTCCCGGGTCTGTACACCCACTGTGCCCATTATGAGGGGTTCCCACCATCCCTGTGCTGAGTTCCCAGGTCTGTACACCTGCTGTGCCCATTATGAGGGGTTCCCACCATCCCTGTGCTGAGTTCCCGGGTCTATACACCCACTGTGCCCATTATGGAGGGGTTCCCACCATCCCTGTGCTGAGTTCCCGGGTCTGTACACCTGCTGTGCCCATTATGAGGGGTTCCCACCATCCCTGTGCTGAGTTTCTGGGTCTGTACACCTGCTGTGCCCATTATGAGGGGTTCCCACCATCCCTGTGCTGAGTTTCTAGGTCTGTACACCTGCTGTGCCCATTATGAGGGGTTCCCAACATCCCTGTGCTGAGTTCCCGGGTCTGTACACCCGCTGTGCCCATTATGAGGGGTTCCCACCATCCCTGTGCTGAGTTTCTAGGTCTGTACACCTGCTGTGCCCATTATGAGGGGTTCCCAACATCCCTGTGCTGAGTTCCCGGGTCTGTACCCCTGCTGTGCCCATTATGAGGGGTTCCCACCATCTCTGTGCTGAGTTCCCGGGTCTGTACACCTGCTGTGCCCATTATGGAGGGGTTCCCACCATCCCTGTGCTGAGTTCCCGGGTCTGTACACCCGCTGTGCCCATTATGAGGGGTTCCCACCATCCCTGTGCTGAGTTCCCGGGTCTGTACACCCGCTGTGCCCATTATGAGGGGTTCCCACCATCTCTGTGCTGAGTTTCCGGGTCTGTACACCTGCTGTGCCCATTATGAGGGGTTCCCACCATCCCTGTGCTGAGTTCCCGGGTCTGTACACCTGCTGTGCCCATTATGTAACAGAAGAATTGTGACTTTGCAGCGAATGGAGTAAGACTTCAGGTTGGATTTCTGTTCTGGGAGTGACTCTTCCTTCTCTCCCTCTTCGGTGGAATATTCTGGATTCAGAGTAATATTTGTGTCTCTTCTTCTCTCTTCTCTTCGCAGTTGATATTCGGGAGATAAAAGAGATCCGGCCGGGGAAGAATTCGAGGGACTTTGAGCGATACCCGGAAGACGCCCGCAAGCTGGACTCCACCCTCTGCTTCATCATCCTGTATGGAGCCGACTTCAGGCTGAAGACCCTCAGTGTGGCCGGTATGTGACCAATCATTTTACTTCCTGTCCCTGTGACACCCATACAGGGAATGGAGGGATGGGGTTGCCACCAGAACAGGAAGTCACAGACAGCAATAAAATCTCCAGCTAGACTGTACGTTTTTGATGGAGCCGGAATAAGTTTAAAATTCTATGTGACCCCGTTGGGGAGATTCCATTATACCTCCTGTCCCTGTGACACCCATACAGGAAATGGGGGTGGGTGGGGTTGTCACCAGGACAGGAAGTCACAGACACCAACAAAAAAAACTTTAGCCAGATTATTCATTTTCAATGCAGCGTGAATAAGTTAAAATTTCATTCTGTGACCCCATTTGGGAGATTCCATTTTACTTCCTGTCCCCGTGACACCCATACAGGAAATAGGAGGGGTGGGGTTATCATCAGGACAGGAAGTTACAGACACCAATAAACACACCAGCCAGGATGGTAATTTTTCATTGGAGCAGGATAAAGTTAAAATTTCTCTCTGTGACCCCACTGAGGTGATTCCATTTAACTTCCTGTTCTTCTGACACCCGTACAGGAAATGAGGAGAATGGACACCAGGGCAGGAAGTTGCAGACACCAATATATACTCCAGCCAGATTGTTAGCTTTCATAGTAGAGGGAACAGGTTAAAATTTCTCTCTGTGACCCCATTGGGGAGATTCCATCCTACTTCCTGTTCCTGTGACACCCATACAGGAAATGGAGGGGTGGGACTGTCACCAGCACAGGAAGTCACAGACACCAATTAAAACTCCAGCCAGACTGTTAGTTTTCGATGGAGCGGGAAAGAGTTAACATTTCTCTCGGTGACCCCATTGTGAAGATTACATTTTATTTCCTGTCCCCGTGACACCTATACAGGAAATGAAAGGATGGGGTTGTCACCAGGAAAGGAAGTCACAGACACCAATAAAAACTCCAGCCAGACTGTTATTTTTCAATGGAGTGGAAATAAGTTAAAATGTCTCTCTGTGACCCCAATGGGGAGATTCTATAGCACTTCCTGTCCCCGTGACACCCATACAGGAAATGAGGGTTGGTGGGGTTGTCACCGGGACAGGAAGTCACAGACACCAAATAAAACTTCAGCCAGATTATTCGTTTTCAATGGAGCGTGAATACGTTAAAAAAATCTCTCTGTGACCCCATTTAAGGGGATCCATTTTACATCCTGTCCCTGTGACACCCCTACAGGAAATGAGGGTGGGCGGGGTTGTCACCAGGACAGGAAGCCACAGAAACCAATAAAAAAACTCCAGCCAGATTGCTATAAATTGTAACTCTTTCCCACTCCATCAAAAACGAACAATCTGGCTGGAGTGTTTATTGGTGTCTGTGACTTCCTGTCCTGGTGACAGCCCCACCCCTCCATTTCCTGTATTGGTGTCACAGGAACAGGAAGGAGGATGGAATCTCCTCAATGGAGACAGAAATTTTTAACTCTTCCCCACTCTATCGAAAACTTTCTGTGACTCCATTGGGGAGATTTTATTTTACAACCCGTCTCTGTGACACCCATACAGGAAATGAGGGGGGGGGGTTGTTGTCACCAGAACAGGAAGTCACAGACGCTATAAAAAAAAAATGCTGTTTTTAGTAGTAACCCCTCCCCCGCTCTCCTATATACAGTGTGTGTTTTGACCTGTGTCCCCGATGCAGACATTTGTCATCACTTCCTGCCCTGACACTGGTGGGAGGGACACCCCAACAGAGGCTCTAACCCCTTTCCCAGCTCCATCCTGGAGTTGAGGATTGATTCGGGGCGAGTGGCTGCGATGCGGGTCGGTGACGCAGCCAGAAAATTTGCATTTTCAGGAGGTTGCCATGACCGGTTCCCTATATACAGGACAGTGCGGGGGAGGGGGCAGACCGCACTGAGTTATATCGGGTGAGTCGTGGGCGTGGCGTTCACCACTATGACCTCATCCCGGATCACCGGCCAGTCGGCAGCGGCTGTGACGGGAATAGAAATCCTCTGTGTGGGGGGAGGGGGAGGGTCAGTCACATGATAAAATCAGGGGGTTGAGCTGCGGGTTTCTCGCTGAGCTGCTGCGGGCGACAATTAGGGGGCCAAATGCAACCCATCCAAGTGAATGGGACCCGGCCACCATCGCAGGAAACACGCAGGCGCGACCCCCCCTCCCCCCCCCCAATGCTGGTCACATGCCCTCTGAAAAGCTAAGGCACTTAGGCGTCCTTCACACCTGAGCGTTGCGTTACTGAGCGATTGTAGAGTGTCTGTCTGCAGCGATTTGAGGATTTTTAATCAGCCAATAGAAAAAAATATCATCCGTGTCATTTTATTGTTATGTTTTTACAGCTTTTTCATCCACTTTTTATAAATTATTTAATGTTATTGGTTTCAATTTTTATTTACTTTTTTTTGTAAGGGGTCCTATAAGGTTAGGAGGTCATTGATTATTATTATTATTATTTACTTTGTAAATTGTTTAGTATTTTATTATTGTTTTGTTAGGTTAGGGGTTAATATTAGCGTTAGGGGTTAATTTTAGGGTTAAGGGTCAATTAGTGTTAGGGTTAAATAGTAGCATTAGGGGTTAATATTAGTGTTAGGGGTTAGGGTTAAATATTAGGATTAGGGGTTAGCATTAGGTATTAATATGAGGGTTAGGGTTTAATATTAGTGTTAGGGGTTAGCATTAGGTATTAATATGAGGGTTAGGGGTTAATATTAGTGTTAGGGGTAGGGTTAAACATTAGGATTAGGGGTTATATTGGGTTTAGGGGTTAGGATTTAATTTAAGGGTTATGGTTTAATATTAAGGTTAATATTAGTGTTGGGAGTTAGGGGGTAATTTTAGTGTTATGGTTTAATATTAAAGTTAGGGGTTAATTTTAGGGTTAGGGGTTAAATATTAGTGTTGGGGTTTAATATTGGGGTTAGGGTTAAATATTAGTGTTAGGGGTTAATATTAGAGTTATGGTTTAGGGGTTTAATAATAGTGTTAGGAGTTAGGGGTTCATTTTAGTGTTATGGTTTAATATTAAGGTTAGGGGTTAATATTAGTGTTAGGGGTTAATGTCAGTGTTCGGGTTTAATGTTAGGGGTTAATATTGGGGTTATGGTTAAATATTAGTGTTATGGGTTAAATATTAGGGTTAGGGGTTAATATTAGTGTTAGGGGTTAATATCAGTGTTCGGGTTTAATGTTAGGGGTTAATATTGGGGTTATGGTTAAATATTAGTGTTATGGGTTAAATATTAGGGTTAGGGGTAAATATTAGAGTTATGGGTTTAATATTAGTGTTAGGGGTTAGGGTTTAATATTAAGGTTAGAGGTTAATATTAGTGTTAGGGGTTCGGGTTCATATTAGTGTTAGGGGTTAATTTTAGTATTATGGTTTAATATTACGGTTAGAGGCTAATATTAGTGTTATGGTTTAATATTAAAGTTAGGGGTTAATATTAGGGTTGGGGGTTAATATTAGTGTTAGGGTTTAATGTTAGGGGTTAATATTAGTGTTAGGGTTTAATGTTAGGGGTTAATATTGGGGTTAGGGTTAAATATTAGTGTTATGGGTTAAATATTAGGGTTAGGGGTAAATATTAGAGTTATGGGTTTAATATTAGTGTTAGGGGTTAGGGTTTAATATTAAGGTTAGAGGTTAATATTAGTGTTAGGGGTTCGGGTTCATATTAGTGTTAGGAGTTAGGGGTTAATTTTAGTATTATGGTTTAATATTACGGTTAGAGGCTAATATTAGTGTTATGGTTTAATATTAAAGTTAGGGGTTAATATTAGGGTTGGGGGTTAATATTAGTGTTAGGGTTTAATGTTAGGGGTTAATATTAGTGTTAGGGTTTAATGTTAGGGGTTAATATTGGGGTTAGGGTTAAATATTAGTGTTATGGGTTAAATATTAGGGTTAGGGGTAAATATTAGAGTTATGGGTTTAATATTAGTGTTAGGGGTTAGGGTTTAATATTAAGGTTAGAGGTTAATATTAGTGTTAGGAGTTAGGGGTTAATTTTAGTGTTATGGTTTAATATTACGGTTAGAGGCTAATATTAGTGTTATGGGTTAGGGTTTAATATTAAAGTTAGGGGTTAATATTAGTGTTAGGGTTTAATGTTAGGGGTTAATATTGGGGTTAGGGTTAAATATTAGTGTTATGGTTTAGGGGTTTAATATTAGTGTTAGGAGTTGGGGGTTAATATTAGTATTATGGGTTAGGGGTTAATTTTAGTGTTAGTGTTAAATATTAGTGTTGGGGGTTTAATACTAAGGTTAGGGGTTCATATCATTGGCTCTCTTCTGGTTCTCTTACCTGCGATCGTGAAAAAATCGAGCTGAACGGGTCCAATTATTTTCTTATATTGACAATTTCTAGAATTAGAGGTGACCCCGCCTCCTAGGTGACCCCGCCCCCTAGGTGACCCCGCCCCCTAGGTGACCCAGCCCCCTGCCTGCAGAGTTCGTCTCTCTTTCTTTTGCTTAGTTTTTATTTTTTTTTATTTTTTTTCCCAATTCTAAAATCCAACAAAACTGGGTGAACCTGGAAATCCATTGAAGGACTTTTGAACGTATTCGGGAAGTGGAGGAAAGTTCATGTTTGTTTTCTTGGCGTTTCGCATGTAAAAAAAAAAAAATTCCGCGGCCAGCGTCTGATATTTTCTGTTAGTTGTTTACAAAATCCCCCCGGAATGTATCTAAAGACAACACTGATTTATCCTGGTATTGTATAGAGTGGAGAGGGATTAGAACCCCTGTCGGGGTTTTTATTGTTGTCTGTGTCCCTCCCTGCTCTCTATTTGACCGGTGAGCATTGTCAGTGACAGGAAGTGAGAAATCCAAAAATGTTAGTTGTCACCGGAACAGGAACAGAGGGCAAATCTTCCAGTGGGGACACCTGGAGCAGCGATAACTGTCTGCCTCACTTTAGAAAGACTTCCTGTTGTGTCTCCAGGATAGGAAGTGAAGGGAAATCTCAGCAATACATCTGGCAGAGGGTGTTACTCCACCCTCCCCCCCCCAAAAAAAGGGGGGGCATTTGACTCAGTTTATAGTGAACCTGTCTTGGGGGCGTGGCAACACCCCAAAGCAGATGGGAATCCCAAAACTTCCAGGTTGGTGGTAACAGGTGGAAAAAAAAAGCCAGCAGCTCGATCTTCCGCAATCAATGATTTTATTTACTCAGGTGTAGTAAAAAAATAATACAGGGCTTACGCGTTTCGGCGTGTAGCCGTAATCGTGGCCTATGATTAACCACTTGACCTCCGGAAATTGTACCCCCCTTTATAAGCAGGCCATTTTTTTGCAATACGGCACTGCGTTACTTTAACTGACAATTGCGCGGTCGTGCGACGCTGTACACAAATTGATGTGCGTTTTCCCACAAATAGAGCTTTCTTTTGGTGGTATTTGATCACCTCTGCGGTTTTTATTTTTTGTGCTATAAACAAAATAAAGAGAGACAATTTTGAAAAAAAAAAAAACTTCATTTTTTTCTTTCTGCTATAAAACATATCCCATTAAAAAAAAATCGAAATTCTTCATAAATTTAGTCCAATATTATTTATTCTGCTACATGTTTTTGGTAACAAAAATCCCAATAAGTGTTTATCGATTGGTTTACACAAAAGTTATCGCGTCTACAAACTACGGGATATTTACCGAATTATTTATTTTTTTATACTGGTAATGGTGGCGATCAGCGACTAACTTGGATTTTGCGGCGGACAATCTGACACTAACTGACAGTTTACGGGAACCAGTGACACTAATACAGTGATGAGTGCTAAAAATATGCACTGTCACTGTACTAATGGCACTGGCTGGAAAGGGGTTAACATCAGAGGAGATCAAAGGGTTACATTTGTGCCTAACAGTGTTTGTGTGTACTGTGTGAGGTGCTTTCACTAGGGAAGTGCTTTGCAGGGAAATAAAAAAACGGCACATCCCAGCTGGCAGGACGGAGCTCTGCGTTGTTTACATTCACAGAGTTCTGTTCTGTCGTTCCCCTTGCTGATTAGCGGGTGGTGGGTGTCATCCATTGGCCAGCGGGGGTCATCCATTGGCTGGTGTGTGTTTATCCATTGGCCGGCGGGTGTGGCTGTCATCCATTGGCCAGCGTGTCTAATCCATTGGCCGGTGGGTGTCATTCATTGGCCGGTGGGTGTCATTCATTGGCCGGTGGGTGTCATTCATTGGCCGGTGGCTGTCATCCATTGGCCAGCGTGTCTAATCCATTGGCCAGTGGGTGTCATTCATTGGCCGGTGGGTGTCATTCATTGGCCGGTGGGTGTCATTCATTGGCCGGTGGCTGTCATCCATTGGCCAGCGTGTCTAATCCATTGGCCAGTGGGTGTCATCCATTGGCCAGCGGGGGTTATCCATTGGCCGGCCGGTGTCATCCATTGGCTGGCCGGTGTCATCCATTGGCGGGTAGCTGTAATCCATTGGCCAGCGTGTCTAATCCATCAGCCGGTGGGTGTCATCCATTGGCCGGTGGGTGTCATCCATTGACCGGTGGGTGTCATCCATTGGCCGGTGGGTGTCATCCATTGACCCGTGGGTGTCATCCATTGGCCCGTGGGTGTCATCCATTAGCCCGTGGGTGTCATCCATTGGCCCGTGGGTGTCATCCATTAGCCCGGTGGGTGTCATCCATTAGCCCGGTGGGTGTCATCCATTGGCCGGCGGGGGTCATCCATTGTCCGGCGGCGGTCATCCATTGTCCGGCGGCGGTCATCCATTGTCCGGCGGCGGTCATCCATTGTCCGGCGGCGGTCATCAATTGGCCAGCGTGTGTCATCCATTGTCCGGCGGCGGTCATCCATTGTCCGGCGGCTTGTCCGGCGGGGGTCATCCATTGTCCGGCGGCGGTCATCCATTGTCCGGCGGCGGTCATCCATTGTCCGGCGGCTTGTCCGGCGGGGGTCATCCATTGTCCGGCGGCGGTCATCCATTGTCCGGCGGGGGTCATCCATTGTCCGGCGGGGGTCATCCATTGTCCGGCGGGGGTCATCCATTGTCCGGCGGGGGTCATCCATTGTCCGGCGGGGGTCATCCATTGTCCGGCGGGGTCATCCATTGTCCGGCGGGGGTCATCTATTGTCCGGCGGGGGTCATCCATTGTCCGGCGGCGGTCATCCATTGTCCGGCGGCGGTCATCCATTGTCCGGCGGGGGTCATCCATTGTCCGGCGGGGGTCATCCATTGTCCGGCGGGGGTCATCCATTGTCCGACGGGGGTCATCCATTGGCCTAACGGGTGTCATATATTGGCCGGTGGGTGTCATCCATTGTCCAGCGGCAGTCATCCATTGTCCGGCGGGGGTCATCCATTGTTCGGCGGCGGTCATCCATTGTCCGGCGGTGGTCATCCATTGTCCGGCGGGGGTCATCCATTGTCCGGCGGGGGTCATCCATTGTCCGGCGGGGGTCATCCATTGTCCGGCGGGGGTCATCCATTGTCCGGCGGGGGTCATCCATTGTCCGGCGGGGGTCATCCATTGTCCGGCGGGGGTCATCCATTGTCCGGCGGTGGTCATCCATTGTCCGGCGGGGGTCATCCATTGTCCGGCGGGGGTCATCCATTGTCCGGCGGGGGTCATCCATTGTCCGGCGGGGGTCATCCATTGTCCGGCGGGGGTCATCCATTGTCCGGCGGGGGTCATCCATTGGCCGACACCCGCTAATCGGCTTGTGCTGTGACTAATCACACCCTCCCCGGCAGTGGCAGATCATGTACTAGGTATGGGATCCGGCACAGGAGAGCTGCTTTGCCGCTGTAGAATGGCGTTATGCGATCCATAAGTGGTTCAGTCTACACACTGAAACGCGTAAGCTCGGTATTATTATGTACTACATCTGAATGAAGAGACTCATTCATCATGAGAAGATGAAGTTGCCGGATTTTTTCCCCTGATATGTTTGCTCGGGTGCCAGGAGGACACTACAAGCCAGCGCACCGAACGACCCCCACCTCAGGGAATTCCAAGTGTTTTCTATAATATTTAGGTGGTAACAGAACCGGGATGATTGCCGGGGGGAGACCTCACTTACCTGGAGAGGTACAAAAAACCTGAACTCACCTGACTCCACCTGTAGCTGAAACATGAATTGTGGGTGGACTGTCCCTTTAAAGGGCGGCGTCATCTGAAAAAAAAATTAGCGGATTGCTACAAAGTCGCCACTGAGCTGAATAAAATGTTTGCTTAAATATTAAATATTGAATATCTGTGTGGGCCGGTCTTATGATTTCCACCCCCCCGGGGGGGTGACACCCCCCTACACCGCGATCATTGGATGATCCTGCGGTCTGTGATTGGCTCCGGTGTCCGGGATTCTCCGGAACGTTCATTCACATTGTCCCTGTGTGTTTTCCCGGCAGCGTTCAGCGAGGAGGAGGTGACCATGTGGATCAGCGGACTGAACTGGGTGATGTCTGACACCATGAAGTCTCCGGGACCCCTGCAGGTGGAGAGGTAAGGACCGCTCAATGACCCCCCCCCCCCCCCCCGTATTGTGATAATGGTACGATCCACATCATGTGGGCTTAAAGGGGAACTCTCCCACCTCCCCTTCAGTCTTGTACCGGCTCCTCTCCTGGACGGAAAGGGCTTCCTCTGATTTCACCGCACACTGTGAGCTTCTCACCATGTGCATCAGAAGCTGCAACAAGTCAGATAGAGCCCCGCCCCATTTCCTGACCAGAGGACGTCCAGCATCATTCAGCCCTTTCTTCCACATCCTGACTGTGTTTGGTCCGCCCCCTTTTCATTCATTGGCTCTTAGTACACATGTGCAGAACGAAGAAACATTTGTTTTGTTTCATTTAGTTTATTCTATTTTGAAATTTAAATTTCGGAAGACCGTTATATCCTATTCTTTTCTATTCTTTTTATTCTGTTCTAATCTATTCTATTCAAAATTTGAATTTCAGGAGACCGTTATATTCTTTCTATTCTGTTCTATTATTTTCTGTTCTAATCTATTCAATTCTGTTTGAATTCAGATTTATTCTATTCAAAATTGTACCTTATTCTATTATTTTCTTTTCTCTTTTGTGCTATTCTATTCAACTCTATTCTATTCAACTCTATTCTATTCAAAACTCAGATTTCAGAAGATGGTTATACATATTCTTTATATTTTAATCTATACTATTGAATTATATTCTATTCTTTTCTATTCTTTTATTTTCTATTATATTCTATTCTTTTCTATTCTTTTATTTTCTATTATATTCTATTCTATTCTTTTATTTTCTATTATATTCTATTCTATTCTTTTCTATTCTATCTTCTATTCTCTTCTATTCTATTCCTTTATTTTATTTTTTTATTATATTTCATTCAATTCTTTTATTTTCTATTCTATGCTCTTCTTTTTTATTCTATTCTATTCTTTTCTACTCTAATCTATTCTATTCTGTTTGAATTTGGATTTATTCTATTCAAAATTGTACTCTATTCTATTATTTTCTTTTCTCTTTTGTGCTATTCTATTCCGTTTGAATCTATTCTATTCAACTCTATTCTATTCAAAACTCAGATTTCAGAAGATGGTTATACATATTCTTTATATTTTAATCTATACTATTGAATTGTATTCTATTCTTTTCTGTTCTATTCTTTTATTTTCTATTCTATTCTATTCTATTCTTTTCTATTCTATTTTCTATTCTCTTCTATTCTATTCCTTTATTTTATTTTTTTATTATATTTCATTCAATTCTTTTATTTTCTATTCTATGCTCTTCTTTTTTAATCTATTCTATTCTTTTCTACTCTAATCTATTCTATTCTGTTTGAATTTGGATTTATTCTATTATATTCTTTTCTCTTTTTTGCAATTCTGTTCTTTTCTATTCCATTCTAATCTATTCTATTCAAAACTCAGATTTTAGAAGATGGTTATGCATCTTTATGTTTTAATCTATACTAATTATATTCCATTCTTTTCTATTCTATTCTTTTATTTTCTATTATATTTTATTCTGTTATTTTATTTTCTATTCTCTTCCTTTATATTTTATTATATTTTATTACATTATTTTATTTTCTATTCTATGCTCTTCTTTTTTAATCTCGTCTATTCTTTCTATTCTACTCTTTTTTAATTCTGTGCTAATCTTTTCTTTTCAAAATTTAAATTTCGGAAGATTGTAATGTTCTTTCTATCTTATTCTATTCTATTCTAATCTATTTTATTCTGTTTGAATTTATTCTATTCAAAATGTTACTCTATTCTAGTATATTCTTTTCACAAATTAAATAATTTTTATTTTTTCTTCTATGCTTTTCTTTTTTAATGTATTCTATTCTTTTTTTATTCTGTTCTAATCTATTCTATTCAAAATTAGAATTTCTGAAAACCGTTATATTCTTTCTATTTTATTCTTTTCTATTATATTTTCTATTCTATTCTATTCTAATCTATCCTAGTCTGTTTGAATTCGGATTTATTCTATTCAAAAATTCACTCCATTATATTATATTCTTTTCTCTTTTATGCTATTCTTTTCCATTCCATTCAAATCTATTCTATTCAAAACTGAGATTTCAGAAAATGGTTATACGTATTCTTTATATTTTAATCTATACTATTGAATTCTATTCTATTCTTTTCTGTTCTATTCTATTCTTTTATTTACTATTATATGTTATTAAATTCTTAAATTTTCAATTTTTTTTTCTATTCTATTATTGTTCTCTTCCATTCTATTCCTTTATTTTTTATTATATTTTATTAAATTATTTTATTTTCTATTCTATGCTCTTCTTTTTTTAATCTATTCTATTCTTTTATATTCTTTTTTTTTTACTATTCTAGTCTATTCCTTTTATATTTCTAATTCGAAATTCATGTTTCGGCCAAATTTAGTTTCTTTTTTCTTTTCGGATTTGTTTTAAATTCATTACTATTATAATTCAGATGTTAACAATAAGGAGCAATTCATCCAAATTTTGATTCTGAACAAAACGGACCGCACCTGTCTTGTTTCCCTTAAATCAGAGGCTCGGCATCACATGTGGGCGTTACCTATTTAAACACAGCCTGCCTGGGAACGCCCACTCCTTCAGACCGACACCCACTCACCAAGGCACTGGGTCTCGCTACTTCTCTATGCAAGGCAGGCAGATCGTGGCTGGTGGGAGGAGCTTCCTGAAGTCATCCCAGCCCTGGCCTTAGTACTCCTCCCAAGAGCCCTCAGCCCTGATGCAAGCAGTGGGAGGAGTTATGCAAATATCAAAAATCCCTTGATTAGGGATGGGACAAGGGGTGGGCAGGAGGGACAGTTGCCCTGGGCACAGCGGAGCAGGGAGGAGGGGGGGTGGGCAGAAAATGTACACAGGGCAGTAAACCCATTCTATGACATGCACTAACAGTTGGGGGAGGGGGGCGCAGTTGGGGGGAGGGGGGGAGCGCAGTCCCACTTCTGTGCCCTGGTCCCAGTACTGGCCTTGATGGGCGGAGGAGTGGGCGTTTCCAAGCAGGCTGTATTTGCATAGGTAACACCCACATGTGAGGCTGAGCACTGAGAACTGTAATCCAATGAATGAAAGGGGAGGGGCCAGGGACAGTCAGGCTGGGGAGGAAAGGGGAGGGGCCAGGGACAGTCAGGCTGGGGAGGAAAGGGGAGGGGCCAGGGACAGTCAGGCTGGGGAGGAAAGGGGAGGGGCCAGGGACAGTCAGGCTGGGGAGGAAAGGGGAGGGGCCAGGGACAGTCAGGCTGGGGAGGAAAGGGGAGGGGCCAGGGACAGTCAGGCTGGGGAGGAAAGGGGAGGGGCCAGGGACAGTCAGGCTGGGGAGGAAAGGGGAGGGGCCAGGGACAGTCAGGCTGGGGAGGAAAAGGGAGGGGCCAGGGACAGTCAGGCTGGGGAGGAAAGGGGAGGGGCCAGGGACAGTCAGGCTGGGGAGGAAAAGGGAGGGGCCAGGGACAGTCAGGCTGGGGAGGAAAAGGGAGGGGCCAGGGACAGTCAGGCTGGGGAGGGAAGGGGAGGGGCCAGGGACAGTCAGGCTGGGGAGGGAAGGGGAGGGGCCAGGGACAGTCAGGCTGGGGACGAAAGGGGAGGGGCCAGGGACAGTCAGGCTGGGGAGGAAAGGGGAGAAGCCAGGGACAGTCAGGCTGGGGAGGAAAGGGCTAGATGATGCTGGATGTCCTCAGGCCAGGAAATGAGGCGGAGCTCTAATTTCTTGCTGCAGCTTCTAATGCACATAGAGAGAAGCTCACAGTGTGCGGTGATAACAGAGGAAGCCGTTCCAGTCCAGGAGAGAAGTCTCAGTTGGATATCTTTAGTACAATCGCCCCCCCCCCCCCCCCGTGTTTCGATCGGTGTCATCGATCGGGTTGTATGTTGTCTCCGTGGGATCTAAAAATAACATCAAACAAACCCCGCCCCGGCATTCCTCCTCCCTTCACAGACCACGCCCCCTGCCAGTGTTTACCCACGCTGCTCGGCAACGCCCCCAACACAATCCTGTGTGACAGAGGAGGTGATAACACTGTCACCGGGTCTCCGAACGACGGCATTCCACCGCCTGGACGGATGTCCAGCTCGAGCTATGAGTAAGCACTTGGCATAGTGCGAAACGCGTAAGCTGATTGCCTGTACACTCTGTCTATGATGTCCTGTATGACATGTTCCTGATTTTACAATAAAGAAGTTTGGATTATAATCTCCTGGAGTGCGGCTGTCCGGATTTTCCCAATTGCACACAGATTCCACCGCCTGGAGATATTGACTTTCGTTCAGCGCGGGTGCGATTGCGCTGTCTGTAGCCGGTCCTTCTCTCCCACTAACCCCCTTCAGGTCCTGTGGTTGTAGCCGCAAAAAGATTTAACGTTGGATTGCTATTGGCTCTGTGTGGTGGCCACACCCCCCTCTGCTCTCCGAGGTTCAAAGTGACAATCCGACATCTGCAGAGCGAATTTCGTTTCGATTCGTCATTTACATAAATTTGTTAATTCCATATTCGGAATTCGATTTGTTCAATTTGACCGAATTCAGAAAATTCAAATCAATTCGAAATTTATTCTATTAGAAATTGGGAAGATGGTCATATTCTATTCTATTCTATTCTACTTACATCAGAGTCCCCATCAGAGTCTCCTCTTCCTTGAGAGCCTGAGAGCCTGATCGTACATCAGAGTCCTCTTTAAATGAGAATTCCCATCAGAGTCTCCTCCTACCTGAGAGCCTTATCAGAGTCCCCTCTTACTTCAGGGTCCCCCTTGGAGTCCCTTGTTACTTGAGAGCTTCATCAGAGACCCCTCTTACATCGGAGTCCCTATCAGAGTCCCCTCTTACTTCAGGGTCCCCATCAGAGTCCTCCCTTACATCGGAGTCCCCATCAGAGTCCTCCCTTACATCGGAGTCACCATCAGAGTCCCCCCTTACTTTAGGGTCCCCATCAGAGTCCCCCCTTACATCGGAGTCCCCATCAGAGTCCCCCCTTACATCGGAGTCCCCATCAGAGTCCCCCCTTACTTCAGGGTCCCCATCAGAGTCCCCCCTTACTTCAGGGTCCCCATCAGAGTCCCCCCTTACTTCAGGGTCCCCATCAGAGTCCCCCCTTACTTCAGGGTCCCCATCAGAGTCCCCCCTTACTTCAGGGTCCCCATCAGAGTCCCCCCTTACTTCAGGGTCCCCATCAGAGTCCCCCCTTACTTCAGGGTCCCCATCAGAGTCCCCCCTTACTTCAGGGTCCCCATCAGAGTCCCCCCTTACTTCAGGGTCCCCATCAGAGTCCCCCCTTACTTCAGGGTCCCCATCAGAGTCCCCCCTTACTTCAGGGTCCCCATCAGAGTCCCCCCTTACTTCAGGGTCCCCATCAGAGTCCCCCCTTACTTCAGGGTCCCCATCAGAGTCCCCCCTTACTTCAGGGTCCCCATCAGAGTCCCCCCTTACTTCAGGGTCCCCATCAGAGTCCCCCCTTACTTCAGGGTCCCCATCAGAGTCCCCCCTTACTTCAGGGTCCCCATCAGAGTCCCCCCTTACTTCAGGGTCCCCATCAGAGTCCCCCCTTACTTCAGGGTCCCCATCAGAGTCCCCCCTTACTTCAGGGTCCCCATCAGAGTCCCCCCTTACTTCAGGGTCCCCATCAGAGTCCCCCCTTACTTCAGGGTCCCCATCAGAGTCCCCCCTTACTTCAGGGTCCCCATCAGAGTCCCCCCTTACTTCAGGGTCCCCATCAGAGTCCCCCCTTACTTCAGGGTCCCCATCAGAGTCCCCCCTTACTTCAGGGTCCCCATCAGAGTCCCCCCTTACTTGAGAGACTTGAAGGCTTTATCAAAGTCCCCCTGACATCAGAGTCCCCTTCGTAGTTCCCTCTTACTACGGGTTCCTCATTAGAGTCTCCTCTTCCTTATCAGAGTTCCCCCATACATCAGAGTCCTCTTTAAATGAGAATCCCCATCGGAGTCCCCTCTTACTTGAGAGCCTTATCAGATTCCCCCCTTACATCATAGTTCCCTCTTACTTCAGGGTCCCCATTAGAGTCCCCTGTTATTTGAGAGCCTGATCAGAGTCCCCCTTACGTCCGAGTCCCCATCAGTGTTCCCTCTTAATTCGGGTTCCCCATTAGTGTCTCCTTCCTTGAGAGCCTTCAGAGTTCCCCCATACATCAGAGTCCTTATTACATGAGAGTCCCCATCAGAGTCACCACCTACCTGAGAGCCTTATCAGAGTCCCCCCCCAACATCAGAGTCCTCTTTACATGAGAGTCCTCATCAGAATCCCCTCCTCTTCCTTGAGAGCCTTATCAGAGTTCCCCCTTACATCAGAGTCCACATCAGAGTCTTCCTTACATCAGAGTTCCCCCTTACATCAGAGTCCCCATCAGAGTCCCCTCTTATTTCGAGGTCCCCATCAAAGTCTTACTTACATCAGAGTTCCCTGTTACTTCAGGTTCCCCTTCAGATTCCCCCCTTACATCAGAGTCCCCTCCTACTTGAGAGCCTTATCAGAGCCCCCCATACATCAGAGGGCCATAGTCTGGGACCCCGCTATAGATCTTTTCATGGTCAGGACTGGATATGGGGGATGGGGGGTTGTTGTAGTTCCAGTATGGTGCGTTGCTCTATCACTGTCCTCTCTCCTGTACAGGTGGCTGCGGAAACAGTTTGAGGTGATGGACAGAGGACGGGACGGCAGGTAATGTTATTTCATAGGATTGGTGGAGTCGGTCATTTTTCACCCACGAAACTTGTGATTGGATGGTGAAGGAGCAGCAGATGAATAAGTCACCCCTCTGCTCCTGTCAGCATGTTCCCTGTTAGCACATGTGCATGCACCACACCCCATTGGCTCCCAGAGTTGCCCCTCCCTCTCCATGCACATAAAGTATAGTCCCTGACCACACCCCCCTTAACCACTTGTCTTCCAATGTATGTTTATAAACAGCGGAGTGGTTATATCAAGATCACTGTTGCAGCTGCTTTAAGAGCTGGTGAGGCTGCATTGATGGGCACTGATGAGGCTGCATTGATGGGCACTGATGAGGCTGCATTGATGGGCACTGATGAGGCTGCATTGATGGGCTCTGATGGGCACTGGTAGGCTACATTGATGGGCAATAGTAGGCTGCACTGATGGCCACTGATGAGGCTGCACTGATGGCCACTGATGAGGCGGTAATGGTGGGCATTGATAAGCTGCATTGATGAGGCTGCACTGATATTGTTGCACTGCTAGGCTGCACTGGTAGCCACATATCAGGCTGCACTGGTAGGCTGCTTTGATGGGCACTGATGAGCACTGGTAGGCTACATTGGTGGGCACTGGTAGGCTACATTAATGAGCACTGGTAGGCTGCATTGATGGGCACTGATAAGCACTGGTAGGCTGCATTGATGGGCACTGGTAGGCTGCATTGATGGGCACTGGTAGGATACATTGATGGGCACTGATAAGCACTGGTAGCTTGCATTGATGGGCACTGGTAGGCTGCATTGATGGGCACTGATGAGCACTGGTATGCTGCATTGATGGGCACTGGTAGGCTGCATTGATGGGCACTGATGAGCACTGGTATGCTGCATTGATGGGCACTGGTAGGCTGCATTGATGGGCACTGATGAGGCTGCCCTGATGGGCACTTATGGGCACTGCTAGGCTGCATTTATTGGCACTGATAAGCTGCATTGATAGGCACTGATAAGGTGCATTGATAGGCACTGATAAGGTGCATTGATGGGCACTGCTAGGCTGTATTGATAGGCACTTATGGGCACTGCTAGGCTGCATTAAAGGGCACTGATAAGCTGCATTGATGGGCACTGATAAGCGGCACTGATGGTCACTAATGAGGCGGTAATGGTGGGCATTCATAAGCTGCATTGTTGAGGCTGCACTGATATTGTTGCACTGCTAGGATGCACTGGTAGCCACATATAAGGCTGCACTGATGGGCACTGATGGGCACTGATGGGTTTTTGATGAAAACCATGGGCAGTAATCGTAAAGCATCATGGAATCGTATGGAATAGTTGACAGGATAATCGGAATGGAATCGTGAGACCAGTGAAGATTCGCACCTCTAGCTGTCACCTGTGTAAACCGAGTCTAAGGTTCTTGCGCACGCCCGCGTTATTTATGTGCATTCAGCGCATCTCTAAAACACACATCAAGTCAGCAGATTCCCGTTGACTTCAGTGGTGGATAATGGACGATCGCTGTGGTTGGCTTTGTGTTTCTCTGGACGCGGTCGGTCTTATCGAAGACGTATTTGCGTTGGAGGCAGAGCGGGTCAAAGCAGCCCTTTTGCGATTAAACCCGAAGTGTCTGCCCTGCTCCGCATTTCAATGTAAAATCCTCAACCACTGTTGCCCAGTTAAGATTTACATTGACATTAAATGACCCCCCCGCAGTGTAGACGAGGTCCCCGCTGCAGTGCGGACGTAGCAGGAGAGAACACATCATCACTCCCTGGCAGAATCCCGGCCGCGCTCCATAAACAGGACGCCTGGCAGGAAGTGATAGGAGTCGGTGACAGGAAGTGGAATGAATTCCGCTCAGGAAATGGGAAGAGATGAGGATCTGATGGAAAGTCTGAGCTCAGCTCTCAGTGCGGGGGTGGGGGGCGAGGGGGGGGGGGGTAAGCAGGCCGAGGCCTCTTTAAGGCGTCTTGGAGAAGCTGCACCCCAGATGTGCTGAAGACGGCGTGTTCCCCCCGCCGCAGAGTCAGCGCCACATGTGCTTCTGAGCGCCAGCGATCACAGATTTATCTAATAAGGCAGCGAGGGCAAACAGAGGGCACACGGAGGGCACACGGAGGGCACACAGAGGGCGCATGGAGGGCACACAGAGGGCACGTGGAGGGCGCACAGAGGGAGCATGGAGGGTGCACAGAGGGCGCACAGAGGGCACACAGAGGGCGCATGGAGGGCAGAGACCGCAGTGCACGATGGGGCTCATTCACACAACTCATCCCAGTCCCCATCCATAGAGGAGGCACTTTCTCTCCTATGGCTTCAGCTGGTGCGGGCTGGAAAAAAATAGGACAGGTTGCATTTTTGCGCAGCATTTTAGGACGCGCTGTAATGCATGGAGCTAAAAAAATTGTTAAAAATTAAATAAATAAAGCAAGCGCTGTAATACATTCTAACCATCACACGTGCGTTCTGCACACTTCATGCCTGCTGGTGGGAATGACCCCGGAACCCTTCCAACTGCCACTGATGTAAGGCTTACAACACCAAGAGCGGGGGAGGGACACTCACTGGTCATTCTGACTGTTGTGGGGAAGGGGCAGAACCTCCGTCAGTGGGGAAGGGGGTAGAACCTCCGTTAGTGGGGAAGGGGGTAGAACCTCCGTTAGTGGGGAAGGGGGTAGAACCTCCGTCAGTTGGGAAGGGGCAGAACCTCCGTCACTGGGGAAGGGGTCGAAATTCTGTCACTGGAAAAGGGGTAGAACCTCCGTCAGTTGGGAAGGGGCAGAACCTCCGTCAGTGGGGAAGGGGGTAGAACCTCCGTCAGTTGGGAAGGGGCAGAACCTCCGTCAGTTGGGAAGGGGGTAGAACCTCCGTCAGTTGGGAAGGGGCAGAACCTCCGTTAGTGGGGAAGGGGCAGAACCTCCGTCACTGGGGAAGGGGCAGAACCTCCATCAGTTGGGAAGGGGTAGAACCTCTGTCACTGGGGAAGGGGCAGAACCTCCGTCAGTGGGGAAGGGGCAGAACCTCCGTCAGTTGGGAAGGGGCAGAACCTCCGTCAGTGGGGAAGGGGCAGAACCTCCGTCAGTTGGGAAGGGGGTAGAACCTCTGTCAGTTGGGAAGGAGCAGAACCTCCAATAGTTGGGAAGGGGCAGAACCTCCATCAGTGGGGAAGGGGCAGAACCTCCGTCAGTTGGGAGGGGGCAGAACCTCCGTCACTGGGGAAGGGGCAGAACCTCCGTCACTGGGGAAGGAGCAGAACTTCCATCACTGGGGAAAGGGCAGAACCTCCGTCACTGGGGAAGGGGCAGAACCTCCGTCACTGGGGAAGGGGCAGAACCTCCGTCAGTGGGGAAAGGGCAGAACCTCTGTCACTGGGCAAGGGGCAGAACCTCCGTCACTGGGGAAAGGGTCGAAATTCTGTCACTGGAAAAGGGGTAGAACCTCCGTCAGTTGGGAAGGGGCAGAACCTCCGTCAGTTGGGAAGGGGCAGAACCTCAGTCAGTTGGGAAGGGGCAGAACCTCCAATAGTTGGGAAGGGGCAGAACCTCCATCAGTGGGGAAGGGGGCAGAACCTCCGTTAGTGGGGAAGGGGGTAGAACCTCTGTCACTGGGGAAGGGGGTAGAACCTCCATCAGTGGGGAAGGGGCAGAACCTCCATCAGTGGGGAAGGGGCAGAACCTCCATCAGTGGGGAAGGGGCAGAACCTCCATCAGTGGGGAAGGGGCAGAACCTCCATCAGTGGGGAAGGAACAGAACCTCCATCAGTTGGGAAGGGACAGAACTTCCGCCACTGGGGAAGGGGCAGAACCTCTGTCAGTGGGGAAGGGGGTAGAACCTCTGTCAGTGGGGAAGGGGGTAGAACCTCCATCGGTGGGGAAGGGGGTAGATCCTCCATCAGTGGGGAAGGGGTTAGAACCTCCATCAGTTGGGAAGGGACAGAACCTCTGTCAGTGGGGAAGGGGTATAACCTCCGTCAGTTGGGAAGGGGCAGAACCTCCGTCAGTTGGGAAGGGGCAGAACCTCCGTCAGTGGGGAAGGGGGCAGAACCTCCGTCAGTGGGGAAGGGGCAGAACCTCCATCACTGGGGAAGGGGCAGAACCTCCATCACTGGGGAAAGGGCAGAACCTCTGTCACTGGGGAAGGGGCAGAACCTCCGTCACTGGGGAAGGGGCAGAACCTCCGTCACTGGGGAAGGGGTCGAAATTCTGTCACTGGAAAAGGGGTAGAACCTCCGTCAGTTGGGAAGGGGCAGAACCTCCGTCAGTTGGGAAGGGGGTAGAACCTCTGTCAGTTGGGAAGGAGCAGAACCTCCAATAGTTGGGAAGGGGCAGAACCTCCATCAGTGGGGAAGGGGCAGAACCTCCGTCAGTTGGGAGGGGGCAGAACCTCCGTCACTGGGGAAGGGGCAGAACCTCCGTCACTGGGGAAGGGGCAGAACCTCCATCACTGGGGAAAGGGCAGAACCTCCGTCACTGGGGAAGGGGCAGAACCTCCGTCACTGGGGAAGGGGCAGAACCTCCGTCACTGGGGAAGGGGCAGAACCTCCGTCACTGGGGAAAGGGCAGAACCTCTGTCACTGGGCAAGGGGCAGAACCTCCGTCACTGGGGAAGGGGTCGAAATTCTGTCACTGGAAAAGGGGTAGAACCTCCGTCAGTTGGGAAGGGGTAGAACCTCCGTCAGTTGGGAAGGGGTAGAACCTCCGTCAGTTGGGAAGGGGCAGAACCTCCGTCAGTTGGGAAGGGGCAGAACCTCAGTCAGTTGGGAAGGGGCAGAACCTCCAATAGTTGGGAAGGGGCAGAACCTCCATCAGTGGGGAAGGGGGCAGAACCTCCGTTAGTGGGGAAGGGGGTAGAACCTCTGTCACTGGGGAAGGGGGTAGAACCTCCATCAGTGGGGAAGGGGCAGAACCTCCATCAGTGGGGAAGGGGCAGAACCTCCATCAGTGGGGAAGGGGCAGAACCTCCATCAGTGGGGAAGGAACAGAACCTCCATCAGTTGGGAAGGGACAGAACTTCCGCCACTGGGGAAGGGGCAGAACCTCTGTCAGTGGGGAAGGGGGTAGAACCTCCATCGGTGGGGAAGGGGGTAGATCCTCCATCAGTGGGGAAGGAGTTAGAACCTCCATCAGTTGGGAAGGGACAGAACCTCTGTCAGTGGGGAAGGGGTATAACCTCCGTCAGTTGGGAAGGGGCAGAACCTCCGTCAGTTGGGAAGGGGCAGAACCTCCGTCAGTTGGTAAGGGGCAGAACCTCCGTCAGTGGGGAAGGGGGCAGAACCTCCATCACTGGGGAAGGGGCAGAACCTCCGTCACTGGGGAAGGGGCAGAACCTCCATCACTGGGGAAAGGGCAGAACCTCTGTCACTGGGGAAGGGGCAGAACCTCCGTCACTGGGGAAGGGGCAGAACCTCCGTCACTGGGGAAAGGGTCGAAATTCTGTCACTGGAAAAGGGGTAGAACCTCCGTCAGTTGGGAAGGGGCAGAACCTCCGTCAGTGGGGAAGGGGCAGAACCTCCGTCAGTTGGGAAGGGGGTAGAACCTCTGTCAGTTGGGAAGGAGCAGAACCTCCAATAGTTGGGAAGGGGCAGAACCTCCATCAGTGGGGAAGGGGCAGAACCTCCGTCAGTTGGGAGGGGGCAGAACCTCCGTCACTGGGGAAGGGGCAGAACCTCCGTCACTGGGGAAGGGGCAGAACCTCCATCACTGGGGAAAGGGCAGAACCTCCGTCACTGGGGAAGGGGCAGAACCTCCGTCACTGGGGAAGGGGCAGAACCTCCGTCACTGGGGAAGGGGCAGAACCTCCGTCACTGGGGAAAGGGCAGAACCTCTGTCACTGGGCAAGGGGCAGAACCTCCGTCACTGGGGAAGGGGTCGAAATTCTGTCACTGGAAAAGGGGCAGAACCTCCGTCAGTTGGGAAGGGGCAGAACCTCCGTCAGTTGGGAAGGGGCAGAACCTCAGTCAGTTGGGAAGGGGCAGAACCTCCAATAGTTGGGAAGGGGCAGAACCTCCATCAGTGGGGAAGGGGGCAGAACCTCCGTTAGTGGGGAAGGGGGTAGAACCTCTGTCACTGGGGAAGGGGGTAGAACCTCCATCAGTGGGGAAGGGGCAGAACCTCCATCAGTGGGGAAGGGGCAGAACCTCCATCAGTGGGGAAGGGGCAGAACCTCCATCAGTTGGGAAGGGACAGAACTTCCGCCACTGGGGAAGGGGCAGAACCTCTGTCAGTGGGGAAGGGGGTAGAACCTCTGTCAGTGGGGAAGGGGGTAGAACCTCCATCGGTGGGGAAGGGGGTAGAACCTCCATCAGTGGGGAAGGGGTTAGAACCTCCATCAGTTGGGAAGGGACAGAACCTCTGTCAGTGGGGAAGGGGTATAACCTCCGTCAGTTGGGAAGGGGCAGAACCTCCGTCAGTTGGGAAGGGGCAGAACCTCCGTCAGTTGGGAAGGGGCAGAACCTCCGTCAGTTGGGAAGGGGCAGAACCTCCGTCAGTGGGGAAGGGGGCAGAACCTCCATCACTGGGGAAGGGGCAGAACCTCCGTCACTGGGGAAGGGGCAGAACCTCCGTCACTGGGGAAGGGGCAGAACCTCCGTCACTGGGGAAGGGGTCGAAATTCTGTCACTGGAAAAGGGGTAGAACCTCCGTCAGTTGGGAAGGGGCAGAACCTCCGTCAGTTGGGAAGGGGCAGAACCTCCATCAGTGGGGAAGGGGGCAGAACCTCCGTTAGTGGGGAAGGGGGTAGAACCTCCGTCAGTGGGGAAGGGGGTAGAACCTCTGTCACTGGGGAAGGGGGCAGAACCTCCATCAGTGGGGAAGGGGCAGAACCTCCATCAGTGGGGAAGGGGCAGAATCTCCATCAGTGGGGAAGGGGCAGAACCTCCATCAGTGGGGAAGGGGCAGAACCTCCATCAGTGGGGAAGGGGCAGAACCTCCATCAGTGGGGAAGGGGCAGAACCTCCATCAGTGGGGAAGGGGCAGAACCTCCATCAGTGGGGAAGGGGCAGAACCTCCATCAGTGGGGAAGGGGCAGAACCTCCATCAGTGGGGAAGGAACAGAACCTCCATCAGTTGGGAAGGGACAGAACCTCCATCAGTTGGGAAGGGACAGAACCTCCGCCACTGGGGAAGGGGCAGAACCTCTGTCAGTGGGGAAGGGGGTAGAACCTCTGTCAGTGGGGAAGGGGGTAGAACCTCCATCAGTGGGGAAGGGGGTAGATCCTCCATCAGTGGGGAAGGGGTTAGAACCTCCATCAGTTGGGAAGGGACAGAACCTCTGTCAGTGGGGAAGGGGTATAACCTCCGTCAGTTGGGAAGGGGCAGAACCTCCGCCACTGGGGAAGGGGCAGAACCTCTGTCAGTGGGGAAGGGGGTAGAACCTCTGTCAGTGGGGAGGGGGCAGAACCTCTGTCAGTGGGGAAGGGGCAGAACCTCCATCACTGGGGAAAGGGCAGAACCTCTGTCACTGGGGAAGGGGCAGAACCTCTGTCACTGGGGAAGGGGGCGAAATTCTGTCACTGGAAAAGGGGTAGAACCTCCGTCAGTTGGGAAGGGGCAGAACCTCCGTCAGTTGGGAAGGGGCAGAACCTCCGTCAGTGGGGAAGGGGGCAGAACCTCCGCCAGTGGGGAAGGGGGCAGAACCCTTCGCCAGTGGGGAAGGGGGCAGAACCTCCGCCAGTGGGGAAGGGGCAGAACCTCTGTCAGTTGGGAAGGGGCAGAACCTCCATCACTGGGGAAAGGGCAGAACCTCCGTCAGTGGGGAAGGGGCAGAACCTCCGTCAGTTGGGAAGGGGCAGAACCTCCAATAGTTGGGAAGGGGCAGAACCTCCATCAGTGGGGAAGGGGCAGAACCTCCGTCAGTTGGGAGGGGGCAGAACCTCTGTCAGTTGGGAGGGGGCAGAACCTCCGTCAGTTGGGAGGGGGCAGAACCTCCGTCACTGGGGAAGGGGCAGAACCTCCGTCACTGGGGAAGGGGCAGAACCTCCGTCACTGGGGAAGGGGCAGAACCTCTGTCACTGGGGAAGGGGCAGAACCTCCGTCACTGGGGAAGGGGTCGAAATTCTGTCACTGGAAAAGGGGTAGAACCTCCGTCAGTTGGGAAGGGGCAGAACCTCCGTCAGTTGGGAAGGGGCAGAACCTCAGTCAGTTGGGAAGGGGCAGAACCTCTGTCAGTTGGGAAGGGGCAGAACCTCTGTCAGTGGGGAAGGGGGCAGA
This sequence comes from Lithobates clamitans, assembly GCA_037952925.1. Lineage (NCBI taxonomy): Eukaryota > Metazoa > Chordata > Amphibia > Anura > Ranidae > Lithobates > Lithobates clamitans. The sequence continues at coordinate 497,831 of JBBGZY010001943.1, forward strand.
ACCTCCGTCAGTGGGGAAGGGGGCAGAACCTCCGTTAGTGGGGAAGGGGGTAGAACCTCTGTCACTGGGGAAGGGGGCAGAACCTCCATCAGTGGGGAAGGGGCAGAACCTCCATCAGTGGGGAAGGGGCAGAACCTCCATCAGTGGGGAAGGGGCAGAACCTCCATCAGTGGGGAAGGGGCAGAACCTCCATCAGTGGGGAAGGAACAGAACCTCCATCAGTTGGGAAAGGACAGAACCTCTGTCAGGGGGGAAGGGGCAGAACCTCTGTCAGTGGGGAAGGGGGTAGAACCTCTGTCAGTGGGGAAGGGGGTAGAACCTCCATCAGTGGGGAAGGGGGTAGATCCTCCATCAGTGGGGAAGGGGTTAGAACCTCCATCAGTTGGGAAGGGACAGAACCTCTGTCATTGGGGAAGGGGTATAACCTCCATCAGTTGGGAAGGGGCAGAACCTCCGTCAGTTGGGAAGGGGCAGAACCTCCGTCAGTTGGGAAGGGGGCAGAACCTCTGTCAGTGGGGAAGGGGGCAGAACCTCCGTTAGTGGGGAAGGGGGTAGAACCTCCGTCAGTGGGGAAGGGGCAGAACCTCCGTCAGTTGGGAAGGGGCAGAACCTCCGTCAGTGGGGAAGGGGGCAGAACCTCCATCAGTGGGGAAGGGGGTAGAACCTCTGTCACTGGGGAAGGGGCAGAACCTCCATCAATGGGGAAGGAGCAGAACTTCCATCAGTTGGGAAGAGACAGAACCTCCGTCACTGGGGAAGGGGGTAGAACCTCTGTCAGTGGGGAAGGGGGTAGAACCTCCATCAGTGGGGAAGGGGGTAGATCCTCCATCAGTGGGGAAGGGGCAGAACCTCCATCAGTGGGGAAGGGGCAGAACCTCCATCAGTGGGGAAGGGGCAGAACCTCCATCAGTGGGGAAGGGGCAGAACCTCCATCAGTGGGGAAGGGGCAGAACCTCCATCAGTGGGGAAGGAACAGAACCTCCATCAGTTGGGAAGGGACAGAACCTCCATCAGTTGGGAAGGGACAGAACCTCCGCCACTGGGGAAGGGGCAGAACCTCTGTCAGTGGGGAAGGGGGTAGAACCTCTGTCAGTGGGGAAGGGGGTAGAACCTCTGTCAGTGGGGAAGGGGGTAGAACCTCCATCAGTGGGGAAGGGGGTAGATCCTCCATCAGTGGGGAAGGGGTTAGAACCTCCATCAGTTGGGAAGGGACAGAACCTCTGTCAGTGGGGAAGGGGTATAACCTCCGTCAGTTGGGAAGGGGCAGAACCTCCGCCACTGGGGAAGGGGCAGAACCTCTGTCAGTGGGGAAGGGGGTAGAACCTCTGTCAGTGGGGAGGGGGCAGAACCTCTGTCAGTGGGGAAGGGGGTAGAACCTCCGTCAGTTGGGAAGGGGCAGAACCTCCGTCAGTTGGGAAGGGGCAGAACCTCCGTCAGTTGGGAAGGGGCAGAACCTCCGTCAGTGGGGAAGGGGGCAGAACCTCCGCCAGTGGGGAAGGGGGCAGAACCTCCGCCAGTGGGGAAGGGGGCAGAACCTCCGCCAGTGGGGAAGGGGCAGAACCTCTGTCAGTTGGGAAGGGGCAGAACCTCCATCACTGGGGAAAGGGCAGAACCTCTGTCACTGGGGAAGGGGCAGAACCTCTGTCACTGGGGAAGGGGGCGAAATTCTGTCACTGGAAAAGGGGTAGAACCTCCGTCAGTTGGGAAGGGGCAGAACCTCCGTCAGTTGGGAAGGGGCAGAACCTCCGTCAGTGGGGAAGGGGCAGAACCTCCGTCAGTTGGGAAGGGGGTAGAACCTCTGTCAGTTGGGAAGGAGCAGAACCTCCAATAGTTGGGAAGGGGCAGAACCTCCATCAGTGGGGAAGGGGCAGAACCTCCGTCAGTTGGGAGGGGGCAGAACCTCCGTCAGTTGGGAGGGGGCAGAACCTCCGTCAGTTGGGAGGGGGCAGAACCTCCGTCACTGGGGAAGGGGCAGAACCTCCGTCACTGGGGAAGGGGCAGAACCTCCGTCACTGGGGAAGGGGCAGAACCTCCATCACTGGGGAAGGGGCAGAACCTCTGTCACTGGGGAAGGGGCAGAACCTCCGTCACTGGGGAAGGGGTCGAAATTCTGTCACTGGAAAAGGGGTAGAACCTCCGTCAGTTGGGAAGGGGCAGAACCTCCGTCAGTTGGGAAGGGTCAGAACCTCAGTCAGTTGGGAAGGGGCAGAACCTCTGTCAGTTGGGAAGGGGCAGAACCTCTGTCAGTGGGGAAGGGGGCAGAACCTCTGTCAGTGGGGAAGGGGGCAGAACCTCCGTCAGTGGGGAAGGGGGCAGAACCTCCGTTAGTGGGGAAGGGGGCAGAACCTCCATCAGTGGGGAAGGGGGCAGAACCTCCATCAGTGGGGAAGGGGCAGAACCTCCATCAGTGGGGAAGGGGCAGAACCTCCATCAGTGGGGAAGGGGCAGAACCTCCATCAGTGGGGAAGGGGCAGAACCTCCATCAGTGGGGAAGGAACAGAACCTCCATCAGTTGGGAAAGGACAGAACCTCCGCCACTGGGGAAGGGGCAGAACCTCTGTCAGTGGGGAAGGGGGTAGAACCTCTGTCAGTGGGGAAGGGGGTAGAACCTCTGTCAGTGGGGAAGGGGGTAGAACCTCCATCAGTGGGGAAGGGGGTAGATCCTCCATCAGTGGGGAAGGGGTTAGAACCTCCATCAGTTGGGAAGGGACAGAACCTCTGTCATTGGGGAAGGGGTATAACCTCCATCAGTTGGGAAGGGGCAGAACCTCCGTCAGTTGGGAAGGGGCAGAACCTCCGTCAGTTGGGATGGGGCAGAACCTCTGTCAGTGGGGAAGGGGGCAGAACCTCCGTTAGTGGGGAAGGGGGTAGAACCTCCGTCAGTGGGGAAGGGGCAGAACCTCCGTCAGTTGGGAAGGGGCAGAACCTCCGTCAGTGGGGAAGGGGGCAGAACCTCCATCAGTGGGGAAGGGGGTAGAACCTCTGTCACTGGGGAAGGGGCAGAACCTCCATCAATGGGGAAGGAGCAGAACTTCCATCAGTTGGGAAGAGACAGAACCTCCGTCACTGGGGAAGGGGGTAGAACCTCTGTCAGTGGGGAAGGGGGTAGAACCTCCATCAGTGGGGAAGGGGGTAGATCCTCCATCAGTGGGGAAGGGGTTAGAACCTCCATCAGTTGGGAAGGGACAGAACCTCTGTCAGTGGGGAAGGGGGTATAACCTCCGTCAGTTGGGATAGGGCAGAACCTCCGCCACTGGGGAAGGGGCAGAACCTCTGTCAGTGGGGAAGGGGGTAGAACCTCTGTCAGTGGGGAGGGGGCAGAACCTCTGTCAGTGGGGAAGGGGGGTAGAACCTCCGTCAGTTGGGAAGGGGCAGAACCTCCGTCATTTGGGAAGGGGCAGAACCTCCATCAGTGGGGAAGGGGGCAGAACCTCCGTCAGTGGGGAAGGGGCAGAACCTCCGCCAGTGGGGAAGGGGCAGAACCTTCGTCAGTTGGGAAGGGGCAGAACCTCCATCACTGGGGAAAGGGCAGAACCTCTGTCACTGGGGAAGGGGCAGAACCTCTGTCACTGGGGAAGGGGGCGAAATTCTGTCACTGGAAAAGGGGTAGAACCTCCGTCAGTTGGGAAGGGGCAGAACCTCCGTCAGTGGGGAAGGGGCAGAACCTCCGTCAGTTGGGAAGGGGGTAGAACCTCTGTCAGTTGGGAAGGAGCAGAACCTCCAATAGTTGGGAAGGGGCAGAACCTCCATCAGTGGGGAAGGGGCAGAACCTCCGTCAGTTGGGAGGGGGCAGAACCTCCGTCACTGGGGAAGGGGCAGAACCTCCGTCACTGGGGAAGGGGCAGAACCTCCATCACTGGGGAAAGGGCAGAACCTCTGTCACTGGGGAAGGGGCAGAACCTCCGTTACTGGGGAAGGGGTCGAAATTCTGTCACTGGAAAAGGGGTAGAACCTCCGTCAGTTGGGAAGGGGCAGAACCTCTGTCAGTGGGGAAGGGGGCAGAACCTCCGTCAGTGGGGAAGGGGGCAGAACCTCCGTTAGTGGGGAAGGGGGCAGAACCTCCGTTAGTGGGGAAGGGGGTAGAACCTCCATCAGTGGGGAAGGGGCAGAACCTCCATCAGTGGGGAAGGGGCAGAACCTCCATCAGTGGGGAAGGGGCAGAACCTCCATCAGTGGGGAAGGGGCAGAACCTCCATCAGTGGGGAAGGGGCAGAACCTCCATCAGTGGGGAAGGGGCAGAACCTCCATCAGTGGGGAAGGGGCAGAACCTCCATCAGTGGGAAAGGGGCAGAACCTCCATCAGTGGGGAAGGAACAGAACCTCCATCAGTTGGGAAAGGACAGAACCTCCGCCACTGGGGAAGGGGCAGAACCTCTGTCAGTGGGGAAGGGGGTAGAACCTCCGTCAGTGGGGAAGGGGGTATAACCTCCGTCAGTTGGGAAGGGGCAGAACCTCCGTCAGTTGGGAAGGGGCAGAACCTCCGTCAGTTGGGAAGGGGCAGAACCTCCGCCAGTGGGGAAGGGGGCAGAACCTCCGCCAGTGGGGAAGGGGGCAGAACCTCCGTCAGTGGGGAAGGGGGTAGAACCTCTGTCACTGGGGAAGGGGCAGAACCTCCATCAATGGGGAAGGAGCAGAACTTCCATCAGTTGGGAAGAGACAGAACCTCCGTCACTGGGGAAGGGGCAGAACCTCTGTCAGTGGGGAAGAGGGTAGAACCTCTGTCAGTAGGGAAGGGGCAGAACCTCCATCAGTGGGGAAGGGGCAGAACCTCCATCAGTAGGGAAGGGGCAGAACCTCCATCAGTGGGGAAGGGGCAGAACCTCCATCAGTGGGGAAGGGGCAGAACCTCCATCAGTGGGGAAGGGGCAGAACCTCCATCAGTGGGGAAGGGGCAGAACCTCCATCAGTGGGGAAGTGGCAGAACCTCCATCAGTGGGGAAGTGGCAGAACCTCCATCAGTGGGGAAGGGGCAGAACCTCCATCAGTGGGGAAGGGGCAGAACCTCCATCAGTGGGGAAGGGGCAGAACCTCCATCAGTGGGGAAGGGGCAGAACCTCCATCAGTGGGGAAGGGGCAGAACCTCCATCAGTGGGGAAGGGGCAGAACCTCCATCAGTGGGGAAGGGGCAGAACCTCCATCAGTGGGGAAGGGGCAGAACCTCCATCCAGTGGGGAAGGAACAGAACCTCCATCAGTGGGGAAGGGACAGAACCTCCGCCACTGGGGAAGGGGCAGAACCTCTGTCAGTGGGGAAGGGGCAGAACCTCCATCAGTGGGGAAGGGGCAGAACCTCCATCAGTGGGGAAGGGGCAGAACCTCCATCAGTGGGGAAGGGGCAGAACCTCCATCAGTGGGGAAGGGGCAGAACCTCCATCAGTTGGGAAGGGACAGAACCTCCGTCAGTGGGGAAGGGGGTAGAACCTCTGTCAGTAGGGAAGGGGCAGAACCTCCATCAGTGGGGAAGGGGCAGAACCTCCATCAGTGGGGAAGGGGCAGAACCTCCATCAGTGGGGAAGGGGCAGAACCTCCATCAGTGGGGAAGGGGCAGAACCTCCATCAGTGGGGAAGGGGCAGAACCTCCATCAGTTGGGAAGGGACAGAACCTCCATCAGTGGGGAAGGGGCAGAACCTCTGTCAGTGGGGAAGGGGGTAGAACCTCTGTCAGTGGGGAAGGGACAGAACCTCCATCAGTGGGGAAGGAACAGAACCTCCGCCACTGGGGAAGGGGCAGAACCTCCATCAGTTGGGAAGGGACAGAACCTCCATCAGTGGGGAAGGGGCAGAACCTCTGTCAGTGGGAAGGGGGTAGAACCTCCGTCAGTTGGGAAGGGGCAGAACCTCAGTCCAGTGGGGAAGGGGGCAGAACCTCCGTCAGTGGGGAAGGGGGCAGAACCTCAGTCAGTGGGGAAGAGGGCAGAACCTCCGTCAGTGGGGAAGGGGGCAGAACCTCCGCCACTGGGGAAGGGGCAGAACCTCCATCAGTTGGGAAGGGACAGAACCTCCATCAGTGGGGAATGGGCAGAACCTCCATCAGTTGGGAAGGGGCAGAACCTCCGTCAGTTGGGAAGGGGCAGAACCTCAGTCAGTGGGGAAGGGGGCAGAACCTCCGTCAGTGGGGAAGGGGGCAGAACCTCCGTTAGTGGGGAAGGGGGCAGAACCTCTGTCAGTGGGGAAGGGGGCAGAACCTCTGTCAGTGGGAAGGGGGTAGAACCTCTGTCAGTGGGAAGGGGGTAGAACCTCTGTCAGTGGGAAGGGGGTAGAACCTCTGTCAGTGGGAAGGGGGTAGAACCTCTGTCAGTGGGGAAGGGGGTAGAACCTCCATCAGTGGGGAAGGGGGTAGATCCTCCATCAGTGGGGAAGGGACAGAACCTCTGTCAGTGGGGAAGGGGTATAACCTCCGTCAGTTGGGAAGGGGCAGAACCTCCGTCAGTTGGGAAGGGGCAGAACCTCCGTCAGTTGGGAAGGGGCAGAACCTCTGTCAGTGGGGAAGGGGGTAGAACCTCTGTCAGTTGGGAAGGGGCAGAACCTCAGTCAGTGGGGAAGGGGGCAGAACCTCCGTCAGTGGGGAAGGGGGCAGAACCTCAGTCAGGGGGGAAGGGGGCAGAACCTCCGTCAGTGGGGAAGGGGGCAGAACCTCCGTCAGTGGGGAAGGGGGCAGAACCTCCGTTAGTGGGGAAGGGGGCAGAACCTCCGTCAGTGGGGAAGGGGGCAGAACCTCTGTCAGTGGGAAGGGGGTAGAACCTCTGTCAGTGGGAAGGGGGTAGAACCTCTGTCAGTGGGAAGGGGGTAGAACCTCTGTCAGTGGGGAAGGGGGTAGAACCTCCGTCAGTGGGGAAGGGAGTAGAACCTCAGTTAGAGGTAAACCTCTGTCACTGGGGAAGGGGTTATAATTTTAGTAAATAACGGTTGGTATTTGTGTTTCCAGCGTCTCCCTGAAGGATCTGAAGGCTTTCCTCCCCCAGGTGAACTATCGAGTGCCTAATATGAGGTTCCTGCGGGACAAATTGCAGGTGAGTGAGAACGTGGACAATGTCTGTACATCTGAACAATAAATGTATTACTGTGTGAAGTTTCAGCTTAGTAAACCACTTAGAGCCCTGACACCCAACTTGCGGGTCAAGGGCCACATGTCACCCTTTGGTACTTGGACAGACCTCGGGGCCATTGATTTGTATAGGGTAATAGCAGTGATCTCTATTAGGCTTACATACAGTATCATGTCCTCAGTCTCTCCATATCTCCTGCAGCATGTCCCCAGTCTCTCCGTGTCTCCTGCCGCATGTCCCCAGTCTCTCCGTGTCTCCTGCAGCATGTCCCCAGTCTCTCCATGTCTCCTGCAGCATGTCCCCAGTCTCTCCATGTCTCCTGCAGCATGTCCCCAGTCTCTCCGTGTCTCCTGCAGCATGTCCCCAGTCTCTCCGTGTCTCCTGCAGCATGTCCCCAGCCTCTCCGTGTCTCCTGCAGCATGTCCTCAGTCTCTCCATGTCTCCTGCAGCATGTCCCCAGTCTCTCCATGTCTCCTGCAGCATGTCCTCAGGCTCTCCATGTCTCCTGCAGCATGTCCCCAGTCTCTCTGTGTCTCCTGCCGCATGTCCCCAGTCTCTCCATATCTCCTGCCACATGTCCCCAGTCTCTCCATATCTCCTGCCACATGTCCCCAGTCTCTCCATATCTCCTGCCGCATGTCCCCAGTCTCTCCATATCTCCTGCCGCATGTCCCCAGTCTCTCCGTGTCTCCTGCAGCATGTCCCCAGTCTCTCCGTGTCTCCTGCAGCATGTCCCCAGTCTCTCCGTGTCTCCTGCAGCATGTCCCCAGTCTCTCCGTGTCTCCTGCAGCATGTCCCCAGTCTCTCCGTGTCTCCTGCAGCATGTCCCCAGTCTCTCCGTGTCTCCTGCAGCATGTCCCCAGTCTCTCAATGTCTCCTGCTGCATGTCCCCAGTATCTCCATGTCTCCTGCAGCATGTCCCCAGTCTCTCCATGTCTCCTGCAGCATGTCCCCAGTATCTCCATGTCTCCTGCAGCATGTCCCCAGTCTCTCCTTGTCTCCTGCAGCATGTCCCCAGTATCTCCATGTCTCCTGCCGCATGTCCCCAGTCTCTCCATATCTACTGCAGCATGTCCCCAGTATCTCCATGTCTCCTGCCGCATGTCCCCAGTCTCTCCATATCTACTGCAGCATGTCCCCAGTCTCTCCGTGTCTCCTGCAGCATGTCCCCAGTATCTCCATGTCTCCTGCCGCATGTCCCCAGTATCTCCATGTCTCCTGCAGCATGTCCCCAGTCTCTTCATGTCTCCTGCCGCATGTCCCCAGTATCTCCATGTCTCCTGCAGCATGTCCCCAGTCTCTCCATATCTACTGCAGCATGTCCCCAGTCTCTCCATGTCTCCTGCCGCATGTCCCCAGTCTCTCCGTGTCTCCTGCAGCATGTCCCCAGTCTCTCCGTGTCTCCTGCAGCATGTCCCCAGTCTCTCCGTGTCTCCTGCAGCATGTCCTTAGTCTCTTCATGTCTCCTGCCGCATGTCCCCAGTATCTCCATGTCTCCTGCAGCATGTCCCCAGTATCTCCATGTCTCCTGCAGCATGTCCCCAGTATCTCCATGTCTCCTGCAGCATGTCCCCAGTATCTCCATGTCTCCTGCAGCATGTCCCCAGTATCTCCATATCTACTGCAGCATGTCCCCAGTCTCTCCGTGTTTCCTGCAGCATGTCCCCAGTCTCTCCGTGTTTCCTGCAGCATGTCCTCAGTCTCTCCGTGTTTCCTGCAGCATGTCCCCAGTCTCTCCATGTCTCCTGCAGCATGTCCCCAGTCTCTCCGTGTTTCCTGCAGCATGTCCTCAGTCTCTCCATGTCTCCTGCCGCATGTCCCCAGTATCTCCATGTCTCCTGCAGCATGTCCCCAGTCTCTCCATGTCTCCTTCATATAATACACATTTTTGTTTTGGCCTTTTGGTGACATTGAGGGTCACATTTGAGCCCCCCCCCCCCCCCATACCTCATAATGCTGCCTTAGCTTGTTTTGAGTCAAGCTGAAGATACATGCACTGATTGTGAGGAGCAGCAAAGTGCAGTCACTATGGAATAATACTAAACAGGAAACAGATGCTAAATATGTAACAAGCAATTCTGACCAATTTTTGGGAACTTTTTGGAATTCTTTGTATAGGAACAAGATTTACACAAGGATTTTGTACATTATTATTATATGAACAAGAAGAGACTCCAGATCCTTGTAGTAGAAGACACAAAGCCTCAGGAATATAGCAGGTGTCTGTTTTAAATCATAAACCCAATCAATAGAATCTCATAGATGCTGCAAAGTCCGAGCCATTTATTCTTATCATATCTATATAAACATACTTCGTTCTGCTCAACGACTTCAGCCCCGGAAGGCTTTACCCCCCTTCCTGACCAGGCCATTTATTGCGTTACGGCACTGCGTTACTTTAACTGACAATTGCGTTTGAAAGAACGACGCGTGTCATAAAACATTGCAACGACCGCCATTTTATTCTCTAGGGTCTCTGCTAAAAATATACAATGTTTGGGGGTTCTAAGTAATTTTCTAGCCAAAAAATACGGATTTTAACTTTGTAAGCAGCAAATGTCAGACAAAGGCTGGGTCTTCAAGTGGTTAAAGAGGAGCTGCAGTCGGCTCACATAATCTGTAATAAAAACATATTTGCCATTCTGAAGCTTCCCTCCCAACCACTTTGCATATTATATTATATATACAGTGATTCTGTACTTGCCAAATATGCTGCAGAAGTCTCTCTCCACCGAGTCTGGCTGCAGCCATTTTAACTGTGGGCAGCTGAAGCTGCTGCCTGTTCACTTCCTGGATTTACGCAGACACACAGTGGCACACCTCCAGCTCTGCAGCTCTTATTGACCCTCTTATGACTCATCCCCCCTCCCTTCCTGGCAAACTCTCACGAGAGTGAGAGAGAGAGAGCTGTGCATGATATCATAAGGCTAATGACCAGACAAGAAACAGGAAGTGGGCTGTATAAGGGATTTACTGGCAGAGAAAAAAAATCTTTTACTATCCAAAGTTAAAACAACAACAAGGATAGAAGATTTAATACTTGGAAAGATGAAAAAATGACTGAAGGTCCACTTTAAGGTTGTTCCAGAACTCTTTTTTTTTTTTAAATAATTCCTGGAGATCCTGCCATGAACATCCTTGTCTAGGCACTTCCTCTTATAGGGTGACAACGTTCTGTCCCTGTCTCCCAATTGTGGTCCTGTGTGGTCACCTTGGCTTCTAAGTGGCTTTTTTTTCAACGCACATGACCCAGACATGGTCCACTGATGTCACCACCAGGAAACCCGCCCTGGGAAATGCCATGGAGCCATCGCTGGAGTGCATGTAGATAGGAAATGGCTGCAGATAGGTTGCAGGAGATCAGCAGATGTAGCAAAGGATGCAATTGTCTACAGAGCAAACTAATCGCCAAATCTTCTCTCCCACCGTCTCAGGAGATCGAGGCCCGCAGCGAGATGTCCTTCGCGCACTTCATCCTCTTCTACAAGAACCTGATGTTTGACGCTCAGAAATCGGTAAGCGCCGTCTCGGCAGACCCTCATTGATATTCCGCCATCTCTCCGCTCGTCCCCAGGACAAGACTGACATGCTAATCGGCCCTCATCAACAAGCGGCCATTGTGTGCGTGCCAGTGACACGGGAGGGGGGGAGGGGGGGGGGAATTGGAGCCTGGCCAGAAGTCTGAGCATAACCCGCACATCACACTGACCCTCATACCGGGCCGCTATTCTGGGGGCGCTTATCTTATATCGCCCTCTGCCCAGGTTTACATTGTCGTTTTTTTTGCACCCAAATTGCTTCTTCTGTGTCATTGTCACAGCCCGGCGTTCTCCGAACCCCCAAATAAAGACGACTCAGTCTTCCGTGTCACAGGGTCCCCCTCCGCCTCTGGTATAGAAGAACAGGTCACCCCTGGAACCTCAGCCACCGCTTCTGTTATAATATTCACATCTATTTATAAGATGCAAAAAGATTCCATATATAAAATAGCTTAGATTAGATATAATTTATAAATAATAATTTGTAGGTATTATTATACTGTATATAATAAATAATTATGATAATCTGTAATCATAATAATTTATTATTATTTATACAGTTATAAATATTCATAAGTGTCTTAATTTATAAGCTATAATAAATTATTAATTATGACATATACAGTATCTCACAAAAGTAAGTACACCCCTCACATTTTTGTAAATATTTTCTTCTATCTTTTCATGTGACAACACTGAAGAAATGACACTTTGCTACAATGTAAAGTAGTGAGTGTACAGCTTGTATAACAGTGTAAATTTGCTGTCCCCTCAAAATAACTCAACACACAGCCATTAATGTCTAAACCGCTGGCAACAAAAGTGAGTACACCCCTAAGTGAAAATGTCCAAATTGGGCCCAAAGTGTCAATATTTTGTGTGGCCACCATTATTTTCCAGCACTGCCTTAACCCTCTTGGGCATGGAGTTCACCAGAGCTTCACAGGTTGTCACTGGAGTCCTCTTCCCCTCCTCCATGATGACATCACGGAGCTGGTGGATGTTAGAGACCTTGCACTCCTCCACCTTCCATTTGAGGATGATCCACAGATGATCAATAGGGTTTAGGTCTGGAGACATGCTTGGCCAGTCCATCACCTTTACCCTCAGCTTCTTTAGCAAGGCAGTGGTTGTCTTGGAGGTGTGTTTGGGGTGGTTATCATGTTGGAATACTGCCCTGCGGCCCAGTCTCTGAAGGGAGGGGACCATGCTCTGCTTCAGTAGGTCACAGTACATGTTGGCATTCATGGTCCCCTCAATGATCTGTAGCCCCCCAGTGCCGGCAGCACTCATGCAGCCCCAGACCATGACACTCCCACCACTATGCTTGACTGTAGACAAGACACACTTGTCTTTGTCCTCCTCACCTGGTTGCCCCCACACACGCTTGTCACCATCTGAACCAAATAAGTTTATCTTGGTCTCATCAGACCACAGGACATGGTCTGATAAGACCTGTCTGAGCACTGACAGGCTGACCCCCCACCCCTACAACCTCTGCAGCAATGCTGGCAGCACTCATACTTCTATTTCCCAAAGACAACCTCTGGATATGACGCTAAGCACGTGACCTCAACTTCTTTGGTGGACCATGGCGAGGCCTGTTCTGAGCGGAACCTGTCCTGTTATACCGCTGTATGGTTTTGGCCACCGTGCTGCAGCTCAGTTTCAGGGTCTTGGCAATCTTCTTATAGCCTAGGCCATCTTTATGTAGAGCAACAATTCTTTTTTTCAGATCTTCAAAGAGTTCTTTGCTAGGGTTGCCACCTCATCCCTTTAAACCCGAACACATATATATTACACAGGTTCTGTGGCTGATTAAGGTGGTAACTAAACTCTCTTGGTGCCTTATCCGCATTAAATTAGCCTCAGAACCCGTGTAATTCATATGTGTTCAGGTTTAAAGGGATGAGGTGGCAACCCTATTCTTTGCCATGAGGTGCCATGTTGAACTTCCAGTGACCAGTATGAGAGAGTGAGAGCGATAACACCAAATTTAACACACCTGCTCCCCATTCACACCTGAGACCTTGTAACACTAATGAGTCACATGACACCAGGGAGAAAAAATGGCTAATTGGGCCCAATTTGGACATTTTCACTTAGGGGTGTACTCACTTTTGTTGCCAGCGGTTTAGACATTAATGGCTGTGTGTTGAGTTATTTTGAGGGGACAGCAAATTTACACTGTTATACAAGCTGTACACTCACTACTTTACATTGTAGACAAAGTGTCATTTCTTCAGTGTTGTCACATGAAAAGATAGAAGAAAAGATTTACATACATGTGAGGGGTGTACTCACCTTTGTGAGATATTGTAAAAATTGAAGTATATACCTAAAATAAAATAAAAAAGTTAAATAAGCTTTGAGCCCATGCATGCGTCATTTTGTTAGAATGGCATGCACAAAGCATTTATGTAGTTGTGACTCTTTTCCTTAATTTGCAGATCATCGAGCAACTGGAACTGTCTTTCCCGCTACGGTAAGTCACTTGCCAAACCCTGTAATCAATCCATGGGGTGTGTGTGTAATAGTCTGCTGTGTGTTGGGGCATTGCAAGGGGGCCTACAAGATGTAGGGCACCCTCAGGCCCCCCCTCCCAGGGTAAAGTATTGTCATTAAAGTCTTAGGGCACCCTCAGGCACCCTTCCAGGAATGAAAAATGGTCACAAGGGACTCGGCGCACCCCCAAGGGCCCCCCCCCCCCAGGGTGAAAGGTTGTCACAAAAAACCCATGGCACCCTCAGGCACCCCTCCCAGGGTAGTAAGTTGCCAAAGAAAACTCAGGACACCCTCAGGCATCCCTCCCAGGGTAAAGCATTGTCATAAAAGACTTAGGGCACCCCTCCAGGGATGAGAAATGGTCACAAGAGACTCAGCGCACCCCTCCCAGGGTGAAAAGTTGTCTTAAAAAACACATGGCACCCTCCCCAGGGTATAGAGTTGTCAAAAAAAACACTGGTGGCACCCTCAGGCACCCCTTCCAAGAATGAAATATGGTCACAAGAGATTCGGGGCACCCCATACCCCTTCCAGGGGTAAAAGATTTCATAAGAGACTCGAGACATCTTCTGACACCCCTCTAAGAGTGACAACTTGTCACAGGTCACACTTTCAAGGTGAAAAGTTGTCACAAAAGATTCAGGGCGCCCTCAGGAACCCATTCACAGAGTGCAAAGTTGTCACACAAGACCCATTGCACCCTCAGGCATGACTCCTAGGGTATAAAGTTGTCTTATCCAAAATTAGGGCACCCTCAGGTGCTCCTTCAGAGGTGAAAAGTGGGCACAAGAGATTCAAGGCACTCCACACCCCTCCCAAGGGTGAAAGGTTTCAGAACAGACCCAAGGCATCTTCCAACACCTCTCTAAGGTGAGTGAGAAGTTGTCACAAAAGCCTCAGGGCACAATTCTAAGGTGAAAAGTTGTCACAGAAGCCTCAGGACACCCCTCCCAGGGTGACAAGTTGTCACAAAAGCTTCAGGGCACCCTTGGGACACCTCCCAGGGTGAAACGTTGTCACAGAGGCCTCAGGGCACCCTTCCAAGGTAAAAAGTTGTCACAAAAGACTCAGCACCCTTCTAAGGGGAAAAGTTGTCACAGAAGCGTCAGGACACCCCTCCAAGGGTGACAAGTTGTTGTAATAGACCCTTGGGACACCTTCCATGGTGAAAAGTTGTCACAGAGGCCTCAGGGCAGCCTTCCAAGGTGAAAAGTTACCTCAAAAAGACTCAGGGCACAGTTGCAACCCCCCAGGGTGAAAAGTTGCCATAATATACTCAAGGCACCCTTCCAAGGTGAAAAGTTGTCACAGAAGACTCAGGACAAACCCTTTCCAGGGTGACAAGTTGTCATAATAGACTCAGAGCACCTTTGGGACACCTTCCAAGGTGAAAAGTTGTCACAGAAGACTCAGGACACCCCTCCCAGGGTGACAAGTTGTCATAATAGACTCAGAGCACCTTTGGGACACCTTCCAAGGTGAAAAGTTGTCACAGAAGAGTCAAGGCACAGTTGCAACCCCCCAGGGTGAAATGTTGCCATAATAGACTTAAGGTACCCTTGTCACCCTTCCAAGGTTAAAAGTTGTCACAAAAGACTCAGGGCACCCTCGGGACCCCTTACATGGTGAAAAGTTGTTAGAGGACTCAGGGCACCAATGAGTACCCCCCCCCCCCAGGTGTAAATTTAAAATAATAGACCCAGGGCACGCCTCCTAGGGTGAAAATTTGTCATAAAAGACTCAGATCACCGTCAGGCGCACCCCTCACAAGGTGAAACGTTTTCATACTACGGTAGATCCAGGAAAAAAGTTATTATAATAAAGCCAGGTCACCCGCCGACACCCCCAATCTCCCAATGCTAGAGACCAGACACCGCACCCGGAAATCTGGGTATCTGCTCTACAGAAGGACAGTGCTTTGGCTTCTCTAGATGTAATCACATAACACTCTGATCCTTCCCAGGAGATAGCAGGTGCAAGCCCAAGATGAGGGGCCCTTGCATGATAATTTGGTCCCTGTGGCCCCCCGGGAGCATTGTCTCTGCTGTGTGTAGCTGATACGCTGGATTTCTGTCCTGTGATACTTTGTATCCTTTTGTTTGGGATGTTTCCTATTTCCTGCTGCAATTAGTGTGGAGTCAGCGAGGTTCAGACGGGTTCACAGAAAATCCCTATGTGCCTTATAATCAGCAATGGAAATATCGCCCACTGCAGGTGGAACGGAGTACTGCCTTTAATGAGTCGTAGTCCTTGCTTTGAGTTGTTTTGTAGGTTTAAAAGAAGAGTTTTGTATAGAAAGTAACAAATAATCAATTAGCCAATATTTGTCAGCAATTCAATGTTTCGATTCTAACTTATAATGACTTAAAATGTATGTAGAGCCAACACTTGTTATTTCTTAATCTTGTATAGAAGAACATAAAACCCCTACCTGTTTCCCCTTCACTTCCTGTCCTGGAGACACAACAGGAAATCAGAAATAATGAGTGAACCCCCCCCCCCCCCTTAGACATCTGTCACATAAATTAGTGTCTCCATTGGAAGATTTTCCTACTATTCCTGTTCTGGGGATAACCCAAAATTTTGGATTTCCCATTACTTTCTCAGTGACAGTGTTGACCAGGACATAACAAGAGGATGACTCTTTCCAGTGGGGTCAAAGGATCTTCTGCAATATCATTGGTAAAATGGAAACTGTGCTGCGAGAATTGTAATGGCGGTCATTGCTGATCTTCTGAAAGGGCCCTCCAGGGAAGTCGTATCTTCATGAGATGTGAGCAATGGCAGCCTCTATACTTCCACACAGTTTTGTATGGACAGTTTGATGCAGATTACATTTTCTAATGAATATGGCTGTTTTCTCAGCTGCCTGGGAACAGTTTATCTGACTCTCAGTTGAGAGTCGGGTCTATGGTGTCCATTTTAGGACACCACTCATTCATATATTAGTTCCGCTTCAGCCTTCCTTCTAATCCATCTCAATCCTTCCAGTAAAAAACACTTACCTCCTCCTTACCATAAGCCTTATATGACAGGTCAGCCTCTCCACTTTTGAAGGGGAGGATGGGGTTGTCATTGTTAGTAGGGATGGGAGACTGATGAAGGGTGGAGGGATGAGTCTTACTGTGACTCAACACCATCAGCTGCCCTGTGTTTCTTACATAGGCATGCACCTGCAGACCATGACTGTCACCCGTAGGGCAGAGCCATGGTTTGCTCTTATCCTAGGGTCTGGCAGTGGCATATAGGCCGTCAAAGCATGGGGGGCCATCCATGCAAGGTGGCCCTGATCAGATGGCCCAAGTTCTGTTTGAACAAAACATATTGGTATGACACGGTGACTGGTCTCTAAGCCCAGTGTAAAGCAACTAGTCACCATGACAGGAAGGAGAGGAAAGGATGAGCTTTCTTGGCTACCTTCTGTAGGTACATTTTCTTGAAAGGAGGACATTTGCTGGTGGCTTCAAACATTGATTAAGGCAGGCTTCCTCAAACATTTAACCCCAAAGGAACCCATACAATTTTGAGATCTCGGGAAACCCCTGCTACAAACAATTCTTTGTAGTCAGTGGGAAAAATACCCCTTACTTTGGTGGGCAGTAGGAAGAATGCCATCCTTACAAACAGCTAAAATAGATCACTGGTGTCATGCTGCTGGCTTTTCCAAGTGGTGTTGGCCCTGGAACTATGCAGGCACCACCAAAGTGAAGTCAACCATCCAGAGCTCAAGAAACCCTAAGCAACCCTGGGCTTCCATTGAAACTCTGGAAGCTCTAAGGTTTGTTTAAACCAAACTGAGACCCGCATGTGACAGTTGGTTGTACTGCAAAGAGGAGTGTGGGGACAGTGCAAACTCTGCTTGGAGCTGTTGGATTGACCTACTCTATGGCTTTTTAAGTGGATATTAAAGGTATTAAAACACCTATTTTGCTTACAATACACTTTCACAACCTACAACCCAAGGGATCCCTGGTAACCTCTTGAGGAACCCTAGGGTTCCCCAAACCCTGGCTGAAAATGGTTGGTTTAAGGGGTTGCAGTGAAAGCAGTTTGCGAAGGGCAGATGGTTTTAATCAGCCATTCTCAATCAGGGTTCCTCCTGAGGTTGTTAATGGTTCCTTGAGATGTGGCTGATCAGCCTCCTATCTTATGATTTTGGCATAGGTCAGGGCCAACATCACTTGGTACAGCCACCGGAATGACCTCAACAATTTTTTTTTATCTGTCTGTAAGGAGGGCAGTCTTATCAGTGACCCCCCGATGTGAGGGGCATTCTTCCCACTGATCACCAATGTAAGGAACATTCTTCTCACTGATCACCAAT
This sequence comes from Lithobates clamitans, assembly GCA_037952925.1. Taxonomy (NCBI): domain Eukaryota; kingdom Metazoa; phylum Chordata; class Amphibia; order Anura; family Ranidae; genus Lithobates; species Lithobates clamitans. The sequence continues at coordinate 515,244 of JBBGZY010001943.1, forward strand.
GTAAGGAACATTCTTCTCACTGATAACCAATGTAAGGAACATTCTTCTCACTGACCACCAATGTAAGGAACATTCTTCCCACTGGTCACCAATGTAAGGGACATTCTTCCCACTGACCACCAATGTAAGGAACATTCTTCTCACTGATCACCAATGTAAGGGACATTCTTCTCACTGATCACCAATGTAAGGAACATTCTTCTCACTGATCACCAATGTAAGGAACATTCTTCTCACTGATCACCAATGTAAGGAACATTCTTCTCACTGATCACCAATGTAAGGAACATTCTTCTCACTGACCACCAATGTAAGGGACATTCTTCTCACTGATCACCAATGTAAGGAACATTCTTCCCACTGATCACCAATGTAAGGAACATTCTTCCCACAGACCCCACTGATCACCAATGTAAGGAACATTCTTCCCACTGATCACCAATGTAAGGAACATTCTTCTCACTGATCACCAATGTAAGGAACATTCTTCTCACTGATCACCAATGTAAGGAACATTCTTCTCACTGATCACCAATGTAAGGAACATTCTTCCCACTGACCACCAATGTTAAGGGCATTCTGACCCCAGATTAATTAACTAGAGCAAGGGTTCCCCAAGATTTGGAAGTTTTTTTAAAAGTGTCCTTTGGAGCAAAAAGTTTAGGAAAGGCTGGTGTAAACATTGTGCTGTACAGGTGCTCTTGATGTTTTTAACATTAGCAAAGTGAGGCTCCCATTATCCGTAATAGGTTATACAACACAACACGTTGTATTGAGATTTTGGGGTTGTTCTTATAATTGTTACATAACACCCCCTTTGTGTTTGGTGGCAGGAATGTGGACCGGCCATCTCTGTGTCAAATCTCACTCTACGATTTCCAGCGCTTCCTCCAGTATGATCAGAAGGTGAGTGCTGCGCGCAGCAGGGGGGCCGTGGGGGGGGGGACGATACATCAGGATTCATATGTAAAGTGCCCAATTTATAGTTTTGGACAGAATGGAAAAGAGTTAGATCTATTTTCTTTTGTTGTCTGTGTCCCCATTGGAGAGATGTTCCCTCACTTCCTGTATAGTCAATGGGGGGCAACGAGGTCAATGTGGTCACAGCTGTAAAAACCTAATGGGGCTCAAAAGTATAACATATGTGTCGTTTAATTAAATCATGGGTATCATATGCAAAATGTAATATTTACCTGTAAGAAAAAGCCCCGACTGTAAGAAAGCTGATAATTCCCTTTATTAAGGTTGGGCGCAGTAATGTTGCCCTACGATGGAGCTGAACGTCCAATCCATGAACGTGGGCTCTGCCAAACCTTCCTAATCACGTCCAGGAATCAGCGATTTCTTTAACCAGTTCAGTTCACCCCCCCGGACACCCCCATGGACCAGAACAATTCTTACATTGACAATATGGGACTCTTTATTTGCCAATAAATTTGGTTACAAAGTAATATATACAATGGGGTTTTTTTAGGGGGGAGGGGCATGGCGAACTGGACTTTCTTTTGGAAATGATGTTTTGCAAAAAAAAAAAAAAAAAAAATTTTTTAAAGGACAAAACGCATAAAAAAGTTGACCAGCATTATTTAAAAAAAAAAAAAAGTTTTACCATAAATAAAAAAGTCATTATTTTATTCTATAATTTCTCCAGTTGAAAATGATACTACAATTATGTTAACGGTACAAAGTATTGCAAAGTGTTTGCAAATGAAAAAAGTTTTTTTTTTTTTTTTCATTTCACATTTTATTTAAGATAAAAAAATATTAATGGTTAAAAAAAAAAAAAATATATATATATATATATATATATATATATATATATATATATAAAAAGAATCTGCAGAAAAATAATAGCTAAGGGTAGAAAGGAATTATTTAAAACAGAAGTTTTTTTTTTTTTCCATTCATACTTACCTAGGTGGATGCAGCATGGGTCTGATGCTCAATCTGTCCCCCCAGTGCTTCTACACTGAAAACCGAGCGATCGAACGCCGATTACTCATTTTTCACAGCTCCGTGTGACTCAGTCACAGCCCTCTGCTTTTCTCCCTCCTCGCTCATTGGAGCTCTGGGCTGTGGAGGGGGCGGGGAACGGCCGGCTCAGGCTCTTAGCGGCTCGCTGAGAGGTTGAGACAGGCATCAGTCCAGGCACCTGGCGGATCCAGACTTTATATACACGGTGTCTGGACTGATTCCAGTGATGTCAGCAGAGAGTGGACTTCAGCCTGCTCTCTGCTGAAAACGGGTCACAGGAGTGCAAAACGAACTTTACTCCTGTAACCCAGAGGAGAAGCCAAACGAGCTCAAGCTGAGCTTTTCCTTTAAGGCTGATTGGGATTAAAGTGATTTGTAAAGTCTCATTTTTTTTTCAATAAAAATAACAAACATGTAATACTTACCTGCTCTGTACAGTGGATTTGCACAGAGCAGCCCAGATCCTCCTCTTCTCGGGTCTCTCTTTGCTGCTCCTGGCCCCTCCCTCCTGTTGAGTGCCCCCCACAGCAAGCAGATTGTTATGGGGGCACCCAAGCCGAGTCACAGCTCCCTGCGTCCATTCAGACACGGAGCTGTGTTGGCCTCGCCCCCTCTCTCTCCTGATTGGCAGACTGACAGCAGCAGGAGCCAATGGCACCATTGCTGTGTTTCAGCCAATCAGGCGGGACAGTCTTGGGCAGTCGAGACACTCGTGGACATCGCTGGACAGAGATGGGGCTCAGGTAAGTATTAGGGGGCCGAGGGGGGGGGGGGGGGGGGGAGCTGCTGCACACAGGAGGCTTTTTATCTTAATGCATAGAATGCATTAAGATAAAAATACCTTCCGACATTGCAACTCTCTTAACTAAAGGATAATGAGGGGTTCAATAAGAACACATTTTATTAAATAAACATTAGTAACTTGTAAGGTTTCTTAAAGCGGTGTTCCGCCCCCAAAAAACAAAAATTAAAAGCCAGCAGCTACACATACTGCAGCTGCTGGCTTTTAACAATCGGACACTTACCTGTCCTAGAGTCCAGCGATGTCGGCACCGCAGCTGATGTTTCCATCAGATGTCGGGTGCTGCCACCGCCACTGCGGGTAAGAGTGCCTGGCAGTGTAGCCTTACGGCTTCACGCCGGGAACCCTACTGTGCATGCGTGAGGCCCCGCTCCTCTCTCTCCTACTGGCCCGGCAACAGGGAGAGGAGGAGGAGAGAGCCCCGCGGCGATGTCATGGGCCACGGCCCGGACTCCCAGAAGTGGGAACAGGATACCTGTCATAGACAAGTATCCTACCCCCCCCCCCCCAAAAAAAAGGTGCCAATTGTGGCACCGGAGGGGGAGAGGAGACAGATGAGTGGAAGTTCCACTTTTGGGTGGAACTCCGCTTTAAAGTGATATCATAAGCAGATCAAAGGTTACACCTTCAGATCAGAGGTCATCTACATATGAATGAAATAGTAAATAAAATCTAACCATACATTGCAATTACTCAATGATAATTGTAGACCAGGATTTCTTCACCAGGGTTCCATGGATCTCTAGGGTTCCTCCAGAGGTTACTAGGGGTTCCTCCAGAGGTTACTAGGGGTTCCTCCAGAGGTTGCTAGGCGTCAGTGGCGTCGCTAGGGGGTGGCTACTGGGGCTATAGCCCCGAATCTGGGGCCCATAGCGCCGAGTCTCTTACCTAGGGTTGGCCCTGGGCTCCATCTGCTCAGCTGGTGGTCGGGGGAGGAACATGACTAGTTAATGTTATCAGGCACAAGTTCTTATCTATATTCAGCAGTTCCCACAATTTAATCAATGTCCTGAGGTCCACCTCTGTACCAATCTGCTGGGCAATGTAATTGTCGGGAACCACAGCCCTCCCCCCGATGTAATGGGTGGCTCTCTGGGGACCCTGATGTATTGAGGGGGGGCTGTGATTTAAGTGGGGATCCACACTCAGATATGTAGCAATATTTTATATATATATATATATATATATATATATATATATATATATATATATATATATATATATATATAAGATACATGTATATTATATACATGTGTATGCCCGCCCAATCATATGGCTTTCTTTACTTCGCTGCTATGGGCTCTAGCCCCAGGTCTTTTGTAGACCTAGCAATGCCCCCGCTAGGCGTTATTTCTGCCTCTCAGATAAGTCCCCACTGACACCATCGATCTTTAGCCTTCTGTAAGGAGCCTTCTCCCCACTGACCACACTAATGTATCATGAGATGTAAAGTCATTATTATCAGGGGTTCCCTGAGACCGGAAAGTTACTGCTGAGGTTCCTCTGTGTTAAAAACATTTTTTTTTTCTGCCAGTAAATACCTTATACAGCCCCCTTCCTGTTTCTTGTCTGGTCATTAGCCTTATGACCTCATGGACAGCTCCCTCTCTCTCTTGTGAGAGTTTGTCAGGAAGGGAGGGGGGAAGGGGATGAGTCATAAGAGGGCCAATGAGAGCTGCAGAGCTGGAGGTGTGCCTCTGTGTGTTTGCGTAAATCCAGGAAGTGAACAGGCAGAGCTTCAGCTGCCCACAGTTAAAATGGCTGCAGTCAGACTCAGTGGAGGGAGATTTCTGCAGCATATTTGGGCAAGTACAGAATCACAGTATATGTAAAATAATATGCAAAGTGGTTGGAGGGAAGCTTCAGAATGGCAAAGATGTTTTTATTACAGATTACATGAGCAGACTGCAGTTCCTCTTTAAGGTTCACTACAGCCTATAAGAAGGGATTGGGGGGGGGGGGATTATGACCTTGAGCAGTAGCGCAGTACAAGCAGGGTGTCCTATCATTCCACCTTGAGGAATGACTCCCTCTGCCTCTTTTTCTCTGTTGCAGGAAGCCTGGGCAAGTGACCTTCGTAAAGTGAGAGATTATCTATGCAGTTATCTCCGAGACACAGACAGCGAGATGTCCGAGCCGGTGCTGCAACTGGACGAGGTGAGATATGACATGTGGCCAATACAAGGGACTCTGCTTGATGTCTTGGTATGCTGACGCCTTAAGAGTTCCCTTCACTGGAACTAAGGGGCCAAGTCCAACCCCTGAAAAACAACCCCCCCACACCATAATCCCCCCCTCCCCCCCACACCATAATCCCCCCCTCCCCCCCACACCATAATCCCCCCTTCACCAAATGATTTGGACCAGGGCACAAATCAAGATCCATAAAGACATGGATGATTATTTAGCCTCACGTTTATCCCAAATGGCCCATTGGCATATTTCTAACTCAAAGATTCCCTGGGTTAAACTTGAATTTATTTCTATTTTTCCTTATTGTCAGAAACCATGAATCAGACTGAGACAGAAGTACAGTTAAATCACACTTTTTAAAAAATAATAAAAAAAGGTAAACAGAGTTAAACTCAGTCAAAACATAGCCAGAGTTCAGGAACCAGAACGGATAGTCAGACAAGCCAAAACGTCAGGGAGCCAGAGATGAGCACAGTAGAACAGCAAGCAGGATATGCACTTTCCAGAATATTAGGGTCCAAGAACATTCCACAAAATAATCTTATTTTGCTTAATCAATTAGTTCTTCATTCATTACATTTATGGAAATGAATGAATATGAAAGACATGTTTAAAAAAATCCAAGGGGAAGAGGTTTGGTTTCAGAAATATACTTTAACCACTTAAGGACTGGAAGGATTTGCCCCCTTAATGACCAGGACATTTTTTGCGATACGGCACTGCGTTACGTTAACTGACAATTGCGCGGTCGTGCGATTCTGCACCCAAACAAAATTGACGTCCTTTTTTTCCCACAAATGGAGCTTTCTTTCGGTGGTATTTGATCATGTCTGTGGTATTTATTTTTTGCGCTATAAACAAAAAAAGAGTAACATTTTTTTTTTAAAACCCCAACATTTTTTACTTTTTTCTCTATAATAAATATCCAAAAAAGAAAAAAAAATGTCTTCATCAGTTTTAGGCCGATATGTATTCTACATATTTTTGGTAAAAAAAAAATCACTTTAAGTGTATATTGATTGGTTTGCGCAAAAGTTATAGCGTCTACAAAAAAGGGATAGTTTTCTTGCATTTTTATTATTTATTTATTTTTTACTAGTAATGGCGGCGATCTGCAATTTTTAGCGGGCCTGTGACATTGCGGCGCACAGATCGGACACGTTTGACACTTTTTTGGGACCAGTGACATTTATACGGCGATCAGAGCTAAAAATAGCCACTGATTACTGTGTAAATGTCACTGGCAGGGAAGGGGTTAACACTAGGGGGCGATCAAGGGGTTAAGTGTGTCCTAGGGAGGTGTTTCTAACTGTGGGGGGAGGGGACTGACTGAAGGAGAGAGATCACTGTTCTTGATCACTAGGAACAGCAGATCTCTCTCTCCTCCCCTGTCAGAACCGGGATCAGGCTCTTTACATTGGCAGATCCCCATTCTGGCTCTCTGAGGAGCGATCGCGGGTGGCCGGCGGACATCGCAGCCACTGGCCACTCTCATTGGCTCCGGCATCGCACGAGAAAAATTGCCTTACATGCAAAAACAGGAATCTGAATGTAACATATCGCTCTCTACTGGAGAATGGAATATCTGCATCATAAACCTTCGTAAATGTACTGGATCACTTACAGTAAGAGAAACCGCTACTAAACTCTTCACCAGATGGTATTTTACACCCACTAAATTGCACGCCATTCTCCCATCTGTTCCATCAATATGTTTCAGGGGTTGTCCATCCCCTGGATCCTTTTCTCATTTTATCTGGGAATGTGATAAAATTTCACATATGTGGAGACAATTAGAAAATTTTGCCTCAACTATTTCCGGTTCTCGTATTAATCTCACCTTAAATAATTGTCTACCATTCACTACCATCCCGTTATCTCTATCCCGCATATGGGAGTTATCCACACGATAAGTGTAGCCTTTCACTGGTTAATTGCTTTTCATTGGAAATCCAGTACGGCGGTCCCTTTAATGGCTCTAGCAGGTGCGCGCGCCGCCGGAGCCGTTCCACGCCGTCTACCCGCGATCGCTCCTGAGAGAGCCAGAACAGGGATCTGTCAATGTAAACCAACAGATCCCCGTTCTGACCAGGGAGTAGAGAGAGATCTGCTGTTCCTAGTGATCAGTGATCTCTCTCCTCCTCTAGTTACTAAACTCCCACTACAGTTAGAAACACACATGAGGGAACACAATTAACCCCTGGAGGTGACCCATGTCTCTCTGGTTGTGTGCTGTTCCCCCTGGTGGTGACCCATGTCTCTCTGGTTGTGTGTTCTTCCCTTGGTGGTGACACATGTCTCTCTGGTTGTGTGCTGTCCCCTGGTGGTGACCTGTATCTCTCTGGTGCAGTGCCCCCTGGTGGTGACCTATATTTCTATGGTTGTGTGCTATTCCCCTGGTGGTGACCCATGTCTCTCTGGTGCAGTGCCCCCTGGTGGTGATCTATTTCGCTCTGGTTGTGTGCTGTTCCCCCTTGTGGTGACCAATGTCTCTATGGTTGTGTGCTGTTCCCCCTGGTGGTTACCCATGTCTCTCTGGTTGCGTGCTGTTCCCCTGGCGGTGACCCGTGTCTCTCCAGTTGGGGTGCAGTGCCCCCCAATGGTGACCCATGTCTCTCTGGTTGGAGGCAGCAGCCCCTGGTGGTGACCCATGTCTCTCTGCTTGGGTGCAGCAGCCCCTGGTGGTGACCCATGTCTCTCTGGTTGGGTGAAGCAGCCCCTGGTGGTGACCCATGTCTCTCTGGTTGGGTGCAGTGCCCCCAGATGGTGACCCATGTCTATCTGGTTGGGTGCAGTGCCCCCCAATGATGACCCATATCACTCTAGTTGGGTGTAGTGCCCCCAGATGGTGACCAATGTCTCTCTGGTTGGTTGCAGTGCCCCCTGGTGATGACCCATGTCTCTCTGGTTGGGTGCAGTGCCCCCCAATGATGACCCATGTCACTCTAGTTGGGTGCAGTGCCCCCTGGTGGTGACCCTTGTCTTTTTCTCTCTTCAGTTCCTGATTTACCTCTTCTCCAAAGAAAATGGGATTGTGGACTTTCGGTGTGACGTGGTGATCCCAGAAGAGATGAACTACCCGCTGTCCCAGTACTGGATCTCCTCCTCCCATAACACGTAAGATCCAAAACTAGAAAATGACTATTCTAATATGTGAAACATACTGTACTCCACCTGTCCAGTCTACAGATTCTCTGGTCTCCTGGATTTCAGCTTAAATATCTGTGATAGGCTCTAAGCAGGCGGTTTATTTCACAGTGTGTGTGCCACTAACCTGTGAGAACCAGGGAGGCTGGAGCAGGCTGTCAGTCATAGGCTGGCCCGTTCCCAGATCCCACCCCTGCCTAGTCTGATACTGAGGCAGTTGTGTTTCTTTAGCAATGTCATGTGACCACTCTTCTTATAACATGCTCCAATCTTGTCTCAGAGCATTTCTTCTGTGGCATGTGACAGTAACTCCACCTTTTCCCGCAGGTACCTGACTGGGGACCAGTTCTCCAGCGAGTCCTCTCTGGAGGCGTACGCTCGCTGTCTCCGCATGGGCTGCCGCTGCATCGAGTGTGAGTAACCGAAGATCAGAAATCAGTTTATTTTTTTAAAATCTGCAAATTACCTGATACATGTGATTGAATGTTATCTAATGATGAAAACCCCCTTGAAGAGAGGTTTTCCAACCAAATTTGAGTTTGGAGCAATATCTTGACAAATCCAGTAATCTGAGTTGCTAGGTCTGCTTTCTTGCCACAGCTATGGTTTGGGGTCCTGTTGGATTTTTAGTTCATTCTATAGAGAGTAGATCAGGTGGAGTGGGGACATCCAAATATTCAATTATAGTAATTGGGTGGGTGGTCAGAGGTATCCCGTAACTGCACCACATCCCTATAAGTAACCAATTTTGACAGAGATAGGATGGGAATTTTCAGGTGCCCTGTATGTCCACCAAAGAGGTAAGTATTAAAATGAATATATTTTATTCATACATAATTTAAAATCAATAAACTTTTGGAAAATATACATATATACAATTGGACAATACGCTTTTACATTATACAGAGTCCCAAGCGCACTTTTGTGTTCTACATGTTTCGCCACATTGGCTTCTTCAGGAAGTATTAAAGTACTACAGTACAACTATAGATATAATCAAAATTAGAAAGAGTACATTATATCTCTTTATATAGTTGTACTGTAACACTTTTTAAAGGGATTGTAAAGGTACATTTTTTTTTTCAAAATAACAAGCATGTCTATACTTACCTACTCTGTGCAATGGAATCGCACAGAGCGGCTGGGAACCTCCTCTTTTCGGGTCCCCTGCCAGCGCTCCTGGCTCCTCCTCTCTGGCCAGTGCCCCCATGGGAAGCTGCTTCCCATGGGGGCACTCGTGCGTGCTTGCACCCAAGTCCCTCTGCTGCGTCCATTGACACAGACAGCGGGACTTGGCCCCGCCCCCTCACTGGCTTTGATTGACAGCACTGAGAGCCAATGGCCCCCGATGCCTCAGCAAAGCCAGCGAAGACCCAGAGGTGAGGGAAGAAAAGATCTGCAGACATGCATGGTGCTGGATCGAATAAGGGTGGTGAGGGGAGGGATGCCGACACCTAAACATTTTTTACCTTAATGCAAGGAATTCATTAAGGTAAAAAAAAACGTTTAGACTTTACAACCACTATAATACTTCCTGAAAAAGCCAATGTGGTGAAACATGTAGAAGATAAAAGTGTGCTTGGGACTCTTGAGTATAATGTAAAAACGTATTGTCCAATTGTATATATGTATATTTTCTAAAGGATGGATTTTCATTTTTGTATAAATAAAATATATATATATGTTTTCATACTTACCTTATTGGTGATCTTAAATGGCACCTGAAAAATCCCATCCTATCTCTGTCAACGTTGATCCAAATGTGCAATGTGGTTGGGAACAGAGATGGAGACAATAGCAGGGAGGTCTTACCATTGGAAGGCAAAGAGATATACGAGGCCATGGAAGATATGGGGCTTACCATACTCCACCTAGAACTGAAATAGTGGGAACATCCCTGGGTGGATGGGAACACCCCCAAATGTTCAATGTAGATGGGAGATAGAAATAATTGCAGGAAGGTCTTGCTCCTGGAAAAACCAGGGAGGACTTGGCCTACCAGACTCAACCTAGAACTGAGATGTTTCAGGAGGACCTGTCCTTTTGTTGGACAGAGCTTTCATCTAAATGTATCATGTAAAATATTTAGCATTTCGGTCAGGAAGCTGCCGGCACAGAGGTATACAATCCACTGCTGACCTTTGAAAATGCTATAGGCCTGACCGATTTTCTGACTTCTAAGTCACTGACCTAGAACACGGTAGAGAGATCCAGAGTTCTGAGTTTTCATTTGCTGGGGTGTTGCTCGGGGGTCATTGGTCATTCAGGAATAACTTGCCAGGCAACTAGCTTTTTCTAAAACAGGTCAACAATGGCTGGCCCTATATAGTCTTAATGCAGGTTCCCTCGCAGGCTGGCTTATGACTTGCAGAGGGAGGAATGTAACTTTCTTCTCTCTTCCTGATTGGACAGTGGATTGCTGGGATGGGCCAGATGACCTGCCAATCATCTACCATGGACACACCCTGACCTCTAAGATCAAATTCCTGGATGTCCTCTACACCATCAAGGACAACGCCTTCATCACCTCCGAGTAAGGGGATGTCTTCTCTCTACATATAGCTCTGACATATACCACAGTGCTGTACAGAGACCACTGAGTCAGTGATGTCAGTCTCTGAACCCCAGGAGCTTACACTCTAATGTCCCTCCACAGTCACACACTATTATTATTATACATTTATATAGCTCTGACATATACCGCAGTGCTGTACAGAGACCACTGAGTGAGTGATGTCAGTCTCTGAACCCCAGGAGCTTACACTCTAATGTCCCTCCACAGTCACACACTATTATTATTATACATTTATATAGCTCTGACATATACCGCAGTGCTGTACAGAGATCACTGAGTCAGTAATGTCAGTCTCTGAGCCCCAGGAGCTTACACTCTAATGTCCCCCTACAGTCACACACTATTATTATTATACATTTATATAGCTCTGACATATACCTCAGTGCTGTACAGAGAACACTGAGCCAGTCACATCAGTCTCTGTGCCAGAGAAGCTTACACTCTAATGTTTCCCCCACAGTCACACACTATTATTATTATAGATTTATATACAGTCATGCTCAAAAGTTTGCATACCCTGGCAAAAATTGTGAAAATTTTGGCATTAATATTGAAAATATGACTAATCATGCCAAAAACTGTCTTTTATTCAAGGTTAGTAATCGCGTGAAGCCATTTATTATCACATTGTTTTTTTGGCTCCTTTTTAAAATCATAATGATAATAGAAATCACCCAAATGGCCCTGACCAAAAGTTGACATACCCTGGAATGTTTGGCCTTGGTACAGACGCTGAAGGTGGCACACACAGGTTAAAATGTCAATTAAAGGTTAATTTCCCACATTTGTGGCTTTTTAAATCACAATTAGTGTCTGTGTATAAATAGTCAATGAGTTTGTTAGCTCTCACATGGATGCACTGAGCAGGCTAGACACTGAGCCATGGGGAGCAGAAAAGAACAGTCAAAAGACCTGCGTAACAAGGTAATGAAACTTTACAAAGATGGAAAAGGATATAAAAAGATATCCAAAGCCTTGAATATGCCAGTCAGTACTGTTTAATCACGTAATAAGAAGTGGAAAATTTGGGGATCTCTTGATACCGAGCCAGGGTCAGGTAGCTCAAGAAAGATTTCAGCCACAACTGCCACAGGAATCATTCGGGATACAAAGAATAAACCCCCACAGGTAACCTCAGGAGAAATACAGGCTGCTCTGGAAAAAGATGGTGTGGTTGTTTTTAAGGAGCACAATACGATTATACTTAAACAAAAAAGAGCTGCATGATCAAGTTGCCAGAAAGAAGTCTTTATTGTACAAGTTCCACAAAAAAGCCCGGTTACAATATGCCCAGCAACACCTAGACACTCCTCATTGGGCTTTTTATGGCATTGGCACTGTAAAGGCCTCCTACTGGCAGCTCAACCATGCAGCTCTTTTTTGTTCAAGTATCGTTGAATTGTGATCCTTAAAAACAACCACACCGTCTTTTATGGAGCTCTCCTGAGGTTTCCTGTGAGGTTTTTTTTTGTATCCTGAGCAATTCTTCTGCCAGTTGTGGCTGCAATCTTTCTTGGTCTACCTGACCTTGGCTTGATATAAAAAAAAAACCCTGAATTTTCCATTTCTTAATAAGTGATTAACCAATACTGACTGGCATATTCAGTATTGGCTGATTGGCTTTGGGTATCTTTTTATATCCTTTTCCATCTTTATAAAGTTCCATTACCTTGTTACGCAGGTCTTTTGACTGTTCTTTTCTACCTCCTCATGGCTCAGTGTCTAGCCTGCTTAGTGCATCCACGTGAGAGCTAACAAACTCATTGACTATTTATACCCAGACACCAACTGTGATTTAAAAAGCCACAAATGTGAGAAATTAACCTTTATTTGCCATTTTAACCCGTGTGTGCGCCACCTTCTGTGTCTGTACCAAGTCCAAACATTCCAGGGTATTTAAACTTTTGATCAGGGCCATTTGGGTGATTTCTGTTATTATGATTTAAAAAGGATCCAAAAAACTATGTGATAATAAATGGCTTCATGTGATCACTAACCTTAAATAAAAGACAGTTTTTTTGGCATGATCAGTCATATTTTCAATATAAATGCCAAAATTTCACAATTTCTGCCAGGGGTATGCAAACTTTTGAGCTCATCTGTAGCTCTGACATATACTACAATCTAATGGTCCTCCTACAGTCACACACCATTATTATTATTTTTTATTATACATTTATATAGCTCTGACATATACCGCAGTGCTGTACAGAGATCACTGAGCCAGTCACATTAGCCTCTGAACCAAAAGAGCTTACACTCTAATGGTCCCCCTACAGTCACACACCATTATTATACATTTATATAGCTCTGACATATACCACAGTGCTCTACAGAGAACACTGAGCCAGTCACTTCAGTCTCTGCACCAGAAGAGTTTGCAATCTAATGGTTCCCACCCACAGCCACACACTATTATTATACATTGATATGACTCCCTCCCAGGTACCCCGTCATCCTGTCCATAGAGGATCACTGCAGCGTCATGCAGCAGAGGAATATGGCCTTTTACTTCAAGAAGGTGTTTGGTGAGATGCTGCTGACCAAACCGGTGGACATCAATGCCGATGAGCTTCCATCCCCCAACCAGCTGAGGAGGAAGATTCTCATTAAGGTGAGATAGGTCTCAGTGTGTCACCAATGTGGTGAGGTCAGTGGATGCATCTGATGTTCTCATTCTTTTATCGCCAAATATTTACATTTTAAGAGCATAAGTGAATGCAATGAAATATGGAACTCCCTTCAGTGGCTTATCTAGAAATATCTATATTAAATATAAGAACAGAAATATGGAACAGCAAGCATGTTTATGAAAGTCACAAAGGGAAGTAAATGCTTGATGCTGAGCACTAAGATAACTTGAAATACAGAAGGGACCCCTATCACATGGTGAGGCATTTAGGGTGGAGCTCATTTAAGGACGATCATATAAGGTGGATCATTTAGGGTGGAGCTCATTTAAGGAGGATCATTTAGGGTGGAGCTCATTTAAGGACGATCATATAAGGTGGATCATTTAGGGTGGAGCTCATTTAAGGAGGATCATTTAGGGTGGAGCTCATTTAAGGACGATCATATAAGGTGGATCATTTAGGTGGAGGTCATTTAAGGAGGATCATATAAGGTGGATCATTTGGGGGGGAGCTCATTTAAGGACAATCATATAAGGATGATCATTTAGGTGGAGCTCATTTAGGGATGATCATATAAGGTGGATCATTTAGGGTGGAGCTCATTTAAGGAGGATCATTTAGGGTGGAGCTCATTTAAGGACAATCATATAAGGATGATCATTTAGGTGGAGCTCATTTAGGGATGATCATATAAGGTGGATCATTTAGGGTGGAGCTCATTTAAGGATGATCATATAAGGTGGATCATTTAGGGTGGAGCTCTCTCTCGGATCGGGTCTGATCACCCTTCTGTCTTTTCTCAGCACAAGAAGTTGGTGGAAGGGAATCTGTATGAGGAGGTCTCCACAGCCAGCTACTCCGAGAACGACATCAGCAACTCCATCAAGAACGGAATCCTGTACCTGGAGGACCCCATCGACCACGTATGTGACCCTCAGAGGAGGCATTTTATTGTGCTGGTGATAGAATGATATGTGTGTTCACATGTCAGGGGTCTGTATACATCACATGTGGGGGGGGTCTATATACATCACATGTGGGGGGGTCTGTACACATCACATGTGGGGGGGGTCTGTACACATCACATGTGAGCGGGGTCTGTACACATCACATGTGGGGGGGTCTGTACACATCACATGCATCACATGTGGGGGGGCCTGTATACATCACATGTGGGGGGTCTGTACACATCACATGTGGGGGGGGTCTGTATATATCACATGGGGGGGTCTGTACACATCACATGTGGGGGGGTCTGTACACATCACATGTGTGGGGGTCTGTACACATCACATGTGGGGGGGTCTGTACACATCACATGTGTGGGGGTCTGTACACATCACATGTGGGGGGGTCTGTACACATCACATGGGGGGTCTGTACACATCACATGGGGGGGTCTGTACACATCACATGTGGGGGGGTCTGTGCACATCACATGTGGGGGGGTCTGTGCACATCACATGTGGGGGGGTCTGTGCACATCACATGTGGGGGGGTCTGTGCACATCACATGTGGGGGGGTCTGTACACATCACATGTGGGGGGGGTCTGTACACATCACATGTGGGGGGGGTCTGTACACATCACATGTGGGGGGGGGTCTGTATACATCACATGTGGGGGGGGGTCTGTATACATCACATGTGGGGGGGGTCTGTATACTTCACATGTGGGGGGGGTCTGTACACATCACATGTTGGGGGGGCTGTATACATCACATGTGGGGGGGGGGGGTCTGTATACAAGGTATTTAACACTCTGTTCAGATTCTGAATGAGAGGGTCTGGTTTATTATAATCTCCTGGTGCACTGTCCGTGTTCCAATGAGAAAAAGCTGCAGTGTCAGCATCTCTTTAGAAATAATTAAGTCTTAGGGAGTATCTCCTCAAAACTGAAATTTCTATAACACTGGGTGCCTAAAATCTGACTTGTATCTTAGTGCACTGGTGACTTCTGGGAACATCAGTGAGCCAATTACACAAGCAGAAAATGACATATGGGGGGGGGGGGGGTGCTCTGTATACCATCTGTGTACAGAGCCCCTCCAAGTGGGCATATTGAATTTTACAGAGAATTACAGCAGCTGCGGATTGAAAAGGAAAGGTAATTTCTCTTTAACACATCATGGGGCACAGAGTCAGCATTACCTGCTGGGTTATACTCCATCTCCAGGTGAATGGACACTGGTAGACCAAAGGTCTTTAGACAGGAAGTGATCCCCTATATAACCCCTCCAATACAGGAAGTACTTCAGTTTTTTACCAGTGTCTGCAAGGTGGATGGCACGGTTTGTTTGAGCTCTCTGAGCTGCAGGTCCCCCTCGAGTCCCATAAACGGTTCTTAAATGAATCAAGGGATTGACCGATCAGATCCATTTGACACAGGCTTCATATGCTTAGATAAATGGTACCCGAGCCTCACAAAGAAGTCTCAAGATACTGCAAGGTTTTGCCTGTAATGCAGCCTCTGGGCGCTGGACCCTGCGGAGGGGAATCCTGGACACCACAGAGCTAAGGCATTCCTGCAGGGTGCTGTACAAGTCCAAGGGAGTGGACCCTAAACATGAAAAGGGTACCCAGTCCTTGAAGGTCCTCAAGTGACAGGAACCCACCGTGATGGGTGAAGTTTGGGCTCTTAGTTTCTAAGCTGCCCTGCACCTGGACCGGTAAGTGAAACCCCTTTACTATTTTTGTGGGGTGTCCCAGTGATGGTAACAATCAGTCAAGCTAGCACACCTGTGCGCGGTGACCATACGGGGGAGTCTTGGGCTAGCTGTGGGTGTTTGCAAAGTGTACCTTTTTTTGCTTGTGTCTGGCTGTTTTTTTACCTGTATGATGGTGCATGGCGGTGCGCCATTTCGCCTTGGTTCACCAGGGAGCACGTGCGTTCGCAAGAGTGCTGCTGTGCTCATCAGTTGTTTGTTTGGCACACATGCATTCGCAAAAGTGCCGCTGGACTTGGCAGTTTGTTTGGGTGACCATGGTGCATGCGACTTCGCTGCACATGCGCAGTAGCCTTTATCTGGGCGCACGAAGATCCACGTCATACGTGAATACAGCCACGCCCGTTCGCCCACGTGCGTGCGCACGAACAGAACGTTCTGGCGCACACCCAGCTTATTTAAGCTGTGTAGGCCAAGCATGCGGTGCTTCCAGAAGGCATCTGTGGGACACAGAGCAGGCTCTGAACCAGGCACTTGCAGCAGTTCAGTTCTCCTTACCCGGGTCACGTGAGTCACCAAGTGTTGCTTGGCAGGCTAAATGTGCTTAGCCAGATTGTTGCATAGGGGCTTGGTGAGCCCTATTAAAGGGTCTCCCTTCTGAGGTGTTTTAATACTACACCCAAGTACTCTCTTTTTGTAGCTAGTAAATATCTTCAAGGTAGAGGAGCAGGACTAACACTACAGGGGAAGGGCACACCTATGTCGTCAGTAGTTCCTGATGAACCTAGTCGTATCCCTAGTGTTGTATCCCCTGAAAGACCAGAGGCTTCCGGGCAATCTGAGCCACTGCACCTATCTGGTATTGTGCCTACAGTCAATGCTGCTGCTTCACCCTTTATCACCAAGAATGAACTGTCCTCAGCCCTAGCTGGGATAGAGCACAGGATTGCTGGCATGGTTGCCTAGATCCTGCAGGGTGGCAAGAAGCGTGACAGATCCCCATCCCCAGAGCCTCCTCGTCCGGAGCAGGAATGGGTTGAGGATGGGAAGGAGCTAAAAGCTCAGGATTCTGTGGAGGGCCCAGCAGATGAGTCTGCTTCCGAGCAATCTGGACAAGAAGATATGCAGTTGATGTCTGCCTCTCAGTCGCAGAGGCTTTTGATCCTGACTGAAATGGTTCGTTCTGCTTTTAAGTTGCCTCTTGCAGAGGTGAGTGAGCCCCCCTTGTCCTCTTTGGGATCCCTACGGCCTCTTTAGGCCGCACAGGCTTTTCCCCTACACCCCCTGTTGGAACAGGCGGTGTATGCTGGTTGGGAACACCCTGACAGGATTTTTGTTCCTCCTAAGAGGTTTTCCCTTTTTATATCCCATAGATGAAAGGTTCGTTAACAAGTGGAGCATGCCAGCCGTAGATGCAGCAGTCTCTTCCTTAAACAAGAACTTAACTTGTCTGGTAGATAACGCACAGGGCTTGAAAGACCCTGTTGATAAAAAATTGGAGTCATTATTAAAGGCTTCCTTTTCTTTGGTCAGTACAGCCATTCAGCCAGCTGTTGCAGCAATTGCTATCTGCCAGTCCATAAAGTATCAGATCAGAAGGCCTGACAGGCCTAACCAGGAGGATGATCTGCCTGAAAGTAAGACAGATATTCCTCAAGCGCTGTCTTTTGCTGTTGACGCCTTAAAGGATTCAATACAGCAGGTTTCTCGTTTGGCTCTCTTGTCTGTACATATGCGCGGACTTTTGTGGCTTAAGAACTGGTCAGCCGAGCTTCCTTGGAAAAAGTTATTGGCAGGTTTCCCTTTACATAGGGAAGGTTTATTTGGTAATCATTTGGACAAATTTATCCAAAAGATTTCCGGAGGGAAGAGTTTTCTACTTTCTGCGAAGAAAAGCACCAGACTGTTTTAGACCTCGTTTAAAACCTCAGGGATTGCTTCCACAAATGTCTCAGCGTCAAGGCAGTTCCGCCGCCAACAGGGCACTAGGGTCAGGGGCAAGTCCCAGGGCCAGAAGAAGCCCTGGGTCCAAAGCTCTTCTAAACCCAGCACCAAGCCCTCCTTTTGAGGGGATGCCCCCACTCGGGTGGGGGGGGGAAGGCTGCTGCACTTTGCGGACATTTGGAGAACAACAATTCAGGAGGAGTGGTTCACTTCAATTATATCCCGCGGTTACAAGCTGGAGTTGCGGGGGTTCCCCCTTGGAGGTTTTTAAGATCCAGCGTTCCCTCGGATCCTCCAAAAAGAAACTTATTGCTTCAGGCACTACATCATCTAGTGCATCAAGGAGTGATTGTATAGGTTCCTGTATCCGAAAGGGGCACAGGGTTTTACTCCAACTCTGTTTACGGTTCAGAAACCAAACGGAGACACAAGGCCCATTTTGACCTAAGATCCCTGAACAAGTATCTACCGATACAGTCCTTTCAGATGGAGTCTGTCCGCTCAGTAGTAGCCTCATTACAGTGCGGAGACTTTCTAGCCTCCATCGATATAAAGGACGCGTATTTACACATACCTATCTTTTAGCTTCATTTGTGGTTCCTACGTTTTGCAGTAGAGGAACGTCATTTTCCATTTGTGTCTCTACCCTTCGGGCTTGCTACAGCTCCCCGGATGTTCACAAAGGTCCTAGCACCAGTACTGGGTCTTTTAAGGCCCCAGGGGTTCATGGTGCTCAGGTATCTTGCATGACCTCCTGCTCAAAGATCACTCAATACAGGCACTAGAACAGAGCATAATATACACAGTGAGGTATTTGAAAAGCTTAGGCTGGATCATAAATACCGGAAAGTCAGCCTTGAAACCAGCTCAAAGTCTAAAGTATTTCTGTCTGATCCTATATATGGTTCAAGCAAGAGTATTTTTGCCACCTGTAAGGATCTGTGCCTTGAAGGTTCAGGTGCGTCAGATAAGGGACACCAGACAACCCTCCATTCGGCTCTGTATGAGTCTTCTAGGGAGGATGGTATCCTCCTTCAAGGCAGTGCCCTATGCCTCAGTTCCATTCTAGGCCTTTACAAGACATCTTGGAACAGAAGAGGACAAGCCCTGGATTATCCAATGTGCTTATCTCCTCAGGCATGCTTAAGCCTAAACTGGTGGTTGCAGGATCAGAACCCGTGAAAGGGAAAATCCTTTCTCCCGGTAACTTGGAGAGTACTGACTACAGATGCCAGTCTCTCAGGCTGGGGAGCGACCCTAGAGGGGCTCACAGCTCAGGGGAAATGGTCAGGGACAGAACAGATCCTGCCCATCAACTGTCCTGGAATTACGGGCAGTACGTTTGGCCCTACGGTCCTGGACGGTGGAGCTTAAGGACTGCCCTATCAGGGTTCAGTCCAACAATGCCACTGCAGTGGCCTATATAAACCATCAAGGCGGTACCAGGAGTCGTTCAGCTCTGAAGGAGATGAACCACATACTAGCCTGGGCAGAGGGACATGTGCCGATTCTATCGGTAGTCCAAATCGCGGGAGTAGAGAACTGGAAGGCAGATTATGTCAACCGCCAGCAGATCTGCTCGGGGGAATGGTCCCTACACCCAGGGGTGTTCCAGGAAATGTGCCAGTGTTGGGGGTTGCCAGAGGTCAACCTATTGGCATCCAGGTTCAACAACAAGCTACAGCAATTTGTGTCCCGAACAAGGGATCCTCTGGCAATCAGAGCAAATGCTCTAATAGTTCCATGGAGCCAGTACTCCATGGTTTATGCTTTCCCTCCAATCCCTCTTCTTCCACATTTGTTGCGCAGGATTCGGATAGAGAGGGGGTTCCAGTCATTCTGGTGGCACCAGCCTGACCCAGAAGGCCCTGGTTCCTGGAGATTGTGAGACTGACAATAGACGGGCCATGGACGCTTCCACGTCGCCCCGATCTACTGTCTCAAGGTACTATATTTCACCCCAATTTACAGTCTCTAAATTTGACAGCATGGCTATTGAAGCTGGGGTGCTGAAGGACAGTGGCATCTCAGGACCAGTAGTGTCTACCCTGGTGAATCCTAGAAAAGCTGTCACTAGGAAGACATATCATATCACAAGGTCTGGAAGACTTGTATTGCTTGGTGTGAAGCCAGAAAATGGTATCCTCGGAAATACGTGATTGGGAAAATTCTCTCTTTTCTACAGTCGGCTGTGGAAATCGGATTGGCTTTGAGTACAATCAGAGATCAGATTTCGGCCTTTTCAGTATTCTTCCAAAGGCCTTTAGCATCCCATTCGTTAGTCCGAACCTTTATGCACGGGGCGACTCATTTGCTTCCCCCCATTAGGTCACCTATGTGTCCTTGGGACTTGAACTTAGTGCTGTCCGTGTTACAGAAACAACCATTTGAACCTATCGAAGAAATTCCATTAGACTTGCTGTCACAAAAGCTAGCCTTCCTGATGGCCATCACCTCAGCTAGAAGGGTGTCGGAGTTGGCGGCCCTTTCGTGCATGGAACCATACTTGATCCTTCACCATGACAGGGTCGTGTTACGACCTGTTGCATCCTTTTTGACAAAAGTGGTGTCGGCCTTTCATTTAAATCAGGACTTTATTTTGCCTTCTTTTTTCTCTCAGCCTCCTTTGGCGAAAGAGAGACGTCTGCATTCGTTGGACGTTGTCTGGGCAGTCAAGGTTTATTTGTCTACATCTGCGGAGATCCAAGGATCAGACTCCTTTTTTGTTTTACCAAATGGACCTAGGAAGGGGGAGGCAGCTTCCATTGCCAATTTGGTCCATCAATTGATTATTTAGGCCTACGGGCTGAAACATAAAGCTCCTCCCTTTAGGGTGAGAGTTAATTCTACCAGGGGTGTAGGAACCTCCTGGGCTTTTCACCATCAGGTATCTGTGGCTCAGATTTGTAAGGCTGCTACCTGGTCTTCAGTGCATACGTTCACAAAATTTTATCAAGTGGATGTTCGAGCAGCCGAGGATTCGGCTTTCGGTGTACTCCGGGCTGCCGTATAAGTTCTGATGGCTATTGTTTGGCAGGGTGTCTCCCTCCCCTCAAGGCTATTAATCTGGGACGTCCCAGCAGGTAATGAATATTAGCCTGACTCTGTGTCCCATGATGTATGAAAAAGAAAATAGGATTTTTTTCGTCATGCTTACCTGTAAAATCCTTTTCTTTGAGTACATCATGGGACACAGCGAACCCTCCCCTTTTTTTTGAGGATTCAGTGCTTGCTACAAAACTGAAGTACTTCCTGTATGGGAGGGGTTATATAGGGGATCACTTCCTGTCTAAAGACCTTTAGTCTACCAGTGTCCATTCATCTGGGGATGGCGTATAACCCAGCAGGTAATGAATATTAGCCTGACTCTGTGTCCCATGATGTACTCAAAGAAAAGGATTTTATAGGTAAGGATGACGAAAAAATCCTATTTTTTAATACAACACGTCTTCTGTAGCAATTGTGTACAGTGCCTTGAAAAAGTATTCATACCCCTTGAAATTTTCCACGATTTGATAGGTGACAACCAAAAACATAAATGTATTTTATTGGGATTTTATTTAACCACTTGCCGACCGCCGCACGACGATGTACGTCGACAAAGCGGCACGGGCAGGCAAAAGGGCTTACCTGTACGTCCCTGCCTGCCCGCGGGTGGGGGGTCCGATCGGACCCCCCCCCGGTGCCTGCGGCGGTCGGCAAATGTCCCCCGGCGATCGGTGGTGAGGGGGAGGCCATCCATTCGTGGCCCCCCCCTCGCGATCGCTCCCAGCCAATGGAATCATTTCCCTGCCTCTGTATTGTACACAGAGGCAGAGGAAATGATGTCATCTCTCCTCGGCTCGGTATTTTCCGTTCCGGGCCGAGGAGAGAAGACTGTAATGTGAGTGCACCAAACACTACACACACAGTAGAACATGCCAGGCACACATTTCACCCCGATCCCCCCCCCGATCGCCCCCCGATCCCCCCCCGATCACCCCCCCCCCCTGTCACAAACTGACACCAAGCAGGTTTTTTTTTTTTTTTTTTTTTTTTTTTCTGATTACTGTATTGGTGTCAGTTTGTGTCAGTTAGTGTGTTAGGGCAGTGAGTCTTAGGCCCCCTTTAGGTCTAGGGTACCCCCCTAACCCCCCTAATAAAGTTTTAACCCCTTGATCACCCCCTGTCACCAGTGTTGCTAAGCGATCATTTTTCTGATCGCTGTATTAGTGTCGCTGGTGACGGTAGTTAGGGACGTAAATATTTAGGTTCGCCGTCAGTGTTTTATAGCGACAGGGACCCCCATATACTACCTAATAAATGTTTTAACCCCTTGATTGCCCCCTAGTTAACCCTTTCACCACTGATCACCGTATAACCGTTACGGGTGACGCTGGTTAGTTTGTTTATTTTTTATAGTGTCAGGGCACCCGCCGTTTATTACCGAATAAAGGTTTAGCCCCCTGTACGTCTAGGGTACCCCCCTTACCCCCCTAATAAAGTTTTAACCCCTTGATCACCCCCTGTCGCCAGTGTCGCTAAGCGATCATTTTTCTGATCGCTGTATTAGTGTCGCTGGTGACGCTAGTTAGGGACGTAAATATTTAGGTTCGCCGTCAGTGTTTTATAGCGACAGGGACCCCCATATACTACCTAATAAATGTTTTAACCCCTTGATGGCCCCCTAGTTAACCCTTTCACCACTGATCACCGTATAACCGTTACGGGTGACGCTGGTTAGTTCGTTTATTTTTTATAGTGTCAGGGCACCCGCCGTTTATTACCGAATAAAGGTTTAGCCCCCCGATCGCCCGGCGGTGATATGCGTCGCCCCAGGCAGCGTCAGATTAGCGCCAGTACCGCTAACACCCACGCACGCAGCATACGCCTCCCTTAGTGGTATAGTATCTGAACGGATCAATATCTGATCCAATCAGATCTATACTAGTGTCCCCAGCAGTTTAGGGTTCCCAAAAACGCAGTGTTAGCGGGATCAGCCCAGATACCCGCTAGCACCTGCATTTTGTCCCTCCGCCCAGCCCACCCAAGTGCAGTATCGATCGATCACTGCCACTTACAAAACACTAAACGCATAACTGCAGCGTTCGCATAGTCAGGCCTGATCCCTGCGATCGCTAACAGTTTTTTTGGTAGCGTTTTGGTGAACTGGCAAGCACCAGCCCCAGGCAGCGTCAGATTAGCGCCAGTACCGCTAACACCCACGCACGCAGCATACACCTCCCTTAGTGGTATAGTATCTGATCGGATCAATACCTGATCCGATCAGATCTATACTGGCGTCCCCAGCAGTTTAGGGTTCCCACAAACGCAGTGTTAGCGGGATCAGCCCAGATACCTGCTAGCACCTGCGTTTTGCCCCTCCGCCCGGCCCGGCCCAGCCCACCCAAGTGCAGTATCGATCGATCACTGACACTTACAAAACACTAAACGCATAACTGCAGCGTTCGCAGAGTCAGGCCTGATCCCTGCGATCGCTAACAGTTTTTTTGGTAGCGTTTTGGTGAACTGGCAAGCGCCAGCGGCCTAGTACACCCCGGTCGTAGTCAAACCAGCACTGCAGTAACACTTGGTGACGTGGCGAGTCCCATAAGTGCAGTTCAAGCTGGTGAGGTGGCAAGCACAAGTAATGTCCCGCTGCCACCAAAAAGACAAACACAGGCCCGTCGTGCCCATAGTGCCCTTCCTGCTGCATTCGCCAATCCTAATTGGGAACCCACCGCTTCTGCAGCGCCCGTACTTCCCCCATTCACATCCCCAACCAAATTCAGTCGGCTGCATGAGAGGCATTTTTATGTCCTCCCGAGTACCCCTACCCAACGAACCCCCCCAAAAAAGATGTTGTGTCTGCAGCAAGCGCGGATATAGGCGTGACGCCCGCTATTATTGTCCCTCCTGTCCGGACAATCCTGGTCTTTGCATTGGTGAATGTTTTGAACGCTACCATTCACTAGTTGACTATTAGCGTAGGGTACAGCATTGCACAGACTAGGCACACTTTCACAGGGTCTCCCAAGATGCCATCGCATTTTGAGAGACCCGAACCTGGAACCGGTTACAGTTATAAAAGTTAGTTACAAAAAAAAGTGAAAAAAAAAAAAAAAACACAAACAAAAATATAAAAAAAAAAAAAAAATAGTTGGCGTTTTATTGTTCTCTCTCTCTCTATTCTCTCTCTATTGTTCTGCTCTTTTTTACTGTATTCTATTCTGCAATGTTTTATTGTTATTATGTTTTATCATGTTTGCTTTTCAGGTATACAATTTTTTATACCTTACCGTTTACTGTGCTTTATTGTTAACCATTTTTTTGTCTTCAGGTACGCCATTCACGACTTTGAGTGGTTATACCAGAATGATGCCTGCAGGTTTAGGTATCATCTTGGTATCATTCTTTTCAGCCAGCGGTCAGCTTTCATGTAAAAGCAATCCTAGCGGCTAATTAGCCTCTAGACTGCTTTTACAAGCAGTGGGAGGGAATGCCCCCCCCTCCCCCAACGTCTTCCGTGTTTTTCTCTGGCTCTCCTGTCTCAACAGGGAACCTGAGAAAGCAGCCGGTGATTCAGCCAGCTGACCATAGGGCTGATCAGAGACCAGGGTGGCTCCAAACATCTCTATGGCCTAAGAAATCGGAAGCTACGAGCATTTTATGACTTAGATTTCGCCGGATGTAAACAGCGCCATTGGGAAATTGGGAAAGCATTTTATCACACCGATCTTGGCGTGGTCAGATGCTTTGAGGGCAGAGGAGAAATCTAGGGTCTAATAGACCCCAATTTTTGCAAAAAAGAGTACCTGTCACTACCTATTGCTATGATAGGGGATATTTACATTCCCCGAGATAACAATAAAAATGATTTAAAAAAAAAATGAAAGGAACAGTTTAAAAATAAGATAAAAAAATAATAATAATAATGAAAAAAAAAAAAAAAAAAAAAAAAAGCACCCCTGTCCCCCCTGCTCTCGCGCTAAGGCGAACGCAAGCGTCGGTCTGGCGTCAAATGTAAACAGCAATTGCACCATGCATGTGAGGTATCACCGCGAAGGCCAGATCGAGGGCAGTAATTTTAGCAGTAGACCTCCTCTGTAAATCTAAAGTGGTAACCTGTAAAGGCTTTTAAAGGCTTTTAAAAATGTATTTAGTTTGTCGCCACTGCACGTTTGTGCGCAATTTTAAAGCATGTCATGTTTGGTATCCATGTACTCGGCCTAAGATCATCTTTTTTATTTCACCAAACATTTGGGCAATATAGTGTGTTTTAGTGCATTAAAATGTAAAAAAGTGTGTTTTTCCCCAAAAAATGCGTTTGAAAAATCGCTGCGCAAATACTGTGTGAAAAAAAAAAATGAAACACCCACCATTTTAATCTGTAGGGCATTTGCTTTAAAAAAAAAATAATGTTTGGGGGTTCAAAGTAATTTTCTTGCAAAAAAAAATTATTTTTTTATGTAAACAATAAGTGTCAGAAAGGGCTTTGTCTTCAAGTGGTTAGAAGAGTGGGTGATGTGTGACATAAGCCTCTAGATGTTGTGCATAAAATGCCAGGACAGTTCAAAACCCCCCCAAATGACCCCATTTTGGAAAGTAGACACCCCAAGCTATTTGCTGAGAGGCATGTTGAGTCCATGGAATAATTTATATTGTGACACAAGTTGCGGGAAAGAGACAATTTTTTATTTTTTTTATTTTTTTTTGCGCAAAGTTGTCACTAAATGATATATTGCTCAAACATGCCATGGGAATATGTGAAATTACACCCCAAAATACATTCTGTTGCTTCTCCTGAGTATGGGGATACCACATGTGTGGGACTTTTTGGGAGCCTAGCCGCGTACGGGACCCCAAAAACCAAGCACCGCCTTCAGGCTTTCTAAGGCCGTAAATTTTTGATTTCACTCTTCACTGCCTATCACAGTTTCGGAGGCCATGGAATGCCCAGGTGGCAAAAAACCCCCCCAAATGACCCCATTTTGGAAAGTAGACACCCCAAGCTATTTGATGAGAGGTATAGTGAGTATTTTGCAGACCTCAGTTTTTGTCACAAAGTTTTGAAAATTGAAAAAAGAAAAAAAAAATTTTTTTTTCTCGTCTTTCTTTATTTTCAAAAACAAATGAGAGCTGCAAAATACTCACCATGCCTCTCAGCAAATAGCTTGGGGTGTCTACTTTCCAAAATGGGGTCATTTGGGGGGGTTTTGTGCCACCTGGGCATTCCATGGCCTCCGAAACTGTGATAGGCAGTGAGGAGTAAAATCAAAAATGTACGCCCTTAGAAATCCTGAAGGCAGTGATTGGTTTTCGGGGCCCCGTACGCGGCTAGGCTCCCAAAAAGTCTCACACATGTGGTATCCCCATACTCAGGAGAAGCAGCTAAATGTATTTTGGGGTGCAATTCCACATATGCCCATGGTCTGTGTGAGCAATATATCATTTAGTGACAACTTTGTGCAAAAAAAAATAAAAAAAATAAAAATTTGTCACTTTCCCGCAACTTGTGTCAAAATATAAAACATTCCATGGACTCAACATGCCTCAAAGCAAATAGCTTGGGGTGTCTACTTTCCAAAATGGGGTCATTTGGGGGGGTTTTATGCCATCTGGGCATTTTATGGCCTTCAAAACTGTGATAGGTAGTGAGGAGTAAAATCAAAAATGTACGCCCTTAGAAATCCTGAAGGCAGTGATTGGTTTTCGGGGCCCCGTACGTGGCTAGGCTCCCAAAAAGTCCCACACATGTGGTATCCCCATACTCAGGAGAAGCAGCTAAATGTATTTTGGGGTGCAATTCCACATATGCCCATGGCCTGTGTGAGCAATATATCATTTAGTGACAACTTTTTGTAATTTTTTTTTTTTTTTTTTTTTTTTGTCATTATTCAATCACTTGGGACAAAAAAAATGAATATTCAATGGGCTCAACATGCCTCTCAGCAAATTCCTTGGGGTGTCTACTTTCCAAAATGGGGTCATTTGTGGGGGTTTTGTACTGCCCTGCCATTTTAGCACCTCAAGAAACGACATAGGCAGTCATAAATTAAAGGCTGTGTAAATTCCAGAAAATGTACCCTAGTTTGTAGGCGCTATAACTTTTGCGCAAACCAATAAATATACACTTATTGACATTTTTTTTACCAAAGACATGTGGCCGAATACATTTTGGCCTAAATGTATGACTAAAATTGAGTTTATTGGATTTTTTTTAGAACAAAAAGTAGAAAATATCATTTTTTTTCAAAATTTTCGGTCTTTTTCCGTGTATAGCGAAAAAAATAAAAACGGCAGAGGTGATCAAATATCATCAAAAGAAAGCTCTATTTGTGAGAAGAAAAGGACGCAAATTTCGTTTGGGTAGAGCATTGCATGACCGCGCAATTAGCAGTTAAAGCGACGCAGTGCTGAATTGTAAAAAGTGCTCTGGTCAGGAAGGGGGTAAAACCTTCCGGGGCTGAAGTGGTTAATAGACCAACACAAAGTGGCACATAATTGTGAAGTGGAAGGAAAATGATAAATGGTTTTCCAATTTTTTTACGAATAAATATGTGAAAAGTGTGTCGTGCATTTGTATTCAGACCCCTTTACTCTGATCCTGCTAACTAAAATCTAGTGGAACCAATTGCCTTCAGAAGTTACCTAATTCGTAAATAGAGTCCACCTGTGTGTAATTTAATCTCAGTATAAATACAGCTGTTCTGTGAAGCCCTCAAAGGTTTGTTAGAGAACCTTAGTGAACAAACAGCATCATGAAGGCCAAGGAACACACCAGACAGGTCAGGGATAAAGTTGTGGAGAAGTTGAAAGCAGGCTTAGGTTATAAAAAATATCCCAAGCTTTGAACATCTCATGGAGCTCTGTTCAATCCATCATCTGAAAATGGAAAGAGTATGGCACAACTGCAAACCTACCAAGACATGGCCGTCCACCTAAACTGACTGGCTGGGCAAGGAGAACATTCATCAGAGAAGAGCCAAGAGGTCCATGGTAACTCTGTAGGAGCTGCAGAGATCCACAGCACGCCACAAATCTGCCCTTAATGGAAGAGTGACAAGAAGAAAGCCATTGTTGAAAGAAATCCATAAGAAGTCCCATTTGTAGTTTGTGAGAAGCCATGTGGAGGACACAGCAAACATGTGGAAGAAGGTGATCTGGTCAGATGAGACCAAAATTGAACTTTTTGGCCCTTAAAGCAAAACGCTATGTGTGGTAGAAAATTAACACTGCCCATCACCCTGAACACACCATCCCCACCGTGAAACATGGTGGTAGCAGCATCATGTGGTGGGGATGGTTTTCTTCAGCAGGGACAGGGAAGCTGGTCAGAGTTGATGGGAAGATGGATGGAGACAAATACAGGACAATCTTAGAAGAAAACCTGTTAGAGTCTGCAAAAGACTTGAGACTGGGGCGGAGGTTCACCTTCCAGCAAGACAACGACCCGAAACATCCAGCCAGAGCTACAATGGAATGGTTTAGATCAAAGCATATTCATGTGTTAGAATGGCCCAGTCACAGTCCAGACCTAAATCCAATTGAGAATCTGTGGCAAGACTTGAAAATTGCTATTCACAGACGCTCTCCATCCAATCTGACAGAGCTTGAGATATTCTGCAAAGAAAAATGGGCAAAAATGTCCCTCTCTAGATGTGCAAAGCTGGTAGAGACATCCCCAAAAAGACTTACAGCTGTAATTGCAGTGAAAGGCGGTTCTACAAAGTATTGACTCCGGGGGGCGCCATACAAATGTACCCCCTACACTTTTCACATTTGTAAAAAAATTGAAAAACCATTTATCATTTTCCTTCCAATTCACAATTATGTGCCACTTTGTGTTGGTCTATCACATAAAATCCCAATAAAATACATTTACGTTTTTGGCTGTAACATGACAAAATGTGAAAAATTTCAAGGGGTATGAATACTTTTTCAAGGCACTGTATGCTTTATTATATTTACATTTGTTATATTTTTTTCTGCAAAAGTGGAGTTACCCTTTTTTTGTGCACAGCACATATTTGGGGTATTTATCTACACTAAATATGGTACTTGCATAGCAGCGCAGGGTTACTATCTTTGTGAACTGACTTTACTTTTTTTTAACCTTCTAAAAGTTTCTTATTGTAATTGTCTGCAGACTTGGAGTCCACACTACTTCGTCCTGACCAGCAACAAGATCTATTACTCCGAGGAGACCTCCCCATACCAGTCCAACGAGGATGAGGAAGAGACTGAGCCAAAGGAGGTGAGAGATGTATAAATCGGTGTTTGGGGAAAGCTGATTTTCTTGCAGACAGATAATTCCCCCCCTCCCCCCATGGGTAGATATCTACTGTACATGTGGTGGTGACTATGTAAACTTTCTAAAATGCATTTCCTTTGCAAGTTTATATGTGAAGACCTCAGTCCCCAGATTATAGAATACGTATTTTACGCCATATTTCATGGATGGTTTCGGCATTTTTTTTTAAGGTAATTTGGTGATTGGTTCACTTTTCCTTTCCAGGGATAGAAGTGATTGATTGGTTCCTAATCTATTATTTTTTGTTGTGTGTGTGTATGTGTATATATATATATATATATATATATATATATATATATATATATATATATATATATATATATACACAGTATCTCTCAAAAGTAAGTACACCCCTCACCTTTTTTGTAAATCTTTTCTTCTATCTTTTCATGTGACAACACTGAAGAAATGACACTTTGCTACAATGTAAAGTAGTGAGTGTACAGCTTGTATAACAGTGTAAATTTGCTGTCCCCTCAAAATAACTCAACACACAGCCATTAATGTCTAAACCGCTGGCAACTAAAGTGAGTACACCCCTAAGTGAAAATGTCCACATTGGGCCCAATTAGCCATTTTCCCGCCCCGTTGTCATGTGACTCGTTGGTGTTATAAGGTCTCAGGTGTGAATGGGGAGCAGGTGTGTTAAATGTGGTGTTATCGCTCTCACTCTCTCATACTGGTCACTGGAAGTTCAACATGGCACCTCATGGCAAAGAACTCTCTGAGGATCTGAAAAAAAGAATTGTTGCTCTACATAAAGATGGCCTAGGCTATAAGAAGATTGCCAAGACCCTGAATCTGAGCTGCAGCACGGTGGCCAAGACCATACAGGGATATAACAGGACAGGTTCCACTCAGAACAGGCCTCGCCATGATCCACCAAAGAAGTTGAGGTCACGTGCTCAGCGTCATATCCAGATGTTGTCTTTGGGAAATAGACGTATGAGTGCTGCCAGCATTGCTGCAGAGGTTGTAGGGGTGGGGGGGTCAGCCTGTCAGTGCTCAGACCATACGCCACACACTGCATCAAATTGGTCTGCATGGCTGTCATCCCAGAAGGAAGCCTCTTCTAAAGATGATGCACAAGAAAGCCCACAAACAGTTTGCTGAAGACAAGCAGACTAAGGACATGGATTACTGGAACCGTGTCCTGTGGTCTGATAAGACCAAGATAAACTTATTTGGTTCAGATGGTGACAAGCATGTGTGGCGGCAACCAGGTGAGGAGGACAAAGACAAGTTTGTCTTGTCTACAGTCAAGCATGGTGGTGGGAGTGTCATGGTCTGGGGCTGCATGAGTGCTGCCGGCACTGGGGAGCTACAGATCATTGAGGGAACCATGAATGCCAACATGTACTGTGACCTACTGAAGCAGAGCATGATCCCCTCCCTTCAGAGACTGGGCCGCAGGGCAGTATTCCAACATGATAACGACCCCAAACACACCTCCAAGACCACCACTGCCTTGCTAAAGAAGCTGAGGGTAAAGGTGATGGACTGGCCAAGCATGTCTCCAGACCTAAACCCTATTGATCATCTGTGGGACATCCTCAAACGGAAGGTGGAGGAGCGCAAGGTCTCTAACATCCACCAGCTCTATGATGTCATCATGGAGGAGGGGAAGAGGACTCCAGTGACAACCTGTGAAGCTCTGGTGACCTCCATGCCCAAGAGGGTTAAGGCAGTGCTGGAAAATAATGGTGGCCACACAAAATATTGACACTTTGGGCCCAATTTGGACATTTTTACTTAGGGGTGTACTGACTTTTGTTGCCAGCGGTTTAGACATTAATGGCTGTGTGTTGAGTTATTTTGAGGGGACAGCAAATTTACACTGTTATACAAGCTGTACACTCACTACTTTACATTGTAGACAAGTGTCATTTCTTCAGTGTTGTCACATGAAAAGGTAGAAGAAAAGATTTACACAAATGTGAGGGGTGTACTTACTTGTGTGTGTATGTGACATTTCCCCACATGTCAGTGACAACCCATGCAATTCATACATACAAAGGCACCAAAACAAATACGCTCAGAAATTAAGTTCTGTGTAATAAAATGGAATGACGCAGGGAAAAAGAATTGAACCCGCTAACTGAAATGTATTTCATACTTCGTATAAAATCCTTTGTTGGTAATGACAGCTTCAAGACGCTTCCTGTATGGAGATACTACTCGCATGCATTTTAAAATAAATTGTGTGGACTCATTCACATAGAATGCATAAAGGTAAAAAACCTGCAGCCTTTAAAATCACTTTAACCCCTTCCCGGCCCTTTAAGGGTTCTAAAAGCCAGGAGGCGGAGGCAGGCATTCCAGTCATGTGACTGCTGTGATTGGCTGTCACATGATCAGAAAGCTCCCGATCGCTAGTATGCATCGGGAGCTTTCCTATACAGGCCGGCTACCGTGCAGGGAGCGCACTCTCAGCGCGCTAGGTAGTTTTAACAGGGCGGTCGCTTGGCAGGTAGACCTTATCGCAGAGTATATATGTGGGAGGTCAGCATCTATGGGTTATGTACCCTCCCAGCAGCCAGCATCAGGTGAAGGCTGATTACTAGAACCTGCTGGCTGCTGGGAGACACCTGCTGGTGGACACTGGAGCTGCAACTTTCTGGCCAAGGAACCACAGTGCTATTAGCAGATTCAGGTCCTGTCAGCACCTGTTTTTGGTGTTCTATAATGATAAAATGTACTTTGACCATAGTTGTCGGCCTTCCACTTCAGTGAGGACCTCATCTTGCCTCTCTGTGCCCTCATCCCTCTCATCCTAAAGAAGTGGTGCATTGTGGAGATGACAGCTGGAGAAAGTCCCTTTCCTTTCATCACTTGGTCTTCAACAGCCGTCCATTATGAAGATCTGACTGTGTCCTTCAATTAACTCAGAGAAAAGGATCTTAAGGCGTCATTCGGGATACCATGGTTTCCAAAATCCAAAATGATTTGACAATTGTGTGTCGATCAGTCAGCATTTTTCTACCTCTATCCACAAACATGATTCGTTGGATACCAGCACATGGAAAGCAACATCTAGGAATTCCATCTCCTTCATTAATATTGATTACATTCCTCATCTATCTCCACGCAGACTATATGCTGTACCTTAGCATTGAACACGGAGTATTTTACCGCTTATGTATTATTCACATAGCACTATCCACCTATTCTATTAGCTGGACATTAGTATCTGTGAATACCACACCATCGTCATAATACAATTTTGTTCATACAGATATGGCTTGGATGTCTATGGATGTCCCTATGTTATTCCCATTAGAAGGAAAACCTCTAAGGCAGGCATCGCTAAATAGTGGACTGCGGTCCACACCCTGATCAAGCCACAGTCCTATGCGGACCACCATGGCCAAGCCTCTCAGCAGCATGGGGGTCTCTCCCTCTTCTCCTCTCTCCCTGGCCTCCCTATAATATTCCTTTCCCGGGTCTCTCCCCCTGCCACTGTCATCCCCACAGCAGGGCAGAGGGTGGGTGCTACCCAACATTTTCAAGAGGGTGTTAAGTTGCCTGGACACTGGGTGGTCCTAGCAACCAATCACCTGCTTGTTAACATGAAATGTTGGGCAGCTGCAGCCCTGTGAGAACTACTGCACCTCCTGCTCTCTGCCCTGCTGTGTGAGGTAGGACTGTGAGGGGTGGGGGTGGGGGGCTGTGATGTGAAGGGGGGGTGTTACTGAGGACACAATGCAAAGGGGGCCTGTGAGGTGATTGAGGGGGCTGTGATGTGATGGACCTGAGGGTGTGATGCATAGGGGGGCTGAGGACATTCATTTAAAGGGCTGGGGCTCTGATAAGTCACCTCCTCACCTACCGTTTGACCCTCCAAAGGGGGGGGGGGGGGACTCTGATAGGGACCCTGATGTAAGGGGATGCATTGATGGTGACCCTGATGGAGGGGTATCAATGTGGATCCTGCTGTAAGGGGGGAATTCATGGGGACTCTGATGTAAGAGGGGCATTGATGGGGACCTTGATGAAAGGAAAGGCAATAATGGGGACCCTAATGTTAGGGGGGGACTATGATGGGGACCCTAATGTTAGGGGGGACAATGATGGGGACCCTAATGTTAGGGGGGGACAATGATTGGGACCCTAATATTAGGGGGGGACAATGATGGGGACCCTGATGTATTTGGGGGCATTCATGGGGACCCTGATGTAAGGGGGGGATTTGATGGGTCCCAGATGTAAGGGGGGGCATTGATGGGGACCCTGATATAAGGGGAGGGTCAGTGATGGGAACCCTGATGTTAGGGAGGGACAATGATGGGGACCCTAATGTAAGGGGGGGGGCATTGATGGGGACCCTGATGTAAGGGGGGCATTGATGGGGACCCTGATGTAAGGGGGGGTATTGATGGTGACCCTGATGTTAGGGGGGGCATTAATTGGGACTCTGATGTGGGGGGGGGGGCATTAATGGGGACCCTGATGTAAGGGAGGACATTGATGGGGACTCTGATGTTGGAGGGAGGACATTGACGGGGACTCTGATGTAAGCGGGGGCATTGATGGTGACCCTGATGTAAGGGGGGGCATTAATTGGGGGACTGATGTGGGGGGACATTGATCGTGACCCTGATGTAAGGGGGGGCATTAATGGGGACTCCAAGTAAAGCTTATTCATTCATTTAAATTTGAATCATTCATTTAAAAAAAAATAAAGATTTTTTTTCCCCCAACCTGTGAGTGTTTGTAAAATATACAATGTGGCCCTCATACTGAAAAGTTTTTTTTTTTTTCTGCAGGAATTAAATAATAACGAGCTGCACTTTAGCAAGAAGTGGTTCCATGGGAAACTGGGCGGAGGACGCGATGGACGCCAGATTGCTGAGAAGCTGCTGCACGAGTATTGCACGGAGACCGGAGGAAAAGACGGGACATTCCTAGTGCGGGAGAGCGAGACGTTTGTGGGCGACTACACCCTGTCCTTCTGGTGAGACCTTCTGGGGGGCGTTTACCAAAAAACTAAACAGAAGAGTCAGAAAATGTTGACATGGGGACGTTTTTGTCACATGGATGGAGCTGACGTTTAGTGATAAATACGTCTCCTGCAGACAATCGACAACAAATGATCATCAAACAATTAAATCAAACAAATATCGCACACTGCAAAAGATAGCGCTAATCAAGCAAAGTACGGTTTTGAAAGTTACTGCCATATGTTCGTTGGGGGGCGTTGGCAGATTTTTATTGATCATTTGTTATTGATTGTGTAAAGATTGCTTATGGTTTATATTTTCTGGTTTGCAATGGATGCAGAGTTATTATGGGAAAATATGGAAAAGAAAACAGCAGAGTGGGACTTTATATGAGGCGGCGACCTGGTAAGGTCCAGTGCCTCCACCCCTATCTAGTTCAAAAGGGAGGGGGTGGGAGTGTGGCACTTTAAATGAAGCACATGGGTATAAAAATTTACATTTATTGGTATATACTGGTAATATAATACATGGTACATTACAATGGTAATCATGTCACATATTAAATAACAATTAATGTAAATACATATGTACATACAATGGAGGCAATTGAAGCCACATGATTGCACACAGTTAATCACATAATACTGAGCATAATCTGGTAAGGCATGAAATGGATTAAGACACGGCATATAACAGCTCTACGCGTTTCGTAGATTAATCTACTCTTCGGGAGCATGCACGTGGATTTAGTCTGAAGTGTACTGATAAAAGAATTTATGTAAGGTCTGACCTTGTCAAGAAAAAAGGGGGGTATAAATATTGAAAACAAAATTAAACTAGTATAACCCCTACTCTCTGAAATACTTAGATGTAGCTAGATCATAAGGGTATGGCACTTGAGATTGGAGACCCCCTAAGGGCATCACCACTGGGAACTGAGGTGGTGTGGGCGGCCTGAAGCCCAACAAGGACAGCATCCATGGAGGACAAGTGAGAGTAGTCGTGAGTGACCATGAGTGCTAAAACATCAAAAGAGGAACTGCTTAAAGCATGGCATAAATATAATGTGTAATATATCCTATACTTGGTGACACTCACTTTGGAGGTGAGCCTGACGTGCAGAGGGAGACCTCTGGTACAGCCCTGGCTCCGGGATCACTGGAGTTGGAACAGTGACCGTAGTGAGGTATGAGTGCCTGCAGAGTTCTCTTGGCTTGAGATAACAGCTGGCAGAGACAGGAACAGACTTAGGTGCTGTAGATGCAGGTAAGCGGATGCAGGTGCGCTGAGGGGCAGCAGAGCACACAGATGCAAGACAGCAGGCAGGAGCAAGGTCAGACTAGGCAGGTAATACATAGCGGATCAATCAGACAGGAACGGCAGGCATAGGGTGGTCAAAGTTCAGGCAGGGTAGTAACGTAAGATCAGGGAGACAGGTAATCAAAAGCAGGGTCAAGGGAAGCCAGAAGGTCAGAACTGGAGACAACAGTGAGGTCAGGAAGCCGGGTAAATACTGGAGCAGATGTGGGTTCAGGATCAGGTCACAGGGTAAGCTGCAGATCAAACAGCAAAGGATCAATGCAACAGGAGCCCCTTTTAAAGCCCACTGGGTGCCAAAGCAGCATCAAAATGCACGTGTGCACGATCTCCACACTCTGCGCTCGCGCATGCGCATGTCTGTTCACCGCTGGATGCCTGTTAGCTGGACTGTGTCTCTGTTAACCTGTGCGCCTGTGAACAGTTGCAGAACTATGCGCAGCGCGTCTATGACACTTGGTAAAGGACAGCACAGGTGACTAGATAGTGTAGGTGAGTAAACAAGTTGGTGAAAGATAGAAGTCAAAACACCAAAAAGGTAGGCAAGAACCCACACCTGACACGTGCTAATAAAGAATAATTGTGAGTGTTAAATTAGCACATGGTCTGGTGCTGGAATATAAAAACCTAGAATCCAAAATTGTGTAGAGCAAGCCAGAAACAGCAGATGGGACCACCAAGGTAGATGAGCTGTCCAAGAATGGAGCCTATAAGGGCACGGCCGCCACACTCCCACCAACGTCACATAGGCGTGCATAGGAGGGGGGAGGCGTCGCCGACCGGGTGGACAAGTCGCCCAATATTGCGCCAAATATTTCCTCCCATTAGCGGTGAGATGTAAGATGACGCGAGAGAGGCGGGGGGACGTGACTTGATGCGTGGTGTAAGGGCATCCATCCACCCTTCATTTAAAGTCCCACTTCCCCTGTCCCCTCCCTTTTTATTATGGAATAATGGCATTTTTGTACTTACTGTAATTTCTCTTTCTTGGAGTTCATTGAGGAACATGGGAATTCAGAGACTGTTTGGTTATACTGCCACCTACAGGCGGATCTGGACAATGATAAACAAAATAATTGTGGGACAGCCTGGTATAACCACCTCTGCTCCCAACATGCTACGGTTTTGTGGTAATGCAGCACCCAGAACAAGAACATAGACTCAGAGGAGTGAGGCCTGTGTTCCTCAGTTGAACTCCAAGAATGAATTTTAGGGTAAGTACTAAAACTCCACTTTCTTTCCTGTCCTGTCTAGATATCCAAAAGCAATCCAGCTAAGGGGTGGGCAACAGGCTCACCAAACAAACCCAAAACATAGAAGCTCCTGCAGCTTCAGTTGCTGCCTGAAAGGCCTTTGGGTAGCTTGTCAAGCTGTCATCAGATGAGTCCTGAATATCCATTTGGTAGAACAGCCATTCTCAACCAGGGTTCTGTGGAATCCTAGGGTTCCTCCAGAGTGGCTGACTGACCTTCCGTCTGAAGGTGACGGCATAATAACATGTCCAATGCCACTATCTTAGCTGTCTGAAAGGGTGCATTTTGACCTCCACTATAAGGGACATTCCTCCCACTCACAACCAATGTAAGAGGTATTCTTTTCATTGACCATCAATGTAAGAGACATTCATCTCAATGACCCCCTAATAACTTAATTTACTTAAAGTAGGGGTCCTCTGAGACCTTAAAATCATTGGGGTGAAAAGGTTTGAGAGTCTGTAGAACTTGGAGAATACGTGAAAAGAAGCCCACATGGTGGCCTTGCCAATTTGGGGACCAGATGCTAGATGCTGTAAAGCTCATGAGTCACTCGTGGATGTAGAAGAGCAGGGGTAGGCAACCTGGGGCCCTCCAGCTGTTACAGAACTACAAGTCCCATCATGCCTCTGGGAGTAATTGTAACTGCCAGCCTTGCAATGCCTCATGGGAAATGTAGTTCCACAACAGCTGGGGGGCCCCAGGTTGCCTACCCCTGTAGTAGAGTTTCCCTTTGACAGATGAGGGTGGATGTGGGATCTTCAGTTCAGATGATGGACTGCCTAAGCAACCTAGAAATGGTGAAACGAGAAGCTGGTTCCCACTTGCAGGGGCCATTAGACTGACTCACTTCTTGTCATTCCTTTCAAATGGAAGCAGAGGCTGCGAGGCATGAGAAGGTGGAAGAGTGATGTCCTGGCTGAGGGGAAGAAAGAGGAAACTACTGTGGGGGGGGGGGGGGCTGCAGAATACACTGCTATGTGGGGGGGGGGAGAGCAGAGGACACTACTGTGGGGGGGGGGGGGGGGCAGAGGACACTGCTATGGAGGGAGGGGGTGGACACTACTGTGGGGGGACTCAGGGGACACTACTGTGGGAGTTCAGAGATCACTACTGTGGGGGGGGGTGCAGAAGACACTGCTAGGGGGGGGGGCAGAGAAGACTTCTATGGAGCAGCAGAGGGCACTGCAGAGGGGGGGGGGGGCAGAGGACACTACTGTGTGTGTGGGGGAGGGGGATGCAGAGGACAGTGCTATGCAGGGGGGGCAGGGCTGTGGGGAGGGGGAGTGCAGAAGACACTGCTGTGGGGGATAGCAGAGGACACTACTGTGGGGGGGGGGCAGGGCAGAGGACACTGCTGCGGGAGTGCAGAGAACACTACTTTGGGGGGGGGGTGCAGAAGACACTACTGTGTGGGGGGGGGGCAGAGGCCACTGCTATGGGGGGGCAGAGGACACTAATGTGTGTGTGGGGGAGGGGGGTACAGAGGACACTGCTATGGGAGGGGGGAGAGGACACTACTGTGGGGGGGCAGTGCAGAGAACACTACTGTGGGGGGTGCAGAAGACACTACTGTGTGTGTGGGGGAGGGGGATGCAGAGGACAGTGCTATGCAGGGGGGGCAGGGCTGTGGGGAGGGGGGGTGCAGAAGACACTGCTGTGGGGGGGAGCAGAGGACACTACTGTGGGGGGGGGGGCAGGGCAGAGGACACTGCTGCGGGAGTGCAGAGAACACTACTTTGGGGGGGGGGTGCAGGAGACACTGCTATGGGGGGGCAGAGGACACTAATGTGTGTGTGGGGGAGGGGGGTACAGAGGACACTGCTATGGGAGGGGGGAGAGGACACTACTGTGGGGGGGCAGAAGACACTACTGTGTGTGTGGGGGAGGGGGATGCAGAGGACATGCTATGCAGGGGGGGGGCGGGGACACTACTGTGGGGAGGGGGGGTGCAGAGCACACTGCTATGGGGGGGGGGGGGGGTGTAGAGGGCGCTGCATATTAGATTTTAGTAAGTGTATTGTCTACTGAAGGGATTTCCTATTAGACTAAAGCAGACCCTCCCACTTAGAACTGACTTGGAAATATTTGGACCCGTACCTTAGCATGTTCTATGTTAGTATGTCTAGAACAGAAGCAGGTAAGGATTAGCAATACATTGTGGATGAATTATTGAGGTGTAGAAAACTGGTTTGGCTGGAATTCTTTTTTTTTTTTTTTTTTTTTTTTTTTTTTTTTTATTTTAGTGAAGTTTCATTATAAAGACTTCTCCTCTCTCTCTCTCTTCCTGCAGGCGCTCCAACCGGGTCCAACATTGCCGCATCCACTCCAGACAAGAAGCCGGCACCACCAAATTCTACCTGACTGACAACCTGGTATTCGACAGTCTGTACAGCCTTATCAGCCATTACCGGGAGGTGCCGCTGCGCTGCAATGAGTTTGAGATGCGCCTGACGGACCCGGTGCCGCAGCCCAACGCCCATGAGAGTAAAGAGTACGCTTTGTCCTGCAACCTTTCTTGGAGAGTTATCGGAAGAATAGGGCAAACCAACCACAATCCCAGGTCCTAGGGTCTTGTAGGTCCAAGGTTCTTCTACTACCTCTGCAATCCACAGCTCGCCATCCCAGCTCCTCATATTACATTGTGGCCCTTCAGAATGGCCCCTGATGCCCATTTTGAGTAAACCTGTGTCGCCTTTCTTTCCTTGAGGCAGGATGGAACATAGTGCTGGAGCCACAAAGCAAATTTTAAAGTGCCTGCAATTCTGGGTTCCACCTGTCAGCCATTTTGTTGAAGCCCGCATCACATTGCCATGAGTTAGCAAGCGCCAACTTGTCCTGGGCCCCTATGCACAGTGCCAACACATACTAATGGTAGATCCAGCCCTGGTGGCTGGATAGTTGAGTGGAGAACTTAGGTTGAGACATATTTGTCCAAGAAGTCTTGTAGAGTCAACAGGGCTGTCTTTATAAATCAATGGGACCCCATAGTCTACCTGACCGCTCCCCCTTTTAACCCCATTGTATAACGCACTGAAATGCCACTATATTTTGGGGCACTATCAACATGAGCCAATGGGGCCTGGGCCCAGTAAAGGAGTACTGCCTCTACCTACCTATAGGTGGTCCTGAGTGTACAAGTTTGTCCATTTGGGATTTCTATGTTTTAAAGTTAGCATGAGAACCATGAAGCCTGTATTCACTCCAACTCTTTGCCAATAGACATGAGCAGAATGGAAAAATGTGTTTTGTTTCGGATCGATTCGTTAAGTTGCTAATTTCATTTTGGTGCATTTCGTAACAAAATTCAATAGTTTTGTTTTTGTTTTTTTATTAGTTTTTGACCGGATTTGAATTTTTTTAATAGATTTAACGTATTCAAATCAAATTAGAAGTATTTGAATTGAATTTGAATTTAAAAACATCAAAACGATCCTCATTCATTCTAAAAAATAGCTGTTTCTATTCTATTTAAATTTCAGAAGACTGCTATATTATTTCTATTTTATTTTATTTTTTTCTTTTCCTTTATTTTCTATTTTATTTTCCTTTCCATTTTTTTTATTCTGTTTTATTCTAATCTTTTTGAATTTTGAAAGACAGCTATATTCTTTTATTTTATTCAAAATTCAAATTTTGAACTTCAAATTTGTATAACCACCATATTCTTTCTATTTTTTTTAATCTATTCTATTTTTATATTCTTTTTTTATTCTATTTTATATTATTTTATATTCTGTTTTATTCTATCCTTTTCTTTTTGCAATTAGAATTTTTAGAAGACATCTATATTCAAATACACAGCAATATGTTTACATTTCAAATTTGTTTTCCCAATTTCTTTTTTCGTATTTGATTCAAATACATTGCTATATTTTCTATTCTATCCTGTTTTATTCTAACCATTTTGAAAGACCGCTATATTCTATTTTATTTTATTCAAACATCAAATTTTGAAGTTCAAATTTGTAAGACCGCCATATTCTTTTTTTTTTTTTTTTTTTTTTATTCTAATCTATTCTATTTTTTCTATTCTATTCTTTTCCATTCTTTTTTTATTCTATTTTATTTTATATTCTTTTATTTTATATTCTGTTTTATTCTATACTATTCTTTTTGCAATTCGAATTTTAGAAGACGTCTATATTCAAATACACAGCAATATGTTTACATTTCAAATTTGTTTTCCCCATTTCTTTTTTCGAATTTGATTCAAATACATTGCTATATTTTCTATTCTAATCTGTTTTATTCTAATCTTTTTGAATTTTGAAAGACAGCTATATTCTTTTATTTTA
Source organism: Lithobates clamitans (assembly GCA_037952925.1). Classification (NCBI taxonomy): domain Eukaryota; kingdom Metazoa; phylum Chordata; class Amphibia; order Anura; family Ranidae; genus Lithobates; species Lithobates clamitans. The sequence continues at coordinate 556,278 of JBBGZY010001943.1, forward strand.
TACAAAAATCAAATTTTGAATTTCAAATTTGTAAGACCGCCATATTCTTTCTATTTTATTTGAATCTACTCTATTCTTTCTATTCTATTCTTTTCCATTTTTTTAAATGCTATTTTATATTCTTTTATTCTATATTCTATTCCTTTCTTTTCTAGTCTATACTTTTTTTTGGCTATTCTATTCTTTTATTATATATTCTATTCTGTTTTATTCTATTCTATTCTTTTTGAAATTAGAATTTTAGAAGACGTCTATATTCAAATACACAGCAATATGTTTACATTTCAAATTAGTTTTTGAATTTCTTTTCCAATTCAATTTGAATACATCGCTATTTCGGACAAATTTTTGTTTCATTGTTTCTGTTTTGCTTAAATTCATTACGACTGTAATTCAGAAATTCATATTACCTCCAAATAATGAAAATTTTCATCCGAATTTTTGATTTGAAACAAAACGAACCGCACATTTCTAATCGGGGCAAATTAAACTGCGCATGTGGTGGAAAAATGCTGACTTTGTGTGAGAATCCCGTCGAAACAATCGATGGATCCAGAGATGGGCAGCTGAAGTTATGTGCAGATCTACAAAGCTTTAGATTATTATCGTATGTCATGTTCCTCCTCCTGACTTTTCTTTGTCCCCATCAGGTGGTACCACGCCAGTCTCACCCGCCTGCAGGCAGAGCACATGTTGATGAGGGTCCCTCGTGATGGGGCGTTCCTGGTGCGCAAGAGGAGTGAACCGAATTCTTATGCAATTTCCTTTCGGTGAGAATGAGAATAGGATTTGGAGCGTGAAGGGGGGGGGGGGGGCAGAGAGGGTTCTACAAAGGGGGCGCTCCTTGGTCTGGGGTTCTGAGATTCTTTCAGGAAGTATTGATAAATAAGACCAATGTGGACACCGGACATACCACACGGGTCTAGCCAAAGTCAATCAATGTACACGGGGTGTGTGTGGTACTTCCTGTCCTTCTGCCCCACTCCTGCTACCCTCAACCCCCCCTCCCCCATTCTAACCGGCAGTTTCTGACTGTTGGGTGTTACTATGTAGACACAGCTGCTGCTGCCCAAAAAAAAAAATGTGCAGACAGGAGATAGACAGGAGATAGAGGGATGCAAAATAACATTGTTCATAAACATTGTTCAGACAGGACATAGAGGGTTACAAAGTAACATTGTTTATAAACATTGATCAGACGGGAGGGATACAAAGTAACGTTGCTTTTAAACATTGTTCAGATGGGAGATAGAGTGATACAAAGTAACATTGTTTATAAACATTGATCAGATGGGAGATGGAGAGATACAAAGTAACATTGTTTATAAACATTGATCAGATGGGAAATAGAGAGATACAAAGTAGCATTGTTGCCTTTGTATCTACTCTGTTTCATTCATCTGCAGGGGATGAGCTTCTATCTGCTTATGATGTCAGTTAAAGCAACCTGACATCCAAAAAAAAAAAAATGTTATTAAAAACATGGATGAGCGAGTTTGGGGTGGAGGAACTTGACTTACCTGCACAGTTTCCTGACCTCAACCCGATAGAACACCTTTGGGAAGAATTAGAGTGGGGACTGCGAGCCAGGCCTCCTCATCCAACATCAGTGCCTGACCTCACAAATGCTCTTCTGGAAGAATGGTCAAACATTCCCATAGACACCCTCCTAAACCTTGTGGACGGCCTTCCCAGAAGAGTTGAAGCTGTTATAACTGCAAAGGGCGGAGCCAACTCAATATTGAACCCTCCGGACTAAGACTGGGATGCCATTAAAGTTCATGTGCGTCTAAAGGCGTCCCAATACTTTTGGTAATATTGTGTGTGTGTGTGTGTGTGTGTGTGTGTGTGTGTGTGTGTGTGTGTGTGTGTGTGTGTGTGTGTGTGTGTGTGTGTGTGTGTGTGTGTGTGTGTGTGTGTGTATGTATATATATATATATATATATATATATATATATATATATATTACATGTACAAACATAAAGATCACAGCAGTTCACACATTAAGACAAAAAGTAGAGGGGAGCATGAAGGCAACCGATGTAGCAATGTTACTCTGACCTCGATCTCACACAAAATAATTTGTTCATAAAAATATCCGCCACAGTCTGAAAGATAAAGAATGGCTCTGTATCTTATCTATGGATTTTTATGAAATTGGATAAATTGCATCTAATTTCCTTTTACCAGCAAAAATGTATCCATTCCACAATGGACAAGGCTGGAGATATTATACACAATGCTCAATAAAGGATTCATATAACAAACATTAATTATTGATTACAGTTGTACAAAAAAAGTATTGTTAAAAGCAAACACATACAATTTGTTTGATTTCATTTTAATGTATTAAATTGATTTAATTAATTAATATATATATTGTAATATAAAACCAGATAAATATTTTTTTTACGTCTAAACTATTCTTTTTTATTTTAAAGCACTTTTTAAATTCTAATTTAAATATGTATTCAATTAAAAGGAATTAAACATATTTATTTTATAGATTTTATTTTAAAGTACACAGTAATAACTAAAGGCAAAACTTTTGTTTTTAGTTTTTGCACAGAGTGGAGATGGATTGGAAAACTTGTCAGGTTCTTATTGCGGTCTGGAGATTTTCCCTCTATCTATTTGTCCTGTTTACCATTATCATTGAAAATGAAAGTTAAAAAGAAAAAAACAAATCCCAAATTTTGGGTTGTCCCCAGAAAAGTAATAGAGGGTAAATCTTCCAATGGGGACATTAGTTCTGGTGCCCTGGGGTCCCCGAGCGATTTCCTTAATTTGCAGGGATTTCCTCTTACTTCCTGTTTTGGCTATGGGACAGGAAGTGAAAGGGAAATCTCCCCAATGGGACACAGATGGCAAAAAAAACAACCTGACAGGGGGTTATAACCCTCCCTTACTCCTTTTAACAATTTATTTAAAATATTGATTATGATGATGATAATAATATATATATAATTTAATATCATAAATATATACATTTATTTATTACATTTAACTGTCATTTTATAGCAATTAAATATATTTAATTAATTATTTCATTTAACGTTTTTTTATTTTATAGCAACTAAATATATCTATATATATTACATTTAACAGTTTTTTTTTATTTTATAGCAATTTTAAAATTATATTTTGAATAATTATTCAAATAAAAAAAAAAAAAAAAAAAAATATATATATATATATATATATATATATATATATATATATATATATATATATATATATATATATATATATATATATATATATATATATATATATGTTTAATAAATTTATTAACTTATTCCTGAAACAGTTTTAAAATATTTTTTATTAATCATTTTTCAATTAAAATCAATTAAATATATTGAATTTAATTTTAAATATAATTTAATAATTAAATTACATTTATTAACTTAGTTTGGAATGGGATCATTCGATTGGAAGAAATGATGGAAACAGGTCTTTTTGTTGTGCTTTGAATACGTTGTATTTTGAAATTTTCTGTCTATTACTCTAAAATATGGAATGTAGAACAAATAATGATGGAGTTGTGTTTATAGATGCCAATAGCTGCATTTTCTGTAACCCGCCTTGTTTTCTCCCAGGGCTGAGGGAAAGATTAAGCACTGCCGCATCCAGCAGGAAGGGCGTCTCTTTATGCTGGGAAGTTCGGCCGAGTTTGAGAGTCTGGTGGATCTTGTTAGCTATTATGAGAAGCATCCTTTGTACCGCAAGATGAAACTACGCTACCCTATTAACGAGGAAGCTCTGGAGAGGATGGGAACAACGGTGAGTAGACAGCCAAACCCCCCACCCCATCCTGAAAAACCAAATGCTGCAACATTAAGTCTTTCTCCTGGATTTGTATTTGCACTATATGGTCAAAGGTTTGTGGACACCCAACCATCACACCTATGTGAGCTTGTTTGATATCAGATTCCAAAACCATGGACATTAATCTTGAGTTGGTCCCCTTTGCAGCTCTAACACCCTCCATTCTTCCAGAAAGAATTTCCACAAGAATGGGTCTGTGGGAATTTGTGCCCATTTTTGAGGTCAGATATTAATGTTGGACAAGACGTTTTGGCTCACAGTCGTCATTTCATCCCAAAGGTGTTCAGTAGGATTGAGGTCAGGGCTCTGTGGAAGACACTCGAGTTCCTCCACACCAAACTGGTCAAACCATGTCTTTATGGAGCTGGCTTTGTTGACTTGAACTCAATAATTTAAATTAGTTTTTACATACTTTTGGCTATATAGTTTACTTTCCGATGCAGGTTCTATATGAGGGTTTCTAGGGATTCCTTGAGCAAGTTCTGCCTTTTAGATAAGTTACCACTGACACCATTGATCTAAATTGCCTCAAGTGTAAGGAGCATTTTTCCCACTGACCATCACACTAATGTATCATGGGTTGTGGATACAGTAATTTTTAGCAGGGGTTCCCTGAGACCAGAAAGTTATTTCAAGGGTTCCTCTGTGTTGAAAAGGTCAAGAAAGTTTGTGCTATACCATTAAACAATTCTTTTGACCATAAATAATGTCTTTGTCTTCAGGAACTGGATTACGGTGCCCTCTATGAAGTTCGGACTCCGCACCACTATGTGGAAGCCAACAAAATGCCAACATCTCGGGTAAGATGGAGGGTCGATACAGTCTGAGTTTTGTAAGGGCCACATCAGAGATGGGGGAATTTCTGGAGTTAAAAGGTCACTACAATTGCAGCTGGAAGCCAGTCATACCTTTTGAGCTCCTAGTGTCCTAAAAACAATGGATTGGGGGCAATATACTTTTCATATAGAAGAAGGCACATTCAGATGAAGTCAGGGGATCTAGTAAATATACATTGCTTATTGGTCACTCTGAATGGTCACTGGTGGGTTTATCTCTCCTGCTTTTATGATGGTGACTCAATGACAAGACCTCCAAGAAGCTTCTGCGTCCCCAGCCTTTCAATCCTCTAATGCAGATATTCTCAACCAAGGTTCTGTCGAACCCTAGATCGCCAGGGTTTATTTTGGAGCTGTGATTGACCTTCGTTTTGATGGTGCCTACATAGTTCAGGGTCAAAAGGAGAAATAGTGGTTGGTATGTCCTTAATAGATAGTGCATCTCATCCCAAGGAATAAATACAATAGGTAGCAGAGAAGAGGGGATTATTACGGTGCCACAAACAACTCGATACAATATATTCAGAATAAAAAGTAGTACATTTTATTACAATTGATTAAAAATTCATAATGTAGTATACTGAATCACATATGATAAGGGAGCATATTACAGTGTACTGTTGACCAGAAAGATGATGGTAAGTTACAACAGCAGGCCAATTCGTCCCTACTAGTTTCGCCAAAGCATTGGCTTCATCAGGGGAATAGAACATGACATAAAACAGTTGTTACTCTAAAAAAAAAAGAAACACATATAAACATTAGTTTTTAGAGAATGAAACATCAACACTGTGCACATCACTAGACGATTGTGCAGTATGGTAAAACAGGTTCGATCCCCCCCCAGACAACCCATCCCCCAGATGGAAAGCCATATGGTGGAAACTATGCCCTGCATTCACATAGTCTTAGTCATCGCATAGTTTCCACCATATGGCTTTCCATCTTAGGGATGGGTTGTCTGGGGGGGGGGATCGGACCTGTTTTACCATACTGCACAATCGTCTAGTGATGTGCACAGTGTTGATGTTTCATTCTCTAAAAACAAATGTTTATATGTGTTTCTTTTTTCTTAGAGCAACAACTGTTTTATGTCATGTTCTATTCCCCTGATGAAGCCAATGTTTTGGCGAAACTAGTAGGGACAAATTGACCTGCTGTTGTAACTTACCATCATCTTTCTGTTCAACATTACACTGTAATATGCTCCCTTATCATATGTGATTCAGTATACTGCATTATGAATTTTTAATCAATTGTAATAAAATCTACTACTTTTTATTCTGAATATATTGTATCGAGTTGTTTTTGGCACCATAATAATCCTCTCTTCTCTGCTCCCTATAGTTCAGGGTCAACGCCACTTGGAATGACACCAATGATCTTTTTGTTGCTGTCTGTAAGAAGGCACATTCTTACCATCACTGTAAGGGGGCATTTTTTCCACTGCCCCCAATTAAACTGGTATTAGAAGGGGTTCTCCAACATCTGAAACATTTGATTTTTTTTTAAGGGTTCCTCTGAAATAAAAAGGTTCAGAAAGGTTGCTTTTAATGTAATGGGTGACCTTAGTGACCAATGGGAGATGGGAAGTGATGGGATTAAGCATGACATTCACAGGAAATGTCAAGATTTACATATAAAAAGAAACAATTGGCTGAAGTTCCCCCAAGGCAGGGCTGGTGCTGGATGGTCCAAGTATGTATGATTATGCTATGATTGTTACATAGAATGATTCTACTTTGGTTCCACTATTTCACATCTATGGCTAGCATCTCATGGCTTGCCAGGGCAGAAGTAGTAATGACGTGGTCTTTTACAGTCCCACATTCCCGCATTGTTCCTTTGCAAGTCTCCTGGTCATGGTGTGCCCTTTCTGTTCTGAAGGTATCACATAACTGTCATATGATCCCTTTGCTATTGACCAACAGCGATGATGTAGTGCTGATGTGGGCTTCACTGACAAAGAGCAGCCAGCTTGTAGAGCAACTATTTGAGGGGACAGTCCTTTACCCCTAGTTCATCAGCCAGCTAGCGTTGGGGCCCAGTTTCTACAGCAGTTCTCACCAGTGTGTCAGGTGTACATATGTGGGTTATGTTGCACATTAACATGCATATTACATATTCTCTTAAGAGTTTACACAAGGGATACAACAAGAGACATTAATTTCTGTTATTTTGGAACACCTTATCTTTATGGGTACAACAGTGTTGGTGAAGTGCTGGACCCTAATATAAAGAAATATTCTTTGTTCTGAGATAAAATACCGCTCCCTAGAAGCCAGCAGATAGGTCATAGCAGCAGTTAGTACAGTAGAAAGACAAGAGTGCCACAGGGTCTATAGAGGTCCAGGATGTCTTTATTGGTAACAGCAAAAATCATGTCAATAGACATGTTACGGGAGCTCATTCGTCTTTCTTCTACATGACTACTAAACACAATACATGAAACATATCAATATGATAATATCATCAGAAATCTCAATAAGACAATGTGACAATAAAAAAAAATAGTTTATATATATATATATATATATATATATATATATATATATATATATATATATATATATATATATATATATATATATGCGATTTCCCACCTGACTCTTCATACCCTCTGGTAACTACTCTTCCCTGCAACACAAAAGTCGCTCCACCTGTCTGCGATTTCCCACCTGACTCTTCATACCCTCTGGTAACTGCAAAGACTCCCCTCTTCTCTTAAACACTGGACTACATTGCCTAACTGAACTTTAATTCTGCCTTACTAAGAATTTGAAACTAGTGCCTATACTTGTTTGTTTTTGAAAGTGTCATTTATTTTGTATTCTGCTGCCCTGAACAAGACCAAACATTTAACCTTATTCGGTTGCCCCTCTTGCACTGCAATCTGTCCAGGCCAGTTGTAAAACCCCACCCCCCACAAGCTTAGTTTTATCAGCTTCTAATTGAATAATTTTGAATTCCCCCCCACACCTTGCCACTATAAATTTAGTTCATTTCTTGGGACGGCTGGCGAGGGTTTAGGCTGGTCACTCCTTGCACAAAGTGTCACGCCGGCAACAAGTGTTTGGCACTTGGACACGGGCACTTTGACTAAGGCACTGCTACAAAAAAAGTAAGTACAGACATTATTGTTCCACAGCTATTTTGCAGGAAGTTCCACTTCATTCACTAAATTTCCTCAGCCTTCCTTCTATTAGCCTGTCCCCACCCTCTAAAATGCTCACACTAATCTTTGTTATAACGTCCTCTCTCCTCAAACTCTCATTACTTTACCCCCCCTCTCCAGCCCCCAACCTTTATATATCTCCCTCTCTTCTTCCCACTCAATATTACTCCACTTACCACCTCCTGCTCATTCTAAGCCCACACAGTATCACCACGTCCATTCCACCACAGCATCTGCGCTCCTATAAATCCCACTCCCGCCTTACCACCCTCACCCTCCTACTACTCCTAATGTCTGGGGACATCGCACCAAACCCCGGCCCTCCCACACCCAATTTCCAACGCCAAGATCGGCCATCTACCTCCTCCAACAGTAGTCGCAACTTCAACCTTCTCATCCCAATTCCCCTGATTCCACAAGTCAGCCCCCCTCTTTCATGTGCCCTCTGGAATGCCCGCTCAGTCTTCAACAAACTAGTTTCTGTCAATGACCTTTTCCTCTCCAAATCCCTTGATCTATTTGCTATAACTGAAACCTGGCTCCAGGAATTTGATACTACCTCTCCAGCTGCACTGTCCCACAGTGGCCTTCTCTGGACTCACTCCACCAGACCCAGTGGACGAAAAGGAGGTGGTGTCGGACTTCTCCTCTCCCCACAATGCACCTTCCAGGTACTGCCCACACCTCCCTCTCTTTCCACCTGCTCTTTCGAAATGCACTGCATTCGTCTTTTCTCTCCAGCTTGTCTGAGGGTCGCAGTCATTTATCGGCCTCCTGGACCAGTGTCACGCTTTCTGGATGACTTCTCTGCATGGCTACCCTATTTTCTCTCATCTGAAGTGCCTGCCATCATCCTAGGTGACTTTAACATTCCAATCAATGTTAATAATGCTACCACTTCTAAACTACTCAACTTAACCTCCTCTTTTAACCTAACACAATGGACACAAACCACCACTCACTCCAACGGCAACACTCTTGACCTTGTATTCTCCCATCGCTGCACTCCCTGCAATCTCTCCAACGCACCCTTTCCTCTCTCTGATCACAACCTTATCCGTTTCACACTCTCCTTGTCTCCTATATCCCATGCTGCCAACCCACAAACCACTACCCGCAGGAACCTTCGCAACCTCAAACCTTCCCTTCTTCACTCTGCTACTGATGGCCTTTATGACAAAATCGCACCCCTGTCCTGCCCAGACCTAACCACTTCCATCTACAACACCACGTTGTCATCCTCCCTAGACGTACTTGCTCCTCTTTCTACACGCAGAACCAGGCCCCATCTGCCACAACCCTGGCAAACAGACGACACCAGAAGTCTCAAGAGACGCAGCCGCGCTCTTGAGCGAGCATGGCGTAAATCTAAATCCCTGCAAGACTTTACCCTCTACAAATCTGTCCTTCTCAAATACAACTCCTGCCTCCACACTGCTAAACAAACCTATTACAACACTCTCATCAAAACCCTCTCATCCAAACCTCGTCAACTCTTTTCTACCCTTAATTCCTTACTTCACCCCCCACTGCCCCCTCCCACCAACTTGCTTACCGCTCAACATATTGCCAACCACTTCAATAGCAAAATCAACACTATTCGCAAGGAGATATCCAGCATTAAAATTCCTCCCCTACCCAACATATCAGGTCCAACACCACACTCAATACTCTCCTCCTTTTGCCCAGTTACCACAGAAGAAGTTGATAAACTCCTCTCCATGGCACACCTCACTACATGTCCCCTGGACCCTGTCCCCTCTCAATTGCTGCGACCATCTTCCCACTCTATCCTCAACTCCCTAACCCACATCTTCAACCTCTCCCTCTCCTCCGGCACCTTTCCTTCCCCGTTCAAACATGCACTGGTTACCCCCATACTCAAAAAACCCTCACTAGACCCCACCTGTTTGAATAACTTAAGACCTATCTCCCTTCTCCCGTTTGCCTCCAAGCTCATCGAACGCCTTGTTCATGACCAAATGAGTCGCTACCTCACGGACAACAACCTTCTCGACCCCCTACAGTCTGGCTTCCGCCTACAACATTCGACTGAAACTGCCCTACTAAAAATCACCAATGACCTAATAACTGCCAAAACCAATGGCCACTACTCCATACTCATACTTTCAGACCTCTCTGCTGCCTTTGACACAGTTGACCACCTGCTGCTCCTCAGCAAATTACACTCCCTTGGCCTCCGTGATTCTGCATTATCCTGGTTCTCCTCCTACCTATCTCAGGGTACTTTCAGTGTCACTTACAACTCCATCTCCTCCGCTCCCCTTTCTCTCTCTGTTGGGGTACCCCAAGGCTCTGTCCTTGGGCCCCTCCTATTCTCACTCTATACCTCTTCCCTGGGCCAGTTGATCACCTCCCATGGCTTCCAACACCACCTCTATGCCGATGACACCCAAATCTATCTCTCCACTCCTCAACTCACCCCCTCTATCTCCTCACGGATCTCAAACTTGCTGAATGACATATCGGTATGGATGTCACACCACTTCCTCAAACTTAATCTTTCTAAAACTGAGCTTCTTATATTTCCTCCTTCACGGTCCCCACCTCATGACCTTACCATTGAGATCCACAACACAACCATTGGTTCCTCCACCCATGCCAGGGTCCTGGGTGTAATCCTTGACTCTGACCTCTCCTTCAGCCCCCATATCCAATCACTGGCTAAATCCTGCCGCCTTAACCTCCGCAACATCTCCAAAATTCGACCCTTTCTGACTAATGACACTACAAAACAACTTATTCACTCTTTGATTATTTCCCGCCTCGACTATTGCAACTCTCTCCTTAATGGCCTACCCTTAAGCAGGCTATCCCCCCTTCAGTCTATTATGAATGCTGCTGCTAGACTAATACACCTCACTAATCGATCCGTGACTGCTGCTCCTCTCTGCCAATCCCTTCACTGGCTTCCCCTACCCCACCGTGTAAAATTCAAAATGCTAACCATAACATACAAGGCCATTCACAACATCGCCCCCATCTACATCACCAACCTCATCTGCAGATATCACCCAAATCGCCCCCTCCGCTCCTCCCAGGACCTCCTGCTCTCTAGCTCCCTTGTTACCTCCTCCCATGCTCGCCTTCAGGACTTCTCCAGAGCCTCTCCCATCCTCTGGAATTCCCTGCCCCAGTATGTCCGATCAGCCCCTACCCTGTCCACCTTTAGGAGATCCTTGAAAACTCATTTATTCAGGGAAGCCTATCCCACGCCCACATAACTGTCCCTGAGCCACCCCCATCAAATCATTCTTTGCAGCTATTACCTTTTGTACCACCACCCCCTCCCTTTTAGAATGTAAGCTCTACGAGCAGGGCCCTCCTGTACCTTTTGTATTGTACTGTAATTGTGTTGTCCCCCTTATACATTGTAAAGCGCTGAGTAAACTGTTGGCTCTATATAAATCTCGTATAATAATAATAATAATAATAATATTTAAAATATTTTTTAAATAATTCATAATATTTTTACTATGACATCCTTATTGAGATTATCCTATATAATTATTGCTGTTACCAATAAAGATTAACACAGTCCATGGGGCGTTCTCATCACTCTACTACAGGGAACTTTAAGCACTTTTTGCAGAAGTTTTGTCCAGTAAACTTGGCCATGCTGGTGGTTATATGTGATATGGTGAAGGTCACAACCTTTATATCGTCAGAAGTTTTTTTTTATTGCCATGATCACTTCCCTTCTGGATTGTTATCATCATCTTGTTCTCTCCGGCCTGTATCTCCGCAGTGTATGGTGAAGGCTCTCTATGACTACAAGGCCCAGCGGGAGGACGAGCTTTCCTTCTGTAAGCAAGCCATCATACACAATGTGGACAAGCAAGATGGAGGCTGGTGAGTTTAGACCCTCTGGTGTTATATGCCTGTTCTAAATGCCTTTTTGAGTAGTGTTTCTTAAAGCCCAACTCCAACCAAAATGTTTTACTTATGGAAAGAGTAGGGAAGGGTAAAAGAGTTTTAAAGGGAGTGATGCATGAGGGACAACCCATAAAACCCTTTAAAAATAAACTACTGCAAACACTGGCACACAGAAGGTCTTCCAGCTGGGATTTAAAAAAACGCCAGAGGCTACAGGCACTACATGCGCCCTGTGAGAGCCAGCAGCTGCCACTGAAGATCAGGAACCGATCATAGGTGTTCCTGATCATGTGATCACTGTCACCTATGCAGGCTGGAGACTTCACTGACATAGAGCAGCTTGAAGAGCAACTATATGAGGAGATAGTCCTTTGCCTTGTTCTTCAGCCAGCTAGCGTTGGGGCCCAGTCTTCACAGCGGTTCCTTTACAGTGCAATAGGTGTACACGTTATGTTCACATTAACATGCACTGTTGTAATATTAAACTTTTACAGATTACTTATTATTCCACTAAGAATTATTCTTTTAAGAATTTACACAAGCAAGAGACATTAATTTCTGGTATTTTAGAACACATTCTCAGCTTAACTGAGCCACTGAAATACCTTGCTGTGGAATGTGGAGATTAAAGCTGGCCATAGACAGGTATTTTTTTTTTTACATTCAGCCTGCAGAAAAATATGGGTGGCCTCTGAAAACGATATCAATGAGTATAAGTGTTAAAATAGGGGTTGTACCATCATCCAAGACTTAATGAGATAAAGGGTTTTGGGAGCCTGGTCCCCAGCCAGAACTTACCAAGGAGAAGAGCAAATGGACTATCTCAGTACCATGTAAAGAGGGATACAATTGGTATATATAAACAATCATATAAAATTTAGAAAAAGTTTATTGATACATAATACATGACAAAAGATAGGTGACTTGGTCCTGGACAGTGTTTCGACTAGTTTTGCGGACTGAGCCGCTTCATCAGGAAAAACATCTGTAAATTACAGATATTTTTTCCTGATGAAGCGGCTCAGTCCGTGAAACTAGTCGAAACACTGTCCATGACCAAGTCACCTATGTTTTTAACTTACTACTGACTTCTTTTGTCATTTATTATGTATCGATAAACTTTTTCTAAATTTTATATGCTTGTTTATATACATCAATTGTATCCCTCTTTACATTGTACCGAGATAGTCCATTTGCTCTTCTTCTCCTTGGTAAGTCCTGGCTGGGGACCAGGCTCCCAAAACCCTTTATCTCATTCAGCCTGCAGGCTGAACAAAAAAAAAAACAAAAACTAACCGATTCCTCTATCCACACAAGGGAGGTGGATAGAGAAATCCCTCCCACCAGGACATTGTATTCTGACAGCAGGACCCGCCACTGTCAGAGTACGCTCTACTGGCTGATTGACCAAAGTTTTCCAGCATGTCCCTTTAACAGAAGTCGATCAAACCCAGCAGGGACGGCCACACATTGATTAAAATGCTGTCATTCCCTGCTGAACCGGCCAAGTTTAAATCCGTCTATGGCCGTCTATAGCCAGCTTATCTGTCGCTAAATATCGCACAAAAGGACGTTTCCATGGGGGGAGGGGAAAACAGCAATTTGTTCTAATAACAAAGACATTATAGCAAGTGAAAAGATTATACAAATACTCCAATATTAGCATATAAGCACTTAATATTGTCAATGAATAAATGAAAGCGAAGCTCCACACATAAAGGGAAGCTTCGCTGGTTTGCTTCCTCCCGTCCTCCGCTGCCACATTTGGCACCTTTCAGGGGGGGGGGGTACCTGGTTTTGACAGGTATCTGCTCCCACTTCCATGTGGCGAAGGTCGTCCCTCCTCCTCCTTACCCCACTGCCGGGCCATTCATTCGCAGTAGGGAGCCGGCTGTGAAGCCCCAAGGCTTCACTGCCTGCTTCCCTTACAAGAAATGGCGGCGGCGGCAGCAAACCGAGAGCCGATTGAAATAAATGGCTGGGGTGAAGACACCGCTGGATCCCGGGACAGGTAAGTGTCCTATTAAAAGTCAGCAGCTACAGTATCTGTAGCTGCTGTCTTTTAGGCTGGAGCTCTATGGAGCCGGTTTACGTATGTCCATTGCGGCTGCAGAGCGAATTGCACGCGAGTCCTGTGCGTCTTTGGCTCCGTTTCAGGTCCAAATTCAGGCAAAAATTCACGCCTGATTCGTCCCTGAAACGGAGAACAGGGACGCACCGGACCCCCACTGCTGCGAGCCACATCTGTCTGCAGTGTGGACCCAGCCTTAATTTTTTCAGAAGGAGCCTAGAGTTCTTCTTAAACCCACATACGGAGCGCCCAGCGTCATTATATGGCGGCTCTTTGAAGAGGAATATCGTTGTTATGGCAGCAGCTAGCTACTATAACCCCGGTATCCACTTCTTCAGCAGGCGGTCTGCTTTAAGATAAAAGTGGTCTCAGCAGCGGATTCACCGCAAGATCACTTTAATCGCCTCTCCAGTGCCCTTCCGCCGCTTACCGGAGCCGCCGGCAACAGTGGAGGCGATCTGGTCCTCTTCCATGTTAGGTATGGAGATGAGTGAGGGGAAGATGGCCCCCACCCGTCTTCATACCATTGCAGAGCGGAAGCCACGTCAAAACGTCACTTCCGTCCATAGCTCTTAAAGGGACATTTTTTTATTTTTTATGCATTTTAGCGTAAATATGAGATCTGATGTCTTTTTGACCCCCAGATCTGATATTTAAGAGGACCTGTCATGCTTTTTTTTCTATTACAGGGGATGTTTACATTCCTTGTAATAGGAATAAAAGTCACACAATTATTTTTTTTAAAAGAACAGTGTAAAAATAAAAAATTAAAAGTAAAACAAATAAGGAAAAGCGAGCTCACGCGCAGAAGCAAATGCAGTAGCGCCCGCATAACAAAACAGTGTTCGATCCACACATGTGAGGTATCGCCGTGATCGTTAGAGCGAGAGGAATAATTTGAGCCTTAGACCTCCTCTGTAACTAAAAAAAATTCTAAAGGTTGCATATTTTGAAATGTCGCCTATGGAGATTTTTTTTAAAGGGTAAAAGTTTGTCACCATTCCACGAGCGGGCGCAATTTTGAAGCGTGACATGTTGGGTATCAATTTACTCGGCGTAACATCATCTTTCACAATATAAAAAAAAATTGAGCTAACTTTACTGTTGTCTTATTTTTTAATTTAAAAGAAAGTGTATTTTGTCCCAAAAAAGTGGACCGCGAATACGGTGTGACAGAAAGTATTGCAACGATCACCATTTTATTCTCTAGAGTGTTAGAAAAAAAATATAATGTTTGGGGTTCTAATAATTTTCCAGCAAAAAAAAAAATGATTTTAACTTGTAAACATCTGAAAAATAGGCCCGGTCCTTAAGTAGTTAAGTAAAACATACTGTATAATAATTATATTTCTTTATCAATGTTAGTATCATAACTTCCCCCTTCCTATTCCTGCAGACAGCATGACCACAAACATTGTAGTGTTTAATATCAGTAATGTCTTCTCTGCTCTCACTCTGATTGGCTGCAGGTGGCGCGGGGATTATGGCGGGAAGAAGCAGCTTTGGTTCCCGGCGAACTACGTGGAGGAAATGAGCAGCGTGCTGAGCACAGAGGAGGATGACTCGGTACGGAGCGCTGCGCCCCTCTGCACCAGCAGAGTATGTGATGAACTGACACTCCCCTGTATATGTTGGCAACATACGACCTTTACATGAATGTCTCTCCGGGAACAGAACCCATGTCAATGTTTTTTGTTTTTTTTTTAAACCATAAATGTATACATTTTAATGAATCATTGTATCTATGAGTGCTAAAGGATAAGTCCACCATACTTGTCTTGAGTTCCCAGGTCTGTATACCTGCTGTGCCCATTATGAGGGGTTCCCACCATCCCTGTGCTGAGTTCCCG
Organism: Lithobates clamitans; assembly: GCA_037952925.1. NCBI lineage: Eukaryota > Metazoa > Chordata > Amphibia > Anura > Ranidae > Lithobates > Lithobates clamitans. Next base: position 571,938 of record JBBGZY010001943.1, read on the forward strand.
GGTCTGTATACCTGCTGTGCCCATTATGAGGGGCTCCCACCATCCTTGTGCTGAGTTCCCGGGTCTGTATACCTGCTGTGCCCATTATGAGGGGTTCCCATCATCCCTGTGCTGAGTTCCCGGGTCTGTATACCTGCTGTGCCCATTATGAGGGGCTCCCACCATCCTTGTGCTGAGTTCCCGGGTCTGTATACCTGCTGTGCCCATTATGAGGGGTTCCCACCATCCCTGTGCTGAGTTCCCGGGTCTGTATACCTGCTGTGCCCATTATGAGGGGTTCCCACCATCCCTGTGCTGAGTTCCCAGGTCTGTACACCTGCTGTGCCCATTATCAGGGGTTCCCACCATCCCTGTGCTGAGTTCCCGGGTCTGTACACCCGCTGTGCCCATTATGAGGGGCTCCCACCATCCCTGTGCTGAGTTCCCAGGTCTGTACACCCGCTGTGTCCATTATGAGGGGTTCTCACCATCCCTGTGCTGAGTTCTTAGGTCTGTACACCTGCTGTGTCCATTATGAGGGGTTCCCACCATCCCTGTGCTGAGTTCTTAGGTCTGTACACCCGCTGTGTCCATTATGAGGGGTTCCCACCATCCCTGTGCTGAGTTCTTAGGTCTGTACACCTGCTGTACCCATTATGAGGGGTTCCCACCATCCCTGTGCTGAGTTCCCGGGTCTGTACACCCGCTGTGTCCATTATGAGGGGTTCCCACCATCCCTGTGCTGAGTTCCCGGTTCTGTACACCTGCTGTGTCCATTATGAGGGGCTCCCAACATCCCTGGGCTGAGTTCCCGGGTCTCTACAACTCAGGGGCGGATCCAGAGTCTAGTCTCGGGAGGGGCACTGCCAGAAAATACTTTTTTCGGGGGTAAATTTAACAGGGAAATGGTTGGTGTTGGCGCTTCAATCATCACGGCACCGAGGTTGTTATGGTGTCAGGATGATTGAAGTGCATTATTACTATTATTACATTGTTATAAAAAAAAAAAATAGTTCAACTCACCATAATGCAGAATCAGTGGGAGCCCCAAGCGTGTCACTTGCCACTGTCACCTGCCACACGTTGCGGATTGACACTTGTCACGTCGCCTGTCACTAGATGCAGATTGTCACTTGCCACGTCACTTGCCATGTCCCATGCTAGACGTTGCGGATTTTCACTTGCCACGTCGCCTGTCACCAGATGCAGATTGTCACTTGCCACGTCCCATGCCACACGTTGCAGATTGTCACTTGCTACGTCCGATGCCACACGTTGCGGATTGTTACTTGCCACATCCCATGCCACACATTGCAGATTGTTACTAGCCACGTCCCATGCCACACGTTGCGGATTGTTACTTGCCTGCTATATTTGTCTCTTGCTTGCTGTGTCCCAGTCAAGCAGCGGAGAGATGGTGTAATCTCTCTGCTGCCGCGGCTGCCTGCACACTGCACAGTGAGGGCGGAACTGCAGGGATGCAGGGTGGCCGCTGGGCGGTGAGAGATGATGTTATCTCTCTGCTCCTCCTCCCGCCGGCTCCTTAATTGGCCAGCAGCCGCTCTCACACTGTCACCGAGCCGCACAGCTGCTCACGAACAGTGCCGCCCACTGTCTCTCCCCACCGGACCTGCCCGCTGTCTCTCCCCACCGGAGCCGCCCATGCTCTCAGCCGCGGAGCCGCCTGCCGGCTCTCTCACCCACAGCGATGCCTGCCCCCCCACTCACCCACATTCTTGGAGGGGGCAATTTCCCCATTGCCCCCCCCCCCCGACCTGCCCCTGCTACAACTGCTGTGCCCATTATGAGGGGTTCCCACCACCCCTTGTGCCGGGGTTGACTCCACCCTCTGATTGCTAGATTGTTACTTTTGGGTAAAACAATGTGAAGTACCAACCCTAAATATCTTGTCTATGAAGATTCAGCGTAGTTGACCATCCCATCAAGAAATATTTGCTTGGACGGTGATGTTGGAAAACTTTTGTTGATACTTAACGTGACTTTGTTGCCAAGATTAATAAATGAATACAGTAAAGGCTGAAATACTCTTCCAGAGGAAAATGCTGCAGGCTCCTTCCAGTGACATTTGAAGACCTAGGGGCTTGTGGAGAGGAGAATAAGCTGATATTGTACCTAAGCCTAGTCGTAGTACTGAAGGGAGCTCAGAACAGCGTTTTCTCCAGGAAAGCATTTTTCATTGCCATGTATGCACCTGAGAAAGACTGATGACATTCCTTTGTGTCAGTTGAGCAGTAGAGGTCTACTTTAAAACTTGTCACCGCTGTGCATGCGCCTGATGACTCCGCCTTTTAACCCGCCTTCAATTACCAATATTTTCCCTCCGTCTTTTAGACGCTGTTTTTCGGTCAGTCTGCGGAGAACAGCCCCCTGGGAAACTTCCTGAAGGGGTTTATAGATGTGCCCTCCTGTCATATTGGTGAGTACCGGGGTTCATATATAAAGTATAAGGGAAAACTTTTTTTTTTTTTTTTGAGCTTTGGATGGAGAGGAATTAGAATAGTAAAAACAGAAAGGTGAGCCTCACATTAAAAGCCCTAAAAGTCTATAAAAGACTGCCAATCAAAAACACATTCAAATAAACAATGTGTTATCTAAGGTTGTGATTAAAAGAAAAAGTCTGAGATATCAGAAATATATCAAAAATAATATATATATAGAAACCTATAAATCACAGCAGTCCATGCATTCAAACGAAAAGTGTGGGGCGGGGGGGACTAGAGTGTAGTAACATTAGTGTGAACCGGGGCTTATAAAAGGGCCCTTGTGTTGGGGGGTAAAGGGCCCTTGAGTCAGTGGGAAGGGAATTAGGCTGGGAGAGAAGAGCCCCACCCCCAACTCCTGGCATTTAGACCTAATTAAAGGTCCACCCAGAGGGGGCAGGAAGGGGTTAAAGAAAACCCTCCTGTAGAGTTTACAGTTTGATGCAGTACATGTATATTTTTAAACTGTTTTCTGAATTTTTATATAACCCCACCCCCTTCCCACCCCCCTCCCCCCCACAGTTTTATCTAAAGAAGGTCGAGGCCCCAAACCGTACATGTTCACCATCCACTCCCAGCAGATGTCGCACCCCTCGCAGGCGCTGGATGTGGCAGCCGACTCGCTAGAAGAGCTTAATGATTGGATAGCGAAGATACGAGAGGCCACCCAGAACGCAGATGCCAGGGTGAGTCCACATTGAAACATGTAATACTCCCGATGAACACTAGAGGGCAGACAAGCTGCAAAAGGGTGTTTTCCTAAAGGGCTCCCCCTATAGGTGGTGAAAGCCAGTGGGACACGTGTGACATGTTTGGAAAGTCCTTAATGCAAAGATAAACTCCCGACACACACATGAAAATTGTAATTTTGTTCAGCCAGTATTCACTGCACTTAGGCAATACATCATGGCCTAACTGCAAAACATCTTCAGGAGGCCTTGAAGAAAGGTTTGTGCAATGCATTTCCAGATCCGGGGAGGTTACAATTTCCTGGTGCTGGACAACGTGTTGCTGAGGCTTCCTTCACTAAGAAGAAGAGCGGTGGAGAAGGTGGCCGGCTGACTGATGCCTTTAGACAATTTTTCAGTCCTCAGCGCCAAGGTCTGATCAGTTCAAGTAACCATCGCCAGCGTCTGCATTACATGGTGTAGGGATATCTAGGGGCAAGAGCAGACTTGGAGACCTTTCCAACAGACCATCCACTGGGTTACTGGGTCTTGAGGATGGACCACTGGCCAGAACTTGCTCAATATGCAATTGAGCTACTGGCCTGGCCTTCTTTCTGAACGCACATTCAGTGCTGCTGGAGGGTTTGTAACGGATCATAGAGTGCGCCTGTCCACAGACTCCGTTGATAGGCTCACATTCTTAAAAATGAATCAGTCTTGGATCAGCAGCTATCAAGCACCTCATGCTGATGTAACTGATTTGATTTTTCTATGGATGTGGTGGGATCCCTTGAAAACTGCCTATGCTATTCCTCCTCAATCTTGATGATGCTAGCTTCCAACAATATTTTTGGTTTAGGGCACCACCACCACCACCCAAGGCCCAATTTTTCTGCCCCTGACGAACAGGGGCATCTAATTACAATTTTTGATATAGTATTTCACAGCAGGGCCCGTTCCTGCGCTCACCACTTAAACCCCCCCCCCCCCAGCCGGCTGATTAAAGAAGCAACTGCAAGCTAATTTATAATCATTCTGGTCTGTCCTCCTATCAGCAAGCTCTGAACAGTGCATCGTCGCCTGGTTGGCTCTTCGTGCTGATTCTCCCTCCTTCTGCTGTGAAGCTGATATAAAAAACAAATTAACCACTTGCCAACCGCAATACAGTTACATACAGTAAGTTGCAGCTTTGAAGTGGCTCACTGGTATTATGGCTGAAGATATCAGCCATAACCCTGGTATCATTTTCTTTTTAGCCTGTGGCTGGTCTTCCCATGAAAGCATTCCTTCCGAGTGGCTCATGAGCCGCTGGATTGCTTTCAGAAGCAGCTGGATTGCCAGAGTTTCTCGGGCTTACCATTTCCGGCGGTTTTGCCCGAGAAACAATCAGACGGTGGCGCCGGCTGGTGACACAGGCGATCATAGAGTGGATCCTCTTCGATCGCCTCTATGGCCTTGGAGGATCGGAGCGACGTCATGAGTTCACTTCCGGTCCAGGTTAGAAGTAAACTATTTTTTTTTTTTTAAAAAGCAAATAGAATGTAGGGAAATAATAGTAATAGAAATAAGGGATGACAGGTCCTCTTTATGGAGTCAAAAGTCCCCAAATCTCTTCTTTACCTTTAAAAAGCAAAAGAAAAAAAATATATTATTTTTTTTTAATATTTTGCTTTTTAAGGTAAAGAAGAGAGTTTGGGGACTTTTGACTCCATAAAGAGGACCTGTCATCCCTTATTTCTATTACAAGGGATGTTTACATTCCAATTCGAGTAAAAGTGATACAATTAAAAAAAATAAAAAAATAAAAGGGAATGTGTAAAAAAAAAAAAAAGTAAAAAGAAAAAATTGAAAGCGCCCCCCCTCCCTGTAATTCGAATAAAAGTGATACAATAAAAAATAAAATAAAAAGGGAATGTGTAAAAAAAAGTGGGAGGAATAGTGCCCCATTCTTGGTGTCAGTGGGAGGAATAGTGCCCCATCATTGGTGTCAGTGGGAGGAATAGTGCCCCATTGTTGGTATCAGTTGGTGTCAGTGGGAGGAATAGCGCCCCATCATTGGTGTCAGTGAGAGGAATAGTGCCCCATTGTGGGTGTCAGTGGGAGGAATAGTGCCCCATTGTTGGTGTCAGTGGGAGGAATAGTGCCCCATAATTGGTGTCAGTGGGAGGAATAGTGCCCCATCATTGCTGTCAGTGGGAGGAATAGTGCCCCATTGTGGGTGTCAGTGGGAGGAATAGTGCTCCATTGTTGGTGTCAGTGGGAGGAATAGTGCCCCATAATTGGTGTTAGTGGGAGGAATAGTGCCCCATCATTGCTGTCAGTGGGAGGAATAGTGCCCCATTGTGGGTGTCAGTGGGAGGAATAGTGCTCTATTGTTGGTGTCAGTGGGAGGAATAGTGCCCCATCATTGTTGTCAGTGGGAGGAATAGTGCCCCGTTGTTGGTATCAGTGGGAGGAATAGTGCCCCATTGTGGGTGTCAGTGGGAGGAATAGTGCCCCATTGTTGGTGTCAGTGGGAGGAATAGTGCCCCATCATTGGTGTCAGTGGGAGGAATAGTTCCCCATCATTGGTGTCAGTGGGAGGAATAGTGCCCCATCATTGGTGTCAGTGGGAGGAATAGTGCCCCATCATTGGTGTCAGTGGGAGGAATAGTGCCCCATTGTTGGTGTCAGTGGGAGAAATTGTGCCCCATTGTTGGTGTCACTGGGAAAAATAGTGCCCCAAGGGATGGATAAAGACCAGCAAAGGGTCGTATTTGGCCCTCTGGCTGCGGATCTAAACTCCATCAATCACCATGGACTATTTGTAATCCTTATGCTATTAGCATCACTAAACGGATAGGAAGGCTGATTAGATTTACTTGTGTTTAAACTTTTTTTTTTTACATTTCTTCAGTTGCTTCCTAGTTTGTGGCCTAGGCCAAAATGATGTCCTACATCCCAGGAGTCTTTATAGGAGGATGGGAGGAGGGGCTCTCAGCTAAGCACACCCTCCTCCCTGCACATCTGAGCTAAGGGCAGATGGATTCCAGGCATTCAATGCTACATGGATCATCTGCCGTTATTCAGGAAGGCCACAGCTAGAAATGCTGGGGGGGGAGGGGGGGTACCTGTATGCACCGTATAACACTATGCGGCTCTATATGTTCACAGATGCAGGAGGGGAAGATAATGGAGAGGAGGAAGAAGATTGCGTTGGAGCTCTCTGAGCTGGTCGTCTATTGCCGCCCGGTGCCTTTTGATGAAGAAAGTAAGACGTTAATTTCTGGCAGATTATTTGCAGATAACTATGTGGTCTGACAGGGAGTCCCCCTTACCTGTACAGCCATCCGATAACGCAGCTAGCAAGGAGATGGGGTCTGTGATAGCTGCCGCTTGTCTCCAGCTCTTCGCATTTGCCCAAGACCAGCGCCGACAGGCAGACTGTAGATGGAGGGGTGGGGGAGGGGGCATGTCAGCCTCCTTGCTAGCTGCGTTGTCGGGACAGGCATTCTTTAAAACTGCAGTTCTGGCTGCGCATATACGGTGTGTCATGAAAAGTCGCAACGACTGCCATTTTATTCCCTAGAATGTGTGCTAGAAAATAAATAAATTATATATATATATATATATATATATATATATATTTTTTTTTTTTTTTTTTTTAATTTATTTTATATATATATAATGTTTGGGGGTTCTGAGTCATTTTCTAGCAAAAAAAATTAGATTTTTACAGTGTAGGAGAGAAGTGTCAGAATTGGCCTGGGTGGCAAGGGGTTAATTACCATAAATAAGTAATATACAAATAATTATTATATATTGTTTTTAAGGTAATTTACTATATTTTCAAATACTGTACTCAAGCAGGTTGTTTAATGGGCAAATTACTGAAGTAATTTCACAGTAAATAGATAAATAATAAATGATTATCATATAACATAATAATATGATTTAGCTTGTACCTTTTTATCAGCAGCAGATTCTCATTCTTCCTCCCAACTGTGTGAGAAAAACATGGGATTGTGGGTAAATCTTATACACATAAACACATGTTTTTTCCCTATAGATAAGAGGGCTGGAAGGGAGTATTTGTCTTTTAGACACGCCCCCTTCTATGACACTGCAGTGAGAGGCGTGCCTCCACTGCAGCATTTTTATTGGACAGCTGGGGCTAATGGTACTTTACCATTGGTCCAAGACTCCAAGCTGTCCATTGAGCTCAGTGCCTCTGACAAGAAGTGAGGAGAAGCACTGTGGGCTCATCCTCCCAGTCTGATGCTAAGCTTGTATTTAAACTGGCCGCTCTGTATGTAGCATCTGACAGGCTGGGCAAGGAGCCCCGTATCTCCAGAATCATAGATAGGAGCCCCAAATTTTGACCAGTGGTGGGGTAGAACTTCAGTAACGACCCCCTCGAAGCTCAATCGTTTTTTGTTTTTTATTATGTTTATGGCAGGTGAGGCTGAAAGAGGTCAGGATTATATGTAACACCCTGGCATTAGAAGAGGAACTGAGAGTTGTGCTATTGATCTTGAATTTGAGCCCAGCTTTGGAATAGTTGAGTTTTAAGTGGCGAGACATCCAAACAGATATGTCCATTAGTAAATTACTGACCAAGGCAAGAAGGATACATAGAAAACCGAAAAAGTCCAGAGGGCAAAGCCTTGAGGGACCCCTACGGAAAGAACAAGAGAAGAAGAGATGGAGTTGTGGATGACCCTCAAGGAACGCTTCGATAGGTGGTTGGAGAACCAAAAAAGAGCCCATTCTTGGAGGCCAAGGGAGTGGAGCTTTTTTGAGGAGAGGGTGGTCAACTGTATCAAAAGCAGGAGAAAGGTCTATGAGTAGAGTGGCAGGCATTAGTTTTGGTAGTTCGTAGGTCATTAGTGAGTTTTAGCAGGGCAGTTTCTGTTGAGCGTTGCAGGCTAAAGCCAGACTGTAAGGAGCCCAGAAGGTTGTTATCAGTGATGAGTTTCTGGGTAGTGAATGTGACCATCTGCAGTGTCATCTGACTTCTGTCTTTGCAGAGATCGGGACAGAGAAGGCCTGCTACCGCGACATGTCTTCATTCCCCGAGACCAAGGCAGAGAAATACGCCAACCGCAGCAAAGGGAAGAAGTTCCTGCAGTATAACCGGCGTCAGCTGAGCCGGGTCTACCCCAAAGGACAGCGACTGGACTCCTCCAACTATGACCCACTTGCCATGTGGATTTGTGGAAGCCAGCTGGTGGCCCTCAATTTCCAGACTCCAGGTACCGGTCACACATGCAGGAGCTGATCTAATAAAGGAGCAAAGATTGTTCACTTAACAATCTGAATGTTGACCTAGCTTAGTGAATAGGCTGAAGCTGTGTTTGCTTTCGATACCCAATGTAATGCAAGGGAAATAAGAAAAAACAGCATTTTTGATGGCTGGTTGAATAAAGTTGACACAACTTCACCTTATGGTATGTGAACATTCACTGTGATAAGAGGGTGGTGAACGGTCCCTAGTCCATTAGTAGTATAATGAAAATTGACATTGAAGTGGCGCACAACTGCTAAGAGGTCCAGATACAACTTTATTCTATTAAAAGTCAGGGGTGTAGCCAACATGTTTCGGGGGTCTAAGCACCCCCTTCATCAGGGCTTGACTGGAAACAATGTGAACAAGCCAGAAGTGAACTGGACCCACAATGGTATTTTTTTCCTGCTGCTGATAAGGCCTCTGCTTGTATTTCATACTGGAAAAATACCATTGCATTTTGAAGTCCAGTTCATTTCTGGCTTGTTCACATTGTTTCCATTTAAGCCCTGATGAAGTCGGAGCTTGGACCCCCAAAATGTGTTGCCTACTTTTTTTGGATTGTATCCCTGACTTTTAATGGAATAAAGTTGTATCTGGGCTTCTTAGCAGTGGTGTGGCGCTTCAATTTCAATTCTCGTTACATCACACTTCAAGCCAAGGAGACTGTGGAGATCCTCTGAAGTGTAGAAGCTGCCTGCCCAGGAACCAGATCATTTACACCAACATCCGTACCTAAGATAACCATACCAGTAAGATAACCCTTTGGGTCCGGCGTTATCTTTCCACTTTCCTCAACCACTCTATTAGTAAGTCAGCTCCAAAAGTCAGATTCTCCTCCTCCCTGAGGTCTCATAAAAATGAAGGGTCAACTAAATGTGTCATCTCCGTGTAGGAAATGTCTAAGATTTTGGTTGCTGAGGGTCTTCTACATCACTTGTACTTTATATAACCCTTTCACTTTGTGTTTATAGACAAGCCCATGCAGCTTAACCAGGCACTCTTCACGCTGGGCGGACAGTGTGGGTACGTCCTACAGCCAGACATCATGAGGGATGACATTTTCGACCCGTTCGATAAAAACAGCCTGAAGATTGTGGAGCCAATCACAGTGCAGATCCAGGTAGGTGGCAACCAATTCGCTGTAAACCTCCATCACTAGTCGTTGATTCGGGTAGATTATGGGTTGAGTGAAGCCAAGTCCCTCAAACCCTTAGTTTGTTTTCTAAGTTTGTACAGTCATAGAGTGGTATGTATAAACTGTTTCCATTCTCACAAGTGTCCAGGTAAGGAGTATCATCTTTCTAACATACAAATACAGTATGCAAAAGCTTTATAGGGCTGGTGATTGTAAGCCTCTTAGGAAGCCCAGAAGACAATTCTTTGGATTAAGGATATTGGGCAGATCCAAGGCTACTTCAAAAAAGCTGTTAATCTTTGACCAGAATTGTTGTATGTATCTACTTTTACATAAAGCATGTAGAGCATTTCCACAGCCCGTAAAAAAAACATTTGAGGTTGGAAGGCCCAGTTTATGTAGTTTGGACCTAATAGACCTAAGAAAAGTTTTGTCCGAATCACCCAGTCTTTAAAGGATATTATTCATGCAAATGGGTTCAAACTCTGTGACTGCCTTTTCTCTCAGTGCCATTGTATCCAGAGGTGCATTCCATTAGGAGGACTTAGTAGTATTTAAGGACAAGTTGGTTTGTCTGTGGATATTCTAAAGGCAGACTTTCTCAGCCTTTTTCCTCCGGAGGAACCCTTGAAATTTTCAGGTCTTGGGCAGCCCCTGCTTACAACGACTCACTGGAGGTCAGTGTGAAGAATGTTCCTTACATTCGTGGTCATTGGGAAGAATGTTCCTTACATTGGTGGTCATTGGGAAGAATGTCCCTTACATTGGTGGTCAGTGGGAAGAATGTCCCTTACATTGGTGGTCAGTGGGAAGAATGTTCCTTACATTGGTGATCAGTGTGAAGAATGTTCCTTACATTGGTGGTCAGTGAGAAGCATAATCCTTACATTGGAGGTCATTGAGTAGACTATCCGTTACATTGGTGGTCAGCGGGAAGAATGTTCCTTACATTCGTGGTCATTGGGAAGAATGTTCCTTACATTGGTGATCAGTGGGAAGAATGTTCCTTACATTGGTGATCAGTGGGAAGAATGTTCCTTACATTGGTGGTCAGTGGGAAGAATGTTCCTTACATTGGTGATCAGTGAGAAGAATGTTCCTTATCCTTACATTGGTGATCAGTGAGAAGAATGTTCCTTACATTGGTGGTCAGTGGGAAGAATGTTCCTTACATTGGTGATCAGTGAGAAGAATGTCCCTTATCCTTACATTGGTGATCAGTGAGAAGAATGTTCCTTACATTGGTGATCAGTGAGAAGAATGTTCCTTACATTGGTGGTCAGTGGGAAGAATGTTCCTTACATTGGTGGTCAGTGGGAAGAATGTCCCTTACATTGGTGGGCAATGGGAAGAATGTCCCTTACATTGGCGGTCAGTGGGAAGTAAAAATGCCACCCTTGCACACAGTTAAAAGATCATTGGTGTCATGTAGCTGGCTCTGCCAAGTGGTGTTGGCCACAAAACTTTGCAGGCATCATCAAATCAAAGGTCAACCATCCACAGATCAATGAACTACAAGCAACCTCTGGAGGAACCCTAGGGTTCCATGGAACTCTGGCAGCTCTAAGGCTTGTGTAAACAAAACTGTTCAAGAACCACATATGGCAGTTGGTGGTACATCAAATCGGAGTGTGGGAAAAGTCCACTCTCCTCTTGGAGCTGTTAGATTGACCTACTCTATGGCTTTTTAGTTGGATATCAATGGGTACCCCTATTTCGCTTACATAGTACTTTCTCCTAACATAGTCCTGTCCTTTTATTGCTTCTGATTGCGGTAAAATCTCCAGCACCACTGACGGTTACAGTTAAAGAAAACCTGTCGGGATATAAATATGGAGGCATGTAGGCCAGGAGACCTGACCACACTGGCTATATTCCTTTTCTAGATAATTAGCTCAGCAGGTAGTGAAGCAATGCTCAAGATGACCGATCCCTAGCTTATACATCTAAAAATTCCCCCCTTGACAAATCCCCTTTAATTTGTGTGTTTTTGGATTTTCTTCTTCCAGATCCTGGGCGCCAGGCACCTCCCAAAGAACGGTCGCAGCATCGTCTGCCCCTTTGTGGAGGTGGAGGTCTGCGGCTCGGAGTTCGACAACAGCAAGAACAAGAGCGACGTTGTGGGTGAGTCCCCCTTGGCAACCTTCTATACTTTGCTTAGCACTTCATTTCATCCTATACACACCTTTGTATAGACCCCACTACCGAGTCACATCAGCATATGGATGACAGTCCCATCACAACGGGATCCATGCTGTTTGTTGGGATTCTGTGGTATGTCTCACGCTCCAATATGCAGTGGCATCAATAGTAACCACATACTTCACGAGGTTCAGCATAAAACCAAACATGGAAAAATCCACATCAAAGCCCCCATTAGTGTTTCCTTTCCTTCTAAGCTGGCTGACAGGCTTAGCCAGACCTTGTTTGTAACGCAAAGATAGCGGGCCAGCCGGTACATTCCCAGGCTGTATAACGAAGATTCCAAACAATAATTCATACATTTACCAGTCCAAAGAGGCGTGGCGACATCACGTGGGATAGCACGGGCCAACATGTTTCGTCATAACTGATGTCATCGGGGGCATAAATACCACGCAAGTCAACACACCTTTTACTATATCCCCACCTATTGGTTTACTATATCCCCACCTATTGGTTTACTATATCCCCACCTATTGGTTTACTATATCCTCCCTGTATTGGTTTACTATATCCCCCCGTATTGGTTTACTATATCCCCCCGTATTGGTTTACTATATCCCCCCGTATTGGTTTACTATATCCCCCCGTATTGGTTTACTATATCCCCCCGTATTGGTTTACTATATCCCCCCGTATTGAAGCATGCACCTCTCTTCCCTGTACAGCTGATAACGGGTTGAACCCAGTTTGGTTGATGAAAGAGTTTGTATTTGACATCAATAATCCTGAGTTTGCCTTCCTGAGATTCGTGGTGTACGAAGAGGACATGTTCAGCGATCCCAACTTCCTGGCTCAGGCCACATTTCCCGTGAAGGCACTAAAGACAGGTGAGCGATGTCGGCTGCCATACACTGATTGAATCGGCAAAGTCATACCTATATAATGGAGAACTTCAGTCTACTGGCTGAGCTGCTGACCCCCTTTAAGCAGGGTCTGTTAGTAGAGTTGGCTTAGCTTCAGGGGCTGCCGATAGACGGATGTTCTCCTAAACCCGATTTCTCCAGACTTTCTAAACAAAGGTCCAATTTACTGTCCATTAGAGAGGCCAGACTGTGGTCAATGGGAGTAACAATGCCTCAGGCTTGGTAGTCAGGGGGAATAAAAAAAGACATTGTGCCTGTCGTTAGTAGGAGGAGCAATAGTGTCCCATCATTGGTGTCAGCGGGAGGAATAGTGCCCCATCATTGGTGTCAGCGGGAGGAATAGTGTCCCATCATTGGTGTCAGCGGGAGGAATAGTGCCCCATCATTGGTGTCAGTGGGAGGAATAGTGTCCCATCATCTGTGTCAGCGGGAGGAATAGTGCCCCATCATTGGTGTCAGTGGGAGGAATAGTGCCCCATCATTGGTATCAGTGGGAGGAATAGTGTCCCATCATCTGTGTCAGTGGGAGGTATAGTGCCCCATTATTGGTGTCAGTGGGAGGAATAGTGTCCCATCATTGGTGTCAGTGAGAGGAATAGTGCCCCATCATTGATGTCAGTGAGAGGAATAGTGACCCATCATTGGTGTCAGTGTAACACAAAGAGTAAAAAATAAATAAAAGATTCTATTATATACATCAACGTAACACTTCATTCTAAAATATAGGGAACAAAATGAAATGGGATAATAAAAAATAAAAGGATATTAAATTCATAATTTTTTATCACCAATATTGTTATGAATTGAATACCCTTTTATTTCTATGATGCCCCCATTATTGTTTTTCCCTTTTATAATGAATAATATACATTAATGTATATTAATACATTTTATTTTTTTCTTTACTTTTCATGTTGCTCTTTAGCCCTGAGGAAGTGCTTCAACCCCCGAAATGCGTTGGGTTTGTAATTGAAATAAACTTATATCTGGAATTGAATATAAGGCCCCTTTTCACATGGGGGGATCCGTTTTCAGACATCCGCTTGCTCAGCAGGGATTGATATGTTGATCTCCGCTGAGCCGGCTGATGACAAGTCCGTCTCTGCACACTGTGGAGGGACGGACCTGTCAGATCTCCGCTCTCCTCTATGGGGGGATCGGATGAAAACGGACCGTCTGTCTGTTTTCATCCAATCCGATCGACGGATGGAAAATGGGGTCTCCATCTGTCTGGATTTAGGGGAGCGGATCGGATGTCAGCGGACATGTCACCGCTGACATCTGGTGCTCCATAGAGATGTATGGAGCGTCCATTCAGGTCCGCCTGAAAAAACAGACAGGCAGATCCAAACTGTCTCCGCCTGTGTGAAAGGGGCCTTAGGGAGATTCAATTCTAGATTCACTTCTCAGGAGTACAATGTAAAAGATCATTGATCACCAACACAGCTCAGTGCACTTGGTGTGAACTAGGCCTTAGTTTAGGTAACCTATGGTGCTCTGGGAATCCTTTGTAAAAAAAAAAAAAAAAAAAAAGAAGAAAATCATTTGGAGTCATTTTTAATTTGTTTTTTTTTTTTTTTTTAGGTTTTATGTTTTTAAACTCATTTAAGATCTCCCTTTTGATATATATCCCTGAAATCTATCTTTATATTATCTCCCGATGGTGCTCTGAGTAGTAGGAATCAGGTTGAGAGTGGACAGTTGAGAAGCCAGTAGGCTTCAATTCCGGATTGGAGTGCTGTCAGGTCTAACATGTTTCATTCACTGGGAGCTGGAGAGAAAAGGGAATAGTGGTGTCGCCTTCACTTGGCGTATGCAGTGTGGCTGTAAAATGTAAATTGCAAAGTGGTCTGAACAGAGTTAGAAATGCTTGCAGAAAAAGCCCACATGCAATGTATTTATTTCAGTCCTATGTTTGGGCGGAGGCCTTCTTTAATCAGCAGAGCCCATGTACCATTGTGCAGAGACAGGATTTTGCTGACCCGTATTTTCTGTGTCTAGGCTATCGCTCGGTCCCACTGCGGAATAGTTACAGCGAGGAGCTGGAGCTGGCGGCCCTGCTGGTGCACATTGAGATCGCCAACGCTAAGGTGACGTATCTGAGTTCTTCCCTGGCTGGTCTCCATCACACCCATCACACTCGGTGTATCTATAGGGGCCTTTCTGTAAAGTGGACCTGTCATTTTTTTCAAGGACCTTTTTTTTTTTTTTTTTGTCAGTCAGAATGAATGAAGCTATGAAATGATTTACTGTGTCTATTATCACAGCTACCTCTCTCCAGACTTATGCCCCGTACACACGGTCGGATTTTCCGATGGAAAATGTCCGATCAGAGCGTGTTGTCGGAAATTCCGACCGTGTGTGGGCTCCATCGGACATTTTCCATCAGATTTTCCGACACACAAAGTTGGAGAGCAGGAGATAAAATTTTCCGACAACAAAATCCGTTGTCGGAAATTCCGATCGTGTGTACACAAATCCGACGGACAAAGTGCCACGCATGCTCAGAATAAATAAAGAGATGAAAGCTATTGGCCACTGCCCCGTTTATAGTCCCGACGTACGTGTTTTACGTCACCGCGTTTAGAACGATCGGATTTTCCGACAACTTTGTGCGACCGTGTGTATGCAAGACAAGTTTGAGCCAACATCCGTCGGAAAAAATCCTAGGATTTTGTTGTCGGAATGTCCGAACAAAGTCCGACCGTGTGTACGCCCTATTACAGTTAGCCTGACTTTCAGATGAGAGTGATGCCGGGTTCACATACAGGGGGGATAATAATGATTGGCTCCCCTGCAGATTTTGTAAGTTTTCCCACTTACAAAGAAATGAAGGGTCTATACTTTACTTGTATAGAGACAGAATATCAACCAAAAATCCAGATAAAACACACAATACAAATGTTATAAATTGAGTTGCAGTTCAGTGAGTAAAATAAGTATTTGATCCCCAAGCAAAACATGACTTAGTAGTTGGTGGAGATACCCTTATTGGCAAGCAACAGAGGTTAGGCAATTCTTGTAGTTGGTGACCAGGTTTGCACACATCTCAGGAGAGATTTTGGTCCACTCTTCTTTACAGATCTTCTCTAAATCCTTCAGGTTTCTTGGCTGTTGCTTGGCAACTCGAAGTTTCAGCTTCTTCCATATATTTTCTATAGGATTAAGGTCTGGAGACTGACTTGGCCACTCCATGGCCTTAATGTGCTTCTTCTTGAGCCACTCCTTTGTTGCCTTGGCGGTATGTTTTTGGGTCATTGTCATTCTGGAAGGCCCATGCATGACCCATCTTCAGTGTTCTGGCTGAGAGAACAAGGTTCTCCTCCAAGATTTTACAATACCTGGCCCCGTCCATTGGCCCTGCAATGTGGCAAAGTCGGCCTGTACCTTTAACAGAAAAACGCCCCCAAAGTATAATGTCTCCACCTCTATGCTTGACTGTAAGGATGGTGTTCTTAGGGTCATAGTCAGCATTTTCCTTCCTCCAAACACGACGAGTCGAATTAATGTGAAAGGGCTCAATTTTGGTCTCATCTGATCACAGCACTTTCTCCCAATCCTTCTCTGAATCATTTAGATGTTCATTGGAAAACTTCAGACGGGCCTGTACATGTGCCTTCTTGAGGGGGACCTTGCGGGCGCTGCAGGATTTCAATCCATGGCGACGTATTGTGTTACCAATGGTGTGTTTGGTGACTGTGGTCCCAACCGCCTTGAGATCATTCACAAGTTCCTCCCGTGTAGTTCTGGGCTGATCCCTCACTTTTCTCATGATCATCCTCACCCCATGAGGAGAAATCTCCAGACTGAGGGCGATTGATGGTTATTTTGTATTTCTTCCATTTGTGAATGATCGCTCCAACAGTTGTCTCCTTCTCACCAAGCTTCTTGCTTATGGTCTTGTAGCCCATTCCAGCCTTGTGTAGGTCTACAATCTTGTCCCCGACATCCTTTGACAGCTCTTTGGTCTTGGCCATGATGGTGAGGTGTGAATGGAAGAGATTCTGTGGAAAGGTGTCTTTTATACACATAACAAGTTGTCGTTAGGAGAACCTTATTACATTTACAGGACTAATCTGTTTACCACATGAACACCTTCTGTAGCCAGTCTGTGGGAGCCAGAATTATTGTTGGTTGGTAGGGGATCAAATACTTATTTTACTCACTGAACTGCAACTCAATTTATAACATTTGTATTATGTGTTTTTTTCTGGATTTTTGGTTGATATTCTGTCTCTATCATATAAAATACACCTATGATAAAAATGATAGGCCCTTCATTTCTTTATAAGTGGGCCAACTTACAAAATCTGCAGGGGATCAAATAATTATTTTCCCCACTGTATGGCACGGGGTGCGGTTCGTCCCTGTTCAATGGTTCAGGTGCGAATCGGGTCCAAATCGTTGCCTGAATTTGCACCTGGACCGGACCCAAAGAAGCACAGGACCCTTTTGGAATGCGAACCGCAGCTGCCCCGGACCTGTGTGAACCAGCTCCATTGAGAGCCGGTCACACTCGCATGTCATGGGCATTTTTTCAGTGCGTATTTTGGCATATTTGTAGCGTCTTTGCCCAAATGCACGTCTGCTACCTGCACTTGGGGTGCCATTAACAATCAATTCAGAGTCAAGTCGATAGTTTCCCTGGGAAGAGGTAGCTGAAAACTGTTATATTTATCATATAAAGTATGTTATAATATGGATATCATCACCTTCTGCTCACAGTGATGGTTTATATATTACATGATTTCCTTTTCCTGTAACACCAGAACAAGAAATGAGCTGTTGGTACCACAAACCATAAGGTACAGACAGCAATGAAGTTGCAAAGAACTTGTCTGAATTTCTAAACTTTCATGGGGTTGTCATTCTTCTCTGCCCCGTCCAAGTTTTGATTTTAGATACCCGTTAATCTGCACCTTCCTTCCAGTGGTGTCCGCTTATGATGGCCTGCTGTCTTCCATACACAGGAGGAAGATGACGAGAATCTATACACGTCCATCCAGCAGCTGCGTGACCGAGCCAGTGAACTTTCCAACCAGGTTTCCAGCTATGAGCGTGCCAATAACTGCGACTCCCGCTACCAGCAGCGGCTGGATGAGCTCCGCGCGGCCCAGGAGAGACTACTTGAGCTTACCGAAGTGCGCAACAGAAAGTGAGTTTAAATCTGACCTCCAGTCTTCCATTCATCTTGCACAGTTGTACAGGCTCCTAGAACCTATTCTACACCAACTTAGTAGCGGTGTCCCACAGGAATGGAAGCTGGTTCCAGTTCTTTCCATTCTACACTATATGGCCAAAACTGTGTGGTCCTTCAAATGATGGAGTTCAGGTGTCTCCAGTGAAGGGTCCTAGTATGGTAATACTCCATCATACAAAGACATTGTAGACATTTGTGCTCCTCCAACCTTGTGGGAACAGTTTGGTAAGGACCCTTTACTGTTCCAGCATGACTCTGCCCCGGGGTACAAAGCCAGCTCCATAAAGATATGGTGTGACCAGTTTGGTGTGGAGGAACTCAAGTGTCCTGCACAGAGCTCTGACCTCAACCCTATTGAACACCTTTTGAATGAATTGGAACGCCGCTTGTAAGCCAGGTCTTCTTATCCACTATCGGTACCTGACCCCACAAATTGGTGCAAATCCTACAGACTCCAAAATCTTGTGGAAAGCCTTCCCAGAAGATTGGAGGATAATATAGCCACAACGGTGGGGCCAACTCCATAGTAATGGCCATAGAGGGGCAGGGAATAGGCAACTGCATAGTAATTGCTTAGGGGTGCCAAATCCATGTTAATGGTCATGGTCTTGGAATGGGATGTCCAACAAGCCATAAAGGGGCAGGATGGTAGACGACTCTATAGTAATGGAAATGCGGTACTAACTCCATAATAATGGCCGTGGTCTTGGAACGAGATGTCCATCAAGCCATGGAGGGGCAGGGAGGTAGACAACTCTATAGTAATGGCCATGGGATGCCAACTTCATATTAATGGCCATGGTGTCAGAATGGGATGTCAAATAAGCCATAGGGGGGCCTAGGTGTAGACAGCTCCATAGTAATGGCCATGGTCTTGAAATGGCATGTCCAACAAGCTATGGAGGGTGGAGGGGTAGACAACCCCATAGTAATGGCCATGGTGTGCCAACTCCATATCAGTGGTCATCGTCTTGGGATGGTATGCCCAACAAGCCATGGAGGGGGGGCACTCAATAGTAATGGCTATGTGGTGCCAACTCCATATCAATGGTCTTGGAATAGGATATCCAACAAGCCAGAAGGGGTGGGGGGTAGAGAACTCCATATTAATGCCCAAGGGGTGTCAACTTCATATTAATGGCCATGTTGTCAGAATGGGATATCCAGCAAACCATAGAGGGGCCTGGGTGTAGACAACACCATAGTAATGACCATACGGTGCCAACTCCATATTAATGCCCATGGTCTTGAAATGGGATGTCCAACAAGCCATAGAGGGGCCTGGGTATGGACAACTCCATAGTAATGGCTATGGGATGCCAACACTATTTTAATGACCATGGGCCTTGAAATGGGAGGGCGGAGGGGTAGACAACCCAATAGTAATGGCTGTGGGGTGCCAACTTCATATCAGTGGTCATCGTCTTGGAATGGGATGTCCAACAAGCCAAAGAGGGGCCAAGGCATAGACATCTACATTGTAATGGCCATAGGGGTGCCAACTCCATATTAATGGCCATGGGCTTTGAAATGGGAGGGCGGAGAGGTAGACAACCCCATAGTAATGGCTATGGGGTACCAACTCCATATTAATGGCCATGGGCTTTAAAATGGGAAGTCAGAGAGGTAGACAGCCCCATAGTAATGGCTATGGGGTATCAACTCCCATATCAGTGGCCATCTTCTTATAACGGGATGTCCAACAAGCCATGAAGGGGTGGGGGGTAGGCAACTCAATATTAATGCCCATGATCTTGGAATAAGATATCCAACAAGCATCTAGGTGTGATGGTCAGGTATCCACCAGCCATTGTCCGTAGAGTATATTTGAGTTGGGTACTCTATTATACTAAAACTGGATGTCATTATTTCTGTTTCTTTCTGTCCGTCAGACTCATGGAAAAGAAGAGGAGAGACCGACAGCTGATGAATAAGAGGAACTGAGCATCCGTCACACGGAATTCCTGCTCTCCCTTCTCCATTCCCATGAACTATTTGCTGAACCTGGGAGACTCCACTGAACTGTCCAGACATGGCCAATGACAAGAGAAGTCTTGTCTGAAGTCTCCCTTAGAGATGTGTATATAATGCCTTCCCCTCATGGCCTCAGGCTACAGACGCAAGACTGGTGACAGCAATATAATCTCTCTTGAACGATTGCCTTGCGGGATGGACGATAAAACCGCCGCAATACGTCATCCACAGCATGTTTGCGGGCTACAGATCCACGTATGCAAGACATACAATACAAAGCATTCATTGGTATGTGGTGGGACGTGCACATAAGACACGTTTTGTGCTACCGGAATAGACTTTCCATTTCATTTGTTGAAATATTGTTGTCAGTTTCAAGGGCTCCACTTCCTACCTGTGGTATCGGTTTGCGTCATCCTTTTCTCGGTAACGGCGGTGAAGATTCACCGCACAATAATCCCTTTAGCTGGATGTATATGGACAGAGTGTAGAGTAAAGATATATTTAATTATTCATGAGGCACTTATCGGTCTGACGGGCGCTTTGCTGTATCGGAGGAACAGAGTTGTTACATAGAACTGCACTTTATCTGGCTCATGGGATCTCCCCATGTGTTCCTCTGGCGTTGGCTTCACGATATCCAATAGGAAACCCCGCTTGTGTGGTTGTATTGTTCAGGTGGGGATGGCGCCGGAGGTTTCATTGAAGGCTTTTGGACTTAAAAACGCGATAAATCAAAACAATCAGCTGTGATGCCCCCTGGTGGCGGGGGAGAATGGTCAATGCCGCTATCCTGAGGACCAAATTGGCGCCATGTTGGTTCAATCCAATAGAAATAGATGGGGGGGGGAATTAAGTTGCATTTACCACAAGCACAAATGTAAACCATACGAGCCATGAAAGAAGAACTCCAGCCCAGGATGAGCTTCTGCTCCTCACATATGGCGGCTTCACTCTAAAGAGTGAGACCATATTTTCTGCTGGAGTTCACTCGGAGTTCCTCCTTCAGGCTCTATATTATTGCTTCCTGACGTTAAGTATATTTGTTCTCCTGCAGGCTGAACCCTGCTTGTACTCTGTGTGCTGTGAGCAGAGAGAGTAGACAAGGGTCCGCCTTCCTCCAGGCTCTTGCATTTTGCTTTGAAGCGTAATTATTATATCCAGCTCAGAGCCCACTGATTATGTTTTCCTTATCACCTCCACTGGGTGGCAGATCTACATCTCTACTACTACTGCGTTTTTTTTTTTTTTCTTATGGTATTGATTCATACATAAGGCTGGGGTTTGTAAGTCTTGTACAGCTGTGCAGGCTCCTCTGGACTAAAATGGCTTTACTCTGGTTTCACTGCACACCGTGAGCTTCTCACAATGTGCATTAGAAGCTGCAGCAAGTCAGATAGAGCCCCCCGACTCCTCCTTTCCTGGCTGGAGGACATCCAGCATCATCTTACGCTTTTCTCCTCAGCCAGAAAGTCCCTGGCTTCATCCCTTTCATTTTAAGGTCTTTTAAATTTGGAGGCTCATCATCACATGTGGGCATATGCAAATGCCCACTCCTCCAGATTGACATCCAGCACATGTTCATATTTGCATAACTCCTCCAGCAGGGGGGAGTACTGAGGCAGGGGGCTCTAATGTTTTCAGGAAACTTTGTTTAGTCCCTCCTGCCAACTGTGACTAGCTTAGAAACTTTATTGTCTCCAAGTTCCCTCAGATCCTCGGTCTTTCTCCCTTCTGCCAGGGCATCACCGGGACAGGAAGTGTGTAATTTGGAGGGGTGGGGGCCACATACATTATATATTCCTGTAGAGAGGAACATAGGGTGTCACCGGGACAGGAAGTGTTTAATTCGGAGGGGTGGCCGCATACGTTCTATATTCCTATGGGGAGGAACACAGTGTGTCACCAGGGAAGGAAGTGTTTATTATGGAGGGGGATGTCCGCTTACGTCATATCCTCCTATTTATGGCGGTGAAGAACACAGGGCGTCAAAGGACAGGAAATATGTAATCTGGAGGCATGGCCCCATACATCATTATTCTGCTATTCCTATGGAGAGACACATAGGGTGTCAATGAGACAGGACATGTGTAATCTGGAGGCATGTCCACATACAATTTCACCTCATTTAGATATAGAGAGGAACATTGGGTATCACCAAGACAGGAAATGTCATTTGGAAGGGTGTCCACATACGTCATATCCTGCTATTCCTATGGAGAGACACATAGGGTGTCAACGAGACAGGAAATGTGCAATATGGAGGGAGGCAATGTACGTCACATCCTCAACTTCCAATGGGGAAAAGATGCAATGTGACACTGGGATAGGAAGTATTTAATTTAGAGGTGTGTCCACCTACATCATATCTTCTTATTCCTATGGAGCACATAGGGTGGCACTAGGACAGAACATGTTTAATTTGGAAGGTGTCCATGTACGTCTTATCCTCCTGTTCCTATGGAGAGGAATACAGGGTGTCACTGGGGCAGGATATTTGCAATTTTGTGGGGTGGCCACATACATCATATCCTTCTATTCCTATGGAGAGGAATATAGGGTGTCACTGGGACAGGAAATGTGTAATTTGGAGGGGTGTCCACGTATGTCATGTAGTGCATTTCTCCAGAAATATGTTTATACCAAGCTTGTTGAAATTCACTCACTGTTGGACTAATTAGTCAACCAAAAGTAAGTAAATTTAAACATGGTTGGAATAAACCGAGATCTATACTTAACCAAAAGGTTAAAAAGAAACCCAAACATTTTTTTTTAAAAGAGCCAGACTCAATGGGGCACTTGGTCTTTTCCTGCCGTCCCTCTTCTGTATTTTGGTGAAGGTGGTGGAGACGGCAGGATGCGGTCATTTATGCAGCTGGTGGAGACGGCAGAACACGGTCACTTTCTATCATATACCTTCCAAACCACCTGGTGATAAACTGCCGAAACCACTAAAAAGCTACAACAGCAGGAGATCACAATTCTATTACCTATTTATGAAAACTTCCTTTTCTGGTGCCAACATGGCAAAATACACGTGGTAGTAGCCCTGCCTACTTCCACCCACAAGACCAGTGCAAAGCTATAAAAAGAGTTCATGCCCAGACAACAGTTCATTCATAAAGTTAATTCCAAGGGCTCACTATATGGCTGGGCTGCAGCCACCGAAAGTACTGGCACTGGTCTTTTGGGTGGAAGTAGGCGGGGCTGCTACCACATGTGTACTGCCATAGATTGGCGCCAGGAATGGAAAATTGCGGTATTTGATACAATGTTCCACTTTTTAGCTTCAACTTTTTTTTTTTTTTTATTGATGTTGATGGTCTACTAGTTGTTGCCCCCTCCGGCGTTTTCCAGGCTTCTAGTGAGTGTTTTTCTTAGAGCTCCAGAAATCTGTTCAAAAATGGTCTCTGAGCCATCAATGGATGTGCAAATTAGCTCCTCCTCTGGTAGAGGATTATGGGTAGTAGCAATAAGTTGATCTCCTCATATTTTATAACTCACGGGTAGACAATGTATTGACACCAATTTTTTTTTTTTCGATTGCAAAGACCCTGTGTTCCACCGCACAATCCAGTTCCCCAGGATTAGCACAGACCTCATCATGTATGTGTATCCACCTTCCCACCGAATGGTCTTCCCAAGATCCATATAAGTTTGTGGCATCCTGTAAAATATTGCATGACTTGGCCCAGGCATTTAGAATACGGACATATCCAACCTAAAGCAAACCTTTCATATAAGGTCAACGTCTTTACCAAAATTACTCAACCTACACCTCAGCTTCTGGTGTGCTCACCAAGGTTAGGGTGATGTTGTTGGGTATTTTTTCCGGGTTCTAGGAAAGCAGAGGAGCCAAAATATCGCAAGAACATGCGTGCACACAGAAAGTCAGATGTAAGGTTGGTATTTTTTTCTTTTTTGTTTTAATTTTTTTATAATTGTGTTTTAATTCAGGATATTGAGGAACTAGCTAATAAGTAGACCTTTCATTTTTAATTAAAAAGCTATTAAAGCAAACCTTTACCCATTGAGGGCAAGTAACTAAGTACCCATTACAAGGACAGGTTCCTCCAGTGCCCAGGGCAAGGATCCAGAAGTGTACCTCTCTCCCCAACTGGTAATAAATGCCTTAGAATAAGTGTACCACTCTGTGCCTATTCTTTGCCCTCTTGCAAATCTGCGTCCAGGGCAGGTTTCCCTCCTGCCCACTTGTTGTCCGGCCCTGTAAGTAACTAATTGATAGCATGCCCCAAATGCTACTAGTACTTGCCTCCAACACACTCCACCACTACTCCATTAACAAGCCAGAGCCATGAGGAAAAGCTGTGTGTAAGTTCTTGGTCTGGTTGGAGCTTACCCAAGGCTGAGGGCCTTTCCTGCCTCAATGTGACGGCACTGGACCCACTTCAACATTGGAGGATGGGAGTCATAAGACCAGAAATTCAGGGTATGTATCCTAGCTCCAACAAGTGAAGGGGTTGGCAGGAGAGCGTAGTGAAGAGCAGGTAGCAAGCAAGAGAGTCCCTAAAAAAGCAGGTTCTGCTCATCACCCAAGGTGGGCAATATTCTCTATGTTTGGACTTGGTGGATCTGAGCTATTTCACAGGATGCCACAGTGTTGGACAATGTAAATGCCGTCTGGTCTTGAGCTGACCAAACAATGGGAATTTGGCGACTGGCACAGGAAGTAACTTTTTTGATCTTGGCAAATACACATGACCTCCTCTGACCGATGCATTTTACTGAGCTTAATCCTTCTTTGGTGAAATGTGTTGGAGGAAGGTTCCACGTGGGGCTTTATGTTTGTTTGGGTCAATAAAGCCATTTGAGACATGGAACAAGCCTTTGCTTAGCCTTGGCACCTGACTTACAGGACAGGTGACCCAGTGAGATAGGCTTAGTAATGTCGGTGTGTCCGATAGGAATTTGGCTTCACGTGCATTTGAGGTTTTTACTTTTGTTGGAGAACTTGATGAGGGCATGAGTTAGGCAGAATTTTTAGCTTTCAGCTCAAAGACTTTTAATTCTGATAATATCAGCTGAAAAATACTGAGCCATGCTTCGGTGAGATCACCACCAGATATTTTGTGAATAGTGATAAAGGTTGGGGACCCCAAACGAGGGAATGCTCTAGCGGACTCAGTAAATGTGAAACATCTTATCAGTCAGGTTTGGGCAGACTGCAGTTCTTGAAGAACTACTAGTCCCAACGCACCATCCCATGGTCTCTCGGTAAACCGGGAGGTCGGTGTTGGCTTGGGACTGGGTGGCTTCACCCTGGGAGTGCCTTATAGACCTCAGATGTGGACTGTAGGATGCCACGAGTTTTACACTGGAGTGCCTTATTGCCAGGTAGGGGGACAAAGAGTCGCCATGTTGAATGGCTGTGGCGCAAACAATGTATTTATGGAAGAAAAGAGCCCGGTGTTGGCATTGCTGGACATTAAACTGGAAGAATTGTGACAAAATTACTCTTAATAAAAAAAGATGAAAAAAAAAACTCCTTTCCTTGTTTTCTTTTTTTGTTTTTATTGAATGCATTGCACATTGAAAATCTTTACCCTGAGATATTAAAGAGAAACACAAGTCTTTTTTTTTTTTTTAATTAGATATACTGTACATGTGATCAGCTTAATGAAAAATAATCTTATCAATGTATATAAAATTTGGTTTCAATGTGTAGTTTCCGATTATATATGGAGCATCTGTATTGGCTTATTACATATGCAGTGTCTCCCATCATGCCTCTGCCTCTGGGTGCCATGCTTGTGGCTGTCAGAGTCTTGCTATGCCTCATGGGACTTGTAGTTCTGCAACAGCTGGAGGTCTGCTGATTGCATATCCCTGATCTAAACAAAGAGAAAGGGACTAAGAACAGAGCTTCCCCAGTCCCTTTCTCTACGGCCTCAGCTGCACTGGGAATGGGAAGTGCTCTTTGCTGAGCTGCTTCCTGTTCATTCACTACCTAAAGCATAGTAAACATAGTTTACTATGCTTCAGTTAAGAATGAACACAGGAGAGATCGGTACAGATCACTCACTGTGTCCATTCATCCATCCTGAAACATCCCCAGTAGCAGCCGGTGGGAGGGAAGACGAAGGAAGCTGGCAGCACTGCAGGGTGGAGGCGGGGAAGCAGGGAGAATTGGCACCGCACAGGGTGATTAGGATGTGCCCATGCACACCTAGCACACCCCTATGCTTCCAAGTCTGCTCAGACTGACTGCAGGAAACGGACACTGTGGGGGAGATTTACTAAAACTGGAACATGCAAAAATCTGGTGCAACTCTGAATAGCAACCAACAACCAGCTTCCAGGTTTTATTATCAAACCTTTATTAAACAAGCTGAAGTTAGAAGCCGATTGGCTACACTGTAGACCAGGGATCTGCAATTAGCGGACCTCCAGTGTAGACAGTACACCAGGTTTAGTAAATCTCCCCCCATTGTGTGATTATTTGACCTCAGCAGATGTGGGGTTAGCTGACCACATTTAGGCACTAGATGAAACATCTACAAAATTTGGTCAAAAAAATATGGAACAGCATTTAATTCATAGAAAGATACATTTTCAAAAACATTACAACCGCCGAATCTCTGTACTCGCTGAAAAGACACTGTAGCTTCTCTTTAAATGTAGAAAAATATCATCATAAAGAGCAACATTACCTCCATTCAGAACCTCCCAGACAGTCCCGGGCAAGTGCAAGCAGTTCCTGAGACATAAAGTACCGGAATTCTGCGACATGTCTCTCGGGATCGGACCATGTCCCACCTGGCATCATATTATTCATTTACAGGCATTGGATCAGCTGTAGGGGAACATTGTTCTGTCCAGGTGATCCATAAAATGTGTGAAATCTTTTCTTGACCATTGAGGGACACAGGAAGTCTTTGGGTTATACTGGCACCTACCGGAGGATTGGACACTCACACACAAAAAAAAAAAAACAACACACCGTTGGCAAGCCCATGATAACCCCCTTCTACTCCCAGCATGCCTCCGTTTTTTCGCTAGTGTCCTAGAAGGATGGATGTCTTATCTTCAGCTCGGCTGGGAAAAGTCTAACCTCATTTTTTTGCTGCCATTTTTGTTGATCCTCCAGCATAAGTTCCCTATGTTAGGCTTACCACCCAGTCTTTTCACGTTTCTTTGCCATCA
The DNA here is from genome assembly GCA_037952925.1 of Lithobates clamitans. Classification (NCBI taxonomy): domain Eukaryota; kingdom Metazoa; phylum Chordata; class Amphibia; order Anura; family Ranidae; genus Lithobates; species Lithobates clamitans. Next base: position 598,896 of record JBBGZY010001943.1, read on the forward strand.
GCTGAAGGCTGCAGCCTCATCAGATTCAAGCTTCGGTTGTAAGGTCCTTCAGGTGGTTCCTGGAGTTGTAGGCAGTCCCCAGTTTTTATATGGTTTAGGTTGGGCCTGTTAGCGATTGTTTGCTGCATTTCCCACCCTCACCTCTCAATTGGAACGCTTTTGGATGTCTCAAAGGTGAAGGACGTCTTGGTTCCCTCAATGGAGGGGGAAAAAAAAAGGATTTTTATATTCACCAAAAAAATCTTTTTTTTTTTTTTTTCAGTCAAAGGTCCCACCCCTCTGCATTTATGATCAAGCTCTCTTTACCAGTGTAGCCACCTTGTCCTAAATAGGGGCTACTAGTTAAATTTAGCTATACTGGGTGGTAGGCAAGTGTTTTTGATCATTTTGGGTTCCCCCTAAATCCAGTGTAGCTGTAGTTGCTCCCCTTTTTGTGTCACTGGTACCTCCTGGTATCGGTATGATAAGCTACGGTAAAAATGGCTTAGGAATATTGATACTTCTCTTAGCCAACCAGTAGGAGTTTCCTGGCCGATGGTGCATGCTGGGGGGAGAGTATAAATATCTGTCGAGGCCACATGATTGCTTTCTTCCACCATGACCTGGGGTAGGTGTTGCGTGAAGCCTGAGGCCTAACCATGTGCTCAAGGCTCTGTGATTTGGAGCCTGTCAAAGGACACGGAAGGATCTGACGAGGACCTGAGATGAAGTACTATAGGTTACTCGGCCATAGGGGGGACTGTGGAGAGCCTGTGAAAGTGTCAAGATGGTCTCATCCATTCAATTTCTGCATTTACTGTAACTCTTGGTTGCTAATGAAGACCACTATTAGTAAGAAAGTACAGAAAGCTGGGTACAGCTTAAAGCAGTGGTTCTCAACTCCAGTCTTCGGGGCCCACCAACAGGCCAGATTTTGAGTATTACCTTGGGGAGATGCAGACTAGAATACTGCAATCACTGAGCAGCAAGTGATATCACCTGTGATATATTTCAGCTATCTTACAAACCTGGCCTGTTCGTGGGTCCTGAGGACTGGAGTTGAGAACCACTGGCTTAAAGGCTCTTTTCTGTACTATTGTCTGTTTTTTGTGGGGGGGTCTGCTTGTTTTTTTTTTTGGCGGTCCTGACCCAAAACCCATCTCTCCATGAAATTTCATTGAGTAATAAACATTCTTTTGTTCTGCTTTAAAAGTGACTGGCACCCACCTTTCTACATCTGTTGCTATCCCTAAAAACTACACCCTGACACCATGCCCCTAAAACTGAGGCATGCTGGTCGTAGGAAGGGATTATCCTGGGCTGGCCTACAGTTTTTTGTTTGTCAGTGTCCAATCCTCCTGTAGGCGGTAGTATAACCCAAAGGTTAAAGACTTCCTGTGTCCCTCAATGGACAAAAATGAAAAAAAGGGTTGTATGGCGAGTATGAAAATCCAATTTTATCCTCCGTTCGGATTGAAGAGGGTTTTGGGCTGGGGGCCCCCTGGGTCATTACCAATAACATATGTTGGGCTGGTGATTGTGGTTGGACCTGCAATCACTCCACACTCTACTGCTGTGCCCTGGCTTCTGCCTCCATCCAGTGCCACTGGTCCCTTCTGGGTTCATTGATGGCAAGTGGCATTCAACCCACTTCCTGTGAGCCCAGGCTTTTTTTAATTTTTTTTTACATGCCCCCTATGAGGACATCATCACATAATACTACTGGTTTGAGCACCACTTACATATCATGTTAATGCCACTTCCTCCAGAAGGAAGGGCTGTTACAAGGAAGACAAGAAAGAGTCTGTGATGTCACCATACCGAGAGTTTTTTGTAAAAAAAAAAAAAAAGGCAGGCTTTGGAGGGGTGGTATTGCTGAAGGAAGGGGTGGCTTACGGATGAAGTTACTTTATAAATCACTCAGTAGCAGGATATTAAAGATTGCCCATTTAGCTCTAGCCTAACTTAAGTAAAATAGTAAGACTGACTGTAGTCTATATCAATCCTGCAACGTTATCTCTATTAGCATTGAGGGGAAGCTAGTAATGGCTGAAACATGACCACCACCATTGCTGACTTTGAATAATAGATACCTGACCATCATGCTGATCCCCTGGCTTCAATACTTTAAACCAGTAACCCAGAACAAGTATATAGATAAGAATTTCTAGTTTTCATATGCATGTGTATAACATATGCTGCATATGTTATACTCTATATCAGGAGTCTCCAAACTTTCTAAACAAAGGCCAGTTTATTGCCATCCAGACTTTGGGGGGGGGGGGGGTTGGCAGGAGTGCAGGGGTGGAGATTTTCCTGCCAGCAGTGGGAGTAATTTTCACCACATTTGTTATTAAGGGAAGCAATAGTGCCCCATTGTTTGGTGTCAGTGGAAGAAATGGTGCTCCATTGCTGATATCAGTTGTCAGAATAGTGTCTCATATCAGTGGGTGAAATAGTACCCCAAGGGCTGGATTAGAGCAAAGGGCTGTAGTTTGGAGACCACAGCTCTATATGGACAGAGGTATGTGGACATCTAACCATCACACCTTTACGTCTTTGTTGGACTTACCATTCCAAAACCATGGCCACGAATATTGAGTTGACACCCCTCCCTTCCTGACTGCTTTGCAACTATAACATCCTCCACTCTTTTGGGAAGACTTTCCAGACAATTTGAGTGCTTGAGAATTTGTGCCCATTTGTGAGTTCAAGTACTAATGTTGGATGAGAAGACTAAGCTTTGGCCTTCCAATTCATCCCAAAGATGTGCAGTCAGGGCTCTGTGAAGGACACTAGAGTTCCTACACACCAAACTGGTCACACCCCATGTTTTTTTTTTGGAGCTGGCTTTGTACACAGGGGACCAGTCATGGTGGGACAATAAAGGGTCTTACCCAAACTGTTATCACACAGTTGGAAGAGCACAAATAACTAAAATGTCTTTGTATGATGTAATATTAACAGTACTCTTCACTGGGGACACCTGAACTCCATCATTTAGAAGATGTCCACATAATGCTTGTCATATAATGTACTTTACCTAATTGAAGCCAATGACTCTGTATAACAGCCAGGTTTTTCAGAAGGAGATCAGCAATGGCTAGTCCACTTTAAAATATTAGCTATAAGTTGAATTGTATAGGCAGAGTCATTTGCCTGTTCCCTGTATCCCTTGAAGAAGACTTCAATGTCAAAATGTCCCTGCTATAGTTCCTGGTTCTATTCCCCCATCTTGAAGCTGTGATAAGTTTTCTGCTCATCTAGGGGTGTTAAATAGTTTGCAAATCCAGCAGGGATAGTGGGAACCCTTCAAAATGAGCACAGGCGGTGTGTAGACCTGGGACTCAGCACAGGGATGGTGGGAACCCCTCATAATGGGCACAGCAGGTGTACAGACCTGGGAACTCAGCACAGGGATGGTGGGAACTCCTCATAATGGGCACAGCGGGTGTACAGACCCGGAAACTCAGCACAAGGATGGTGGGAACCCCTCATAATGGGCACAGCGGGTGTACAGACCCGGGAACTCAGCACAAGGATGGTGGGAACCCCTCATAATGGGCACAGCAGGTGTACAGACCCGGGAACTCAGCACAGGGATGGTGGGAACCCCTCATAATGGGCACAGCGGGTGTACAGACCCGGGAACTCAGCACAGGGATGGTGGGAACCCCTCATAATGGGCACAGCAGGTGTACAGACCTGGGAACTCAGCACAAGAATGGTGGGAACCCCTCCTAATGGGCACAGCAGGTGTACAGACTTGGGAACTCGGCACAGGGATGGTGTGAACTCCTCATAATGGGCACAGCGGGTGTACAGACCTGGGAACTCGGCACAGGGATGGTGTGAACTCCTCATAATGGGCACAGCGGGTGTACAGACCTGGGAACTCAGTACAGTGATGGCAAGAACCCTTCATAATGCGCACAGCAGGTGCGAAGACCCAGGAACTCAGTACAGGAGTTGTTGGGACTTATTATAACAGGCACAGCAGGTGTGTGTAATGAAGATAAGATTCTCTCATAATGGACATAGTGGGTAAACTGTCCTGGGAACTCCGCACGGAGACAGTGGGCACTCCTGAAAATGGCCACAGCAGGTGTACAGACCCAGGAACTCAGTGCGTGGATAGTGAGAAACCTGTGTGATAGACACAGCAGGTGTGCAGACCCAGGAACTCAGGGAAGGAATGTTGGCAGCTCCTCATAATGAACACAGCAGGTGTACAGACCTGGCAGCTCAGCACAGGGATGGTGAGAATCCCTCATAATGGGCACACCAGGTGTGTAGACCCAGGAAGTCAGGGTAGGGGGTGATGGGAAGCCTTCAAAGGGGCATAGCAGGTGTGGAGACCCAGGAACTCAGGGGAGGGATGGTGGGAACCCTCCTAAAGGGGGCAGCAGTTGTGCAGAACTGGGAACTCAGGGCAGAGATCTCACTTATGAGTCCCTGGGAGGTTGAAGAGTGTCAGGGGAATAAACAGAGCTAACTAAGATGGGCAAATATACATTGTATACAGTCTAGAATGTATCTTTAACATCACCAATGTGAACTTGTTTCTTGAAGATGTCCAGAAACTGCACTTACATTGAATGGTGGCTCGTAGGAGGGAGGGACTTCAAGTGCAAATCCAGACTTAACGATTGTCTTATTTATAACAATATAACAATAAGTCTTATTTTGACAGAAGCAGCAATTTTTTGGTAAGATTTCTATCCATTCGGTTTTTTTCCAGATTAACAACCCTTTGCGGATAACGTTGCTTTCAACAGACTTGCATCACACTTATATGTCCTCCAACTTTCCCAGAAGGTCCTCCTGATAAGCAACACTGAGCGGTGTTATTCTGTCTCATTTGTAGAGCGCCATCCTCTTGGACTGGTACATGTACATATAGGCGTCACAGAAGAGGCGTTTGGCCACACCTTTCATCTCGCGGGGGTTTTGGTTGATGAGGTCTTTCAGCGGAGAGGCCAGGTAAGTGGCCACCTCTGGGCAGAGGGTGACTCGGGGGATGTTGTAGCCATTTTCGCTACCTGAAAGAACAACATGGCAGAAGGTTAAAGCCGATTAAACTCATGTGAAAGCCCTGTGAGTGGGCCTTGTTCCAAAAGTTCAAATAAAACAAACTAAACCGTGAGCACTCAAGAGGTGAAAGGATACGATTCTGCTGTTCAAGGACTTTCATTTAAAGTGAATTTGGAAATTCCCATAGGAACAAATGATATTCATGGCTGGGAAAATTAAGAACAACCCTATAGAACAAATAGAAATGCATCATCATTGTCCAATAACTTCAATAAAATATTACAGACCTTACCACCGTTCAGTGTCCGCCACCCCTCTCTGCCAATCCCTCCACTGGCTTCCACTCACCCAGCGAATACAATTCAAAATACTAACAACATACAAACCCATCACAACTCTGCCTCCACCCACCTAGCCTCATATAACAATCAAACTATTCTCTTCGCTCCACCCAAACCTCCTGGCTTGCTAGCTCACCATGCTCGTCCCTGGGGCTTCTCCAGAGTCTCTTTCATGCTCTGGAACTCCTTAACCTAATTTTTGTTCCAATACCTCCTGCTCTCTAGCTCCCTTATTACCTCCTTCCATACTCACCTCCAGGACTTCTCCAGAGCCTCTTCCATGGAACTCCCTAAACTAATTTCTGACCCAATACCTCCTGCTCTCTAGTTCCCTTGTCACCTCCTCCCATGCTAAACTGCAGGACTTCTCCAGAGCCTTGCCCATATTCTGGAACTACTTAGCCTAATTTTTGTCCCAAGACCTCCCACTCTTTAGCTCTCTTGTCACATCCTCCCATGCTCATATCCAGGACTTCTCCAGAGATTCTCTCATCCTCTGGCACTCCTTGACATAATTTCTGTCCCAAGACCTCCTGCTCTCTAGCTCCCTTATTATTTTCTTCATTGCTCACCTCTAGGACTTCTCCAGAGCCTCTTCCATGAAACTCCCTAAACTAATTTCTGTCCCAATACCTCCTGCTCTCTAGCTCCCTTATTACCTCCTTCCATGCTCACCTCCAGGACTTCTCCAGGAGGCCTCTTCCATCCTCTGGAACTCCTCAAACTAATTTCTGTCCCAATACCTCCTGCTCTCTAGCTTTCTTGTCACCTCCTGCCATGCTCAAATGCAGGACTTCTCCAGAGCCTCGCCCATATTCTGGAACTACTTAGCCTAATTTTTGTCCCAAGACCTCCCACTCTTTAGCTCTTTTGTCACATCCTCCCATGCTCACTTCCAAGACTTCTCCAGAGATTCTCCCATCCTCTGGCACGCCTTAAACTAATTTCTGTCCCAATAGCTCCTGCTCTCTACCTCCCTTGTCACCTCCTCCCATGCTCACCTGTAGGACTTCTCCAGAGCCTCGCCCATATTCTAGAACTACTTAGCCTAATTTCTGTCCCACTACCTCTCACTCTTTAGCTCTCTTTTACTTCCTCCCATGCTCACTTCCAGGACTACTCCAGAGATTCTCCCATCCTCTGGCACCCCTTAACATAATTTCTCCCTTGCCACCTCCTCCCGTGATCTTATTGACACTGATACTTCACTCATCTAAAATACCCTTCACCCAGGAAAAGGGCAGCTCGTCTTATTTCTCTCTCCAGGCTCTAATAGATTTGCAGCTTTTTTTTTTTAAACTTATGGGAAGCTGGTACCTAGTTAACAGGTATTCGCTTCCCACTCAATCCTCTTCTAGCATGACTTTCGTCTGACCAACCTCCTCCTGTCCAAAACCTCCTGGGACACATTACACAAGGCTGCGTGTTCAGTTTTACTGCACTGCCAGTCCTCAAGCAAGCACAGTGTAGAGCGGGGTGTAAGACATCATGAAGTCACAGGCGGCTCTCAAATCCAAAATGGTGGCACGGAGATCTGAAGTTCAGCAAAGACTTGGCTGCTGGGGGGGAAAACCAACCAAAGTTGTTCTTCAAAGATATTGGTTACCATAGTTCTTGTGCCAAGAACAGCCGTTCCATTTTCAGAACGTCCTCCCCCAAAAAAGAAAATCATACTGTTATTTCAGGGTAGGGGGTTGGTAACTCTTCCCCGGGTCAAATTCGGTAAGGTTTCAGAGAATCCTGTTTGAAATTTGGGAAACCAGAACTTAGCAATGGATCCCACTGAACTCTATGGGGAAGGGAGCAATCTTGTTAAATTCCACACTTTTTCGGGTTAACAGGCTAACTATTGTACAGAGAGGCATAAAAAGGCAGGGTGAGAAGACGCCTTTTTTCGAAAAGCCTTTTTATTGGCCCTTTTAAGCCTACTTGCCATAGTTCAAAGGCTTTGCAGTGCATTATGGTTGAAAAAAATTCTCCTGGGCATATCTGCACAAAAAGGATCAGCATCAAACCCATAGTAGCAGTAAACCCAAAATTTATCCCTTTCTTTAGGCTCAAATTTCATGCAGCCCTTGTTTCCCCCTTTTGAAGCTAGTGAACTAAGGGATGCAAATTCCTGAACAGACCACCTTCATGGAGAACACCTTTAAATTTTAAATCCAAATGAAAGCATAGCTCATTTATAGGTGCACACTGCGGGCCTGACCCACCCACTGCCATCTTGTATCTTTTGGTTTTCTGGTGAGGCCTCCTGCCTGGTTTTCTTGGCTCTGTACCTCAGCCCATTGCCCAAGCAAGGAAATCAAGAAAACCCCACAAGCCACAGCAGGTATAGAGGAGTGGGACCTCCGTGTAGAGATCTCACCCCTTTAAGTGAAATATGCCATTCAGTGGTTCATTACCATATCGGTCCGCCATACTATCGAAGAACATCCAGCTTCCCTTCTCCACCCCGTACTTAACGAAAGACACGTAGTGACTGGTCTCTATACACAGCACAGCGAACAGTTCCAGAGTCTCCCGAGGGATCTTCTTTGTCCCCTGAGCTTTTAGGAAGGTGTCCGGGATCTTTAGAGGGATGGGTATGTGATTTTTTCGCTTGTGATGGCTGTGAGCCTAGAAAATGAAAAGAAATGGAATCAGCTGCAGTTTTAGATGTGGGCACACTAGACAAACGGCATAATGAGGTGTAACCCATACAGGGGCGTACCTAGAGCAATTGGCACCCCCCCTCAACTTTATATAAATATAATATAAATCTAAAAACACCCCACTGTGCTCCCTGCATACCTCTGCACCCCCCAATATCTGTCTCTAATGTGTACCCCCTCTCCACAACTGTACCTCTGGACCCCTTTACATTACACAGCCCCCCCAGCTATGGACCCCTGCACATTGTGTCCCCCCCCAGCTCTGGACCCCTGTACATTACAAATTGCCCCCCCCCTTGCTCTAGACCCCTGTACATTACACATTGCCCCCCCCCCCCAAGCTCGGGAACCCTGCACATTACACATTGCCCCCCCCAAGCTCGAGACCGCTGCACATTACACATTGCCCCCCCAGCTCGGGACCCCTGCATATTGCCCCCCTCAGCTCGGGACCTCTGCACATTGCCCCCCCAGTTCGGGACCCCTGCACACTGCACATTGCCCCCCCATCTCAGGACCCCTGCACATTGTGCCCCCCCAGCTCAGAACCCCTGCACATTGCGCCCACCCCCAGCTCTGGACCCCTGCACATTGCACGCCCCCCCCCCAGCTCGGGGCCCCTGCACATTGCCCCCCTCAGCTCGGGACCTCTGCACATTGCCCCCCCAGTTCGGGACCTCTGCACACTGCACATTGCCCCCCATCTCAGGACCCCTGCACATTGTGCCCCCCCAGCTCAGAACCCCTGCACATTGCGCCCACCCCCAGCTCTGGACCCCTGCACATTGCACGCCCCCCCCTCCCAGCTCGGGGCCCCTGCACATTGCCCGCCCCCCCCCCCAGCTCTGGACCCCTGCACATTGCCCGCACCCCCCCCAGCTCGGGGCCCCTGCACATTGCCCGCACCCCCCCCAGCTCGGGGCCCCTGCACATTGCCCGCCCCCCTAGGTATGGACCCCTGCACATTACACATTGCCCCCACCCCCCCAGCTCGGGACCCCTGCACATGCGCCCCCCCCCCCAGTTCGGGACCCCTGCACATTGCGCCCCCCCACCCCCAGCTCTGGACCCCTGCACATTGCCCCCCCCTAGGTATGGACCCCTGCACATTACAAATTGCCCCCCCCCCCCCCCAAGTTGGGGACCCCTGCACATGCCCCCCCCCAGTTCGGGACCCCTGCACATTGCGCCTCCCCCAGTTCGGGACCCCTGGACATCGCAAAGGTGGCGCAATGTGAAAGCGGCGGCCGGCCCTGGGTGTCAGTCACCCGGGTATGGTTCGCACACGGGCACCCCCGCACCTTGTCACAGCTCACCTCTCCCTGCGCTGGTTGTCACAGCGCCACCCCCCCCCCTGGGGGCGGATCCCCCCCCCCCCGCTGGTACACCACTGAACCCATAATATTCAATATTCACATTTCCAGAAGTCTTTGATTTCCGGCACACATAATGATATGCAGAAAAGGGACCATTGCGATCTATACTCTAGCACATGCCTCACTCCCCAGTATCCATGTCACCACTGAGATCTACACCCTACACCTCACTCCCCAGTATCCATGTCACCACTGAGATCTACACCCTACACCTCACTCCCCAGTATCCATGTCACCACTGACATCTACACCCTACACCTCACTCCCCAGTATCCATGTCACCACTGAGATCTACACCCTACACCTCACTCCCCAGTATCCATGTCACCACTGAGATCTACACCCCACACCTCACTCCCCAGTATCCATGTCACCACTGAGATCTACACCCCACACCTCACTCCCCTGTATCCATGTCACCACTGAGATCTACACCTCACTCCCCAGTATTCATGTCACCACTGAGATCTACACCGCACACCTCACTCCCCAGTATCCATGTCACCACTGAGATCTACACCCCACACCTCACTCCCCAGTATCCATGTCACCACTGAGATCTACACCCCACACCTCACTCCCCTGTATCCATGTCACCACTGAGATCTACACCTCACTCCCCAGTATTCATGTCACCACTGAGATCTACACCGCACACCTCACTCCCCAGTATCCATGTCACCACTGAGATCTACACCCTACACCTCACTCCCCAGTATCCATGTCACCACTGACATCTACACCCTACACCTCACTCCCCAGTATCCATGTCACCACTAAGATCTACACCCTACACCTCACTCCCCAGTATCCATGTCACCACTGAGATCTACACCCTACACCTCACTCCCCAGTATCCATGTCACCACTGACATCTACACCCTACACCTCACTCCCCAGTATCCATGTCACCACTGACATCTACACCGCACACCTCACTCCCCAGTATCCATGTCACCACTGAGATCTACACCCTACACCTCACTCCCCAGTATTCATGTCACCACTGACATCTACACCCTACACCTCACTCCCCAGTATCCATGTCACCACTGAGATCCACACCCTACACCTCACTCCCCAGTATCCATGTCACCACTGAGATCTACACCCTACACCTCACTCCCCAGTATCCATGTCAACACTGAGATCTACACCCTGCACCTCACGCCCCAGTATCCATGTCACCACTGGGATCTACACCCTACACCTCACTCCCCAGTATCCATGTCACCACTGAGATCTACACCCTACACCTCACTCCCCAGTATCCATGTCACCACTGAGATCTACACCTCACTCCCCAGTATCCATGTCACCACTGAGATCTACACCCTACACCTCACTCCCCAGTATCCATGTCACCACTGAGATCTACACCGCACACCTCACGCCCCAGTATCCATGTCACCACTGAGATCTACACCCTACACCTCACTCCCCAGTATCCATGTCACCACTGAGATCTACACCCTACACCTCACTCCCCAGTATTCATGTCACCACTGAGATCTACACCCTACACCTCACTCCCCAGTATCCATGTCACCACTGAGATCTACACCCTACACCTCACTCCCCAGTATCCATGTCACCACTGAGATCTACACCCTACACCTCACTCCCCAGTATCCATGTCACCACTGACATCTACACCCTACACCTCACTCCCCAGTATCCATGTCACCACTGAGATCTACACCTTACACCTCACTCCCCAGTATTCATGTCACCACTGACATCTACACCCTACACCTCACTCCCCAGTATCCATGTCACCACTGAGATCTACACCCTACACCTCACTCCCCAGTATTCATGTCACCACTGAGATCTACACCATACACCTCACTCCCCAGTATCCATGTCACCACTGAGATCTACACCCTACACCTCACTCCCCAGTATCCATGTCACCACTGAGATCTACACCCTACACCTCACTCCCCAGTATTCATGTCACCACTGAGATCTACACCTTACACCTCACTCCCCAGTATTCATGTCACCACTGACATCTACACCCTACACCTCACTCCCCAGTATCCATATCACCACTGAGATCTACACCCTACACCTCACTCCCCAGTATTCATGTTAACACTGAGATCTACACCCTACACCTCACTCCCCAGTATCCATGTCACCACTGAGATCTACACCTTACACCTCACTCCCCAGTATTCATGTCACCACTGACATCTACACCCTACACCTCACTCCCCAGTATCCATGTCACCACTGAGATCTACACCCTACACCTCACTCCCCAGTATTCATGTCACCACTGAGATCTACACCCTACACCTCACTCCCCAGTATTCATGTCACCACTGACATCTACACCCTACACCTCACTCCTCAGTATCCATGTCACCACTGAGATCTACACCCTACACCTCACTCCCCAGTATTCATGTCACCACTGAGATCTACACCCTACACCTCACTCCCCAGTATCCATGTCACCACTGAGATCCACACCGCACACCTCACTCCCCAGTATCCATGTCACCACTGAGATCTACACCCTGCACCTCACTCCCCAGTATCCATGTCACCACTGAGATCTACACCCTACACCTCACTCCCCAGTATTCATGTCAACACTGAGATCTACACCCTACACCTCACTCCCCAGTATCCATGTCACCACTGAGATCTACACCCTACACCTCACTCCACGTAATCCATGTCACCACTGAGATCTACACCCTACACCTCACTCCCCAGTATTCATGTCACCACTGAGCTCTACACCCTACATCTCACTCCCCAGTATCCATGTCACCACTGAGATCTACACCGTACACCTCACTCCCCAGTATTCATGTCACTATTGAGATCTACACCCTACACCTCACTCCCCAGTATCCATGTCACCACTGAGATCTACACCCTACACCTCACTCCCCAGTATCCATGTCACCACTGAGATCTACACCGCACACCTCACTCCCCAGTATTCATGTCACCACTGAGATCTACACCCTACACCTCACTCCCCAGTATCCATGTCACCACTGAGATCTACACCCTACACCTCACTCCCCAGTATTCATGTCACTATTGAGATCTACACCCTACACCTCACTCCCCAGTATCCATGTCACCACTGAGATCTACACCCTACACCTCACTCCCCAGTATCCATGTCAACAGTGAGATCTACACCCTGCACCTCACTCCCCAGTATCCATGTCACCACTGAGATCTACACCCTACACCTCACTCCCCAGTATTCATGGCACCACTGAGATCTACACCCTACACCTCACTCCCCAGTATTCATGTCAACACTGAGATCTACACCCTACACCTCACTCCCCAGTATTCATGTCAACACTGAGTTCTACACCATACACCTCACTCCCCAGTATTCATGTCACCACTGAGATCTACACCCTACACCTCACTCCCCAGTATCCATGTCACCACTGAGATCTACACCATACACCTCACTCCCCAGTATCCATGTCACCACCGACATCTACACCCTACACCCTACACCTCACTCCCCAGTATCCATGTCACCACTGAGATCTACACCCTACACCTCACTCCCCAGTATCCATGTAACCACTGAGATCTACACTGCACACCTCACTCCTCATTATTCATGTCACCACTGAGATCTACACCCTACACCTCACTCCCCAGTATCCATGTCACCACTGAGATCTACACCATACACCTCACTCCCCAGTATCCATGTCACCACTGAGATCTACACCCTACACCTCACTCCCCAGTATCCATGTCACCACTGAGATCTACACCGCACACCTCACTCCCCAGTATCCATGTCACCACTAAGATCTACACCCTACACCTCACTCCCCAGTATCCATGTCACCACTGAGATCTACACCCTACACCTCACTCCCCAGTATTCATGTCACCACTGAGATCTACACCCTACACCTCACTCCCCAGTATCCATGTCACCACTGAGATCTACACCGCACACCTCACTCCCCAGTATCCATGTCACCACTGAGATCTACACCCTACACCTCACTCCCCAGTATCCATGTCACCACTGAGATCTACACCCTACACCTCACTCCCCAGTATCCATGTCACCACTGAGATCTACACCGCACACCTCACTCCCCAGTATCCATGTCACCACTGAGATCTACACCGCACACCTCACTCCCCAGTATCCATGTCACCACTGAGATCTACACCCTACACCTCACTCCCCAGTATCCATGTCACCACTGAGATCTACACCCTACACCTCACTCCCCAGTATCCATGTCACCACTAAGATCTACACCCTACACCTCACTCCCCAGTATTCATGTCACCACTGAGATCCACACCCTACACCTCACTCCCCAGTATCCATGTCACCACTGAGATCTACACCCTGCACCTCACACCCCAGTATTCATGTCACCACTGAGATCTACACCCTGCACCTCACTCCCCAGTATCCATGTCACCACTGAGATCTACACCCTACACCTCACTCCCCAGTATTCATGTCACCACTGAGATCTACACCCTACACCTCACTCCCCAGTATTCATGTCACCACTGAGATCTACACCATACACCTCACTCCCCAGTATCCATGTCACCACTGAGATCTACACCCTACACCTCACTCCCCAGTATTCATGTCACCACTGAGATCTACACCGCACACCTCACTCCCCAGTATCCATGTCACCACTGAGATCTACACCGCACACCTCACTCCCCAGTATCCATGTCACCACTGAGATCTACACCATACACCTCACTCCCCAGTATTCATGTCACCACTAAGATCTACACCCTACATCTCACTCCCCAGTATCCATGTCACCACTGAGATCTACACCCTACACCTCACTCCCCAGTATCCATGTCACCACTGAGATCTACACCCTACACCTCACTCCCCAGTATCCATGTCACCACTGAGATCTACACCCTACACCTCACTCCCCAGTATTCATGTCACCACTGAGATCTACACCCTACACCTCACTCCCCAGTATCCATGTCACCACTGAGATCTACACCCTACACCTCACTCCCCAGTATTCATGTCACCACTGACATCTACACCCTACACCTCACTCCCCAGTATTCATGTCACCACTGAGATCTACACCCTACACCTCACTCCTCAGTATTCATGTCACCACTGAGATCTACACCCTACACCTCACTCCCCAGTATCCATGTCACCACTGAGATCTACACCCTACACCTCACTCCCCAGTATCCATGTCACCACTGAGATCCACACCCTACACCTCACTCCCCAGAATCCATGTCACCACTGAGATCTACACCCTACACCTCACTCCCCAGTATCCATGTCACCACTGAGATCTACACCCTACACCTCACTCCCCAGTATTCATGTCACCACTGAGATCTACACCATACACCTCACTCCCCAGTATCCATGTCACCACTGAGATCTACACCCTACACCTCACTCCCCAGTATTCATGTCACCACTGAGATCTACACCTTACACCTCACTCCCCAGTATTCATGTCACCACTGAGATCTACACCCTGCACCTCACTCCCCAGTATTCATGTCACCACTGAGATCTACACCCTACACCTCACTCCCCAGTATTCATGTCACCACTGAGATCTACACCCTACACCTCACTCCCCAGTATTCATGTCACCACTGACATCTACACCCTACACCTCACTCCCCAGTATCCATGTCACCACTGAGATCTACACCCTACACCTCACTCCCCAGTATTCATGTCACCACTGAGATCTACACCCTACACCTCACTCCCCAGTATTCATGTCAACACTGACATCTACACCCTACACCTCACTCCCCAGTATTCATGTCACCACTGAGATCCACACCGCACACCTCACTCCCCAGTATCCATGTCACCACTGAGATCTACACCCTACACCTCACTCCTCAGTATTCATGTCACCACTGAGATCTACACCCTACACCTCACTCCCCAGTATCCATGTCACCACTGAGATCTACACCCTACACCTCACTCCCCAGTATTCTTGTCACCACTGAGATCTACACCGCACACCTCACTCCCCAGTATCCATGTCACCACTGAGATCTACACCCTACACCTCACTCCCCAGTATTCATGTCACCACTGAGATCTACACCCTACACCTCACTCCCCAGTATCCATGTCACCACTGGGATCTACACCCTACACCTCACTCCCCAGTATCCATGTCACCACTGAGATCTACACCGCACACCTCACTCCCCAGTATTCATGTCACCACTGAGATCTACACCCTACACCTCACTCCCCAGTATCCATGTCACCACTGGGATCTACACCCTACACCTCACTCCCCAGTATCCATGTCACCACTGAGATCTACACCCTACACCTCACTCCCCAGTATCCATGTCACCACTGACATCTACACCCTACACCTCACTCCCCAGTATCCATGTCACCACTGAGATCTACACCCTACACCTCACTCCCCAGTATCCATGTCACCACTGAGATCTACACCCTACACCTCACTCCCCAGTATTCATGTCACCACTGAGATCTACACCCTACACCTCACTCCCCAGTATCCATGTCACCACTGAGATCCACACCCTACACCTCACTCCCCAGAATCCATGTCACCACTGAGATCTACACCCTACACCTCACTCCCCAGTATCCATGTCACCACTGAGATCTACACCTCACTCCCCAGTATCCATGTCACCACTGAGATCTACACCATACACCTCACTCCCCAGTATCCATGTCACCACTGAGATCTACACCTCACTCCCCAGTATTTATGTCACCACTGAGATCTACACCTCACTCCCCAGTATTCATGTCACCACTGAGATCTACACACTGCACCTCACTCCCCAGTATCCATGTCACCACTGAGATCTACACCTCACTATCCATGTCACCACTGAGATCTACACCCTACACCTCACTCCCCAGTATCCATGTCACCACTGACATCTACACCCTACACCTCACTCCCCAGTATCCATGTCACCACTGAGATCTACACCCTACACCTCACTCCCCAGTATCCATGTCACCACTGAGATCTACACCCCACACCTCACTCCCCAGTATCCATGTCACCACTGAGATCTACACCCCACACCTCACTCCCCTGTATCCATGTCACCACTGAGATCTACACCTCACTCCCCAGTATTCATGTCACCACTGAGATCTACACCGCACACCTCACTCCCCAGTATCCATGTCACCACTGAGATCTACACCCCACACCTCACTCCCCAGTATCCATGTCACCACTGAGATCTACACCCCACACCTCACTCCCCTGTATCCATGTCACCACTGAGATCTACACCTCACTCCCCAGTATTCATGTCACCACTGAGATCTACACCGCACACCTCACTCCCCAGTATCCATGTCACCACTGAGATCTACACCCTACACCTCACTCCCCAGTATCCATGTCACCACTGACATCTACACCCTACACCTCACTCCCCAGTATCCATGTCACCACTAAGATCTACACCCTACACCTCACTCCCCAGTATCCATGTCACCACTGAGATCTACACCCTACACCTCACTCCCCAGTATCCATGTCACCACTGACATCTACACCCTACACCTCACTCCCCAGTATCCATGTCACCACTGACATCTACACCGCACACCTCACTCCCCAGTATCCATGTCACCACTGAGATCTACACCCTACACCTCACTCCCCAGTATTCATGTCACCACTGACATCTACACCCTACACCTCACTCCCCAGTATCCATGTCACCACTGAGATCCACACCCTACACCTCACTCCCCAGTATCCATGTCACCACTGAGATCTACACCCTACACCTCACTCCCCAGTATCCATGTCAACACTGAGATCTACACCCTGCACCTCACGCCCCAGTATCCATGTCACCACTGGGATCTACACCCTACACCTCACTCCCCAGTATCCATGTCACCACTGAGATCTACACCCTACACCTCACTCCCCAGTATCCATGTCACCACTGAGATCTACACCTCACTCCCCAGTATCCATGTCACCACTGAGATCTACACCCTACACCTCACTCCCCAGTATCCATGTCACCACTGAGATCTACACCGCACACCTCACGCCCCAGTATCCATGTCACCACTGAGATCTACACCCTACACCTCACTCCCCAGTATCCATGTCACCACTGAGATCTACACCCTACACCTCACTCCCCAGTATTCATGTCACCACTGAGATCTACACCCTACACCTCACTCCCCAGTATCCATGTCACCACTGAGATCTACACCCTACACCTCACTCCCCAGTATCCATGTCACCACTGAGATCTACACCCTACACCTCACTCCCCAGTATCCATGTCACCACTGACATCTACACCCTACACCTCACTCCCCAGTATCCATGTCACCACTGAGATCTACACCTTACACCTCACTCCCCAGTATTCATGTCACCACTGACATCTACACCCTACACCTCACTCCCCAGTATCCATGTCACCACTGAGATCTACACCCTACACCTCACTCCCCAGTATTCATGTCACCACTGAGATCTACACCATACACCTCACTCCCCAGTATCCATGTCACCACTGAGATCTACACCCTACACCTCACTCCCCAGTATCCATGTCACCACTGAGATCTACACCCTACACCTCACTCCCCAGTATTCATGTCACCACTGAGATCTACACCTTACACCTCACTCCCCAGTATTCATGTCACCACTGACATCTACACCCTACACCTCACTCCCCAGTATCCATATCACCACTGAGATCTACACCCTACACCTCACTCCCCAGTATTCATGTTAACACTGAGATCTACACCCTACACCTCACTCCCCAGTATCCATGTCACCACTGAGATCTACACCTTACACCTCACTCCCCAGTATTCATGTCACCACTGACATCTACACCCTACACCTCACTCCCCAGTATCCATGTCACCACTGAGATCTACACCCTACACCTCACTCCCCAGTATTCATGTCACCACTGAGATCTACACCCTACACCTCACTCCCCAGTATTCATGTCACCACTGACATCTACACCCTACACCTCACTCCTCAGTATCCATGTCACCACTGAGATCTACACCCTACACCTCACTCCCCAGTATTCATGTCACCACTGAGATCTACACCCTACACCTCACTCCCCAGTATCCATGTCACCACTGAGATCCACACCGCACACCTCACTCCCCAGTATCCATGTCACCACTGAGATCTACACCCTGCACCTCACTCCCCAGTATCCATGTCACCACTGAGATCTACACCCTACACCTCACTCCCCAGTATTCATGTCAACACTGAGATCTACACCCTACACCTCACTCCCCAGTATCCATGTCACCACTGAGATCTACACCCTACACCTCACTCCACGTAATCCATGTCACCACTGAGATCTACACCCTACACCTCACTCCCCAGTATTCATGTCACCACTGAGCTCTACACCCTACATCTCACTCCCCAGTATCCATGTCACCACTGAGATCTACACCGTACACCTCACTCCCCAGTATTCATGTCACTATTGAGATCTACACCCTACACCTCACTCCCCAGTATCCATGTCACCACTGAGATCTACACCCTACACCTCACTCCCCAGTATCCATGTCACCACTGAGATCTACACCGCACACCTCACTCCCCAGTATTCATGTCACCACTGAGATCTACACCCTACACCTCACTCCCCAGTATCCATGTCACCACTGAGATCTACACCCTACACCTCACTCCCCAGTATTCATGTCACTATTGAGATCTACACCCTACACCTCACTCCCCAGTATCCATGTCACCACTGAGATCTACACCCTACACCTCACTCCCCAGTATCCATGTCAACAGTGAGATCTACACCCTGCACCTCACTCCCCAGTATCCATGTCACCACTGAGATCTACACCCTACACCTCACTCCCCAGTATTCATGGCACCACTGAGATCTACACCCTACACCTCACTCCCCAGTATTCATGTCAACACTGAGATCTACACCCTACACCTCACTCCCCAGTATTCATGTCAACACTGAGTTCTACACCATACACCTCACTCCCCAGTATTCATGTCACCACTGAGATCTACACCCTACACCTCACTCCCCAGTATCCATGTCACCACTGAGATCTACACCATACACCTCACTCCCCAGTATCCATGTCACCACCGACATCTACACCCTACACCCTACACCTCACTCCCCAGTATCCATGTCACCACTGAGATCTACACCCTACACCTCACTCCCCAGTATCCATGTAACCACTGAGATCTACACTGCACACCTCACTCCTCATTATTCATGTCACCACTGAGATCTACACCCTACACCTCACTCCCCAGTATCCATGTCACCACTGAGATCTACACCATACACCTCACTCCCCAGTATCCATGTCACCACTGAGATCTACACCCTACACCTCACTCCCCAGTATCCATGTCACCACTGAGATCTACACCGCACACCTCACTCCCCAGTATCCATGTCACCACTAAGATCTACACCCTACACCTCACTCCCCAGTATCCATGTCACCACTGAGATCTACACCCTACACCTCACTCCCCAGTATTCATGTCACCACTGAGATCTACACCCTACACCTCACTCCCCAGTATCCATGTCACCACTGAGATCTACACCGCACACCTCACTCCCCAGTATCCATGTCACCACTGAGATCTACACCCTACACCTCACTCCCCAGTATCCATGTCACCACTGAGATCTACACCCTACACCTCACTCCCCAGTATCCATGTCACCACTGAGATCTACACCGCACACCTCACTCCCCAGTATCCATGTCACCACTGAGATCTACACCGCACACCTCACTCCCCAGTATCCATGTCACCACTGAGATCTACACCCTACACCTCACTCCCCAGTATCCATGTCACCACTGAGATCTACACCCTACACCTCACTCCCCAGTATCCATGTCACCACTAAGATCTACACCCTACACCTCACTCCCCAGTATTCATGTCACCACTGAGATCCACACCCTACACCTCACTCCCCAGTATCCATGTCACCACTGAGATCTACACCCTGCACCTCACACCCCAGTATTCATGTCACCACTGAGATCTACACCCTGCACCTCACTCCCCAGTATCCATGTCACCACTGAGATCTACACCCTACACCTCACTCCCCAGTATTCATGTCACCACTGAGATCTACACCCTACACCTCACTCCCCAGTATTCATGTCACCACTGAGATCTACACCATACACCTCACTCCCCAGTATCCATGTCACCACTGAGATCTACACCCTACACCTCACTCCCCAGTATTCATGTCACCACTGAGATCTACACCGCACACCTCACTCCCCAGTATCCATGTCACCACTGAGATCTACACCGCACACCTCACTCCCCAGTATCCATGTCACCACTGAGATCTACACCATACACCTCACTCCCCAGTATTCATGTCACCACTAAGATCTACACCCTACATCTCACTCCCCAGTATCCATGTCACCACTGAGATCTACACCCTACACCTCACTCCCCAGTATCCATGTCACCACTGAGATCTACACCCTACACCTCACTCCCCAGTATCCATGTCACCACTGAGATCTACACCCTACACCTCACTCCCCAGTATTCATGTCACCACTGAGATCTACACCCTACACCTCACTCCCCAGTATCCATGTCACCACTGAGATCTACACCCTACACCTCACTCCCCAGTATTCATGTCACCACTGACATCTACACCCTACACCTCACTCCCCAGTATTCATGTCACCACTGAGATCTACACCCTACACCTCACTCCTCAGTATTCATGTCACCACTGAGATCTACACCCTACACCTCACTCCCCAGTATCCATGTCACCACTGAGATCTACACCCTACACCTCACTCCCCAGTATCCATGTCACCACTGAGATCCACACCCTACACCTCACTCCCCAGAATCCATGTCACCACTGAGATCTACACCCTACACCTCACTCCCCAGTATCCATGTCACCACTGAGATCTACACCCTACACCTCACTCCCCAGTATTCATGTCACCACTGAGATCTACACCATACACCTCACTCCCCAGTATCCATGTCACCACTGAGATCTACACCCTACACCTCACTCCCCAGTATTCATGTCACCACTGAGATCTACACCTTACACCTCACTCCCCAGTATTCATGTCACCACTGAGATCTACACCCTGCACCTCACTCCCCAGTATTCATGTCACCACTGAGATCTACACCCTACACCTCACTCCCCAGTATTCATGTCACCACTGAGATCTACACCCTACACCTCACTCCCCAGTATTCATGTCACCACTGACATCTACACCCTACACCTCACTCCCCAGTATCCATGTCACCACTGAGATCTACACCCTACACCTCACTCCCCAGTATTCATGTCACCACTGAGATCTACACCCTACACCTCACTCCCCAGTATTCATGTCAACACTGACATCTACACCCTACACCTCACTCCCCAGTATTCATGTCACCACTGAGATCCACACCGCACACCTCACTCCCCAGTATCCATGTCACCACTGAGATCTACACCCTACACCTCACTCCTCAGTATTCATGTCACCACTGAGATCTACACCCTACACCTCACTCCCCAGTATCCATGTCACCACTGAGATCTACACCCTACACCTCACTCCCCAGTATTCTTGTCACCACTGAGATCTACACCGCACACCTCACTCCCCAGTATCCATGTCACCACTGAGATCTACACCCTACACCTCACTCCCCAGTATTCATGTCACCACTGAGATCTACACCCTACACCTCACTCCCCAGTATCCATGTCACCACTGGGATCTACACCCTACACCTCACTCCCCAGTATCCATGTCACCACTGAGATCTACACCGCACACCTCACTCCCCAGTATTCATGTCACCACTGAGATCTACACCCTACACCTCACTCCCCAGTATCCATGTCACCACTGGGATCTACACCCTACACCTCACTCCCCAGTATCCATGTCACCACTGAGATCTACACCCTACACCTCACTCCCCAGTATCCATGTCACCACTGACATCTACACCCTACACCTCACTCCCCAGTATCCATGTCACCACTGAGATCTACACCCTACACCTCACTCCCCAGTATCCATGTCACCACTGAGATCTACACCCTACACCTCACTCCCCAGTATTCATGTCACCACTGAGATCTACACCCTACACCTCACTCCCCAGTATCCATGTCACCACTGAGATCCACACCCTACACCTCACTCCCCAGAATCCATGTCACCACTGAGATCTACACCCTACACCTCACTCCCCAGTATCCATGTCACCACTGAGATCTACACCTCACTCCCCAGTATCCATGTCACCACTGAGATCTACACCATACACCTCACTCCCCAGTATCCATGTCACCACTGAGATCTACACCTCACTCCCCAGTATTTATGTCACCACTGAGATCTACACCTCACTCCCCAGTATTCATGTCACCACTGAGATCTACACACTGCACCTCACTCCCCAGTATCCATGTCACCACTGAGATCTACACCTCACTCCCCAGTATCCATGTCACCACTGAGATCTACACCTCACTCCCCAGTATTCATGTCACCACTGAGATCTACACCCTACACCTCACTCCCCAGTATCCATGTCACCACTGAGATCTACACCGCACACCTCACTCCCCAGTATCCATGTCACCACTGAGATCTACACCCTACACCTCACTCCCCAGTATTCATGTCACCACTGAGATCTACACCTTACACCTCACTCCCCAGTATTCATGTCACCACTGAGATCTACACCCTACACCTCACTCCCCAGTATCCATGTCACCACTGAGATCTACACCCTACACCTCACTCCCCAGTATCCATGTCACCACTAAGATCTACACCCTACACCTCACTCCCCAGTATCCATGTCACCACTAAGATCTACACCCTACACCTCACTCCCCAGTATTCATGTCACCACTGAGATCTACACCCTACACCTCACTCCCCAGTATTCATGTCACCACTGAGATCTACACCCCACACCTCACTCCCCTGTATCCATGTCACCACTAAGATCTACACCCCACACCTCACTCCCCTGTATCCATGTCACCACTAAGATCTACACCCTACACCTCACTCCCCAGTATTCATGTCACCACTGAGATCTACACCCTACACCTCACTCCCCAGTATTCATGTCACCACTGAGATCTACACCCTACACCTCACTCCCCAGTATTCATGTCACCACTGAGATCTACACCCTACACCTCACTCCCCAGTATTCATGTCACCACTGAGATCTACACCGCACACCTCACTCCCCAGTATCCATGTCACCACTGAGATCTACACCCTACACCTCACTCCCCAGTATTCATGTCACCACTGAGATCTACACCCTACACCTCACTCCCCAGTATTCATGTCACCACTGACATCTACACCCTACACCTCACTCCCCAGTAATTATGTCACCACTGAGATCCACACCGCACACCTCACTCCCCAGTATCCATGTCACCACTGAGATCTACACCCTACACCTCACTCCCCAGTATCCATGTCACCACTGACATCTACACCCTACACCTCACTCCCCAGTATCCATGTCACCACTGAGATCTACACCCTACACCTCACTCCCCAGTATTCATGTCACCACTGAGATCTACACCCTACACCTCACTCCCCAGTATCCATGTCACCACTGAGATCTACACCCTACACCTCACTCCCCAGTATTCTTGTCACCACTGAGATCTACACCGCACACCTCACTCCCCAGTATCCATGTCACCACTGAGATCTACACCCTACACCTCACTCCCCAGTATCCATGTCACCACTGAGATCTACACCCTACACCTCACTCCCCAGTATTCATGTCACCACTGAGATCTACACCGCACACCTCACTCCCCAGTATCCATGTCACCACTGAGATCTACACCCTACACCTCACTCCCCAGTATCCATGTCACCACTGAGATCTACACCCTACACCTCACTCCCCAGTATCCATGTCAACACTGAGATCTACACCCTGCACCTCACTCCCCAGTATTCATGTCACCACTGAGATCTACACCCTACACCTCACTCCCCAGTATCCATGTCACCACTGAGATCTACACCCTACACCTCACTCCCCAGTATTCATGTCACCACTGAGATCTACACCCTACACCTCACTCCCCAGTATCCATGTCACCACTGAGATCTACACCCTACACCTCACTCCCCAGTATTCATGTCACCACTGAGATCTACACCCTACACCTCACTCCCCAGTATTCATGTCACCACTGAGATCTACACCCCACACCTCACTCCCCAGTATCCATGTCACCACTGAGATCTACACCGCACACCTCACTCCCCAGTATCCATGTCACCACTGAGATCTACACCCCACACCTCACTCCCCAGTATCCATGTCACCACTGAGATCTACACCCTACACCTCACTCCCCAGTATTCATGTCACCACTGAGATCCACACCGCACACCTCACTCCCCAGTATCCATGTCACCACTGAGATCTACACCCTGCACCTCACTCCCCAGTATTCATGTCACCACTGAGATCTACACCCTACACCTCACTCCCCAGTATTCATGTCACCACTGAGATCTACACCCTACACCTCACTCCCCAGTATTCATGTCACCACCGAGATCTACACCCTACACCTCACTCCCCAGTATTCATGTCACCACCGAGATCTACACCCTACACCTCACTCCCCAGTATCCATGTCACCACTGAGATCTACACCCTACACCTCACTCCCCAGTATTCATGTCACCACTGAGATCTACACCCTACACGTCACTCCCCAGTATCCATGTCATCACTGAGATCTACACCGCACACCTCACTCCCCAGTATCCATGTCAACACTGAGATCTACACCCTACACCTCACTCCCCAGTATTCATGTCACCACTGAGATCTACACCCTACACCTCACTCCCCAGTATCCATGTCACCACTGAGATCTACACCGTACACCTCACTCCCCAGTATTCATGTCACTATTGAGATCTACACCCTACACCTCACTCCCCAGTATCCATGTCACCACTGAGATCTACACCCTACACCTCACTCCCCAGTATCCATGTCAACACTGAGATCTACACCCTACACCTCACTCCCCAGTATCCATGTCACTATTGAGATCTACACCCTACACCTCACTCCCCAGTATCCATGTCACCACTGAGTTCTACACCCTACACCTCACTCCCCAGTATCCATGTCACCACTGAGATCTACACCCTACACCTCACTCCCCAGTATCCATGTCACCACTGAGATCTACACCCTACACCTCACTCCCCAGTATCCATGTCACCACTGAGATCCACACCGCACACCTCACTCCCCAGTATTCATGTCACCACTGAGATCTACACCCTACACCTCACTCCCCAGTATTCATGTCACCACCGAGATCTACACCCTACACCTCACTCCCCAGTATCCATGTCACCACTGAGATCTACACCCTACACCTCACTCCCCAGTATTCATGTCACCACTGAGATCTACACCCTACACCTCACTCCCCAGTATCCATGTCACCACTGAGATCTACACCCTACACCTCACTCCCCAGTATTCATGTCACCACTGAGATCTACACCCCACACCTCACTCCCCAGTATCCATGTCACCACTGAGATCTACACCGCACACCTCACTCCCCAGTATCCATGTCACCACTGAGATCTACACCCCACACCTCACTCCCCAGTATCCATGTCACCACTGACATCTACACCCTACACCTCACTCCCCAGTATCCATGTCACCACTGAGATCTACACCCTACACCTCACTCCCCAGTATTCATGTCACCACCGAGATCTACACCCTACACCTCACTCCCCAGTATTCATGTCACCACTGAGATCTACACCCTACACCTCACTCCCCAGTATCCATGTCACCACTGACATCTACACCCTACACCTCACTCCCCAGTATCCATGTCACCACTGAGATCTACACCCTACACCTCACTCCCCAGTATCCATGTCACCACTGACATCTACACCCTACACCTCACTCCCCAGTATCCATGTCACCACTGAGATCTACACCCTACACCTCACTCCCCAGTATTCATGTCACCACTGAGATCTACACCCTACACCTCACTCCCCAGTATCCATGTCACCACTGAGATCCACACCCTACACCTCACTCCCCAGAATCCATGTCACCACTGAGATCTACACCCTACACCTCACTCCCCAGTATCCATGTCACCACTGAGATCTACACCTCACTCCCCAGTATCCATGTCACCACTGAGATCTACACCATACACCTCACTCCCCAGTATCCATGTCACCACTGAGATCTACACCTCACTCCCCAGTATCCATGTCACCACTGAGATCTACACCCTACACCTCACTCCCCAGTATCCATGTCACCACTGAGACCTACACCCTACACCTCACTCCCCAGTATTCATGTCACCACTGAGATCTACACCCTACACCTCACTCCCCAGTATCCATGTCACCACTGAGATCTACACCTCACTCCCCAGTATCCATGTCACCACTGAGATCTACACCTCACTCCCCAGTATCCATGTCACCACTGAGATCTACACCTCACTCCCCAGTATTCATGTCACCACTGAGATCTACACCTCACTCCCCAGTATCCATGTCACCACTGAGATCTACACCGCACACCTCACTCCCCAGTATCCATGTCACCACTGAGATCTACACCCTACACCTCACTCCCCAGTATTCATGTCACCACTGAGATCTACACCCTACACCTCACTCCCCAGTATTCATGTCACCACTGAGATCTACACCTTACACCTCACTCCCCAGTATTCATGTCACCACTGAGATCTACACCCTACACCTCACTCCCCAGTATCCATGTCACCACTGAGATCTACACCCTACACCTCACTCCCCAGTATCCATGTCACCACTGAGATCTACACTCTACACCTCACTCCCCAGTATCCATGTCATCACTGAGATCTACACCGCACACCTCACTCCCCAGTATCCATGTCACCACTGAGATCTACACCCTACACCTCACTCCCCAGTATCCATGTCACCACTGAGATCTACACTCTACACCTCACTCCCCAGTATCCATGTCATCACTGAGATCTACACCGCACACCTCACTCCCCTGTATCCATGTCACCACTAAGATCTACACCCCACACCTCACTCCCCTGTATCCATGTCACCACTAAGATCTACACCCTACACCTCACTCCCCAGTATTCATGTCACCACTGAGATCTACACCCTACACCTCACTCCCCAGTATTCATGTCACCACTGAGATCTACACCCTACACCTCACTCCCCAGTATTCATGTCACCACTGACATCTACACCCTACACCTCACTCCCCAGTATCCATGTCACCACTGAGATCTACACCCTACACCTCACTCCCCAGTATTCATGTCACCACTGAGATCTACACCCTACACCTCACTCCCCAGTATTCATGTCACCACTGACATCTACACCCTACACCTCACTCCCCAGTAATTATGTCACCACTGAGATCTACACCGTACACCTCACTCCCCAGTATTCATGTCACTATTGAGATCTACACCCTACACCTCACTCCCCAGTATCCATGTCACCACTGAGATCTACACCCTACACCTCACTCCCCAGTATCCATGTCAACACTGAGATCTACACCCTACACCTCACTCCCCAGTATCCATGTCACTATTGAGATCTACACCCTACACCTCACTCCCCAGTATCCATGTCACCACTGAGTTCTACACCCTACACCTCACTCCCCAGTATCCATGTCACCACTGAGATCTACACCCTACACCTCACTCCCCAGTATCCATGTCACCACTGAGATCTACACCCTACACCTCACTCCCCAGTATCCATGTCACCACTGAGATCCACACCGCACACCTCACTCCCCAGTATTCATGTCACCACTGAGATCTACACCCTACACCTCACTCCCCAGTATTCATGTCACCACCGAGATCTACACCCTACACCTCACTCCCCAGTATCCATGTCACCACTGAGATCTACACCCTACACCTCACTCCCCAGTATTCATGTCACCACTGAGATCTACACCCTACACCTCACTCCCCAGTATCCATGTCACCACTGAGATCTACACCCTACACCTCACTCCCCAGTATTCATGTCACCACTGAGATCTACACCCCACACCTCACTCCCCAGTATCCATGTCACCACTGAGATCTACACCGCACACCTCACTCCCCAGTATCCATGTCACCACTGAGATCTACACCCCACACCTCACTCCCCAGTATCCATGTCACCACTGACATCTACACCCTACACCTCACTCCCCAGTATCCATGTCACCACTGAGATCTACACCCTACACCTCACTCCCCAGTATTCATGTCACCACCGAGATCTACACCCTACACCTCACTCCCCAGTATTCATGTCACCACTGAGATCTACACCCTACACCTCACTCCCCAGTATCCATGTCACCACTGACATCTACACCCTACACCTCACTCCCCAGTATCCATGTCACCACTGAGATCTACACCCTACACCTCACTCCCCAGTATCCATGTCACCACTGACATCTACACCCTACACCTCACTCCCCAGTATCCATGTCACCACTGAGATCTACACCCTACACCTCACTCCCCAGTATTCATGTCACCACTGAGATCTACACCCTACACCTCACTCCCCAGTATCCATGTCACCACTGAGATCCACACCCTACACCTCACTCCCCAGAATCCATGTCACCACTGAGATCTACACCCTACACCTCACTCCCCAGTATCCATGTCACCACTGAGATCTACACCTCACTCCCCAGTATCCATGTCACCACTGAGATCTACACCATACACCTCACTCCCCAGTATCCATGTCACCACTGAGATCTACACCCTACACCTCACTCCCCAGTATCCATGTCACCACTGAGATCTACACCCTACACCTCACTCCCCAGTATCCATGTCACCACTGAGATCTACACCTCACTCCCCAGTATCCATGTCACCACTGAGATCTACACCATACACCTCACTCCCCAGTATCCATGTCACCACTGAGATCTACACCCTACACCTCACTCCCCAGTATCCATGTCACCACTGAGACCTACACCCTACACCTCACTCCCCAGTATCCATGTCACCACTGAGATCTACACCCTACACCTCACTCCCCAGTATTCATGTCACCACTGAGATCTACACCCTACACCTCACTCCCCAGTATCCATGTCACCACTGAGATCTACACCTCACTCCCCAGTATCCATGTCACCACTGAGATCTACACCTCACTCCCCAGTATCCATGTCACCACTGAGATCTACACCTCACTCCCCAGTATTCATGTCACCACTGAGATCTACACCTCACTCCCCAGTATCCATGTCACCACTGAGATCTACACCGCACACCTCACTCCCCAGTATCCATGTCACCACTGAGATCTACACCCTACACCTCACTCCCCAGTATTCATGTCACCACTGAGATCTACACCCTACACCTCACTCCCCAGTATTCATGTCACCACTGAGATCTACACCTTACACCTCACTCCCCAGTATTCATGTCACCACTGAGATCTACACCCTACACCTCACTCCCCAGTATTCATGTCACCACTGAGATCTACACCTTACACCTCACTCCCCAGTATTCATGTCACCACTGAGATCTACACCGCACACCTCACTCCCCAGTATCCATGTCACCACTGAGATCTACACCCTACACCTCACTCCCCAGTATCCATGTCACCACTGAGATCTACACTCTACACCTCACTCCCCAGTATCCATGTCATCACTGAGATCTACACCGCACACCTCACTCCCCAGTATCCATGTCACCACTGAGATCTACACCCTACACCTCACTCCCCAGTATCCATGTCACCACTGAGATCTACACTCTACACCTCACTCCCCAGTATCCATGTCATCACTGAGATCTACACCGCACACCTCACTCCCCTGTATCCATGTCACCACTAAGATCTACACCCCACACCTCACTCCCCTGTATGCATGTCACCACTAAGATCTACACCCTACACCTCACTCCCCAGTATTCATGTCACCACTGAGATCTACACCCTACACCTCACTCCCCAGTATTCATGTCACCACTGAGATCTACACCCTACACCTCACTCCCCAGTATTCATGTCACCACTGACATCTACACCCTACACCTCACTCCCCAGTATCCATGTCACCACTGAGATCTACACCCTACACCTCACTCCCCAGTATTCATGTCACCACTGAGATCTACACCCTACACCTCACTCCCCAGTATTCATGTCACCACTGACATCTACACCCTACACCTCACTCCCCAGTAATTATGTCACCACTGAGATCCACACCGCACACCTCACTCCCCAGTATCCATGTCACCACTGAGATCTACACCCTACACCTCACTCCCCAGTATCCATGTCACCACTGAGATCTACACCGCACACCTCACTCCCCAGTATCCATGTCACCACTGAGATCTACACCCTACACCTCACTCCCCAGTATCCATGTCACCACTGAGATCTACACCCTACACCTCACTCCCCAGTATCCATGTCACCACTGAGATCTACACCTCACTCCCCAGTATCCATGTCACCACTGAGATCTACACCCTACACCTCACTCCCCAGTATTCATGTCACCACTGAGATCTACACCCTACACCTCACTCCCCAGTATCCATGTCACCACTGAGATCTACACCCTACACCTCACTCCCCAGTATCCATGTCACCACTGAGATCTACACCCTACACCTCACTCCCCAGTATCCATGTCACCACTGAGATCTACACCCTACACCTCACTCCCCAGTATCCATGTCACCACTAAGATCTACACCCTACACCTCACTCCCCAGTATTCATGTCACCACTGAGATCTACACCCTACACCTCACTCCCCAGTATCCATGTCACCACTGAGATCTACACCACACACCTCACTCCCCAGTATCCATGTCACCACTGAGATCTACACCCTACACCTCACTCCCCAGTATCCATGTCACCACTGAGATCTACACCCTACACCTCACTCCCCAGTATCCATGTCACCACTGAGATCTACACCCTACACCTCACTCCCCAGTATCCATGTCACCACTGAGATCTACACCCTACACCTCACTCCCCAGTATTCATGTCACCACTGAGATCTACACCCTACACCTCACTCCCCAGTATTCATGTCACCACTGAGATCTACACCCTACACCTCACTCCCCAGTATCCATGTCACCACTGAGATCTACACCGCACACCTCACTCCCCAGTATTCATGTCACCACTGAGATCTACACCCTACACCTCACTCCCCAGTATTCATGTCACCACTGAGATCTACACCCTACACCTCACTCCCCAGTATTCATGTCACCAATGAGATCTACACCCTACACCTCACTCCCCAGTATCCATGTCACCACTGAGATCTACACCGCACACCTCACTCCCCAGTATTCATGTCACCACTGAGATCTACACCCTACACCTCACTCCCCAGTATTCATGTCACCACTGAGATCTACACCCTACACCTCACTCCCCAGTATTCATGTCACCACTGAGATCTACACCCTACACCTCACTCCCCAGTATTCATGTCACCACCGAGATCTACACCCTACACCTCACTCCCCAGTATTCATGTCACCACCGAGATCTACACCCTACACCTCACTCCCCAGTATCCATGTCACCACTGAGATCTACACCCTACACCTCACTCCCCAGTATTCATGTCACCACTGAGATCTACACCCTACACGTCACTCCCCAGTATCCATGTCATCACTGAGATCTACACCGCACACCTCACTCCCCAGTATCCATGTCACCACTGAGATCTATACCCTACACCTCACTCCCCAGTATTCATGTCACCACTGAGATCTACACCGCACACCTCACTCCCCAGTATCCATGTCACCACTGAGATCTACACCGCACACCTCACTCCCCAGTATCCATGTCACCACTGAGATCTATACCCTACACCTCACTCCCCAGTATTCATGTCACCACTGAGATCCACACCGCACACCTCACTCCCCAGTATCCATGTCACCACTGAGATCTACACCCTACACCTCACTCCCCAGTATTCATGTCACCACTGAGATCTACACCCTACACCTCACTCCCCAGTATCCATGTCACCACTGAGATCTACACCCTACACCTCACTCCCCAGTATTCATGTCACCACTGAGATCTACACCCTGCACCTCACTCCCCAGTATCCATGTCACCACTAAGATCTACACCCTACACCTCACTCCCCAGTATTCATGTCACCACTGAGATCTACACCCTGCACCTCACTCCCCAGTATTCATGTCACCACTGAGATCTACACCCTACACCTCACTCCCCAGTATTCATGTCACCACTGAGATCTACACCCTACACCTCACTCCCCAGTATTCATGTCACCACCGAGATCTACACCCTACACCTCACTCCCCAGTATTCATGTCACCACCGAGATCTACACCCTACACCTCACTCCCCAGTATCCATGTCACCACTGAGATCTACACCCTACACCTCACTCCCCAGTATTCATGTCACCACTGAGATCTACACCCTACACGTCACTCCCCAGTATCCATGTCACCACTGACATCTACACCCTACACCTCACTCCCCAGTATCCATGTCACCACTGAGATCTACACCCTACACCTCACTCCCCAGTATCCATGTCACCACTGAGATCTACACCCTACACCTCACTCCCCAGTATTCATGTCACCACCGAGATCTACACCCTACACCTCACTCCCCAGTATTCATGTCACCACTGAGATCTACACCCTACACCTCACTCCCCAGTATCCATGTCACCACTGAGATCTACACCCTACACCTCACTCCCCAGTATTCATGTCACCACTGAGATCTACACCCTACACCTCACTCCCCAGTATTCATGTCACCACTGAGATCTACACCCTACACCTCACTCCCCAGTATCCATGTCACCACTGAGATCTACACCGTACACCTCACTCCCCAGTATTCATGTCACTATTGAGATCTACACCCTACACCTCACTCCCCAGTATCCATGTCACCACTAAGATCTACACCCTACACCTCACTCCCCAGTATCCATGTCACCACTGAGATCCACACCCTACACCTCACTCCCCAGTATCCATGTCAACAGTGAGATCTACACCCTGCACCTCACTCCCCAGTATCCATGTCACCACTGAGATCTACACCCTACACCTCACTCCCCAGTATTCATGGCACCACTGAGATCTACACCCTACACCTCACTCCCCAGTATCCATGTCACCACTGGGATCTACACCCTACACCTCACTCCCCAGTATCCATGTCACCACTGAGATCTACACCCTACACCTCACTCCCCAGTATCCATGTCACCACTGAGATCTACACCGCACACCTCACTCCCCAGTATTCATGTCACCACTGAGATCTACACCCTACACCTCACTCCCCAGTATCCATGTCACCACTGAGATCTACACCCTACACCTCACTCCCCAGTATTCATGTCACCACTGAGATCTACACCCTACACCTCACTCCCCAGTATCCATGTCACCACTGAGATCCACACCCTACACCTCACTCCCCAGAATCCACGTCACCACTGAGATCTACACCCTACACCTCACTCCCCAGTATCCATGTCACCACTGAGATCTACACCCTACACCTCACTCCCCAGTATTCATGTCACCACTGAGATCTACACCATACACCTCACTCCCCAGTATTCATGTCACCACTGAGATCTACACCCTACACCTCACTCCCCAGTATTCATGTCACCACTGACATCTACACCCTACACCTCACTCCCCAGTATTCATGGCACCACTGAGATCTACACCCTGCACCTCACTCCCCAGTATCCATGTCACCACTGAGATCTACACCCTACACCTCACTCCCCAGTATCCATGTCACCACTGAGATCTACACCCTACACCTCACTCCCCAGTATCCATGTCACCACTGAGATCTACACCCTACACCTCACTCCCCAGCATTCATGTCACCACTGAGATCTACACCCTACACCTCACTCCCCAGCATTCATGTCACCACTGAGATCTACACCCTACACCTCACTCCCCAGTATTCATGTCACCACTGAGATCTACACCCTACACCTCACTCCCCAGTATCCATGTCACCACTGAGATCTACACCCTACACCTCACTCCCCAGTATCCATGTCACCACTGAGATCTACACCCTACACCTCACTCCCCAGTATTCATGTCACCACTGAGATCTACACCCCACACCTCACTCCCCAGTATCCATGTCACCACTGAGATCTACACCGCACACCTCACTCCCCAGTATCCATGTCACCACTGAGATCTACACCCTACACCTCACTCCCCAGTATTCATGTCACCACTGAGATCCACACCGCACACCTCACTCCCCAGTATTCATGTCACCACTGAGATCTACACCCTACACCTCACTCCCCAGTATCCATGTCAACACTGAGATCTACACCCTACACCTCACTCCCCAGTATTCATGTCACCACTGAGATCTACACCCTACACCTCACTCCCCAGTATCCATGTCACCACTGAGATCTACACCGTACACCTCACTCCCCAGTATTCATGTCACTATTGAGATCTACACCCTACACCTCACTCCCCAGTATCCATGTCACCACTGAGATCTACACCCTACACCTCACTCCCCAGTATCCATGTCACCACTGAGATCTACACCCTACACCTCACTCCCCAGTATCCATGTCACCACTGAGATCTACACCATACACCTCACTCCCCAGTATTCATGTCACCACTGAGATCTACACCGCACACCTCACTCCCCAGTATCCATGTCACCACTGAGATCTACACCCTACACCTCACTCCCCAGTATCCATGTCACTATTGAGATCTACACCCTACACCTCACTCCCCAGTATCCATGTCAACACTGAGATCTACACCCTACACCTCACTCCCCAGTATCCATGTCACTATTGAGATCTACACCCTACACCTCACTCCCCAGTATCCATGTCACCACTGACATCTACACCCTACACCTCACTCCCCAGTATCCATGTCACCACTAAGATCTACACCCTACACCTCACTCCCCAGTATCCATGTCACCACTGAGATCCACACCCTACACCTCACTCCCCAGTATCCATGTCATCACTGAGATCTACACCTCACTCCCCAGTATTCATGTCACCACTGAGATCTACACCCTACACCTCACTCCCCAGTATCCATGTCACCACTGAGATCTACACCCTACACCTCACTCCCCAGTATTCATGTCACCACTGAGATCTACACCCTACACCTCACTCCCCAGTATCCATGTCACCACTGAGATCTACACCGCACACCTCACTCCCCAGTATCCATGTCACCACTGAGATCTACACCGCACACCTCACTCCCCAGTATCCATGTCACCACTGAGATCTATACCCTACACCTCACTCCCCAGTATTCATGTCACCACTGAGATCTACACCGCACACCTCACTCCCCAGTATCCATGTCACCACTGAGATCTACACCCTACACCTCACTCCCCAGTATCCATGTCACCACTGAGATCTACACCCTACACCTCACTCCCCAGTATCCATGTCACCACTGAGATCTACACCCTACACCTCACTCCCCAGTATTCATGTCACCACTGAGATCTACACCGCACACCTCACTCCCCAGTATTCATGTCACCACCGAGATCTACACCCTACACCTCACTCCCCAGTATTCATGTCACCACCGAGATCTACACCCTACACCTCACTCCCCAGTATCCATGTCACCACTGAGATCTACACCCTACACCTCACTCCCCAGTATTCATGTCACCACTGAGATCTACACCCTACACGTCACTCCCCAGTATCCATGTCATCACTGAGATCTACACCGCACACCTCACTCCCCAGTATCCATGTCAACACTGAGATCTACACCCTACACCTCACTCCCCAGTATTCATGTCACCACTGAGATCTACACCCTACACCTCACTCCCCAGTATCCATGTCACCACTGAGATCTACACCGTACACCTCACTCCCCAGTATTCATGTCACTATTGAGATCTACACCCTACACCTCACTCCCCAGTATCCATGTCACCACTGAGATCTACACCCTACACCTCACTCCCCAGTATCCATGTCAACACTGAGATCTACACCCTACACCTCACTCCCCAGTATCCATGTCACTATTGAGATCTACACCCTACACCTCACTCCCCAGTATCCATGTCACCACTGAGTTCTACACCCTACACCTCACTCCCCAGTATCCATGTCACCACTGAGATCTACACCCTACACCTCACTCCCCAGTATTCATGTCACCACTGAGATCTACACCCTACACCTCACTCCCCAGTATCCATGTCACCACTGAGATCTACACCCTACACCTCACTCCCCAGTATCCATGTCACCACTGAGATCTACACCCTACACCTCACTCCCCAGTATTCATGTCACCACTGAGATCCACACCCTACACCTCACTCCCCAGTATCCATGTCAACAGTGAGATCCACACCCTGCACCTCACTCCCCAGTATCCATGTCACCACTGAGATCTACACCCTACACCTCACTCCCCAGTATCCATGTCACCACTGAGATCTACACCTCACTCCCCAGTATCCATGTCACCACTGAGATCTACACCCTACACCTCACTCCCCAGTATCCATGTCACCACTGAGATCTACACCCTACACCTCACTCCCCAGTATTCATGTCACCACTGAGATCTACACCCTACACCTCACTCCCCAGTATTCATGTCACCACTGAGATCTACACCGCACACCTCAC
The DNA here is from genome assembly GCA_037952925.1 of Lithobates clamitans. Lineage (NCBI taxonomy): Eukaryota > Metazoa > Chordata > Amphibia > Anura > Ranidae > Lithobates > Lithobates clamitans. Next base: position 636,308 of record JBBGZY010001943.1, read on the forward strand.
TCCCCAGTATCCATGTCACCACTGAGATCTACACCCTACACCTCACTCCCCAGTATCCATGTCACCACTGAGATCTACACCCTACACCTCACTCCCCAGTATCCATGTCACCACTGAGATCTACACCGCACACCTCACTCCCCAGTATCCATGTCACCACTGAGATCTACACCCTACACCTCACTCCCCAGTATTCATGTCACCACTGAGATCTACACCCTACACCTCACTCCCCAGTATTCATGTCACCACTGAGATCTACACCTCACTCCCCAGTATCCATGTCACCACTGAGATCCACACCGCACACCTCACTCCCCAGTATTCATGTCACCACTGAGATCTACACCCTACACCTCACTCCCCAGTATTCATGTCACCACCGAGATCTACACCCTACACCTCACTCCCCAGTATCCATGTCACCACTGAGATCTACACCCCACACCTCACTCCCCAGTATCCATGTCACCACTGACATCTACACCCTACACCTCACTCCCCAGTATCCATGTCACCACTGAGATCTACACCCTACACCTCACTCCCCAGTATTCATGTCACCACCGAGATCTACACCCTACACCTCACTCCCCAGTATTCATGTCACCACTGAGATCTACACCCTACACCTCACTCCCCAGTATCCATGTCACCACTGACATCTACACCCTACACCTCACTCCCCAGTATCCATGTCACCACTGAGATCTACACCCTACACCTCACTCCCCAGTATCCATGTCACCACTGACATCTACACCCTACACCTCACTCCCCAGTATCCATGTCACCACTGAGATCTACACCCTACACCTCACTCCCCAGTATTCATGTCACCACTGAGATCTACACCCTACACCTCACTCCCCAGTATCCATGTCACCACTGAGATCCACACCCTACACCTCACTCCCCAGAATCCATGTCACCACTGAGATCTACACCCTACACCTCACTCCCCAGTATCCATGTCACCACTGAGATCTACACCTCACTCCCCAGTATCCATGTCACCACTGAGATCTACACCATACACCTCACTCCCCAGTATCCATGTCACCACTGAGATCTACACCTCACTCCCCAGTATCCATGTCACCACTGAGATCTACACCCTACACCTCACTCCCCAGTATCCATGTCACCACTGAGACCTACACCCTACACCTCACTCCCCAGTATTCATGTCACCACTGAGATCTACACACTGCACCTCACTCCCCAGTATCCATGTCACCACTGAGATCTACACCTCACTCCCCAGTATCCATGTCACCACTGAGATCTACACCTCACTCCCCAGTATTCATGTCACCACTGAGATCTACACCTCACTCCCCAGTATCCATGTCACCACTGAGATCTACACCGCACACCTCACTCCCCAGTATCCATGTCACCACTGAGATCTACACCCTACACCTCACTCCCCAGTATTCATGTCACCACTGAGATCTACACCCTACACCTCACTCCCCAGTATTCATGTCACCACTGAGATCTACACCCTACACCTCACTCCCCAGTATTCATGTCACCACTGAGATCTACACCCTACACCTCACTCCCCAGTATTCATGTCACCACTGACATCTACACCCTACACCTCACTCCCCAGTATCCATGTCACCACTGAGATCTACACCCTACACCTCACTCCCCAGTATTCATGTCACCACTGAGATCTACACCCTACACCTCACTCCCCAGTATTCATGTCACCACTGACATCTACACCCTACACCTCACTCCCCAGTAATTATGTCACCACTGAGATCCACACCGCACACCTCACTCCCCAGTATCCATGTCACCACTGAGATCTACACCCTACACCTCACTCCCCAGTATCCATGTCACCACTGACATCTACACCCTACACCTCACTCCCCAGTATTCATGTCACCACTGAGATCTACACCCTACACCTCACTCCCCAGTATCCATGTCACCACTGAGATCTACACCCTACACCTCACTCCCCAGTATTCTTGTCACCACTGAGATCTACACCGCACACCTCACTCCCCAGTATCCATGTCACCACTGAGATCTACACCCTACACCTCACTCCCCAGTATCCATGTCACCACTGAGATCTACACCCTACACCTCACTCCCCAGTATTCATGTCACCACTGAGATCTACACCGCACACCTCACTCCCCAGTATCCATGTCACCACTGAGATCTACACCCTACACCTCACTCCCCAGTATCCATGTCACCACTGAGATCTACACCCTACACCTCACTCCCCAGTATCCATGTCAACACTGAGATCTACACCCTGCACCTCACTCCCCAGTATTCATGTCACCACTGAGATCTACACCCTACACCTCACTCCCCAGTATCAATGTCACCACTGAGATCTACACCCTACACCTCACTCCCCAGTATTCATGTCACCACTGAGATCTACACCCTACACCTCACTCCCCAGTATCCATGTCACCACTGAGATCTACACCCTACACCTCACTCCCCAGTATTCATGTCACCACTGAGATCTACACCGCACACCTCACTACCCAGTATCCATGTCACCACTGAGATCTATACCCTACACCTCACTCCCCAGTATTCATGTCACCACTGAGATCTACACCGCACACCTCACTCCCCAGTATCCATGTCACCACTGAGATCTACACCGCACACCTCACTCCCCAGTATCCATGTCACCACTGAGATCTATACCCTACACCTCACTCCCCAGTATTCATGTCACCACTGAGATCCACACCGCACACCTCACTCCCCAGTATCCATGTCACCACTGAGATCTACACCCTGCACCTCACTCCCCAGTATTCATGTCACCACTGAGATCTACACCCTACACCTCACTCCCCAGTATTCATGTCACCACTGAGATCTACACCCTACACCTCACTCCCCAGTATTCATGTCACCACCGAGATCTACACCCTACACCTCACTCCCCAGTATTCATGTCACCACCGAGATCTACACCCTACACCTCACTCCCCAGTATCCATGTCACCACTGAGATCTACACCCTACACCTCACTCCCCAGTATTCATGTCACCACTGAGATCTACACCCTACACGTCACTTCCCAGTATCCATGTCATCACTGAGATCTACACCGCACACCTCACTCCCCAGTATCCATGTCAACACTGAGATCTACACCCTACACCTCACTCCCCAGTATTCATGTCACCACTGAGATCTACACCCTACACCTCACTCCCCAGTATTCATGTCACCACTGAGATCTACACCGCACACCTCACTCCCCAGTATCCATGTCACCACTGAGATCTACACCCTACACCTCACTCCCCAGTATCCATGTCACCACTAAGATCTACACCCTACACCTCACTCCCCAGTATCCATGTCACCACTGAGATCTACACCGTACACCTCACTCCCCAGTATTCATGTCACTATTGAGATCTACACCCTACACCTCACTCCCCAGTATCCATGTCACCACTGAGATCTACACCCTACACCTCACTCCCCAGTATCCATGTCAACACTGAGATCTACACCCTACACCTCACTCCCCAGTATCCATGTCACCACTGAGATCTACACCCTACACCTCACTCCCCAGTATCCATGTCACCACTGAGTTCTACACCCTACACCTCACTCCCCAGTATTCATGTCACCACTGAGATCTACACCCTACACCTCACGCCCCAGTATCCATGTCACCACTGAGATCTACACCCTACACCTCACTCCCCAGTATCCATGTCACCACTGAGATCTACACCCTACACCTCACTCCCCAGTATTCATGTCACCACTGAGATCTACACCGCACACCTCACTCCCCAGTATCCATGTCACCACTGAGATCTACACCCTACACCTCACTCCCCAGTATCCATGTCACCACTAAGATCTACACCCTACACCTCACTCCCCAGTATCCATGTCACCACTGAGATCCACACCCTACACCTCACTCCCCAGTATCCATGTCAACAGTGAGATCCACACCCTGCACCTCACTCCCCAGTATCCATGTCACCACTGAGATCTACACCCTACACCTCACTCCCCAGTATCCATGTCACCACTGAGATCTACACCTCACTCCCCAGTATCCATGTCACCACTGAGATCTACACCCTACACCTCACTCCCCAGTATCCATGTCACCACTGAGATCTACACCCTACACCTCACTCCCCAGTATTCATGTCACCACTGAGATCTACACCCTACACCTCACTCCCCAGTATTCATGTCACCACTGAGATCTACACCGCACACCTCACTCCCCAGTATCCATGTCACCACTGAGATCTACACCGCACACCTCACTCCCCAGTATCCATGTCACCACTGAGATCTACACCCTACACCTCACTCCCCAGTATTCATGTCACCACTGAGATCTACACCCTACACCTCACTCCCCAGTATTCATGTCACCACTGAGATCTACACCTCACTCCCCAGTATCCATGTCACCACTGAGATCTACACCCTACACCTCACTCCCCAGTATTCATGTCACCACCGAGATCTACACCCTACACCTCACTCCCCAGTATCCATGTCACCACTGAGATCTACACCCTACACCTCACTCCCCAGTATTCATGTCACCACTGAGATCTACACCCTACACCTCACTCCCCAGTATCCATGTCACCACTGAGATCTACACCCTACACCTCACTCCCCAGTATTCATGTCACCACTGAGATCTACACCCCACACCTCACTCCCCAGTATCCATGTCACCACTGAGATCTACACCGCACACCTCACTCCCCAGTATCCATGTCACCACTGAGATCTACACCCCACACCTCACTCCCCAGTATCCATGTCACCACTGACATCTACACCATACACCTCACTCCCCAGTATCCATGTCACCACTGAGATCTACACCTCACTCCCCAGTATCCATGTCACCACTGAGATCTACACCCTACACCTCACTCCCCAGTATCCATGTCACCACTGAGACCTACACCCTACACCTCACTCCCCAGTATTCATGTCACCACTGAGATCTACACACTGCACCTCACTCCCCAGTATCCATGTCACCACTGAGATCTACACCTCACTCCCCAGTATCCATGTCACCACTGAGATCTACACCTCACTCCCCAGTATTCATGTCACCACTGAGATCTACACCTCACTCCCCAGTATCCATGTCACCACTGAGATCTACACCGCACACCTCACTCCCCAGTATCCATGTCACCACTGAGATCTACACCCTACACCTCACTCCCCAGTATTCATGTCACCACTGAGATCTACACCCTACACCTCACTCCCCAGTATTCATGTCACCACTGAGATCTACACCCTACACCTCACTCCCCAGTATTCATGTCACCACTGAGATCTACACCCTACACCTCACTCCCCAGTATTCATGTCACCACTGACATCTACACCCTACACCTCACTCCCCAGTATCCATGTCACCACTGAGATCTACACCCTACACCTCACTCCCCAGTATTCATGTCACCACTGAGATCTACACCCTACACCTCACTCCCCAGTATTCATGTCACCACTGACATCTACACCCTACACCTCACTCCCCAGTAATTATGTCACCACTGAGATCCACACCGCACACCTCACTCCCCAGTATCCATGTCACCACTGAGATCTACACCCTACACCTCACTCCCCAGTATCCATGTCACCACTGACATCTACACCCTACACCTCACTCCCCAGTATTCATGTCACCACTGAGATCTACACCCTACACCTCACTCCCCAGTATCCATGTCACCACTGAGATCTACACCCTACACCTCACTCCCCAGTATTCTTGTCACCACTGAGATCTACACCGCACACCTCACTCCCCAGTATCCATGTCACCACTGAGATCTACACCCTACACCTCACTCCCCAGTATCCATGTCACCACTGAGATCTACACCCTACACCTCACTCCCCAGTATTCATGTCACCACTGAGATCTACACCGCACACCTCACTCCCCAGTATCCATGTCACCACTGAGATCTACACCCTACACCTCACTCCCCAGTATCCATGTCACCACTGAGATCTACACCCTACACCTCACTCCCCAGTATCCATGTCAACACTGAGATCTACACCCTGCACCTCACTCCCCAGTATTCATGTCACCACTGAGATCTACACCCTACACCTCACTCCCCAGTATCAATGTCACCACTGAGATCTACACCCTACACCTCACTCCCCAGTATTCATGTCACCACTGAGATCTACACCCTACACCTCACTCCCCAGTATCCATGTCACCACTGAGATCTACACCCTACACCTCACTCCCCAGTATTCATGTCACCACTGAGATCTACACCGCACACCTCACTACCCAGTATCCATGTCACCACTGAGATCTATACCCTACACCTCACTCCCCAGTATTCATGTCACCACTGAGATCTACACCGCACACCTCACTCCCCAGTATCCATGTCACCACTGAGATCTACACCGCACACCTCACTCCCCAGTATCCATGTCACCACTGAGATCTATACCCTACACCTCACTCCCCAGTATTCATGTCACCACTGAGATCCACACCGCACACCTCACTCCCCAGTATCCATGTCACCACTGAGATCTACACCCTGCACCTCACTCCCCAGTATTCATGTCACCACTGAGATCTACACCCTACACCTCACTCCCCAGTATTCATGTCACCACTGAGATCTACACCCTACACCTCACTCCCCAGTATTCATGTCACCACCGAGATCTACACCCTACACCTCACTCCCCAGTATTCATGTCACCACCGAGATCTACACCCTACACCTCACTCCCCAGTATCCATGTCACCACTGAGATCTACACCCTACACCTCACTCCCCAGTATTCATGTCACCACTGAGATCTACACCCTACACGTCACTTCCCAGTATCCATGTCACCACTGAGATCTACACCCTACACCTCACTCCCCAGTATCCATGTCATCACTGAGATCTACACCGCACACCTCACTCCCCAGTATCCATGTCAACACTGAGATCTACACCCTACACCTCACTCCCCAGTATTCATGTCACCACTGAGATCTACACCCTACACCTCACTCCCCAGTATTCATGTCACCACTGAGATCTACACCGCACACCTCACTCCCCAGTATCCATGTCACCACTGAGATCTACACCCTACACCTCACTCCCCAGTATCCATGTCACCACTAAGATCTACACCCTACACCTCACTCCCCAGTATCCATGTCACCACTGAGATCTACACCGTACACCTCACTCCCCAGTATTCATGTCACTATTGAGATCTACACCCTACACCTCACTCCCCAGTATCCATGTCACCACTGAGATCTACACCCTACACCTCACTCCCCAGTATCCATGTCAACACTGAGATCTACACCCTACACCTCACTCCCCAGTATCCATGTCACCACTGAGATCTACACCCTACACCTCACTCCCCAGTATCCATGTCACCACTGAGTTCTACACCCTACACCTCACTCCCCAGTATTCATGTCACCACTGAGATCTACACCCTACACCTCACGCCCCAGTATCCATGTCACCACTGAGATCTACACCCTACACCTCACTCCCCAGTATCCATGTCACCACTGAGATCTACACCCTACACCTCACTCCCCAGTATTCATGTCACCACTGAGATCTACACCCTACACCTCACTCCCCAGTATTCATGTCACCACTGACATCTACACCCTACACCTCACTCCTCAGTATCCATGTCACCACTGAGATCTACACCCTACACCTCACTCCCCAGTATTCATGTCACCACTGAGATCTACACCCTACACCTCACTCCCCAGTATCCATGTCACCACTGAGATCCACACCGCACACCTCACTCCCCAGTATCCATGTCACCACTGAGATCTACACCCTGCACCTCACTCCCCAGTATCCATGTCACCACTGAGATCTACACCCTACACCTCACTCCCCAGTATTCATGTCAACACTGAGATCTACACCCTACACCTCACTCCCCAGTATCCATGTCACCACTGAGATCTACACCCTACACCTCACTCCACGTAATCCATGTCACCACTGAGATCTACACCCTACACCTCACTCCCCAGTATTCATGTCACCACTGAGCTCTACACCCTACATCTCACTCCCCAGTATCCATGTCACCACTGAGATCTACACCGTACACCTCACTCCCCAGTATTCATGTCACTATTGAGATCTACACCCTACACCTCACTCCCCAGTATCCATGTCACCACTGAGATCTACACCCTACACCTCACTCCCCAGTATCCATGTCACCACTGAGATCTACACCGCACACCTCACTCCCCAGTATTCATGTCACCACTGAGATCTACACCCTACACCTCACTCCCCAGTATCCATGTCACCACTGAGATCTACACCCTACACCTCACTCCCCAGTATTCATGTCACTATTGAGATCTACACCCTACACCTCACTCCCCAGTATCCATGTCACCACTGAGATCTACACCCTACACCTCACTCCCCAGTATCCATGTCAACAGTGAGATCTACACCCTGCACCTCACTCCCCAGTATCCATGTCACCACTGAGATCTACACCCTACACCTCACTCCCCAGTATTCATGGCACCACTGAGATCTACACCCTACACCTCACTCCCCAGTATTCATGTCAACACTGAGATCTACACCCTACACCTCACTCCCCAGTATTCATGTCAACACTGAGATCTACACCATACACCTCACTCCCCAGTATTCATGTCACCACTGAGATCTACACCCTACACCTCACTCCCCAGTATCCATGTCACCACTGAGATCTACACCATACACCTCACTCCCCAGTATCCATGTCACCACCGACATCTACACCCTACACCCTACACCTCACTCCCCAGTATCCATGTCACCACTGAGATCTACACCCTACACCTCACTCCCCAGTATCCATGTAACCACTGAGATCTACACTGCACACCTCACTCCTCATTATTCATGTCACCACTGAGATCTACACCCTACACCTCACTCCCCAGTATCCATGTCACCACTGAGATCTACACCATACACCTCACTCCCCAGTATCCATGTCACCACTGAGATCTACACCCTACACCTCACTCCCCAGTATCCATGTCACCACTGAGATCTACACCGCACACCTCACTCCCCAGTATCCATGTCACCACTAAGATCTACACCCTACACCTCACTCCCCAGTATCCATGTCACCACTGAGATCTACACCCTACACCTCACTCCCCAGTATTCATGTCACCACTGAGATCTACACCCTACACCTCACTCCCCAGTATCCATGTCACCACTGAGATCTACACCGCACACCTCACTCCCCAGTATCCATGTCACCACTGAGATCTACACCCTACACCTCACTCCCCAGTATCCATGTCACCACTGAGATCTACACCCTACACCTCACTCCCCAGTATCCATGTCACCACTGAGATCTACACCGCACACCTCACTCCCCAGTATCCATGTCACCACTGAGATCTACACCGCACACCTCACTCCCCAGTATCCATGTCACCACTGAGATCTACACCCTACACCTCACTCCCCAGTATCCATGTCACCACTGAGATCTACACCCTACACCTCACTCCCCAGTATCCATGTCACCACTAAGATCTACACCCTACACCTCACTCCCCAGTATTCATGTCACCACTGAGATCCACACCCTACACCTCACTCCCCAGTATTCATGTCACCACTGAGATCTACACCCTACACCTCACTCCCCAGTATTCATGTCACCACCGAGATCTACACCCTACACCTCACTCCCCAGTATTCATGTCACCACCGAGATCTACACCCTACACCTCACTCCCCAGTATCCATGTCACCACTGAGATCTACACCCTACACCTCACTCCCCAGTATTCATGTCACCACTGAGATCTACACCCTACACGTCACTTCCCAGTATCCATGTCACCACTGAGATCTACACCCTACACCTCACTCCCCAGTATCCATGTCATCACTGAGATCTACACCGCACACCTCACTCCCCAGTATCCATGTCAACACTGAGATCTACACCCTACACCTCACTCCCCAGTATTCATGTCACCACTGAGATCTACACCCTACACCTCACTCCCCAGTATTCATGTCACCACTGAGATCTACACCGCACACCTCACTCCCCAGTATCCATGTCACCACTGAGATCTACACCCTACACCTCACTCCCCAGTATCCATGTCACCACTAAGATCTACACCCTACACCTCACTCCCCAGTATCCATGTCACCACTGAGATCTACACCGTACACCTCACTCCCCAGTATTCATGTCACTATTGAGATCTACACCCTACACCTCACTCCCCAGTATCCATGTCACCACTGAGATCTACACCCTACACCTCACTCCCCAGTATCCATGTCAACACTGAGATCTACACCCTACACCTCACTCCCCAGTATCCATGTCACCACTGAGATCTACACCCTACACCTCACTCCCCAGTATCCATGTCACCACTGAGTTCTACACCCTACACCTCACTCCCCAGTATTCATGTCACCACTGAGATCTACACCCTACACCTCACGCCCCAGTATCCATGTCACCACTGAGATCTACACCCTACACCTCACTCCCCAGTATCCATGTCACCACTGAGATCTACACCCTACACCTCACTCCCCAGTATTCATGTCACCACTGAGATCTACACCCTACACCTCACTCCCCAGTATTCATGTCACCACTGACATCTACACCCTACACCTCACTCCTCAGTATCCATGTCACCACTGAGATCTACACCCTACACCTCACTCCCCAGTATTCATGTCACCACTGAGATCTACACCCTACACCTCACTCCCCAGTATCCATGTCACCACTGAGATCCACACCGCACACCTCACTCCCCAGTATCCATGTCACCACTGAGATCTACACCCTGCACCTCACTCCCCAGTATCCATGTCACCACTGAGATCTACACCCTACACCTCACTCCCCAGTATTCATGTCAACACTGAGATCTACACCCTACACCTCACTCCCCAGTATCCATGTCACCACTGAGATCTACACCCTACACCTCACTCCACGTAATCCATGTCACCACTGAGATCTACACCCTACACCTCACTCCCCAGTATTCATGTCACCACTGAGCTCTACACCCTACATCTCACTCCCCAGTATCCATGTCACCACTGAGATCTACACCGTACACCTCACTCCCCAGTATTCATGTCACTATTGAGATCTACACCCTACACCTCACTCCCCAGTATCCATGTCACCACTGAGATCTACACCCTACACCTCACTCCCCAGTATCCATGTCACCACTGAGATCTACACCGCACACCTCACTCCCCAGTATTCATGTCACCACTGAGATCTACACCCTACACCTCACTCCCCAGTATCCATGTCACCACTGAGATCTACACCCTACACCTCACTCCCCAGTATTCATGTCACTATTGAGATCTACACCCTACACCTCACTCCCCAGTATCCATGTCACCACTGAGATCTACACCCTACACCTCACTCCCCAGTATCCATGTCAACAGTGAGATCTACACCCTGCACCTCACTCCCCAGTATCCATGTCACCACTGAGATCTACACCCTACACCTCACTCCCCAGTATTCATGGCACCACTGAGATCTACACCCTACACCTCACTCCCCAGTATTCATGTCAACACTGAGATCTACACCCTACACCTCACTCCCCAGTATTCATGTCAACACTGAGATCTACACCATACACCTCACTCCCCAGTATTCATGTCACCACTGAGATCTACACCCTACACCTCACTCCCCAGTATCCATGTCACCACTGAGATCTACACCATACACCTCACTCCCCAGTATCCATGTCACCACCGACATCTACACCCTACACCCTACACCTCACTCCCCAGTATCCATGTCACCACTGAGATCTACACCCTACACCTCACTCCCCAGTATCCATGTAACCACTGAGATCTACACTGCACACCTCACTCCTCATTATTCATGTCACCACTGAGATCTACACCCTACACCTCACTCCCCAGTATCCATGTCACCACTGAGATCTACACCATACACCTCACTCCCCAGTATCCATGTCACCACTGAGATCTACACCCTACACCTCACTCCCCAGTATCCATGTCACCACTGAGATCTACACCGCACACCTCACTCCCCAGTATCCATGTCACCACTAAGATCTACACCCTACACCTCACTCCCCAGTATCCATGTCACCACTGAGATCTACACCCTACACCTCACTCCCCAGTATTCATGTCACCACTGAGATCTACACCCTACACCTCACTCCCCAGTATCCATGTCACCACTGAGATCTACACCGCACACCTCACTCCCCAGTATCCATGTCACCACTGAGATCTACACCCTACACCTCACTCCCCAGTATCCATGTCACCACTGAGATCTACACCCTACACCTCACTCCCCAGTATCCATGTCACCACTGAGATCTACACCGCACACCTCACTCCCCAGTATCCATGTCACCACTGAGATCTACACCGCACACCTCACTCCCCAGTATCCATGTCACCACTGAGATCTACACCCTACACCTCACTCCCCAGTATCCATGTCACCACTGAGATCTACACCCTACACCTCACTCCCCAGTATCCATGTCACCACTAAGATCTACACCCTACACCTCACTCCCCAGTATTCATGTCACCACTGAGATCCACACCCTACACCTCACTCCCCAGTATCCATGTCACCACTGAGATCTACACCCTGCACCTCACACCCCAGTATTCATGTCACCACTGAGATCTACACCCTGCACCTCACTCCCCAGTATCCATGTCACCACTGAGATCTACACCCTACACCTCACTCCCCAGTATTCATGTCACCACTGAGATCTACACCCTACACCTCACTCCCCAGTATTCATGTCACCACTGAGATCTACACCATACACCTCACTCCCCAGTATCCATGTCACCACTGAGATCTACACCCTACACCTCACTCCCCAGTATTCATGTCACCACTGAGATCTACACCGCACACCTCACTCCCCAGTATCCATGTCACCACTGAGATCTACACCGCACACCTCACTCCCCAGTATCCATGTCACCACTGAGATCTACACCATACACCTCACTCCCCAGTATTCATGTCACCACTAAGATCTACACCCTACATCTCACTCCCCAGTATCCATGTCACCACTGAGATCTACACCCTACACCTCACTCCCCAGTATCCATGTCACCACTGAGATCTACACCCTACACCTCACTCCCCAGTATCCATGTCACCACTGAGATCTACACCCTACACCTCACTCCCCAGTATTCATGTCACCACTGAGATCTACACCCTACACCTCACTCCCCAGTATCCATGTCACCACTGAGATCTACACCCTACACCTCACTCCCCAGTATTCATGTCACCACTGACATCTACACCCTACACCTCACTCCCCAGTATTCATGTCACCACTGAGATCTACACCCTACACCTCACTCCTCAGTATTCATGTCACCACTGAGATCTACACCCTACACCTCACTCCCCAGTATCCATGTCACCACTGAGATCTACACCCTACACCTCACTCCCCAGTATCCATGTCACCACTGAGATCCACACCCTACACCTCACTCCCCAGAATCCATGTCACCACTGAGATCTACACCCTACACCTCACTCCCCAGTATCCATGTCACCACTGAGATCTACACCCTACACCTCACTCCCCAGTATTCATGTCACCACTGAGATCTACACCATACACCTCACTCCCCAGTATCCATGTCACCACTGAGATCTACACCCTACACCTCACTCCCCAGTATTCATGTCACCACTGAGATCTACACCTTACACCTCACTCCCCAGTATTCATGTCACCACTGAGATCTACACCCTGCACCTCACTCCCCAGTATTCATGTCACCACTGAGATCTACACCCTACACCTCACTCCCCAGTATTCATGTCACCACTGAGATCTACACCCTACACCTCACTCCCCAGTATTCATGTCACCACTGACATCTACACCCTACACCTCACTCCCCAGTATCCATGTCACCACTGAGATCTACACCCTACACCTCACTCCCCAGTATTCATGTCACCACTGAGATCTACACCCTACACCTCACTCCCCAGTATTCATGTCAACACTGACATCTACACCCTACACCTCACTCCCCAGTATTCATGTCACCACTGAGATCCACACCGCACACCTCACTCCCCAGTATCCATGTCACCACTGAGATCTACACCCTACACCTCACTCCTCAGTATTCATGTCACCACTGAGATCTACACCCTACACCTCACTCCCCAGTATCCATGTCACCACTGAGATCTACACCCTACACCTCACTCCCCAGTATTCTTGTCACCACTGAGATCTACACCGCACACCTCACTCCCCAGTATCCATGTCACCACTGAGATCTACACCCTACACCTCACTCCCCAGTATTCATGTCACCACTGAGATCTACACCCTACACCTCACTCCCCAGTATCCATGTCACCACTGGGATCTACACCCTACACCTCACTCCCCAGTATCCATGTCACCACTGAGATCTACACCGCACACCTCACTCCCCAGTATTCATGTCACCACTGAGATCTACACCCTACACCTCACTCCCCAGTATCCATGTCACCACTGGGATCTACACCCTACACCTCACTCCCCAGTATCCATGTCACCACTGAGATCTACACCCTACACCTCACTCCCCAGTATCCATGTCACCACTGACATCTACACCCTACACCTCACTCCCCAGTATCCATGTCACCACTGAGATCTACACCCTACACCTCACTCCCCAGTATCCATGTCACCACTGACATCTACACCCTACACCTCACTCCCCAGTATCCATGTCACCACTGAGATCTACACCCTACACCTCACTCCCCAGTATTCATGTCACCACTGAGATCTACACCCTACACCTCACTCCCCAGTATCCATGTCACCACTGAGATCCACACCCTACACCTCACTCCCCAGAATCCATGTCACCACTGAGATCTACACCCTACACCTCACTCCCCAGTATCCATGTCACCACTGAGATCTACACCTCACTCCCCAGTATCCATGTCACCACTGAGATCTACACCATACACCTCACTCCCCAGTATCCATGTCACCACTGAGATCTACACCTCACTCCCCAGTATTTATGTCACCACTGAGATCTACACCTCACTCCCCAGTATTCATGTCACCACTGAGATCTACACACTGCACCTCACTCCCCAGTATCCATGTCACCACTGAGATCTACACCTCACTCCCCAGTATCCATGTCACCACTGAGATCTACACCTCACTCCCCAGTATTCATGTCACCACTGAGATCTACACCCTACACCTCACTCCCCAGTATCCATGTCACCACTGAGATCTACACCGCACACCTCACTCCCCAGTATCCATGTCACCACTGAGATCTACACCCTACACCTCACTCCCCAGTATTCATGTCACCACTGAGATCTACACCTTACACCTCACTCCCCAGTATTCATGTCACCACTGAGATCTACACCCTACACCTCACTCCCCAGTATCCATGTCACCACTGAGATCTACACCCTACACCTCACTCCCCAGTATCCATGTCACCACTAAGATCTACACCCTACACCTCACTCCCCAGTATCCATGTCACCACTAAGATCTACACCCTACACCTCACTCCCCAGTATTCATGTCACCACTGAGATCTACACCCTACACCTCACTCCCCAGTATTCATGTCACCACTGAGATCTACACCCCACACCTCACTCCCCTGTATCCATGTCACCACTAAGATCTACACCCCACACCTCACTCCCCTGTATCCATGTCACCACTAAGATCTACACCCTACACCTCACTCCCCAGTATTCATGTCACCACTGAGATCTACACCCTACACCTCACTCCCCAGTATTCATGTCACCACTGAGATCTACACCCTACACCTCACTCCCCAGTATTCATGTCACCACTGAGATCTACACCCTACACCTCACTCCCCAGTATTCATGTCACCACTGAGATCTACACCGCACACCTCACTCCCCAGTATCCATGTCACCACTGAGATCTACACCCTACACCTCACTCCCCAGTATTCATGTCACCACTGAGATCTACACCCTACACCTCACTCCCCAGTATTCATGTCACCACTGACATCTACACCCTACACCTCACTCCCCAGTAATTATGTCACCACTGAGATCCACACCGCACACCTCACTCCCCAGTATCCATGTCACCACTGAGATCTACACCCTACACCTCACTCCCCAGTATCCATGTCACCACTGACATCTACACCCTACACCTCACTCCCCAGTATCCATGTCACCACTGAGATCTACACCCTACACCTCACTCCCCAGTATTCATGTCACCACTGAGATCTACACCCTACACCTCACTCCCCAGTATCCATGTCACCACTGAGATCTACACCCTACACCTCACTCCCCAGTATTCTTGTCACCACTGAGATCTACACCGCACACCTCACTCCCCAGTATCCATGTCACCACTGAGATCTACACCCTACACCTCACTCCCCAGTATCCATGTCACCACTGAGATCTACACCCTACACCTCACTCCCCAGTATTCATGTCACCACTGAGATCTACACCGCACACCTCACTCCCCAGTATCCATGTCACCACTGAGATCTACACCCTACACCTCACTCCCCAGTATCCATGTCACCACTGAGATCTACACCCTACACCTCACTCCCCAGTATCCATGTCAACACTGAGATCTACACCCTGCACCTCACTCCCCAGTATTCATGTCACCACTGAGATCTACACCCTACACCTCACTCCCCAGTATCCATGTCACCACTGAGATCTACACCCTACACCTCACTCCCCAGTATTCATGTCACCACTGAGATCTACACCCTACACCTCACTCCCCAGTATCCATGTCACCACTGAGATCTACACCCTACACCTCACTCCCCAGTATTCATGTCACCACTGAGATCTACACCCTACACCTCACTCCCCAGTATTCATGTCACCACTGAGATCTACACCCCACACCTCACTCCCCAGTATCCATGTCACCACTGAGATCTACACCGCACACCTCACTCCCCAGTATCCATGTCACCACTGAGATCTACACCCCACACCTCACTCCCCAGTATCCATGTCACCACTGAGATCTACACCCTACACCTCACTCCCCAGTATTCATGTCACCACTGAGATCCACACCGCACACCTCACTCCCCAGTATCCATGTCACCACTGAGATCTACACCCTGCACCTCACTCCCCAGTATTCATGTCACCACTGAGATCTACACCCTACACCTCACTCCCCAGTATTCATGTCACCACTGAGATCTACACCCTACACCTCACTCCCCAGTATTCATGTCACCACCGAGATCTACACCCTACACCTCACTCCCCAGTATTCATGTCACCACCGAGATCTACACCCTACACCTCACTCCCCAGTATCCATGTCACCACTGAGATCTACACCCTACACCTCACTCCCCAGTATTCATGTCACCACTGAGATCTACACCCTACACGTCACTCCCCAGTATCCATGTCATCACTGAGATCTACACCGCACACCTCACTCCCCAGTATCCATGTCAACACTGAGATCTACACCCTACACCTCACTCCCCAGTATTCATGTCACCACTGAGATCTACACCCTACACCTCACTCCCCAGTATCCATGTCACCACTGAGATCTACACCGTACACCTCACTCCCCAGTATTCATGTCACTATTGAGATCTACACCCTACACCTCACTCCCCAGTATCCATGTCACCACTGAGATCTACACCCTACACCTCACTCCCCAGTATCCATGTCAACACTGAGATCTACACCCTACACCTCACTCCCCAGTATCCATGTCACTATTGAGATCTACACCCTACACCTCACTCCCCAGTATCCATGTCACCACTGAGTTCTACACCCTACACCTCACTCCCCAGTATCCATGTCACCACTGAGATCTACACCCTACACCTCACTCCCCAGTATCCATGTCACCACTGAGATCTACACCCTACACCTCACTCCCCAGTATCCATGTCACCACTGAGATCCACACCGCACACCTCACTCCCCAGTATTCATGTCACCACTGAGATCTACACCCTACACCTCACTCCCCAGTATTCATGTCACCACCGAGATCTACACCCTACACCTCACTCCCCAGTATCCATGTCACCACTGAGATCTACACCCTACACCTCACTCCCCAGTATTCATGTCACCACTGAGATCTACACCCTACACCTCACTCCCCAGTATCCATGTCACCACTGAGATCTACACCCTACACCTCACTCCCCAGTATTCATGTCACCACTGAGATCTACACCCCACACCTCACTCCCCAGTATCCATGTCACCACTGAGATCTACACCGCACACCTCACTCCCCAGTATCCATGTCACCACTGAGATCTACACCCCACACCTCACTCCCCAGTATCCATGTCACCACTGACATCTACACCCTACACCTCACTCCCCAGTATCCATGTCACCACTGAGATCTACACCCTACACCTCACTCCCCAGTATTCATGTCACCACCGAGATCTACACCCTACACCTCACTCCCCAGTATTCATGTCACCACTGAGATCTACACCCTACACCTCACTCCCCAGTATCCATGTCACCACTGACATCTACACCCTACACCTCACTCCCCAGTATCCATGTCACCACTGAGATCTACACCCTACACCTCACTCCCCAGTATCCATGTCACCACTGACATCTACACCCTACACCTCACTCCCCAGTATCCATGTCACCACTGAGATCTACACCCTACACCTCACTCCCCAGTATTCATGTCACCACTGAGATCTACACCCTACACCTCACTCCCCAGTATCCATGTCACCACTGAGATCCACACCCTACACCTCACTCCCCAGAATCCATGTCACCACTGAGATCTACACCCTACACCTCACTCCCCAGTATCCATGTCACCACTGAGATCTACACCTCACTCCCCAGTATCCATGTCACCACTGAGATCTACACCATACACCTCACTCCCCAGTATCCATGTCACCACTGAGATCTACACCTCACTCCCCAGTATCCATGTCACCACTGAGATCTACACCCTACACCTCACTCCCCAGTATCCATGTCACCACTGAGACCTACACCCTACACCTCACTCCCCAGTATTCATGTCACCACTGAGATCTACACCCTACACCTCACTCCCCAGTATCCATGTCACCACTGAGATCTACACCTCACTCCCCAGTATCCATGTCACCACTGAGATCTACACCTCACTCCCCAGTATCCATGTCACCACTGAGATCTACACCTCACTCCCCAGTATTCATGTCACCACTGAGATCTACACCTCACTCCCCAGTATCCATGTCACCACTGAGATCTACACCGCACACCTCACTCCCCAGTATCCATGTCACCACTGAGATCTACACCCTACACCTCACTCCCCAGTATTCATGTCACCACTGAGATCTACACCCTACACCTCACTCCCCAGTATTCATGTCACCACTGAGATCTACACCTTACACCTCACTCCCCAGTATTCATGTCACCACTGAGATCTACACCCTACACCTCACTCCCCAGTATCCATGTCACCACTGAGATCTACACCCTACACCTCACTCCCCAGTATCCATGTCACCACTGAGATCTACACTCTACACCTCACTCCCCAGTATCCATGTCATCACTGAGATCTACACCGCACACCTCACTCCCCAGTATCCATGTCACCACTGAGATCTACACCCTACACCTCACTCCCCAGTATCCATGTCACCACTGAGATCTACACTCTACACCTCACTCCCCAGTATCCATGTCATCACTGAGATCTACACCGCACACCTCACTCCCCTGTATCCATGTCACCACTAAGATCTACACCCCACACCTCACTCCCCTGTATCCATGTCACCACTAAGATCTACACCCTACACCTCACTCCCCAGTATTCATGTCACCACTGAGATCTACACCCTACACCTCACTCCCCAGTATTCATGTCACCACTGAGATCTACACCCTACACCTCACTCCCCAGTATTCATGTCACCACTGACATCTACACCCTACACCTCACTCCCCAGTATCCATGTCACCACTGAGATCTACACCCTACACCTCACTCCCCAGTATTCATGTCACCACTGAGATCTACACCCTACACCTCACTCCCCAGTATTCATGTCACCACTGACATCTACACCCTACACCTCACTCCCCAGTAATTATGTCACCACTGAGATCTACACCGTACACCTCACTCCCCAGTATTCATGTCACTATTGAGATCTACACCCTACACCTCACTCCCCAGTATCCATGTCACCACTGAGATCTACACCCTACACCTCACTCCCCAGTATCCATGTCAACACTGAGATCTACACCCTACACCTCACTCCCCAGTATCCATGTCACTATTGAGATCTACACCCTACACCTCACTCCCCAGTATCCATGTCACCACTGAGTTCTACACCCTACACCTCACTCCCCAGTATCCATGTCACCACTGAGATCTACACCCTACACCTCACTCCCCAGTATCCATGTCACCACTGAGATCTACACCCTACACCTCACTCCCCAGTATCCATGTCACCACTGAGATCCACACCGCACACCTCACTCCCCAGTATTCATGTCACCACTGAGATCTACACCCTACACCTCACTCCCCAGTATTCATGTCACCACCGAGATCTACACCCTACACCTCACTCCCCAGTATCCATGTCACCACTGAGATCTACACCCTACACCTCACTCCCCAGTATTCATGTCACCACTGAGATCTACACCCTACACCTCACTCCCCAGTATCCATGTCACCACTGAGATCTACACCCTACACCTCACTCCCCAGTATTCATGTCACCACTGAGATCTACACCCCACACCTCACTCCCCAGTATCCATGTCACCACTGAGATCTACACCGCACACCTCACTCCCCAGTATCC
This sequence comes from Lithobates clamitans, assembly GCA_037952925.1. Taxonomy (NCBI): domain Eukaryota; kingdom Metazoa; phylum Chordata; class Amphibia; order Anura; family Ranidae; genus Lithobates; species Lithobates clamitans. The sequence goes on from JBBGZY010001943.1 coordinate 657,425, forward strand.
ATGTCACCACTGAGATCTACACCCCACACCTCACTCCCCAGTATCCATGTCACCACTGACATCTACACCCTACACCTCACTCCCCAGTATCCATGTCACCACTGAGATCTACACCCTACACCTCACTCCCCAGTATTCATGTCACCACCGAGATCTACACCCTACACCTCACTCCCCAGTATTCATGTCACCACTGAGATCTACACCCTACACCTCACTCCCCAGTATCCATGTCACCACTGACATCTACACCCTACACCTCACTCCCCAGTATCCATGTCACCACTGAGATCTACACCCTACACCTCACTCCCCAGTATCCATGTCACCACTGACATCTACACCCTACACCTCACTCCCCAGTATCCATGTCACCACTGAGATCTACACCCTACACCTCACTCCCCAGTATTCATGTCACCACTGAGATCTACACCCTACACCTCACTCCCCAGTATCCATGTCACCACTGAGATCCACACCCTACACCTCACTCCCCAGAATCCATGTCACCACTGAGATCTACACCCTACACCTCACTCCCCAGTATCCATGTCACCACTGAGATCTACACCTCACTCCCCAGTATCCATGTCACCACTGAGATCTACACCATACACCTCACTCCCCAGTATCCATGTCACCACTGAGATCTACACCCTACACCTCACTCCCCAGTATCCATGTCACCACTGAGATCTACACCCTACACCTCACTCCCCAGTATCCATGTCACCACTGAGATCTACACCTCACTCCCCAGTATCCATGTCACCACTGAGATCTACACCATACACCTCACTCCCCAGTATCCATGTCACCACTGAGATCTACACCCTACACCTCACTCCCCAGTATCCATGTCACCACTGAGACCTACACCCTACACCTCACTCCCCAGTATCCATGTCACCACTGAGATCTACACCCTACACCTCACTCCCCAGTATTCATGTCACCACTGAGATCTACACCCTACACCTCACTCCCCAGTATCCATGTCACCACTGAGATCTACACCTCACTCCCCAGTATCCATGTCACCACTGAGATCTACACCTCACTCCCCAGTATCCATGTCACCACTGAGATCTACACCGCACACCTCACTCCCCAGTATCCATGTCACCACTGAGATCTACACCCTACACCTCACTCCCCAGTATTCATGTCACCACTGAGATCTACACCCTACACCTCACTCCCCAGTATTCATGTCACCACTGAGATCTACACCTTACACCTCACTCCCCAGTATTCATGTCACCACTGAGATCTACACCCTACACCTCACTCCCCAGTATTCATGTCACCACTGAGATCTACACCTTACACCTCACTCCCCAGTATTCATGTCACCACTGAGATCTACACCGCACACCTCACTCCCCAGTATCCATGTCACCACTGAGATCTACACCCTACACCTCACTCCCCAGTATCCATGTCACCACTGAGATCTACACTCTACACCTCACTCCCCAGTATCCATGTCATCACTGAGATCTACACCGCACACCTCACTCCCCAGTATCCATGTCACCACTGAGATCTACACCCTACACCTCACTCCCCAGTATCCATGTCACCACTGAGATCTACACTCTACACCTCACTCCCCAGTATCCATGTCATCACTGAGATCTACACCGCACACCTCACTCCCCTGTATCCATGTCACCACTAAGATCTACACCCCACACCTCACTCCCCTGTATGCATGTCACCACTAAGATCTACACCCTACACCTCACTCCCCAGTATTCATGTCACCACTGAGATCTACACCCTACACCTCACTCCCCAGTATTCATGTCACCACTGAGATCTACACCCTACACCTCACTCCCCAGTATTCATGTCACCACTGACATCTACACCCTACACCTCACTCCCCAGTATCCATGTCACCACTGAGATCTACACCCTACACCTCACTCCCCAGTATTCATGTCACCACTGAGATCTACACCCTACACCTCACTCCCCAGTATTCATGTCACCACTGACATCTACACCCTACACCTCACTCCCCAGTAATTATGTCACCACTGAGATCCACACCGCACACCTCACTCCCCAGTATCCATGTCACCACTGAGATCTACACCCTACACCTCACTCCCCAGTATCCATGTCACCACTGAGATCTACACCGCACACCTCACTCCCCAGTATCCATGTCACCACTGAGATCTACACCCTACACCTCACTCCCCAGTATCCATGTCACCACTGAGATCTACACCCTACACCTCACTCCCCAGTATCCATGTCACCACTGAGATCTACACCTCACTCCCCAGTATCCATGTCACCACTGAGATCTACACCCTACACCTCACTCCCCAGTATTCATGTCACCACTGAGATCTACACCCTACACCTCACTCCCCAGTATCCATGTCACCACTGAGATCTACACCCTACACCTCACTCCCCAGTATCCATGTCACCACTGAGATCTACACCCTACACCTCACTCCCCAGTATCCATGTCACCACTGAGATCTACACCCTACACCTCACTCCCCAGTATCCATGTCACCACTAAGATCTACACCCTACACCTCACTCCCCAGTATTCATGTCACCACTGAGATCTACACCCTACACCTCACTCCCCAGTATCCATGTCACCACTGAGATCTACACCACACACCTCACTCCCCAGTATCCATGTCACCACTGAGATCTACACCCTACACCTCACTCCCCAGTATCCATGTCACCACTGAGATCTACACCCTACACCTCACTCCCCAGTATCCATGTCACCACTGAGATCTACACCCTACACCTCACTCCCCAGTATCCATGTCACCACTGAGATCTACACCCTACACCTCACTCCCCAGTATTCATGTCACCACTGAGATCTACACCCTACACCTCACTCCCCAGTATTCATGTCACCACTGAGATCTACACCCTACACCTCACTCCCCAGTATCCATGTCACCACTGAGATCTACACCGCACACCTCACTCCCCAGTATTCATGTCACCACTGAGATCTACACCCTACACCTCACTCCCCAGTATTCATGTCACCACTGAGATCTACACCCTACACCTCACTCCCCAGTATTCATGTCACCAATGAGATCTACACCCTACACCTCACTCCCCAGTATCCATGTCACCACTGAGATCTACACCGCACACCTCACTCCCCAGTATTCATGTCACCACTGAGATCTACACCCTACACCTCACTCCCCAGTATTCATGTCACCACTGAGATCTACACCCTACACCTCACTCCCCAGTATTCATGTCACCACTGAGATCTACACCCTACACCTCACTCCCCAGTATTCATGTCACCACCGAGATCTACACCCTACACCTCACTCCCCAGTATTCATGTCACCACCGAGATCTACACCCTACACCTCACTCCCCAGTATCCATGTCACCACTGAGATCTACACCCTACACCTCACTCCCCAGTATTCATGTCACCACTGAGATCTACACCCTACACGTCACTCCCCAGTATCCATGTCATCACTGAGATCTACACCGCACACCTCACTCCCCAGTATCCATGTCACCACTGAGATCTATACCCTACACCTCACTCCCCAGTATTCATGTCACCACTGAGATCTACACCGCACACCTCACTCCCCAGTATCCATGTCACCACTGAGATCTACACCGCACACCTCACTCCCCAGTATCCATGTCACCACTGAGATCTATACCCTACACCTCACTCCCCAGTATTCATGTCACCACTGAGATCCACACCGCACACCTCACTCCCCAGTATCCATGTCACCACTGAGATCTACACCCTACACCTCACTCCCCAGTATTCATGTCACCACTGAGATCTACACCCTACACCTCACTCCCCAGTATCCATGTCACCACTGAGATCTACACCCTACACCTCACTCCCCAGTATTCATGTCACCACTGAGATCTACACCCTGCACCTCACTCCCCAGTATCCATGTCACCACTAAGATCTACACCCTACACCTCACTCCCCAGTATTCATGTCACCACTGAGATCTACACCCTGCACCTCACTCCCCAGTATTCATGTCACCACTGAGATCTACACCCTACACCTCACTCCCCAGTATTCATGTCACCACTGAGATCTACACCCTACACCTCACTCCCCAGTATTCATGTCACCACCGAGATCTACACCCTACACCTCACTCCCCAGTATTCATGTCACCACCGAGATCTACACCCTACACCTCACTCCCCAGTATCCATGTCACCACTGAGATCTACACCCTACACCTCACTCCCCAGTATTCATGTCACCACTGAGATCTACACCCTACACGTCACTCCCCAGTATCCATGTCACCACTGACATCTACACCCTACACCTCACTCCCCAGTATCCATGTCACCACTGAGATCTACACCCTACACCTCACTCCCCAGTATCCATGTCACCACTGAGATCTACACCCTACACCTCACTCCCCAGTATTCATGTCACCACCGAGATCTACACCCTACACCTCACTCCCCAGTATTCATGTCACCACTGAGATCTACACCCTACACCTCACTCCCCAGTATCCATGTCACCACTGAGATCTACACCCTACACCTCACTCCCCAGTATTCATGTCACCACTGAGATCTACACCCTACACCTCACTCCCCAGTATTCATGTCACCACTGAGATCTACACCCTACACCTCACTCCCCAGTATCCATGTCACCACTGAGATCTACACCGTACACCTCACTCCCCAGTATTCATGTCACTATTGAGATCTACACCCTACACCTCACTCCCCAGTATCCATGTCACCACTAAGATCTACACCCTACACCTCACTCCCCAGTATCCATGTCACCACTGAGATCCACACCCTACACCTCACTCCCCAGTATCCATGTCAACAGTGAGATCTACACCCTGCACCTCACTCCCCAGTATCCATGTCACCACTGAGATCTACACCCTACACCTCACTCCCCAGTATTCATGGCACCACTGAGATCTACACCCTACACCTCACTCCCCAGTATCCATGTCACCACTGGGATCTACACCCTACACCTCACTCCCCAGTATCCATGTCACCACTGAGATCTACACCCTACACCTCACTCCCCAGTATCCATGTCACCACTGAGATCTACACCGCACACCTCACTCCCCAGTATTCATGTCACCACTGAGATCTACACCCTACACCTCACTCCCCAGTATCCATGTCACCACTGAGATCTACACCCTACACCTCACTCCCCAGTATTCATGTCACCACTGAGATCTACACCCTACACCTCACTCCCCAGTATCCATGTCACCACTGAGATCCACACCCTACACCTCACTCCCCAGAATCCACGTCACCACTGAGATCTACACCCTACACCTCACTCCCCAGTATCCATGTCACCACTGAGATCTACACCCTACACCTCACTCCCCAGTATTCATGTCACCACTGAGATCTACACCATACACCTCACTCCCCAGTATTCATGTCACCACTGAGATCTACACCCTACACCTCACTCCCCAGTATTCATGTCACCACTGACATCTACACCCTACACCTCACTCCCCAGTATTCATGGCACCACTGAGATCTACACCCTGCACCTCACTCCCCAGTATCCATGTCACCACTGAGATCTACACCCTACACCTCACTCCCCAGTATCCATGTCACCACTGAGATCTACACCCTACACCTCACTCCCCAGTATCCATGTCACCACTGAGATCTACACCCTACACCTCACTCCCCAGCATTCATGTCACCACTGAGATCTACACCCTACACCTCACTCCCCAGCATTCATGTCACCACTGAGATCTACACCCTACACCTCACTCCCCAGTATTCATGTCACCACTGAGATCTACACCCTACACCTCACTCCCCAGTATCCATGTCACCACTGAGATCTACACCCTACACCTCACTCCCCAGTATCCATGTCACCACTGAGATCTACACCCTACACCTCACTCCCCAGTATTCATGTCACCACTGAGATCTACACCCCACACCTCACTCCCCAGTATCCATGTCACCACTGAGATCTACACCGCACACCTCACTCCCCAGTATCCATGTCACCACTGAGATCTACACCCTACACCTCACTCCCCAGTATTCATGTCACCACTGAGATCCACACCGCACACCTCACTCCCCAGTATTCATGTCACCACTGAGATCTACACCCTACACCTCACTCCCCAGTATCCATGTCAACACTGAGATCTACACCCTACACCTCACTCCCCAGTATTCATGTCACCACTGAGATCTACACCCTACACCTCACTCCCCAGTATCCATGTCACCACTGAGATCTACACCGTACACCTCACTCCCCAGTATTCATGTCACTATTGAGATCTACACCCTACACCTCACTCCCCAGTATCCATGTCACCACTGAGATCTACACCCTACACCTCACTCCCCAGTATCCATGTCACCACTGAGATCTACACCCTACACCTCACTCCCCAGTATCCATGTCACCACTGAGATCTACACCATACACCTCACTCCCCAGTATTCATGTCACCACTGAGATCTACACCGCACACCTCACTCCCCAGTATCCATGTCACCACTGAGATCTACACCCTACACCTCACTCCCCAGTATCCATGTCACTATTGAGATCTACACCCTACACCTCACTCCCCAGTATCCATGTCAACACTGAGATCTACACCCTACACCTCACTCCCCAGTATCCATGTCACTATTGAGATCTACACCCTACACCTCACTCCCCAGTATCCATGTCACCACTGACATCTACACCCTACACCTCACTCCCCAGTATCCATGTCACCACTAAGATCTACACCCTACACCTCACTCCCCAGTATCCATGTCACCACTGAGATCCACACCCTACACCTCACTCCCCAGTATCCATGTCATCACTGAGATCTACACCTCACTCCCCAGTATTCATGTCACCACTGAGATCTACACCCTACACCTCACTCCCCAGTATCCATGTCACCACTGAGATCTACACCCTACACCTCACTCCCCAGTATTCATGTCACCACTGAGATCTACACCCTACACCTCACTCCCCAGTATCCATGTCACCACTGAGATCTACACCGCACACCTCACTCCCCAGTATCCATGTCACCACTGAGATCTACACCGCACACCTCACTCCCCAGTATCCATGTCACCACTGAGATCTATACCCTACACCTCACTCCCCAGTATTCATGTCACCACTGAGATCTACACCGCACACCTCACTCCCCAGTATCCATGTCACCACTGAGATCTACACCCTACACCTCACTCCCCAGTATCCATGTCACCACTGAGATCTACACCCTACACCTCACTCCCCAGTATCCATGTCACCACTGAGATCTACACCCTACACCTCACTCCCCAGTATTCATGTCACCACTGAGATCTACACCGCACACCTCACTCCCCAGTATTCATGTCACCACTGAGATCTACACCCTACACCTCACTCCCCAGTATTCATGTCACCACCGAGATCTACACCCTACACCTCACTCCCCAGTATTCATGTCACCACCGAGATCTACACCCTACACCTCACTCCCCAGTATCCATGTCACCACTGAGATCTACACCCTACACCTCACTCCCCAGTATTCATGTCACCACTGAGATCTACACCCTACACGTCACTCCCCAGTATCCATGTCATCACTGAGATCTACACCGCACACCTCACTCCCCAGTATCCATGTCAACACTGAGATCTACACCCTACACCTCACTCCCCAGTATTCATGTCACCACTGAGATCTACACCCTACACCTCACTCCCCAGTATCCATGTCACCACTGAGATCTACACCGTACACCTCACTCCCCAGTATTCATGTCACTATTGAGATCTACACCCTACACCTCACTCCCCAGTATCCATGTCACCACTGAGATCTACACCCTACACCTCACTCCCCAGTATCCATGTCAACACTGAGATCTACACCCTACACCTCACTCCCCAGTATCCATGTCACTATTGAGATCTACACCCTACACCTCACTCCCCAGTATCCATGTCACCACTGAGTTCTACACCCTACACCTCACTCCCCAGTATCCATGTCACCACTGAGATCTACACCCTACACCTCACTCCCCAGTATTCATGTCACCACTGAGATCTACACCCTACACCTCACTCCCCAGTATCCATGTCACCACTGAGATCTACACCCTACACCTCACTCCCCAGTATCCATGTCACCACTGAGATCTACACCCTACACCTCACTCCCCAGTATTCATGTCACCACTGAGATCCACACCCTACACCTCACTCCCCAGTATCCATGTCAACAGTGAGATCCACACCCTGCACCTCACTCCCCAGTATCCATGTCACCACTGAGATCTACACCCTACACCTCACTCCCCAGTATCCATGTCACCACTGAGATCTACACCTCACTCCCCAGTATCCATGTCACCACTGAGATCTACACCCTACACCTCACTCCCCAGTATCCATGTCACCACTGAGATCTACACCCTACACCTCACTCCCCAGTATTCATGTCACCACTGAGATCTACACCCTACACCTCACTCCCCAGTATTCATGTCACCACTGAGATCTACACCGCACACCTCACTCCCCAGTATCCATGTCACCACTGAGATCTACACCCTACACCTCACTCCCCAGTATCCATGTCACCACTGAGATCTACACCCTACACCTCACTCCCCAGTATCCATGTCACCACTGAGATCTACACCGCACACCTCACTCCCCAGTATCCATGTCACCACTGAGATCTACACCCTACACCTCACTCCCCAGTATTCATGTCACCACTGAGATCTACACCCTACACCTCACTCCCCAGTATTCATGTCACCACTGAGATCTACACCTCACTCCCCAGTATCCATGTCACCACTGAGATCCACACCGCACACCTCACTCCCCAGTATTCATGTCACCACTGAGATCTACACCCTACACCTCACTCCCCAGTATTCATGTCACCACCGAGATCTACACCCTACACCTCACTCCCCAGTATCCATGTCACCACTGAGATCTACACCCCACACCTCACTCCCCAGTATCCATGTCACCACTGACATCTACACCCTACACCTCACTCCCCAGTATCCATGTCACCACTGAGATCTACACCCTACACCTCACTCCCCAGTATTCATGTCACCACCGAGATCTACACCCTACACCTCACTCCCCAGTATTCATGTCACCACTGAGATCTACACCCTACACCTCACTCCCCAGTATCCATGTCACCACTGACATCTACACCCTACACCTCACTCCCCAGTATCCATGTCACCACTGAGATCTACACCCTACACCTCACTCCCCAGTATCCATGTCACCACTGACATCTACACCCTACACCTCACTCCCCAGTATCCATGTCACCACTGAGATCTACACCCTACACCTCACTCCCCAGTATTCATGTCACCACTGAGATCTACACCCTACACCTCACTCCCCAGTATCCATGTCACCACTGAGATCCACACCCTACACCTCACTCCCCAGAATCCATGTCACCACTGAGATCTACACCCTACACCTCACTCCCCAGTATCCATGTCACCACTGAGATCTACACCTCACTCCCCAGTATCCATGTCACCACTGAGATCTACACCATACACCTCACTCCCCAGTATCCATGTCACCACTGAGATCTACACCTCACTCCCCAGTATCCATGTCACCACTGAGATCTACACCCTACACCTCACTCCCCAGTATCCATGTCACCACTGAGACCTACACCCTACACCTCACTCCCCAGTATTCATGTCACCACTGAGATCTACACACTGCACCTCACTCCCCAGTATCCATGTCACCACTGAGATCTACACCTCACTCCCCAGTATCCATGTCACCACTGAGATCTACACCTCACTCCCCAGTATTCATGTCACCACTGAGATCTACACCTCACTCCCCAGTATCCATGTCACCACTGAGATCTACACCGCACACCTCACTCCCCAGTATCCATGTCACCACTGAGATCTACACCCTACACCTCACTCCCCAGTATTCATGTCACCACTGAGATCTACACCCTACACCTCACTCCCCAGTATTCATGTCACCACTGAGATCTACACCCTACACCTCACTCCCCAGTATTCATGTCACCACTGAGATCTACACCCTACACCTCACTCCCCAGTATTCATGTCACCACTGACATCTACACCCTACACCTCACTCCCCAGTATCCATGTCACCACTGAGATCTACACCCTACACCTCACTCCCCAGTATTCATGTCACCACTGAGATCTACACCCTACACCTCACTCCCCAGTATTCATGTCACCACTGACATCTACACCCTACACCTCACTCCCCAGTAATTATGTCACCACTGAGATCCACACCGCACACCTCACTCCCCAGTATCCATGTCACCACTGAGATCTACACCCTACACCTCACTCCCCAGTATCCATGTCACCACTGACATCTACACCCTACACCTCACTCCCCAGTATTCATGTCACCACTGAGATCTACACCCTACACCTCACTCCCCAGTATCCATGTCACCACTGAGATCTACACCCTACACCTCACTCCCCAGTATTCTTGTCACCACTGAGATCTACACCGCACACCTCACTCCCCAGTATCCATGTCACCACTGAGATCTACACCCTACACCTCACTCCCCAGTATCCATGTCACCACTGAGATCTACACCCTACACCTCACTCCCCAGTATTCATGTCACCACTGAGATCTACACCGCACACCTCACTCCCCAGTATCCATGTCACCACTGAGATCTACACCCTACACCTCACTCCCCAGTATCCATGTCACCACTGAGATCTACACCCTACACCTCACTCCCCAGTATCCATGTCAACACTGAGATCTACACCCTGCACCTCACTCCCCAGTATTCATGTCACCACTGAGATCTACACCCTACACCTCACTCCCCAGTATCAATGTCACCACTGAGATCTACACCCTACACCTCACTCCCCAGTATTCATGTCACCACTGAGATCTACACCCTACACCTCACTCCCCAGTATCCATGTCACCACTGAGATCTACACCCTACACCTCACTCCCCAGTATTCATGTCACCACTGAGATCTACACCGCACACCTCACTACCCAGTATCCATGTCACCACTGAGATCTATACCCTACACCTCACTCCCCAGTATTCATGTCACCACTGAGATCTACACCGCACACCTCACTCCCCAGTATCCATGTCACCACTGAGATCTACACCGCACACCTCACTCCCCAGTATCCATGTCACCACTGAGATCTATACCCTACACCTCACTCCCCAGTATTCATGTCACCACTGAGATCCACACCGCACACCTCACTCCCCAGTATCCATGTCACCACTGAGATCTACACCCTGCACCTCACTCCCCAGTATTCATGTCACCACTGAGATCTACACCCTACACCTCACTCCCCAGTATTCATGTCACCACTGAGATCTACACCCTACACCTCACTCCCCAGTATTCATGTCACCACCGAGATCTACACCCTACACCTCACTCCCCAGTATTCATGTCACCACCGAGATCTACACCCTACACCTCACTCCCCAGTATCCATGTCACCACTGAGATCTACACCCTACACCTCACTCCCCAGTATTCATGTCACCACTGAGATCTACACCCTACACGTCACTTCCCAGTATCCATGTCATCACTGAGATCTACACCGCACACCTCACTCCCCAGTATCCATGTCAACACTGAGATCTACACCCTACACCTCACTCCCCAGTATTCATGTCACCACTGAGATCTACACCCTACACCTCACTCCCCAGTATTCATGTCACCACTGAGATCTACACCGCACACCTCACTCCCCAGTATCCATGTCACCACTGAGATCTACACCCTACACCTCACTCCCCAGTATCCATGTCACCACTAAGATCTACACCCTACACCTCACTCCCCAGTATCCATGTCACCACTGAGATCTACACCGTACACCTCACTCCCCAGTATTCATGTCACTATTGAGATCTACACCCTACACCTCACTCCCCAGTATCCATGTCACCACTGAGATCTACACCCTACACCTCACTCCCCAGTATCCATGTCAACACTGAGATCTACACCCTACACCTCACTCCCCAGTATCCATGTCACCACTGAGATCTACACCCTACACCTCACTCCCCAGTATCCATGTCACCACTGAGTTCTACACCCTACACCTCACTCCCCAGTATTCATGTCACCACTGAGATCTACACCCTACACCTCACGCCCCAGTATCCATGTCACCACTGAGATCTACACCCTACACCTCACTCCCCAGTATCCATGTCACCACTGAGATCTACACCCTACACCTCACTCCCCAGTATTCATGTCACCACTGAGATCTACACCGCACACCTCACTCCCCAGTATCCATGTCACCACTGAGATCTACACCCTACACCTCACTCCCCAGTATCCATGTCACCACTGAGATCTACACCCTACACCTCACTCCCCAGTATCCATGTCACCACTGAGATCTACACCCTACACCTCACTCCCCAGTATTCATGTCACCACTGAGATCTACACCCTACACCTCACTCCCCAGTATTCATGTCACCACTGAGATCTACACCGCACACCTCACTCCCCAGTATCCATGTCACCACTGAGATCTACACCGCACACCTCACTCCCCAGTATCCATGTCACCACTGAGATCTACACCCTACACCTCACTCCCCAGTATTCATGTCACCACTGAGATCTACACCCTACACCTCACTCCCCAGTATTCATGTCACCACTGAGATCTACACCTCACTCCCCAGTATCCATGTCACCACTGAGATCTACACCCTACACCTCACTCCCCAGTATTCATGTCACCACCGAGATCTACACCCTACACCTCACTCCCCAGTATCCATGTCACCACTGAGATCTACACCCTACACCTCACTCCCCAGTATTCATGTCACCACTGAGATCTACACCCTACACCTCACTCCCCAGTATCCATGTCACCACTGAGATCTACACCCTACACCTCACTCCCCAGTATTCATGTCACCACTGAGATCTACACCCCACACCTCACTCCCCAGTATCCATGTCACCACTGAGATCTACACCGCACACCTCACTCCCCAGTATCCATGTCACCACTGAGATCTACACCCCACACCTCACTCCCCAGTATCCATGTCACCACTGACATCTACACCATACACCTCACTCCCCAGTATCCATGTCACCACTGAGATCTACACCTCACTCCCCAGTATCCATGTCACCACTGAGATCTACACCCTACACCTCACTCCCCAGTATCCATGTCACCACTGAGACCTACACCCTACACCTCACTCCCCAGTATTCATGTCACCACTGAGATCTACACACTGCACCTCACTCCCCAGTATCCATGTCACCACTGAGATCTACACCTCACTCCCCAGTATCCATGTCACCACTGAGATCTACACCTCACTCCCCAGTATTCATGTCACCACTGAGATCTACACCTCACTCCCCAGTATCCATGTCACCACTGAGATCTACACCGCACACCTCACTCCCCAGTATCCATGTCACCACTGAGATCTACACCCTACACCTCACTCCCCAGTATTCATGTCACCACTGAGATCTACACCCTACACCTCACTCCCCAGTATTCATGTCACCACTGAGATCTACACCCTACACCTCACTCCCCAGTATTCATGTCACCACTGAGATCTACACCCTACACCTCACTCCCCAGTATTCATGTCACCACTGACATCTACACCCTACACCTCACTCCCCAGTATCCATGTCACCACTGAGATCTACACCCTACACCTCACTCCCCAGTATTCATGTCACCACTGAGATCTACACCCTACACCTCACTCCCCAGTATTCATGTCACCACTGACATCTACACCCTACACCTCACTCCCCAGTAATTATGTCACCACTGAGATCCACACCGCACACCTCACTCCCCAGTATCCATGTCACCACTGAGATCTACACCCTACACCTCACTCCCCAGTATCAATGTCACCACTGAGATCTACACCCTACACCTCACTCCCCAGTATCCATGTCACCACTGACATCTACACCCTACACCTCACTCCCCAGTATTCATGTCACCACTGAGATCTACACCCTACACCTCACTCCCCAGTATCCATGTCACCACTGAGATCTACACCCTACACCTCACTCCCCAGTATTCTTGTCACCACTGAGATCTACACCGCACACCTCACTCCCCAGTATCCATGTCACCACTGAGATCTACACCCTACACCTCACTCCCCAGTATCCATGTCACCACTGAGATCTACACCCTACACCTCACTCCCCAGTATTCATGTCACCACTGAGATCTACACCGCACACCTCACTCCCCAGTATCCATGTCACCACTGAGATCTACACCCTACACCTCACTCCCCAGTATCCATGTCACCACTGAGATCTACACCCTACACCTCACTCCCCAGTATCCATGTCAACACTGAGATCTACACCCTGCACCTCACTCCCCAGTATTCATGTCACCACTGAGATCTACACCCTACACCTCACTCCCCAGTATCAATGTCACCACTGAGATCTACACCCTACACCTCACTCCCCAGTATTCATGTCACCACTGAGATCTACACCCTACACCTCACTCCCCAGTATCCATGTCACCACTGAGATCTACACCCTACACCTCACTCCCCAGTATTCATGTCACCACTGAGATCTACACCGCACACCTCACTACCCAGTATCCATGTCACCACTGAGATCTATACCCTACACCTCACTCCCCAGTATTCATGTCACCACTGAGATCTACACCGCACACCTCACTCCCCAGTATCCATGTCACCACTGAGATCTACACCGCACACCTCACTCCCCAGTATCCATGTCACCACTGAGATCTATACCCTACACCTCACTCCCCAGTATTCATGTCACCACTGAGATCCACACCGCACACCTCACTCCCCAGTATCCATGTCACCACTGAGATCTACACCCTGCACCTCACTCCCCAGTATTCATGTCACCACTGAGATCTACACCCTACACCTCACTCCCCAGTATTCATGTCACCACTGAGATCTACACCCTACACCTCACTCCCCAGTATTCATGTCACCACCGAGATCTACACCCTACACCTCACTCCCCAGTATTCATGTCACCACCGAGATCTACACCCTACACCTCACTCCCCAGTATCCATGTCACCACTGAGATCTACACCCTACACCTCACTCCCCAGTATTCATGTCACCACTGAGATCTACACCCTACACGTCACTTCCCAGTATCCATGTCACCACTGAGATCTACACCCTACACCTCACTCCCCAGTATCCATGTCATCACTGAGATCTACACCGCACACCTCACTCCCCAGTATCCATGTCAACACTGAGATCTACACCCTACACCTCACTCCCCAGTATTCATGTCACCACTGAGATCTACACCCTACACCTCACTCCCCAGTATTCATGTCACCACTGAGATCTACACCGCACACCTCACTCCCCAGTATCCATGTCACCACTGAGATCTACACCCTACACCTCACTCCCCAGTATCCATGTCACCACTAAGATCTACACCCTACACCTCACTCCCCAGTATCCATGTCACCACTGAGATCTACACCGTACACCTCACTCCCCAGTATTCATGTCACTATTGAGATCTACACCCTACACCTCACTCCCCAGTATCCATGTCACCACTGAGATCTACACCCTACACCTCACTCCCCAGTATCCATGTCAACACTGAGATCTACACCCTACACCTCACTCCCCAGTATCCATGTCACCACTGAGATCTACACCCTACACCTCACTCCCCAGTATCCATGTCACCACTGAGTTCTACACCCTACACCTCACTCCCCAGTATTCATGTCACCACTGAGATCTACACCCTACACCTCACGCCCCAGTATCCATGTCACCACTGAGATCTACACCCTACACCTCACTCCCCAGTATCCATGTCACCACTGAGATCTACACCCTACACCTCACTCCCCAGTATTCATGTCACCACTGAGATCTACACCGCACACCTCACTCCCCAGTATCCATGTCACCACTGAGATCTACACCCTACACCTCACTCCCCAGTATCCATGTCACCACTAAGATCTACACCCTACACCTCACTCCCCAGTATCCATGTCACCACTGAGATCCACACCCTACACCTCACTCCCCAGTATCCATGTCAACAGTGAGATCCACACCCTGCACCTCACTCCCCAGTATCCATGTCACCACTGAGATCTACACCCTACACCTCACTCCCCAGTATCCATGTCACCACTGAGATCTACACCTCACTCCCCAGTATCCATGTCACCACTGAGATCTACACCCTACACCTCACTCCCCAGTATCCATGTCACCACTGAGATCTACACCCTACACCTCACTCCCCAGTATTCATGTCACCACTGAGATCTACACCCTACACCTCACTCCCCAGTATTCATGTCACCACTGAGATCTACACCGCACACCTCACTCCCCAGTATCCATGTCACCACTGAGATCTACACCGCACACCTCACTCCCCAGTATCCATGTCACCACTGAGATCTACACCCTACACCTCACTCCCCAGTATTCATGTCACCACTGAGATCTACACCCTACACCTCACTCCCCAGTATTCATGTCACCACTGAGATCTACACCTCACTCCCCAGTATCCATGTCACCACTGAGATCTACACCCTACACCTCACTCCCCAGTATTCATGTCACCACCGAGATCTACACCCTACACCTCACTCCCCAGTATCCATGTCACCACTGAGATCTACACCCTACACCTCACTCCCCAGTATTCATGTCACCACTGAGATCTACACCCTACACCTCACTCCCCAGTATCCATGTCACCACTGAGATCTACACCCTACACCTCACTCCCCAGTATTCATGTCACCACTGAGATCTACACCCCACACCTCACTCCCCAGTATCCATGTCACCACTGAGATCTACACCGCACACCTCACTCCCCAGTATCCATGTCACCACTGAGATCTACACCCCACACCTCACTCCCCAGTATCCATGTCACCACTGACATCTACACCCTACACCTCACTCCCCAGTATCCATGTCACCACTGAGATCTACACCCTACACCTCACTCCCCAGTATTCATGTCACCACCGAGATCTACACCCTACACCTCACTCCCCAGTATTCATGTCACCACTGAGATCTACACCCTACACCTCACTCCCCAGTATCCATGTCACCACTGAGATCTACACCCTACACCTCACTCCCCAGTATTCATGTCACCACTGAGATCTACACCCTACACCTCACTCCCCAGTATCCATGTCAACACTGAGATCTACACCCTACACCTCACTCCCCAGTATTCATGTCACCACTGAGATCTACACCCTACACCTCACTCCCCAGTATCCATGTCACCACTGAGATCTACACCGTACACCTCACTCCCCAGTATTCATGTCACTATTGAGATCTACACCGCACACCTCACTCCCCAGTATCCATGTCACCACTGAGATCTACACCCTACACCTCACTCCCCAGTATTCATGTGACCACTGAGATCTACACCCTACACCTCACTCCCCAGTATCCATGTCACCACTGAGATCTACACCACACACCTCACTCCCCAGTATCCATGTCACCACTAAGATCTACACCCTACACCTCACTCCCCAGTATCCATGTCACCACTGAGATCCACACCCTACACCTCACTCCCCAGTATCCATGTCACCACTGAGATCTACACCCTACACCTCACTCCCCAGTATCCATGTCACCACTGAGATCTACACCGTACACCTCACTCCCCAGTATTCATGTCACTATTGAGATCTACACCCTACACCTCACTCCCCAGTATCCATGTCACCACTAAGATCTACACCCTACACCTCACTCCCCAGTATTCATGGCACCACTGAGATCTACACCCTACACCTCACTCCCCAGTATCCATGTCACCACTGGGATCTACACCCTACACCTCACTCCCCAGTATCCATGTCACCACTGAGATCTACACCCTACACCTCACTCCCCAGTATCCATGTCACCACTGAGATCTACACCCTACACCTCACTCCCCAGTATTCATGTCACCACTGAGATCTACACCCTACACCTCACTCCCCAGTATCCATGTCACCACTGAGATCCACACCCTACACCTCACTCCCCAGAATCCACGTCACCACTGAGATCTACACCCTACACCTCACTCCCCAGTATCCATGTCACCACTGAGATCTACACCCTACACCTCACTCCCCAGTATTCATGTCACCACTGAGATCTACACCATACACCTCACTCCCCAGTATTCATGTCACCACTGAGATCTACACCATACACCTCACTCCCCAGTATTCATGTCACCACTGACATCTACACCCTACACCTCACTCCCCAGTATTCATGTCACCACTGAGATCTACACCCTGCACCTCACTCCCCAGTATCCATGTCACCACTGAGATCTACACCCTACACCTCACTCCCCAGTATTCATGTCACCACTGAGATCTACACCCTACACCTCACTCCCCAGTATTCATGTCACCACTGACATCTACACCCTACACCTCACTCCCCAGTATTCATGTCACCACTGAGATCTACACCCTACACCTCACTCCCCAGTATCCATGTCACCACTGAGATCTACACCCTACACCTCACTCCCCAGCATTCATGTCACCACTGAGATCTACACCCTACACCTCACTCCCCAGCATTCATGTCACCACTGAGATCTACACCCTACACCTCACTCCCCAGTATTCATGTCACCACTGAGATCTACACCCTACACCTCACTCCCCAGTATCCATGTCACCACTGAGATCTACACCCTACACCTCACTCCCCAGTATCCATGTCACCACTGAGATCTACACCCTACACCTCACTCCCCAGTATTCATGTCACCACTGAGATCTACACCCCACACCTCACTCCCCAGTATCCATGTCACCACTGAGATCTACACCGCACACCTCACTCCCCAGTATCCATGTCACCACTGAGATCTACACCCTACACCTCACTCCCCAGTATTCATGTCACCACTGAGATCCACACCGCACACCTCACTCCCCAGTATTCATGTCACCACTGAGATCTACACCCTACACCTCACTCCCCAGTATCCATGTCAACACTGAGATCTACACCCTACACCTCACTCCCCAGTATCCATGTCACCACTGAGATCTACACCTCACTCCCCAGTATCCATGTCACCACTGAGATCTACACCCTACACCTCACTCCCCAGTATCCATGTCACCACTGAGATCTACACTCTACACCTCACTCCCCAGTATCCATGTCACCACTGAGATCTACACTCTACACCTCACTCCCCAGTATCCATGTCACCACTGAGATCTACACCCTACACCTCACTCCCCAGTATCCATGTCACCACTGAGATCTACACCGTACACCTCACTCCCCAGTATTCATGTCACTATTGAGATCTACACCCTACACCTCACTCCCCAGTATCCATGTCACCACTGAGATCTACACCCTACACCTCACTCCCCAGTATTCATGTCACTATTGAGATCTACACCCTACACCTCACTCCCCAGTATCCATGTCACCACTGAGATCTACACCCTACACCTCACTCCCCAGTATCCATGTCACCACTGAGATCTACACCGTACACCTCACTCCCCAGTATTCATGTCACTATTGAGATCTACACCCTACACCTCACTCCCCAGTATCCATGTCACCACTGAGATCTACACCCTACACCTCACTCCCCAGTATTCTTGTCACCACTGAGATCTACACCCTACACCTCACTCCCCAGTATCCATGTCACCACTGAGATCTACACCCTACACCTCACTCCCCAGTATCCATGTCACCACTGAGATCTACACCGCACACCTCACTCCCCAGTATTCATGTCACTATTGAGATCTACACCCTACACCTCACTCCCCAGTATCCATGTCAACACTGAGATCTACACCCTACACCTCACTCACCAGTATCCATGTCACTATTGAGATCTACACCCTACACCTCACTCCCCAGTATCCATGTCACCACTGACATCTACACCCTACACCTCACTCCCCAGTATCCATGTCACCACTGAGATCTACACCCCACACCTCACTCCCCAGTATCCATGTCACCACTGAGATCTACACCCCACACCTCACTCCCCAGTATCCATGTCACCACTGAGATCTACACCCTACACCTCACTCCCCAGTATCCATGTCACCACTGAGATCCACACCCTACACCTCACTCCCCAGTATCCATGTCAACAGTGAGATCTACACCCTGCACCTCACTCCCCAGTATCCATGTCACCACTGAGATCTACACCCTACACCTCACTCCCCAGTATTCATGGCACCACTGAGATCTACACCCTACACCTCACTCCCCAGTATCCATGTCACCACTGAGATCTACACCCTACACCTCACTCCCCAGTATTCATGTCACCAATGATTTCTACACCCTACACCTCACTCCCCAGTATCCATGTCACCACTGATTTCTACACCCTACACCTCACTCCCCAGTATTCATGTCACCACTGACATCTACACCCTACACCTCACTCCCCAGTATCCATGTCACCACTGACATCTACACCCTACACCTCACTCCCCAGTATCCATGTCACCACTGAGATCTACACCGCACACCTCACTCCCCAGTATTCATGTCACCACTGAGATCTACACTCTACACCTCACTCCCCAGTATCCATGTCACCACTGAGATCTACACCCTACACCTCACTCCCCAGTATTCATGTCACCACTGAGATCTACACCGCACACCTCACTCCCCAGTATCCATGTCACCACTGAGATCTACACCTCACTCCCCAGTATCCATGTCACCACTGAGATCTACACCCTGCACCTCACTCCCCAGTATCCATGTCACCACTGAGATCTACGCCCTACACCTCACTCCCCAGTATCCATGTCACCACTGAGATCTACACCGCACACCTCACTCCCCAGTATTCATGTCACCACTGAGATCTACACCTTACACCTCACTCCCCAGTATCCATGTCACCACTGAGATCTACACCCTACACCTCACTTCCCAGTATTCATGTCACCACTGAGATCTACACCCTACACCTCACTCCCCAGTATCCATGTCACCACTGAGATCTACACCCTACACCTCACTCCCCAGTATCCATGTCACCACTGAGATCTACACCCTACACGTCACTCCCCAGTATCCATGTCACCACTGAGATCTACACCCTACACCTCACTCCCCAGTATTCATGTCACCACTGAGATCTACACCCTACATCTCACTCCCCAGTATCCATGTCACCACTGAGATCTACACCCTACACCTCACTCCCCAGTATCCATGTCACCACTGAGATCTACACCCTACACGTCACTCCCCAGTATCCATGTCACCACTGAGATCTACACCCTACACCTCACTCCCCAGTATCCATGTCACCACTGAGATCTACACCCTACACCTCACTCCCCAGTATCCATGTCACCACTGAGATCTACACCCTACACGTCACTCCCCAGTATCCATGTCACCACTGAGATCTACACCCTACACCTCACTCCCCAGTATTCATGTCACCACTGAGATCTACACCCTACACCTCACTCCCCAGTATCCATGTCACCACTGACATCTACACCCTACACCTCACTCCCCAGTATCCATGTCACCACTAAGATCTACACCATACACCTCACTCCCCAGTATTCATGTCACCACTGAGATCTACGCCCTACACCTCACTCCCCAGTATTCATGTCACCACTGACATCTACACCCTACACCTCACTCCCCAGTATCCATGTCACCACTGAGATCTACACCCAACACCTCACTCCCCAGTATCCATGTCACCACTGAGAATTACACCCTATACCTCACTCCCCAGTATCCATGTCACCACTGAGATCTATACCCTACACCTCACTCCCCAGTATCCATGTCACCACTGAGATCTACACCCTACACCTCACTCCCCAGTATTCATGTCACCACTGAGATCTACACCTCACTCCCCAGTATCCATGTCACCACTGAGATCTATACCCTACACCTCACTCCCCAGTATCCATGTCACCACTGAGATCTACACCCTACACCTCACTCCCCAGTATTCATGTCACCACTGAGATCTACACCCTACACCTCACTCCCCAGTATCCATGTCACCACTGAGATCTACACCCTACACCTCACTCCCCAGTATCCATGTCACCACTGAGATCTACACCCTACACCTCACTCCCCAGTATTCATGTCACCACTGAGATCTACACCCTACACCTCACTCCCCAGTATCCATGTCACCACTGAGATCTACACCCTACACCTCACTCCCCAGTATTCATGTCACCACTGAGATCTACACCCTACACCTCACTCCCCAGTATTCATGTCACCACTGAGATCTACACCGCACACCTCACTCCCCAGTATCCATGTCACCACTGAGATCTACACCCTACACCTCACTCCCCAGTATTCATGTCACCACTGAGATCTACACCCTACACCTCACTCCCCAGTATCCATGTCACCACTGAGATCTACACCCTACACCTCACTCCCCAGTATCCATGTCACCACTGAGATCTACACCCTACACCTCACTCCCCAGTATTCATGTCACCACTGAGATCTACACCCTACACCTCACTCCCCAGTATCCATGTCACCACTGAGATCTACACCCTACACCTCACTCCCCAGTATTCATGTCACCACTGAGATCTACACCGCACACCTCACTCCCCAGTATCCATGTCACCACTGAGATCTACACCCTACACCTCACCCCCCAGTATTCATGTCACCACTGAGATCTACACCCTACACCTCACTCCCCAGTATCCATGTCACCACTGAGATCTACACCCTACACCTCACTCCCCAGTATCCATGTCACCACTGAGATCTACACCCTACACGTCACTCCCCAGTATCCATGTCACCACTGAGATCTACACCCTACACGTCACTCCCCAGTATCCATGTCACCACTGAGATCTACACCCTACACCTCACTCCCCAGTATCCATGTCACCACTGAGATCTACACCCTACACCTCACTCCCCAGTATCCATGTCACCACTGAGATCTACACCCTACACCTCACTCCCCAGTATCCATGTCACCACTGAGATCTACACCCTACACGTCACTCCCCAGTATCCATGTCACCACTGAGATCTACACCCTACACCTCACTCCCCAGTATCCATGTCACCACTGAGATCTACACCCTACACCTCACTCCCCAGTATCCATGTCACCACTGAGATCTACACTGCACACCTCACTCCCCAGTATTCATGTCACCACTGAGATCTACACCCTACACCTCACTCCCCAGTATTCATGTCACCACTGAGATCTACACCCTACACCTCACTCCCCAGTATTCATGTCACCACTGAGATCTACACCCTACACCTCACTCCCCAGTATCCATGTCACCACTGAGATCTACACCCTACACCTCACTCCCCAGTATTCATGTCACCACTGAGATCTACACTCTACACCTCACTCCCCAGTATCCATGTCACCACTGAGATCTACACCCTACACCTCACTCCCCAGTATTCATGTCACCACTGAGATCCACACCCTACACCTCACTCCCCAGTATCCATGTCACCACTGAGATCTACACTCTACACCTCACTCCCCAGTATCCATGTCACCACTGAGATCTACACCCTTTACTTCACTCCCCAGTATTCATGTCACCACTGAGATCTACACCCTACACCTCACTCCCCAGTATTCATGTCACCACTGAAATCTACACCCTACACCTCACTCCCCAGTATCCATGTCACCACTGAGATCTACACTCTACACCTCACTCCCCAGTATTCATGTCACCACTGAGATCTACACCCTACACCTCACTCCCCAGTATTCATGTCACCACTGAGATCTACACCGCACACCTCACTCCCCAGTATCCATGTCACCACTGAGATCTACACCCTACACCTCACTCCCCAGTATTCATGTCACCACTGAGATCTATACCCTACACTTCACTCCCCAGTATTCATGTCACCACTGAGATCTACACCCTACACCTCACTCCCCAGTATTCATGTCACCACTGAGATCTACACCCTACACCTCACTCCCCAGTATTCATGTCACCACTGAGATCTACACCCTACACCTCACTCCCCAGTATCCATGTCACCACTGAGATCTACACCCTACACCTCACTCCCCAGTATCCATGTCACCACTGAGATCTACACCCTACACCTCACTCCCCAGTATTCATGTCACCACTGAGATCCACACCCTACACCTCACTCCCCAGTATTCATGTCACCACTGAGATCTACACCCTACACCTCACTCCCCAGTATTCATGTCACCACTGAGATCCACACCGCACACCTCACTCCCCAGTATTCATGTCACCACTGAGATCTACACCATACACCTCACTCCCCAGTATTCATGTCACCACTGAGATCTACACCCTACACCTCACTCCCCAGTATCCATGTCACCACTGAGATCTACACCCTACATCTCACTCCCCAGTATCCATGTCACCACTGAGATCTACACCGCACACCTCACTCCCCAGTATCCATGTCACCACTGAGATCTACACCCTACACCTCACTCCCCAGTATCCATGTCACCACTAAGATCTACACCCTACACCTCACTCCCCAGTATTCATGTCACCACTGAGATCTACACCCTACACCTCACTCCCCAGTATTCATGTCACCACTGAGATCTACACCCTACACCTCACTCCCCAGTATTCATGTCACCACTGAGATCTACACCCTACACCTCACTCCCCAGTATCCATGTCACCACTGAGATCTACACCCTACACCTCACTCCCCAGTATTCATGTCACCACTGAGATCTACACCCTACACCTCACTCCCCAGTATTCATGTCACCACTGACATCTACACTGCACACCTCACTCCCCAGTATCCATGTCACCACTGAGATCTACACCCTGCACCTCACTCCCCAGTATCCATGTCACCACTGAGATCTACACCCTACACCTCACTCCCCAGTATCCATGTCACCACTGAGATCTACACCCTACACCTCACTCCCCAGTATCCATGTCACCACTGAGATCTACACCTCACTCCCCAGTATTCATGTCACCACTGAGATCTACACCCTACACCTCACTCCCCAGTATCCATGTCACCACTGAGATCTACACCCTACACCTCACTCCCCAGTATTCATGTCACCACTGAGATCTACACCGCACACCTCACTCCCCAGTATTCATGTCACCACTGAGATCTACACCCTACACCTCACTACCCAGTATCCATGTCACCACTGAGATCTACACCCTACACCTCACTCCCCAGTATCCATGTCACCACTGAGATCTACACCGCACACCTCACTCCCCAGTATCCATGTCACCACTGAGATCTACACCCTACACCTCACTCCCCAGTATCCATGTCACCACTGAGATCTACACCCTACACCTCACTCCCCAGTATTCATGTCACCACTGAGATCTACACCGCACACCTCACTCCCCAGTATCCATGTCACCACTGAGATCTACACCCTACACCTCACTCCCCAGTATTCATGTCACCACTGAGATCTATACCCTACACTTCACTCCCCAGTATTCATGTCACCACTGAGATCTACACCCTACACCTCACTCCCCAGTATTCATGTCACCACTGAGATCTACACCCTACACCTCACTCCCCAGTATTCATGTCACCACTGAGATCTACACCCTACACCTCACTCCCCAGTATCCATGTCACCACTGAGATCTACACCCTACACCTCACTCCCCAGTATCCATGTCACCACTGAGATCTACACCCTACACCTCACTCCCCAGTATCCATGTCACCACTGAGATCTACACCGCACACCTCACTCCCCAGTATCCATGTCACCACTGAGATCTACACCTCACACCTCACTCCCCAGTATCCATGTCACCACTGAGATCTACACCCTACACCTCACTCCCCAGTATCCATGTCACCACTGAGATCTACACCCTACACCTCACTCCCCAGTATCCATGTCACCACTGAGATCTACACCGCACACCTCACTCCCCAGTATCCATGTCACCACTGAGATCTACACCGCACACCTCACTCCCCAGTATCCATGTCACCACTGAGATCTACACCGCACACCTCACTCCCCAGTATTCATGTCACCACTGAGATCTACACCTCACTCCCCAGTATTCATGTCACCACTGAGATCTACACCCTACACCTCACTCCCCAGTATTCCTGTCACCAATGGGATTTGCACTCCAGTAAACGCAGCTTGCTCCCCAGTGTCCAGGTCACCAGTGAGTTGCACTCCAGTACACCCACGTCACTCCCCAATGTCCATATCACAAGTGAGATTGTTACTCCAGGAAGGTAAAATATAAAACATTAGAATTCACACTGTATATGACGATTTCTATTGTGTTCTACCTGCTGACAGCAGAGGCTGCAGTATTGCTTCAGGCCTTGCTGGGAGAGGAGGTCATCCTTGAAACAATCAGAACATTCAAAGACGGCCAATTGTCCACACACGATGCACTCCCGGGGATCTGCCAGAGACATAATGTAATGGTATATACACAGGATCCTACTTCTATATAATGGTATATACACAGGATCCCACTGCTATATGGAGAGACACAATGTAACGATATATATCTCTATAATCCCACTTCTATATGGAGAGACACAATGTAACGATATAGATCTCTATAATCCCACTTCTATATGGAGAGACACAATGTAACGATATAGATCTCTATAATCCCACTTCTATATGGAGAGACACAATGTAACGATATATATCTCTATAATTCCACTTCTATATGGAGAGACACAATGTAACAATATATATCTCTATAATTCCACTTCTATATGGAGAGACACAATGTAACAATATATATCTCTATAATCCCACTTCTATATGGAGAGACACAATGTAACAATATATATCTCTATAGTACCACTTCTATACAGATCTGTGTGATCAGTTTCCCTTCCTCCCCATATATAAAGCTTATATAAAGCTGAACTCCAGGGTAAATTCGAGGGGCTTATCCCTCGCTCCTGTAGGCTCCCGTCTTCCATGCGATGATCCCCTGAAGCCACTCTGTCGGTCGCACTCCAATGTCATGAAGTACAGTGCAGGGGCAGCAGTCCTGCATCGTAAGTCAGGACCCCGGGGGCCCACCCACATCCCAAAGCATCAGAGGAAAGTGGAGAGCGGAATAAGTTAAATAAAATGGACTAACCCCCCTCTTGTCACCCATGTAACACATATGTGTGGCAGCAAAGAGGGTGGGCTATAAACACCCACATGCTGTGCATAGGCGTCCATGGGCAGCTATGGCTTCTGTTCTATGATCGCGCACACGGTGTGCCCCCCAGCAGAGTGACTGAGCTGTCATGGGCAGCTCTCTGTCTCTAGACATAATTGGGAGCAGGTAGGATGGGCTACTGACCATGTGACCACTGTAACAGCCAATCACCATGGTCACCTGATCGGGAAGTCTGTCCCCCCTGGATGTGAAGAACCATTTATTGGAAGTGTTAGTTCTTCATCTCTGACAATGGGCTTAACACACCACCCTTACACCGTGAATCAAGATGGCCGCGGTGACGCCCTATCAGGGGCGGGTCCATGGAACTCTGTACTCCCTGTATGTCCTCAGTCTTCCAGGTTGTACGATGCCAGGTGTAATTCACCATGAAGACTGAGGACATCTAGTGGTGAAAGTGAATTACTGGGGGATTGGCAGTTCAAGATTTAATTCTGCATTTACATAATAGCTTTATGCGACCGTGTGCAAAATCACGTGTTTATCAAATGCGTGAAAAAAGAAAGTTAAGTTTGCAGTGCCATTTATTGTTAATGACACCCCAAAATGTGCAAAACAGACGCATGAGAAACGCTTCAAAATGTGTGGTAAAAAAAAAATAAAAAGCACAAAGCTTGAAAAGGTGCCTGAGCTGCTTTGCCGCACGTCGGGGCAAATCATTGAAATACATGAACTGCCCGAGGTGTGTGGGGTGAATGCGAACGCTCGTGCGGCGTGATTTTGCACGCGTTCACAGAATGCTACAGTATATTGTGAAGGTGAATATCGCAGCCCGAGACGCTTATTTTTATTTAGTTACTTTATTAATTTAAACAAAAAAGCTTCTAAAGCGGTTATATACGATAATCGAATGAAAGTGAGGCTTTCTGGGAACTCACTATCGAGCAGCAGATCTGTGATGTCCAATTCCAGGGAGGGAGCAATTTTACTGAACATCTTGTAATCCTTCCCGAACCGCGGCATCTGGATGATGAAACACGACGGAACCTGCGAATGTGAAGAAAAACACGCTCTGTGATTGGATATGGTGCCCCCCTGTGATCCACTATACCAGCAGTGGTCTCCAAAGTGTGGCTGTTTGCTTGCTTTTATTTTGCAGTTGGAGCAACAATATTCCTCCCACTGACACCAATGATGGGGCACTATTCCTCCCACTGACACCAATGATGGGGCACTATTCCTCCCACTGACACCAATGATGGGGCACTATTCCTCCCACTGACACCAATGATGGGACACTATTCCTCCCACTGACACCAATGATGGGGGCACTATTCTTCCCACTGACACCAATGATGGGGCACTATTCCTCCCACTGACACCAATGATGGGACACTCTTCCTCCCACTGACACCAATGATGGGACACTATTCCTCCCACTGACACCAATGATGGGACACTATTCCTCCCACTGACACCAATGATGGGACACTATTCCTCCCACTGACACCAATGATGGGGCACTATTCTTCCCACTGACACCAATGATGGGGCACTCTTCCTCCCACTGACACCAATGATGGGGCACTCTTCCTCCCACTGACACCAATGATGGGGCACTCTTCCTCCCACTGACACCAATGATGGGGCACTCTTCCTCCCACTGACACCAATGATGGGACACTATTCCTCCCACTGACACCAATGATGGGACACTATTCCTCCCACTGACACCAATGATGGGGCACTATTCCTCCCACTGACACCAATGATGGGGCACTATTCCTCCCACTGACACCAATGATGGGACACTATTCCTCCCACTGACACCAATGATGGGGCACTATTCCTCCCACTGACACCAATGATGGGGCACTATTCCTCCCACTGACACCAATGATGGGGCACTATTCCTCCCACTGACACCAATGATGGGGCACTATTCCTCCCACTGACACCAATGATGAGGCACTAGTCCTCCCACTGACACCAATGATGAGGCACTAGTCCTCCCACTGACACAAATTATGGGGCACTATTCCTCCCACTGACACCAATGATGGGGCACTATTCCTCCCACTGACACCAAATATGAGGCATTGTTTACTCCCACCCACTGATGCCAAGACATTTTTTATTCCCTGCTCAAGTAAGAGTCAGTCTTTGCCTGAAACGCGTTGGCTGCATTTGATGCTCCTGACCAGGGGTCTCCAAACTTTCTAAACAAAGGGCCAGTTTGCTGTCCTTCAGACTTTAAGGGGGGGCAGACTGTGGCCATAGGTAGTAGAAAAGGTCCCAATGTCATTAGTAATTAACAATTCTCCATCATTGATGTCAGTAGGAGGAATAGCATCCCACCATTGTTGTCATTGGGGGAAATTGTGCCCCATCTTTGTCAGTGTGGGGGGGTGAATTATGTCCCTTTGCTGGTATCAGTGGATAAAAATAGTGCCCCAAGGGCCGCATAAAAGCAAGCAAAGGGCCGCTCCTGGCCCCCCGGGCCGCAGTTTGGAGACCACTGCTCTTGACCAGCAAATGTTTCAAAAAGCCCTCCTGAAATCGGCTCCTCAATACCCA